>OX336389.2:1467007483-1467756462 GCA_946902985.2 Meconema thalassinum | reverse complement strand
TAGGAGTGGCTTTGCCCCAGAGGTAATGGATAAAGAGGAGGAAAACTGGACTCAGCTCAGAAATCCCTTGGGGTCGCCAACTTCCAAACTGATCAGCCCTTGAGGGTGTAGCCATATGCAGAGTGCACCGCAAGTGGTGGGGCTTCTTGAGGGGGCTTGGGCAAAAGACAGGGAATAACATGAAAATAAAAAAGCAAGGCTGCCTCCTCAGGATATCAGAAAAAATAAATAAACCAGGGCCAATGAAGTTGCAAAAGGAAGAGACTCCCTAGGGCTCGGATACCCTAATCATGTTGAGGTCGGTAGAGAACAAGAGTTGAGCAAGTGTGGTCGACAGGAACTAAGACAGAGAGGAGCCTAGCACAAGTTAGTGGAAGCAATGACGGGTCTCAGCTGGGACTCAGTGATCGTCAACCTACATGACACTAGATATAACGCCCAGGGGGGGAATTAAAGACCTCTATTGTTTTATATCACATGGCATGCCTTATAATGCAATACTGGTCCTAGGTGTGCAAAATTGTATTAGAAACTCAGCTAATAATAGTGTGCTTGCCATTGATTATTTCCCAAGGACTGATAACCATGATTTCCAAGCCCCTAAGTAAGACAAAAAAAACAAATGATTTTCATTTTCCAATGAGTTGGGGTGAGGTGAGGTGAGTTTTCTATACACCAAACTGATGTGGTTTCCCCACTTCTACTCTAGGCAAATGCACATTTGATGTTAAGAATAGTCAAATGGTTTGCAACTGCCCAATGCTAGGACCTGATTAGTGGCTTTTAAAAAAATGGAATGGAATGGAGTACACTTCCCCCAAAACCAACAAGAGGAGTGTTCGATCCCCCACAACAACCATTCATAAAGTCAATATAAATGACTATGCACTTCAGCTCATGACGGTCTCTCTCTCCAATCCTACCCCTTGGTGGTGAAAGGCACACTCTAATACAACCATCATAGTGACAGGTTATCTGTTAAATACCTAACTATCCCCAGATTTACCTTAAATTTTCCTAAAATCCACTACATTTTCCGAAAATTTACCAAATGACACAACATTCCAGCAAAATTCAACAAATGACTACCAGATTTATTGAAATTCCATTGATTTACCTAAGCATGGTTTAAACCATCTCAAATTCATATAAAATTAGACGAATATAGATGAAAATTCACTAAAATTTACCGAATTTAGCCAAGTGGTGTACAAACCATGAAATGTATCCAATTTTTATTAAAATTGACTACATGTACTCGAAAATTCCATAATATTCCCTTTACATGTATGCTTTTATTGTTGTTGTTTCGTTTACCCACACTCCCTGCAGACAAATACCTCAACATGACTTTCTCCTAGAATATGAGATCCACATTCGACATGATAGCTGAGTTTCATTTCCCATAAACTTGTCTCTGAGGTGGGTGTCAGGAAAAGGCATCCAGCTGTAAAAACCACACCCTCACGTAGACTTTCATAACCTCTTACGTTGAGGTTTCTTACACTAACGACATTAAATGATTGAACGGTTTCCTTTTCACAATTCCTGTCTATACTTTCCTCTTTAAGGTTGCAAGATGTTTGCAAGATTCCTAAAATGCAATTAAATGTAATAAATACCTTAAGATGGTTTCATTTGTTTAATGATATGGTGTTGATGATGGATATATACGTTAAGACTAATTTTTGTTAGGTCTTGACTGGCCTTGCAATTAGAAATTGACAAACCAAACATGGGTTATCTACCAGGGGAACACTTTGACCACTATGTTGGTTATTGACCAGTAAGTACAGTTCTAGTAATGAAACAGAAATCCAACACAAACAATGAGCGCACAATGCGGCGGAGATTGGTACCACGATGTACTGTTGGTTATGTAGCTATGTGGAATGTACATCACATATGGTTTACTTGAAGGTTTGGAGATTCCATTAAAGATATTTCTACAATAAACCATTTTCAAATGGTCATTCGTTGGTGTGAAAATATTTATTATATGGTATTTTATGAAAACAATTATGATTTATAAAAAATTTATACGTTTACTGTATTTTTATTTAATGTAAGCACTGGAGGCACTATCGACCCAAAATACAGCACTATCTGGAATGTATATTGCATACTTGAAGGTTTGGTGATCCCATTAAAGGTATTCCTACAATAAATGATTTTTAAGTTGTCGTTCTATGGCGTGAAAATATTTAATATATGATATTTGCTAAAAGGATTTACCACTGCAATTATTTTACAAGTAGTTATTTTAATGACCAACAGAGTTCACTGTTAAGAAGGTAGAGCCTATGTGGAATTTAGGATAACATGTTATACATGATACGTGACAACTGTAAGGCTTGTGATTTTTAAGATGCCTTTATCCCTATATTAATCACCCAGTTTGCAATACTGATAACTGCAATGTTTCTGAAAAAAAATTGAAACAAAACAAAAATCAGCATTGAAAAACCAAAAAGTGGTTGAGCATATATATAGTGGGGAAAAGAAAAGTTTTGTAAACACTAATGTCCAACAAGACTAATTAAATCAGTAACTGTCAGGGTGGCCGAGTGGTTAAGGCGTTTGACTTAAGATCAAATTTCCAAATATATAAGGAAGCAAGGGTTCGAATCCCTTCCCTGACATAACTATTGCTTGAACATGCAAGAAAACAAGAAATATACACAAACTATGTTTATCAATTTAATCAATTTTTTTTTTTTTTTACAAGAGATAGACACACAGAATACAGCTCGTTTTTGTTTATCAGTTCTTTTAAACATAACACTTGTTGAAAATTATTTTTTTTAGGGGATGGGGGTGTTGCTACGTTGACCCATCACACAATAATAGCAGCTTTACGAAGTTCATTTTCTATATTTAATAGCTCTTTCTCATAACCAATATGACCAAGCTGTTTACAGGCATGCAAGAGCTGTAGACGTTCGACTAATATATTAGGATCGTTCCATTTGCTATTTTTTATGAATGGTTTCAGAATCTCGGGAAGCAGTTTATCATTATCACCATTAATATGATTATCATCCTCATTATTATAATAATTTTCATAATGATGATCATTATCATCGTTATCATTTCCATGATAATTTCCACCTGTGTCCACAGTCTGTTCAATGGTTTGAGTTGTCTTTGATAGTGTTGAAAGCTTCTTTTTAGATGTGCGAGAATGCTTTAACATTGTTATGTTATTATTACCACTATTACCTTTCCTCACTAACTTTTTGATGGGGTATATTGTCTCTGATAGGGTTGAGGGCTTTTGAGATGTGGGTGCATGTCTGAACATGGGTTTCACAGGAGGTGTTAAAGGTTTCTCATTAAACAACTCGCTAACAGCATGAGTGCGTTGTAGTGTATTAAACTTGAGGTTAATATTATCTTGAGCAGTACTATCTTTCTCTTGGACTTGGTTTCTTGCTTTGGTTTGGGTTTTCCTTACATTTAGACTAGCGTGATTATTAAGTTTACATTCATGATTGTTTGAAGAAAGTACGTCCAATTCTTTTGTTTTAAGCATTCCTCGACACTGTTTCGATCGTTGCTTTGAACAGCGCCAAATAACAGTTCCATTTTTATTGCTTCGTTTCACAATATATGAATATCCTTTATAGTATGCATAAGGCTTACCATACCTAGTCACTGATACTTCCATATCAACTGTCAAGCACAAACTAATCTCTAGTAAAGACAACTTGGTAATAACAACAACAGTTTAATGTGGGAGCATATATACATGCAAAAAGTGGGAGCAAAGGTTGGGGGGTAAAAAGTGGGAGCAAAAGTGGTAGCAAATGTGGGAGAAAAAAATAACTGTGAGCAAAAAGTGGGAGCAAATATGGGATCAAATGTGGGAGCAAAGCAAATATAAAAAAAAGTGGGAGCAAATATGCTAACAAATATGTCAACAAATATACCAGCAAAAGTAAATACACAAGTCAAGATAGATTAAAGTGCAAAGAAAATATGGAAGCAAATATGAGAGCAAAAATGGTGTTTTTTCTAAAACAACTAGACATAACAAACTTAGTCATAACCTAACCTCACCTAACCTCACCTAACCTAACCTAACCTAACCTCACCTCACCTAACTTCACCTAACCTAACCTAACCTAACTTAACTTCACCTAATCTAACTTGACTGAACTTTACCTAACCTAACCCATCATAACTTCACCTAACCTAACTTTACCTAATCTAACTTCACCTAACCTAACTTTCAACTCACAGATCAAAATTAAATTCTAGGCATAGTTGAGTTGGAACCCAAGACTTCAGGGATAACACACAAGTATACTAGCCACTACACCGCAAAATGGGCAAATTATCATGCAACACAACATAAAGTAAAAGTTTCCTGTAGTGTAACTCATTGGCTGTCAACCATAGTTTGGGAATTCAAACCCAAGACCTCAGGACTTTTGTTTTGAACATTATCAGAAATATTATTCCATTTACATTTTGCTGCTGCTGCTTATAGTTATAAGAGTTGGCATTGATATGGAAAGCAAAAAAAAATAAAAAAATGTGGGAGCAAAAAGTGGGAGGAAAACGTGTAAGCAGAAGTGGGACCAAATATGGGAGCAGAAAGTGGGAGCAAATGTGAAAGCAAAAGTGGGAGCAAAAAGAGCAAGCAAAAGTGAGTGCACAAAGTATGAGCAAAATGTGTGAGTAAAAAGTGGGGGGCAAATGTGGTGTTTTACTAAAACAATCTCCCCTAACCTAACCCATCATAACTTCACCTAACCTACCTTTACCTAATCTAACTTCACCTAACCTAACCTTCCAACTCTCAGATCAAAAATTAAATTCTGGCCATAGTCGAGTTGGAACCCAAAACCTCTGGGATAACACTCAAGTATACTAGCCACTACATCGCGAAATGGGCAAATTATCATGCAACACATCACAAAAATAAAAAGGTTTCTGTAGTGTAACTCATTGGCTGACAATCATAGTTGAGAATTCAAACCCAAGACCTCAGGACTTTTGTTTTGAACATTATCAGAAATATTATTCCATTTACATTTTGCTGTTGCTTATAGTTATAAGAGATGGCATTAATATGGGAGCAAAAGTAAAAGCAAAAAGTGGGTGCAAGCATGGCTGGTTGTAGAGACTTTCATATCAACAAATACACATAAATTAAATTTTAGTAAAGTGACTTGGCTAATAATAATAATAATATTAACAGTTTAAAAAAAATTCAAGGGGATTGATGTTTTTCAGGATGTAATTTCCAAAGTACTGTCAAGAATAATAATTACATGAACAGATTCCAAGAACTCTAGAGTGCTTTTAAGGTTAATGATTGGCTAGGAGTGAGATAGAGCTAGCTAACCTAAGTTAACCTCAGCTCAGTAAACCTAACCTTGCCACATGGCATGTTCTACAAGTATAGACTTGCTTTGAGACTGGCTATGACGTCACAGATGAATGGCGGTGGGAGGCTGGACGTGACTTTTTATTACCCAAAAACATTTTCCTTTTTGCCAGCCTCCCACCGCCATTCATCTGTGACGTCATAGCCAGTCTCAAAGCAAGTCTATACTTGTAGAACATGCCATGTGGCAAGGTTAGGTTTACTGAGCTGAGGTTAACTTAGGTTAGCTAGCTCTATCTCACTCCTAGCCAATCATTAACCTTAAAAGCACTCTAGAGTTCTTGGAATCTGTTCATGTAATTATTATTCTTGACAGTACTTTGGAAATTACATCCTGAAAAACATCAATCCCCTTGAATTTTTTTTAAACTGTTAATATTATTATTATTATTAGCCAAGTCACTTTACTAAAATTTAATTTATGTGTATTTGTTGATATGAAAGTCTCTACAACCAGCCATGCTTGCACCCACTTTTTGCTTTTACTTTTGCTCCCATATTAATGCCATCTCTTATAACTATAAGCAACAGCAAAATGTAAATGGAATAATATTTCTGATAATGTTCAAAACAAAAGTCCTGAGGTCTTGGGTTTGAATTCTCAACTATGATTGTCAGCCAATGAGTTACACTACAGAAACCTTTTTATTTTTGTGATGTGTTGCATGATAATTTGCCCATTTCGCGATGTAGTGGCTAGTATACTTGAGTGTTATCCCAGAGGTTTTGGGTTCCAACTCGACTATGGCCAGAATTTAATTTTTGATCTGAGAGTTGGAAGGTTAGGTTAGGTGAAGTTAGATTAGGTAAAGGTAGGTTAGGTGAAGTTATGATGGGTTAGGTTAGGGGAGATTGTTTTAGTAAAACACCACATTTGCCCCCCACTTTTTACTCACACATTTTGCTCATACTTTGTGCACTCACTTTTGCTTGCTCTTTTTGCTCCCACTTTTGCTTTCACATTTGCTCCCACTTTCTGCTCCCATATTTGGTCCCACTTCTGCTTACACGTTTTCCTCCCACTTTTTGCTCCCACATTTTTTTATTTTTTTTTGCTTTCCATATCAATGCCAACTCTTATAACTATAAGCAGCAGCAGCAAAATGTAAATGGAATAATATTTCTGATAATGTTCAAAACAAAAGTCCTGAGGTCTTGGGTTTGAATTCCCAAACTATGGTTGACAGCCAATGAGTTACACTACAGGAAACTTTTACTTTATGTTGTGTTGCATGATAATTTGCCCATTTTGCGGTGTAGTGGCTAGTATACTTGTGTGTTATCCCTGAAGTCTTGGGTTCCAACTCAACTATGCCTAGAATTTAATTTTGATCTGTGAGTTGAAAGTTAGGTTAGGTGAAGTTAGATTAGGTAAAGTTAGGTTAGGTGAAGTTATGATGGGTTAGGTTAGGTAAAGTTCAGTCAAGTTAGATTAGGTGAAGTTAAGTTAGGTTAGGTTAGGTTAGGTGAAGTTAGGTGAGGTGAGGTTAGGTTAGGTTAGGTTAGGTGAGGTTAGGTGAGGTTAGGTTATGACTAAGTTTGTTATGTCTAGTTGTTTTAGAAAAAACACCATTTTTGCTCTCATATTTGCTTCCATATTTTCTTTGCACTTTAATCTATCTTGACTTGTGTATTTACTTTTGCTGGTATATTTGTTGACATATTTGTTAGCATATTTGCTCCCACTTTTTTTTATATTTGCTTTGCTCCCACATTTGATCCCATATTTGCTCCCACTTTTTGCTCACAGTTATTTTTTTCTCCCACATTTGCTACCACTTTTGCTCCCACTTTTTACCCCCCAACCTTTGCTCCCACTTTTTGCATGTATATATGCTCCCACATTAAACTGTTGTTGTTATTACCAAGTTGTCTTTACTAGAGATTAGTTTGTGCTTGACAGTTGATATGGAAGTATCAGTGACTAGGTATGGTAAGCCTTATGCATACTATAAAGGATATTCATATATTGTGAAACGAAGCAATAAAAATGGAACTGTTATTTGGCGCTGTTCAAAGCAACGATCGAAACAGTGTCGAGGAATGCTTAAAACAAAAGAATTGGACGTACTTTCTTCAAACAATCATGAATGTAAACTTAATAATCACGCTAGTCTAAATGTAAGGAAAACCCAAACCAAAGCAAGAAACCAAGTCCAAGAGAAAGATAGTACTGCTCAAGATAATATTAACCTCAAGTTTAATACACTACAACGCACTCATGCTGTTAGCGAGTTGTTTAATGAGAAACCTTTAACACCTCCTGTGAAACCCATGTTCAGACATGCACCCACATCTCAAAAGCCCTCAACCCTATCAGAGACAATATACCCCATCAAAAAGTTAGTGAGGAAAGGTAATAGTGGTAATAATAACATAACAATGTTAAAGCATTCTCGCACATCTAAAAAGAAGCTTTCAACACTATCAAAGACAACTCAAACCATTGAACAGACTGTGGACACAGGTGGAAATTATCATGGAAATGATAACGATGATAATGATCATCATTATGAAAATTATTATAATAATGAGGATGATAATCATATTAATGGTGATAATGATAAACTGCTTCCCGAGATTCTGAAACCATTCATAAAAAATAGCAAATGGAACGATCCTAATATATTAGTCGAACGTCTACAGCTCTTGCATGCCTGTAAACAGCTTGGTCATATTGGTTATGAGAAAGAGCTATTAAATATAGAAAATGAACTTCGTAAAGCTGCTATTATTGTGTGATGGGTCAACGTAGCAACACCCCCATCCCCTAAAAAAAATAATTTTCAACAAGTGTTATGTTTAAAAGAACTGATAAACAAAAACGAGCTGTATTCTGTGTGTCTATCTCTTGTAAAAAAAAAAAAAAATTGATTAAATTGATAAACATAGTTTGTGTATATTTCTTGTTTTCTTGCATGTTCAAGCAATAGTTATGTCAGGGAAGGGATTCGAACCCTTGCTTCCTTATATATTTGGAAATTTGATCTTAAGTCAAACGCCTTAACCACTCGGCCACCCTGACAGTTACTGATTTAATTAGTCTTGTTGGACATTAGTGTTTACAAAACTTTTCTTTTCCCCACTATATATATGCTCAACCACTTTTTGGTTTTTCAATGCTGATTTTTGTTTTGTTTCAATTTTTTTTCAGAAACATTGCAGTTATCAGTATTGCAAACTGGGTGATTAATATAGGGATAAAGGCATCTTAAAAATCACAAGCCTTACAGTTGTCACGTATCATGTATAACATGTTATCCTAAATTCCACATAGGCTCTACCTTCTTAACAGTGAACTCTGTTGGTCATTAAAATAACTACTTGTAAAATAATTGCAGTGGTAAATCCTTTTAGCAAATATCATATATTAAATATTTTCACGCCATAGAACGACAACTTAAAAATCATTTATTGTAGGAATACCTTTAATGGGATCACCAAACCTTCAAGTATGCAATATACATTCCAGATAGTGCTGTATTTTGGTCGATAGTGCCTCCAGTGCTTACATTAAATAAAAATACAGTAAACGTATAAATTTTTTATAAATCATAATTGTTTTCATAAAATACCATATAATAAATATTTTCACACCAACGAATGACCATTTGAAAATGGTTTATTGTAGAAATATCTTTAATGGAATCTCCAAACCTTCAAGTAAACCATATGTGATGTACATTCCACATAGCTACATAACCAACAGTACATCGTGGTACCAATCTCCGCCGCATTGTGCGCTCATTGTTTGTGTTGGATTTCTGTTTCATTACTAGAACTGTACTTACTGGTCAATAACCAACATAGTGGTCAAAGTGTTCCCCTGGTAGATAACCCATGTTTGGTTTGTCAATTTCTAATTGCAAGGCCAGTCAAGACCTAACAAAAATTAGTCTTAACGTATATATCCATCATCAACACCATATCATTAAACAAATGAAACCATCTTAAGGTATTTATTACATTTAATTGCATTTTAGGAATCTTGCAAACATCTTGCAACCTTAAAGAGGAAAGTATAGACAGGAATTGTGAAAAGGAAACCGTTCAATCATTTAATGTCGTTAGTGTAAGAAACCTCAACGTAAGAGGTTATGAAAGTCTACGTGAGGGTGTGGTTTTTACAGCTGGATGCCTTTTCCTGACACCCACCTCAGAGACAAGTTTATGGGAAATGAAACTCAGCTATCATGTCGAATGTGGATCTCATATTCTAGGAGAAAGTCATGTTGAGGTATTTGTCTGCAGGGAGTGTGGTAAACGAAACAACAACAATAAAAGCATACATGTAAAGGGAATATTATGGAATTTTCGAGTACATGTAGTCAATTTTAATAAAAATTGGATACATTTCATGGTTTGTACACCACTTGGCTAAATTCGGTAAATTTTAGTGAATTTTCATCTATATTCGTCTAATTTTATATGAATTTGAGATGGTTTAAACCATGCTTAGGTAAATCAATGGAATTTCAATAAATCTGGTAGTCATTTGTTGAATTTTGCTGGAATGTTGTGTCATTTGGTAAATTTTCGGAAAATGTAGTGGATTTTAGGAAAATTTAAGGTAAATCTGGGGATAGTTAGGTATTTAACAGATAACCTGTCACTATGATGGTTGTATTAGAGTGTGCCTTTCACCACCAAGGGGTAGGATTGGAGAGAGGAGACCGTCATGAGCTGAAGTGCATAGTCATTTATATTGACTTTATGAATGGTTGTTGTGGGGGATCGAACACTCCTCTTGTTGGTTTTGGGGGAAGTGTACTCCATTCCATTCCATTTTTTTAAAAGCCACTAATCAGGTCCTAGCATTGGGCAGTTGCAAACCATTTGACTATTCTTAACATCAAATGTGCATTTGCCTAGAGTAGAAGTGGGAAACCACATCAGTTTGGTGTATAGAAAACTCACCTCACCTCACCCCAACTCATTGGAAAATGAAAATCATTTGTTTTTTTGTCTTACTTAGGGGCTTGGAAATCATGGTTATCAGTCCTTGGGAAATAATCAATGGCAAGCACACTATTATTAGCTGAGTTTCTAATACAATTTTGCACACCTAGGACCAGTATTGCATTATAAGGCATGCCATGTGATATAAAACAATAGAGGTCTTTAATTCCCCCCCTGGGCGTTATATCTAGTGTCATGTAGGTTGACGATCACTGAGTCCCAGCTGAGACCGTCATTGCTTCCACTAACTTGTGCTAGGCTCCTCTCTGTCTTAGTTCCTGTCGACCACACTTGCTCAACTCTTGTTCTCTACCGACCTCAACATGATTAGGGTATCCGAGCCCTAGGGAGTCTCTTCCTTTTGCAACTTCATTGGCCCTGGTTTATTTATTTTTTCTGATATCCTGAGGAGGCAGCCTTGCTTTTTTATTTTCATGTTATTCCCTGTCTTTTGCCCAAGCCCCCTCAAGAAGCCCCACCACTTGCGGTGCACTCTGCATATGGCTACACCCTCAAGGGCTGATCAGTTTGGAAGTTGGCGACCCCAAGGGATTTCTGAGCTGAGTCCAGTTTTCCTCCTCTTTATCCATTACCTCTGGGGCAAAGCCACTCCTAGTATACCTTTTATCTGCCTTTCATGGCTCTCCTTCCTTCCAACTCCCTCAATCCTTATGCTTGAGGGTTGAGGGCCATTTTTTATTCCTTCTGTCCTTTATTTGACCTATTGTTTTCCATTTCTTCTTCTAGTATATAAGAGTGTAGTAGCATTGATTAAATTTTCATCTTTACGATGACTCAAACCATTGAGGGTCGCTGTAGAACGCTTCTCTCTTGTCCAAAGGACAGCATGCTGAATTCCTCACTGGCTCATGAATTTTATTCTTTGTTCACTTAGTTCTCATGGCTTTGAAACTGGCTGTCTGTAACGTGATCATTATTCATTTTAACTTCAGCGTACTAAACTAATTTTAAATTAATTATTTTAAATTAATTATTTTAAATTAATTTTAAATTCAGATTTGTGTTTCATAGTAAACACAATTATTCTCCGTTTAAAACAAGCCATACAATTCTTTTTCTAACATGATAGCTTATACGTGGGCATGGAAAGTAGTATAATCATCAGCTAAGGATTCAATTTCCATTACCTACACCTCTCATGGTATGACAATTCGTTAAACTATAGAAAACGTTTCTATATGTTCTGTTACATTATTATTTGACCATCTCACCATGTAGTGGTTAACTTACTTGGTTGTCAACCCTAAGGTCTTGGCTTCCAACCCCGGCTATACCATGACATTCATTTCAAGGTTGCAATAAGCTTCACTAAGCCTTTGTCAAACCTAACAACGATCTAGTCATGTGCAGAGCACGTCCGCTATCAAGCAAATGAGTAATATGAAACTTCCTGACAAGATCGCTGTGCTGTTATCACCAAAGCCAGTGTCTCTGTGCAGATTCAACCCAGCGGTAGTATGCAAGCCTATGTTTGTTTAAAAAGCATCATGAATATAAGTCCACTGTCACCACAGAGGCCCCTATTCGATTTTTTTTTCTAAAGGCTGCAACAGGATATACTGAGTCTTGACAGGTAAAACTTTTTGGGGGTCCATTCGTGAACCATGGCAAAGGGTTGGCCATCCTGACTTCTTTAACACCT
Organism: Meconema thalassinum; assembly: GCA_946902985.2. NCBI lineage: Eukaryota > Metazoa > Arthropoda > Insecta > Orthoptera > Tettigoniidae > Meconema > Meconema thalassinum. The sequence continues at coordinate 1,467,744,442 of OX336389.2, read as the reverse complement.
CCAACCAATGTTTACTAATACTAGTGAGTTACCTTTCTGTCTTCTTCTTTTTTTCTTCTTCGGCTTTTCCCTATTATTTTAAGTCGCCGGAGCCAACCAGGCTCATTTTGGTTTTGGCCGGGGATTTAAGGCCGAATGCTCTTCCTGACGCCACGTGATTTTTCAGGTGAAAATTCCAAGCCCCGCTGGCACCGGGATTTGAACCCCAGCCGTCCGGGTAAAGACGAGCAGCTAAGCACCTGCGCCATCACGCTCCCCTCAGGTTAGTTATCTATACACACATTAATCCATAATTACCTAATAATAATAATAATAATCATCCTCCATACACATGTCCATTAAAACATGGTTTCACAAAGATGCTTATGCTTTTAGGTGTATAACACATTTTTTCCTCATAACATGACTATTTACTGTTTTAGGGGTGAAATGACCTATCCAGGTAAAAGCGTATATCATGACCTATTTTTTAAGCCATTACACCTAATTTTAGGATTCTTCGTTTCCTAGATATGGATTTTTCAATTTGGGGGTTGTTTGCATCCCCCTGCTATTTTTCATCAAAAACAAAAGATCTTAGGTTCATTTATCATTTTTAGGTGTTTAACACGTTTTTCCCCATAACATGACTATTTACTGTTTTAGGGGTGAAATGATCAATCGAGGTAAAAGCCCTAATCATCCCCTATTTTTTAAGCTATCACACGTAATTTTAGGCTTCTTCGTTTCCGAGATATGGATTTTTCAATTTTGGGGGGTAGTTTCACCCCCCTGCTATTTTTCATCAAAAACAAAAGATCTTAGGTTCATTTATCATTTTTAGGTGTTTAACACGTTTTTTTCCCATAACATGACTATTTACTGTTTTAGGGTTGAAATGATCAATCGAGGTAAAAGCCCATATCATCCCCTATTTTTTAAGCTATCACACCTAATTTTAGGATTCTTCGTTTCCAAGATATGGATTTTTCAATTTTGGGGGGTAGTTTCACCCCCAAACAGGGAATGTTGCCCCAAGTGCTAGGACCCCTCATACAAGTCCCTAGCATGATTGGTTCGCGAGATATGAACAAAAGTGTAGTTAGGCCCTTTCGACAAAAATGAATCATACATTCAAAAACGGGGCGTCACCCCCAGGGCTATAATACTGCCTATGGCAAAATCCCATGAGGGGTTCAGAAAATATTAACTAACGTATAGTTAGGTCCTTTTGACAAAAGCCGTCCGTGCGCGCACATACAAAAAATATTACTATTTCAACCCCCCGGGTGAGGGTAGTTTTTATTTTGGGGTGGATATGCCCCCGTCCATAGAAAAGGGGAGTTCACCACGAGTCCTACGACACCTCATAGGTTTAAATCCGATTATTGGTTAGCGAGATAGTAAAGAGCCGATGACCTATTAGTTTTTGGGTTTCTTTCAATACATATTAAAACACTCATTTATAAATCATTATTTAAAAAGCCCGCTCTTTTACAAAATCCCCAAATGCGCAGGCGTACAAAAAATAAATTACTATTTCATCCCCCGGGTAAGGGTAGTTTTTATTTTAGAGTGGATATACCCCGTCCATAGAAAAGGAGAGTTCACCACGAGTCCTACGACACCTCATACGTTTAAATCCGATTATTGGTTAGCGAGATAGTAAAAAGCCGATGACCTATTAGTTTTTTGGCTTTCTTTAAATACATATTAAAACACTCATTTATAAATCATTATTTAAAAAGCCCGCTCTTTTACAAAATCCCCAAATGCGCAAGCGTACAAAAAATAAATTACTATTTCATCCCCCGGGTAAGGGTAGTTTTTATTTTCGGGTGGATATACCCCGTCCATAGAAAGGGGGATTTCACCACGAGTCCTACGACACCTCATACGTTTAAATCCGATTATTGGTTAGCGAGATAGTAAAAAGCCAATGACCTATTAGTTTTTTGGGGTTTATTTCAATACATATTAAAAAACTCATTTATAAATCATCATTTAAAAAGCCCGCCCTTTTACAACATCCCCAAGTGCGCATGCGTACAAAAAAAACATTCATCGCCATAATGTCAAAAAACACATGTTTACCCCAAATGGCGTTTCCCAATTCCATCCATTTTTAAAAAATAACCTCACCATCATCTAGAGCGGAAAAAATACCATCTAAACGACCCCTCACTCGACCCTACTCCTCTCCCACCACCTAACCCTTTCCCAACATAGGCATACATATTCAAGCACGAGCGCGACTTAAGGAAACCAACACTACTCCACTACTCGCGAATGACCATTTAGTTTTGGTCGTTTCATTAAATAAAGAGGCTATAGGAAAGTAGGGGGCATTACTAGCAGTGCTAGGACACCCTGTATGTTCTAATCCCATGTTTGGTTAGCGAGATATCAGGTTCGGGGCAGCTACGAGGGTGGCTCAATAAAAAGGTAAGCAGCTCTGTCCTTACCACACTACTTATCTGAATAACTGACAAGAAATAAAATTATAAAACTACACTTTTAGAACTGTACAATGCACTCAAAACATTAACATCTGGCCATACACACGACCATATCTACTTCCATTACATTACACTATTAATTTGCAATAGGCCTATATAATGCTTAATTAGCCTATTGAGTTGCATACTTAACACACAGTCATTTATTTCAAAAGTCATTTCAATCTGCCAATAATTACTTAACGTGGCCAATATTTACTTTAGTTTGTCAATATTTAATTGAATTATGCCAATGTTTACCTTAATTAACACAAATTCTAAGAATTAGCATAAATCATTTAGCTTAATTTGAAATTTTAATTGTTTACAACTTTAATTGTTTATAAAATTTGATTGTAGATGAAATTTGAATCGTTTATAAAATTTTGTTTATAACTGAATATATTATAAAATTTAAATGTAGATTGTTTATAAACAAATGTTCACCTAAGTATTGGCAATTGGCATCAATGCTTATTAAGATTTTGCAATTGGAATAGCAATTGTTGATTAGGATTTTCACACAACTTGACGATTATCTGATCATTTGTTTATATTAAAATGTATAGGCAATTTATTATAGCATTAACGTTTATTTAGCAATGTTTATAAAAATGTATTGGCAATTTATTAGTAAGCATTTACAATGTTTGTTTTTCTGTTTTCCTGGCAGCTGTACGCTGTCCATGATGAGTAGCCTACTACAATATTTAAGAATTGGGAAATTTCTTATGAATGCGACCTGGTCCCTAATTACTGAAGTTGGCCTTCTTAATCTTACAATTGACTATAACTTTATGACCTCTGCCCTCTAAGGCAAGTATTTACATATACCACGGTATAACGAGTTAATTAACTCAAAAACTTAACATAAACATGCATTTTTAGACAAAGATTTGTTACCAAACTATTTTTTTTATTTGTTGCTCTGTAATACAATTCATATATAACCCTTTTCTCACGCTGGTCGGAAAATTCGACTGTCATAAAATATCTAACGGTTTACGTTAATTGGGGTCATATATCTCCGTATAGTGAGTTAGCCGTGATTGTTACGGCGTGGCTGCGGGAAGTCGCTCACATCCGGGAGGCGAGGCGGTTCGAATCCCCCGCCGGCAACCTTGAAGATGGTTTTCTGTGGTTTCCCATCTTCCTTCCAGGCAAATGCCGGGGTTGGTCCCTAACTATAGGCCACAGCCGCTACCTTCCAAATCCTAGTCCTTATATTCACACTTTCCTCCCCAGACAATACTCCACACGCGACGGTACTTGTAGCTCACCCCATGGGCGTCCACATAGAAGCAGCTACTAACTCTGGCGAGCCGAACATGTCCTCGGACACTCCCGGCACTAAAAGCCATACGCAAACAAAATAACCTCCGTATAGGCTATCAAATACTGGCTTGCGGGTATACTTATATTAATGTCTACATGTACAACGACATGGACCAAAACAAAATTTAAATCAAGAATCAAGAATCAAGAACAGCATCACTCAATAAAAACTCAATATAAATTCAATAAAAACTCAATAGGCTACAACTTGACAGCCGTAGATCTTCTGATAGATTGACTCCTAGATCGTGGCAAATACAACTGGGGGTTGGCGGTAGCACTTACCTTGTGGTTCTGTAGAATTTCTTCTGAGTGCTCTCTTTTTCCTAGCGTGTTTATAGAGCAATTACTATATTTTTCAAAGGATCTTTACACCCCTGAATTTTATATATGAGGCCTCACCTAATTGCCTCCGACATACTCGCTTGTCAAGGGCCTGTTCCACCCAGAATTAAACTCATTATGAGGTATTACCTAATTACCTCCTGTTATTTCCTCGTAGATTATCAGGCCTTATGTATTGCCTCCTATTATTTCCTCGTAGATTATCAGGCCTTATATATTGAATCCTATTATATCCTCGTAGATTCTGCACTTTCAAAACACGTACGCTGACTTACCTTCGCACCCAATCGGATTACTCCGAACAACCTAATCACTTGACCGATTCGCCACAGTAATACATTAATATGCACCCTAATTTCTAAGTTTCAAAAACACTTACTTAACATCCTAGCATTTCTATTCTTTATCCTTCCCATAAATAGCTCGTCTTAATGACCTCCTTTATATTCCTCTGGCAGTCAAATATCCATTAATATAATTACTGTTTCAGTCTATAGCAATCCGACTGTTATTATTATTATTATTATTAATAATATTATTGACTTTCCCTTAAACTGTTTACTGCTTATTATTATTATTATTATTACCATTATTACCATTAATATTCTCCTTGACTCGCCCATAATTCCTAATTTTCAGTATGGCCCAATAATGCCAATTGCCAATACTATTCTTCTTCTTATTATTATTATTATTATTACTGATTTTTCCTCAACGTAAAGATATTATTATTATTATCACATTCATTTCACCACATAAGTGGGACATATCAACATATCGTCGGCTTGTTTGCAAGACGGTATGGCTAATTCTCTTAAGGTGGCACGTTGAGAAACGATCGAACAATGGAACAGGTCTCGAAGATGACGGCCTTCTGCATGGTGATATGTAGACCAGGATGTATTCCCAATATTTCCAGATTGCGAGCCAACGATTTAGGGACGATGCCGGTAGAAGAAATGACTATGAGAAGAACCACTACAATTTCCTGTCTCCACATTTGCCGTATTTCCTCAGCCAAGGGCAGATATTTGGTGATCTTATCACAGCAGGTTTGTTGCAGATTATGGGAATTGGGCACTGCAATATCAATGAGGAAGGTTCTCTTCTGCACCTTGTCCACAAGAACGATATCTGGCCGGTTTGCTGGTATGCTTTTATCAGTAATAACTGATCGGTCCCATAACAACTTGTGACTACTATTTTCCAAATCGTTACTATTATTATTATTATTATTATTATTATTATTATTATTATTATTATTATTCAACATTCTGTTTATTACGAAGCTATTGTATTCGCTTGCGAGAAGACAATATTCGGCCCTTAATATGAACCGTCTTCAATATCACATAATTGATAATATTTCCGACTACGTATTTTGGCAACAAATCTACGTTATTCTATACATTTTCCAAGGCCACATTTTTACGTAGATTACTTTACTTTATACTGCACCCATCTGAAGAATTAATACATGGTCATACTTCGATTAGCTCAGTCAATTCGGGGGTGGTACATCAATTCCCACAATACGACACATATATTTAGGATCATAAGTAACAGGCCAACACTTCAAAAATGAACTCATAAACCTCACTTAAAAACATATTTATTTATAGCTTAAATGGCGCTACAAACACACTAAACAAATCCAATAAATGATACAAAATCAATAATATCACTGCAAATCTATACTACACGAATACTTATTCAATTACAATAGGAATCTTCACTAAAACACATCTGTTGATTGTCATTTTGGTTCCACTCGAACCTATAACATTCTAGTATCACTTCCATAAGGCTCCCTCGCTTAACAGGTTCTGTGAGTATTCCTGCTTACTATTTCATACAATCGTTGTCCTCCTTGCAAATGAATAAACTTTCTTCAATTTATCCTTGGGTTCATTAACTGGTGTAATGACGATAATAATTGTCATTTAACTTTTATCTACCCTTGATCCCATGTTCTCTCCTTTATGACTGGCATGCTAAGTACTTCTGGTTTGGCGGTCGCACACACCTTTAAATTTGCATATTCAATTTATATAATTTAACCAATGAGTCACCCTGACTCCTTTCACACTAGTAGGTTAAAGAAACCTTTATTGTGATAATCACACTTGGGAGTTTATTAAATTTTAGGAAAACACAGTCCTAGTGACGGCATCTGAAACGATGAGATTAGCAAGGTATCCAATAAATGACATAGCTACGGGAATTTATCATCTGCGCTTTCGATTATAAGATTCATACAATCTCCTTCACTCTTCCGTGTATACAACTCACATATGGCTTGGCCAGGCAATTAGCAGGCCGCTGAACCCTCCCTTACTGGGCCGAGCTCTCAACAAAATTTAAGATCGCAGACAGCAAGTCTGCCTGCCAGGCTGGTTTTCATTCTCAAGACACGGCTAGATGTAACGAACACTACATTCTCCAAGACGAAAAGTTTTAGTATTTAACAAACCTATGGTTATATCATGCGGCTAATTGTCAGCCGATTATTATATCATTGCAGGATAATGCAATTCATTTATGAGTATCCACACTGCCTGGTCTGAGCTCCACCCATAATTAATTAATTCCTGACAGAATTAATAGCCATCACTCGATTCTATATATTATACCCGCTTATTTCAGCATATCTCAATATATATATTGTGAAGCTTTTCGTAGAGATTTCATTATTTCCTAAGCCGTTCTTAACTTCCCGCTACTGACTTGTACTACCATTTCAACTCATTTATCTTGAACACATCATTACTTGTTTAACATTACTTTCTAGAACACCCTGGTTCTACAATTCATTTCCTTGAACATAATAATTCTAGCACTATTTTAATTGATTACGATTTCTGCCAATTGTGATGGACGTGCTCGCCCACCTTATGTGATTACTCTTCCATGTTGACAATCGTGGCACTCTCCACGTATTTTCTTTTACAAATTATACACATTTTTACTTTAATTAAATTTCCCATCTTAGGGTTTCCTAACATAATAATTACCATAATACACTTGTTTAATACATAAAACACTTCTAACACTTGAAAATAATTAACACTCAAATTTTACATTTAGGCTTGACTTTAAGCCTTTCTAACACATAATAATTTCACTTTTGGATTCACATGCTCTCCACTACTTGTTCGCCTCATCCAAGAGAATAGGTATTTCCACCTACAATGTCCTGGACCTACACATCTACTGGAATGAAAAATAGCTTTTATTCTCTTCTGGGGTCTATCCTAGACCTATCCTATACCATTGGTAGTCTCTGAACTTCTGCTATCTACTCCTAGCTTCGGTTTATCCTGTCCTTCCGTCTCCTGGAGCGAGGCTTTCTTGGATCAAATACAACACCCTAATGTTCATAAATTTTATATTTACGACACGGTATGGCGTCTCGAAACTTGATGTTCGTTACAAGAGCGCAACCTGTTCCTGCGATTTATTTGAATGTATTTATTCACTTATCTGGCCCTATCACGGTCCGCATTGACTGGTCTTTCTTTATCGTGATGCACACGACGTGAGAATTTAAACACCTCCACTGAGTTCGTTTATAACTGAATGTTTAAATTTATTATCTTGGCTTACAGGATCTAAATGAATGTTTAAATGTTTATAAACTTGCCCCTCTGGGTTCAGAACTAGCGACTATCGGCTGACCCTTATTGATTTGCCGATCAATAAGTTTTCATGATTTTTATTATTATTATTATTACTGATATCCAGGCAGTACATGTTGGAGATTGACAAAAGGGAAGACAGTTAGTGTGTCGCAACGCTTGCAACAGAGGTAGCGCGGTAGTTATTCTTGGGGTTGACCAGCTAAGCCGAGTTCAAGGACAAATTCAGGGTGAACGCGCATCCAAGTCGGCGTCATTATGGGCGTGCCAGAAGTGAATTTCCAACCGATACACGATTGAATCAGCGAATCAGGAGAGAGGACGCCTAAACCACGCGGAGATTTGCGTACCATAAAAGAAGGCGATAAAAACACGTGTATGAAGAACCGCCGATGCGATATGATTTCGCATGAGTGCATTGAGACGTTTAAATGAAAAGAAGAAGTTTGATACTAGTCCCAAGTCTGTGAGTTGAATATTACAGATTATTTTCACAGATTGCCCCCACTCCACCCCTTTCTGTCAATTTCTAATAAATTGATCGGTGATGAGTAGTTTGACACACAACTTTATCGGGCTCTGAGGAGCATCGTTCAAGCCAGTTTGAGACACGATTTTATCAGGCTCTAGTGAGCATACTTCACGTCTGTCAGAACTAACATTTTATTGTACTCTTGGGAGCAGAGTTCAGGCCTAGCGGAGGGAGATCTCTAGTTGAGATAAGCGCTACGCGGTAGACGTAATTTGTGAGACTTGTTAAAAGCCAGTTGCGTGGTGGACGAAGATTGTAATATTTTCTGTAAATTTTGTGTTATATTTTGTGTGATGTATATGTGCGTGTGAAGTAAGCAAATGCTTAGATAGGGCCAGTTCAACGTTGAGTAATCGCCCAGGACATTTTTGAGTGAAATTCGGTAGCTCATAGCGATTCTAGCTAGGTAGAATAATAAGTTTGAACATTTCTTTCCAAGAAGCCACGCCAAGATGTCTACAGGAAGGTCGATTGGTGGAATGAAGTGCTACGCCTCTACCAGAACGTCGACGATGAAGGGGTAAATTTCCCATGGGGGAATGCATTGGGATGGAGGTTGATATTCTACAAGCTGCACGGTGATGTATAAACCATTGATTTATTCAATATGTAGCTAGATTAGACGCGGGAACGTTGTAAATAATTTTATTCATGGTTTTCTTGTGTATTTAGATTTTTGTGCGCCGACACTGTTATATTTAAATGTACGTTGGCACGTGGCCAAAATGTTTGTTTGATTGTATTTTTCTTATGAGTCATTATTAGTATGCACGGCGCGTGTATTTTGATTTTATTCGTGCGAATGCGAAATTCGTCATGGTCGATAAATGGAGCTTTTATTCAAATTCATTTTTAGTAGGAGAAGGGGGTAAAAGTTGTTAGATGTTTTACGAACAGGTTTTTATTCATACTATGGTTGCCGAGCGCAACAAGTTAAGATGTCACTGTAGAACACCTTAGTTCTATATTTTTTGTGAGTTTTTTTTTTGAGATTCCTTTTTCAGGTTATTCAGTCACGGCCTAGATTGGGAGCGCAAGTCCGTGGAAAATATTTTATGTCCTTTATTTCAGGTTTCTGTCAAACCCATACGTGTGATTCTAGTGTGTGTATTGCGTCAAGGTGTGTGTATTGATTCTTCGTGATGAGGGGTAGAATGTGTCTACCGCCCTCAAAATAATTGTGGTTGTACTTTTATGGAAAGGCAGAGCGCTCTTCGAGGCTACTGTACCTTGTCCTGTGCTGATTCTTGGATTTCCTTGGGAAATGCTAAGATATTTTATTTTGACACACACACGTATATTATGTGCTATGGGAGCACGCTTCTTCGAGACTCGAGCCAGTGCTACGGCAGGTCGAGGTTACTGACACGTGGGTTGACAGATGTGCAGATTCCACTTTGCGCCCGTCTATGTCTGGTGATTCATCGCTTAGGCAGTCCAGCTGACCGACTGACCCCTGTAAGCTATCTGTAGCAAACCTGTTTTTTTAATGGTCATTGGATCATAATATTAAATTGGGAGTTCGCCATGTCCGTTACGAATTACCGCATATCGTTTGAAATGAAATATTTGTTTTTATGATGTAAATGTTGGCTTTGAGCCTAGTGAATTTTGTGACTCATTTCATTTGTTTATATTGTTTGATTTTGTCTGTCGACACCGTTGGGTGTATTTTGTATTTTCTTGTAAAAATGGCAAGCGCCCATGTGTGTATTTTTTTTCTTGACTGGTCACGTGTTGATTTACTTGTGTTGATTTGAAAAGTCCTAATTTTAGGCGTTAATGTTGTTTGCTTAGGCGATTCTTTGATTCCAATTTCATGCGGAAATTATTTTTGTTTTATTCAGTGTAAGAAGTGTCGGATTAGTTTAATTAGTGTTTAGTGTGTTCCCTAGTGTCTGTCAAGCTCTAAGACAATGCAGATTCGTCCCCTGAAGGTTTACTGGATGGTAACGAACCTCGCATTAATTTGTGCACATCGTAACGCATGTAGAAAAGCCGCACTCGCACATGTCATTGCAGTAATTTGGGACGTTTGGTCCAGATGTTAACGATCTCTCTTGAGATCAGGCCTAGTATGGCAATTTTATTTAATTCAAGAGGGTGTCATTTGGGAGACCTTGTTTTTTGTTGTTGTAAATAGTGTAAATTTGTTGATCTCTTTATTAAATTCATATGTTTTATTCGTGGTATTCAATTTTCCTGCATGTTATTTTGTTATATGTTACCCTGCATGTTATAAGAAGCGCTTAACAACAACTTTACGAAATGGACTGTTACACCCCCCGAAATTGAGTCTCATATGCTTCTTTGCAAGGGTTCATGTATCAAAAATGGCTGCCCAAGTGGGGTTTGTTGTTGTTGTTGCTTTGTTGACCTCATAATTATTTCGCTGAGAAATGATGCCAGGTCAGCAGGACAATGGTAAATTCAGTAAATTGAGGCGAGGTTGTACCGCCATGTTTATCAGTAAAATAACTGAGTTCTTAAAGTTAGAAATGTTGAACAAGGTTAGAAATTGATATTGTGTTTGTTGATAACCCTGTTCTGGCGCCCGGCTTAAAATTAGAAAATTTGCATATTTATTGAACTCAGTCAAAAGCAGGAAGGTGTTCCCTTACTCTACATTTAATTAACTTCGGTTAATTAAAGCGTTTTTCGTAAATTCTGTTTGTTAGGAATTTAAAAGCAGATCACAAGGGAGTTATTTGTTAGGAAATATGAGTCATTATTCAGTAAGATTTTGATTACTGAAAATGTATTTAAATTAGAATCAATGTAATATTTAAATATCAAGACATGTGTGTGTACGACTGAAATCCCATTGCATGACCCTATTTTCTCAGAGTATATTTGTGTGTTTTGCGATGGCTAGCATCGAGGAGATTAAAGTGTTGATGGAGCAGATGTCTGTGCAAATGTCTGCGAAGACGGAGGTACAGTTAAAAAGCATGAGTGAACAGAGTGATTAACAATTAAATAACATAACTACTTAATTACGTGAACAGAGCGATAAACAATTACACGAGTTGCGTGAACACAGTGATAAACAATTACAGGACGTGAACAGTAACATTACGGTCCAATTGCAAATCCAGAAATTGGATAGCGACAAAGAATTACACGAGTTGCGAGAGCATAGCGATAAACAGTTAGTTGAACTAAACCATAAGTTATCAGAGCAGGCAACCTTACAAACAGTTCAATTAGATAGGATAACCCTTAAAATAAATCAAAGTACTAAAGTAGAACTAGAGAAACTGGCGGGGGAGGTGGCAGAGAATAATTCAAGACAATTAGGCGAAATCAGGAAACTGGAATCCATATTTGACGACAAACTAGTACAGTTAGATGGAATGGTAGCCACCAAACTGAAACAAACCGAGACAGCATGCGTAAACAATACGGCAGGGATTAAAAGCACGCAGGATGAATTACAAGGGCAATTCAACTGAATAGAGGCGAAGAATATTGACATACAAGAGCAGATCAATTCAGTCGACAACAAAATGTTAGGATTGATAAAAGAACTTGACAAACTGGAGATAAAACGGAGAAAGAACGGATGCACTTGCGCGAAAACCTGGAAGACCAGTTAAGTAAAAATCAAGAGCAAATTCGAGAAGAAATGGAAGAACAGTTGATTAAGAATCAGAAAGAAATGGGAGAACAGTTAATTAAGAATCAGAAAGAGATAGGAGAACAATTAATTAAAACTCAGCAGCAGATACAAGATAAAATAGGGGAACAGCTTGAGAAGAATCAGGAAAACAACGAAGAAAAAATTAACAATTTGAAGAGTAGAATCCGGAAAGATTGGGAACAGCAGGTGCATGAGACTAAAGGGGATAGGCTGACTATATAAAAGAGGCTCGGCGAGAATAACTCTAGAATACAGGCTCTGGAGGAAAGTATCAATTCCAAGTACCAAGAACACGCAGACCTCATCGTTAAAAATGAGATAAGATCTTTAGAGAATGCCACTTTATTCTCTTCAGAAAATTCAGTAGGGAAACACGGAAATATTGGAAGTCCGGAGGGGTCGAAGCTAGCAGAGGATACGAGACGAGGTCAGAGTCCAAAGATAACTTGCGACACATTCCAAAATTACAGAGGGGAGACGTCAACTCCACAATCTGGTGTGGCACTTGCCCAAGTCATACAAGTAATTAGGGGAAATAATTTTAAACCGGACAAATTCAGTAAAAAATTCAGGATCTACTCCAAAAGCATTTTTGCGCCAGCTGGATGATTATTTTAATGACCAACACGTCAGTCCCGCAAAACAGCTTCGTCTAGTGGAGAAATTTTTAGAGGGCTCAAGTTTAATCTGGTTTCAAAGCTTCAAGTATACGTTTAATGACATGGCCCAGTTTAAAGAAGCATTTTTGAGGAAGTTTTGGAGTCCTTCTCTGCAGCAGGGGTTGAGGATGGACTTATATACCAGAAAATATTATAGCACACACCCTACAAGGTTTTCTGAGTATTTTTGTCAACAGCTAGTAAAATTCCGGGATTTTGACGAGCCGCCTTCCGAGGAAAACATGGTATTAACGATCGGAAAACAGCTTCCGATGATCATACAGCAATTTTTAGTGGCAGGAAATATCAAAACCGCAGTTCAGGCCGAGGAGATACTCCGCCACTTGGACGAAACCAGTATGGTTAGTCCGCAGACCGGTAGACGGAATATGGAATGCGTGAACACTGCAGAAATAGTTCAGGGGCATCAAAACGGTCAAAGTCAGAACAATCAGACGAAGACACAGTCCACTAGCACACAAGTTACGCCCAGACGGCAGGAGTTCGACGGTCGAAACCGTTACAATAATAATAACAATAGGAACTTCCAAAATCGCCGTGATAATTACAACAATCAGAACAACAATCACAATCTGAGGACGTACCAGCGTGAATATACTAACTGGAGGGGAAACCAAAGGCAGGGTAGACCATATCAAAGGAACGGGGACGGCAGATGGAATAATCAGAGGAATTATCGGCAAGAAAACCAGAGAGATTACCGAGATGAATGGAACGAGCGTTACGCTGAGTCGCAAAAATATCTGGACGAATTAAATGCAGAAGAGGAAACAGAGAAAGAGAAGTGGGGAAGAGCCATGAAAAACAGAAGAAATCCTGACAATCACAGTAGCGAGGATGCAGAAAAGGTGACAAGAGAGGAGGAGACGCGGAAAAATAGCAGAAGAAATTCGCGGGACGAAGTTTCAGGCAAGGATCTGGAAATATGGTAAAGAAGACGGTAGTGAAAGAAGAAGATGGGAGCAGAAGAAGAAGGGAACCATTTGATGAGTAATAAGGACAAGGAATGCAGAATCATATTGCAAAAATTAATTTGAGAACCCACACTCAAATGCACGTGGCTACGTGTTGCCTGTGAGAGGGAGCTTTGTTTGTAAACAAGACGGCAGGTCTGGCAGAAGTTGTAATTGTGTGAGTAAGAGAGGGGAGGTCTAGCGAGACGTGTGAATGACATCTCAGAGGGGCACATTTCGCGAGAAGCGCGCACACTAATTGGGACTGTGGAATGCACACTCAGGCAGACGAGTGAGGTACTTAAGTGATGTTATCTATACTACTGTAGATAGTGTTTCTAAAATCCAAATCAATCACTTGCTTCGAATTTCAAAACCTTGTTGAGGATAAATGAACCCTTATTGATTTGCCGATCAATAAGTCTTCATGATTTTTATTATTATTATTACTGATATCCAGGCAGTACATGTTGGAGATAGACAAAAGGGAAGACAGGTAGTGTGTCGCAACGCTTGCATCAGAGGTAGCGTGGTAGTTATTCTTGGGGTTGACCAGCTAAGCCGAGTTCAAGGACAAATTCAGGGTGAACGCGCATCCAAGTCGGCGTAATTATGGGCGTGCCAGAAGTGAATTTCCAACCGATACACGATTGAATCAGCGAATCAGGAGAGAGGACGCCTAAACCACGCGGAGATTTGCGTACCATAAAAAAGGCGCTAAAAATACGTGTATGAAGAACCGCCGATGCGATAGGATTCCGCATGAGTGCATTGAGACGTTTAAATGAAAATAAGGAGTTTGATAATAGTCCCAACTCTGTGAGTTGAATATTACAGATTATTTTCACAGATTGCCCCCACTCCACCCCTTTCTGTCAGTTTCTAATAAATTGATCGGTGATGAGTAGTTTGACACACAACTTGATCGAGCTCTGGTGAGCATCGTCCACGCCAGTTTGAGTAACGATTTTATCAGGCTCTAGTGAGCATACTTCACGTCTGTCTGAACTAACATTTTATTGTGCTCTTGGGAGCAGAGTTCAGGCCTAGCGGAGGGAGATCTTTAGTTGAGATAAGCGCTACGCGGTAGACGTAATTTGTGAGACTTGTTAAAAGCCAGTTGCGTGGTGGACGAAGATTGTAATATTTTCTGTAAATTTTGTGTTATATTTTGTGTGATGTATATGTGCGTGTGAAGTAAGCAAATGCTTAGATAGGGCCAGTTCAACGTTGGGTAATCGCCCAGGACATTTTGAGTGAAATTCAGTAGCTCATAGCGATTCTAGTTAGGTAGAATAATAAGTTTGAACATTTCTTTCCAAGAAGCAACGCCAAGATGTCTACAGGAAGGTCGATTGGTGGAATGAAGTGCTACGCCTCTACCAGAACGTCGACGATGAAGGGGTAAATTTCCCATGGGGGAATGCATTGGGATGGAGGTTGATATTCTACAAGCTGCACGGTGATGTATAAACCATTGATTTATTGAATATGTAGCTAGATTAGACGCGGGAACGTTGTAAATAATTTTATTCATGGTTTTCTTGTGTATTTAGATTTTTGTGCGCCGACACTGTTATATTTAAATGTACGTTGGCACGTGGCCAAAATGTTTGTTTGATTGTATTTTTCTTATGAGTCATTATTAGTATGCACGGCGCGTGTATTTTGATTTTATTCATGCGAATGCGAAATTCGTCATGGTCGATAAATGGAGCTTTTATTCAAATTCATTTTTAGTAGGAGAAGGGGGTAAAAGTTGTTAGATGTTTTACGAACAGGTTTTTATTCATACTAGGGTTGCCGAGCGCAACAAGTTAAGATGTCACTGTAGAACACCTTAGTTCTATATTTTTTGTGAGTTTTTTTTGAGATTCCTTTTCAGGTTATTCAGTCACGGCCTAGATTGGGAGCGCAAGTCCGTGGAAAATATTTTATGTCCTTTATTTCAGGTTTCTGTCAAACCCATACGTGTGATTCTGGTGTGTGTATTGTGTCAAGGTGTGTGTATTGATTCTTCGTGATGAGGGGTAGAATGTGTCTACCGCCCTCAAAATATTTGTGGTTGTATTTTTATGGAAAGGCAGAGCGCTCTTCGAGGCTACTGTACCTTGTCCTGTGCTGATTCTTGGATTTCCTTGGGAAATGCTAAGATATTTTATTTTGACACACACACGTTTATTATGTGCTATGGGAGCACGCTTTTTCGAGACTCGAGCCAGTGCTACGGCAGGTGGAGGTTATTGACTCGTGGGTTGACCGATGTGCGGATTCCACTTTGCGCCCGTCTATGTCTGGTGATTCATCGTTTAGGCACTCCAGCTGACCGACTGACCCCTGTAAGCTATCTGTAGCAAACCTGTTCTTTTAATGGTAATTGGATCATAATATTAAATTGGGAGTTCGCCATGTCCGTTACGAATTACCACATATCGTTTGAAATGAAATATTTGTTTTTATGATGTAAATGTTGGCTTTGAGCCTAGTGAATTTTGTGACTCATTTCATTTGTTTATATTGTTTGATTTTGTGTGTCGTGACACCGTTGGGTGTATTTTGTATTTTCTTGTAAAAATGGCAAGTGGCCATGTGTGTATTTTTTTCTTGACTGGTCACGTTTGATTTACTTGTGTTGATTTGAAAAGTCCTAATTTTAGCCGTTAATGTTGTTTGCTTCGGCAATTCTTTGATTCCAATTACATGCGGAAATTATTTTTGTTTTATTCAGTGTAGGAAGTGTCGGATTAGTTTAATTAGTGTTTAGTGTGTTCCCTAGTGTCTGTCTAGCTCTAAGACAATGCAGATTCGTCCCCTGAAGGTTTACGGGATGGTAACGAATCTCGCATTAATTTGTACACATCGTAACGCATGTAGAAAAGCCACACACGCACATGTCATTGCAGTAATTTGGGACATTTGGTCCAGATGTTTACGATCTGTCCTGAGATCAGGCCTAGTGTGGCAAATTTATTTAATTCAAGAGGGTGTCATTTGGGAGACCTTGTTTTTTGTTGTTGTAAATAGTGTAAATTTGTTGATCTGTTTATTAAATTCATATGTTTTATTCCTGGTATTCACTTTTTCTTGCATGCTATTTTGTTATATGTTACCCTGCATGTTATAAGAAGCGCTTAACAACAACTTTACGAAATGGACTGTTACACCCCCCGAAATCGAGTTTCATATGCTTTTTTGCAAGGGTTCGTGGGGGTAACGTGGTGTCTGATGGATCCACTCGTTGTCTGAATACATGAACTATCGCGATACGCTACTGCGTTTGCCGTCAACAGAATTATTATACTTCTTCTTTTGCCCGTGGTCGGGTCCAACTCGGCGTATCTAGACGCGATGAAGACTTTACACTTGTTGAAACAGAACGACGCACTTCTGCGTTCGCCGTCGACTGAAATATACTTGATGCAGCACTTCCTCCCTGGAAGTCAACTGTAGACTGCATGCTACTGCCTCGGTAGGCTGGCTATTTGTCTAATTTGGACCGAAATTAGTCCGTTACCGACCCTTTTAAAACTAACTTCCAAAATAAACCTTGTCTCGGATTATAAAAGATATCCCTATGCTCCTTGGAGTCCACAGTTTCGAAAAATATCTTGAAATTTGGAAATCGATCGTACAGTTCCTTTATAATAATTTCCAAAATAGTCTGGCTGTGCATGAGTGTATTACATTACTGAAATCCTTCCACGGTATCCATACGCCCAAAAATCGGTCTGAATATACTATTCCTTTATAATACAGTCAAGGGTTCGACTCTATTATTGAGAACCTCAGATTTTGGCCGTTTCTTTTCAGCCATCGTTGGGTCCTGAGTTCTTTTTAATTATTGAGTTAGAGAGAATATCCTACAATCCTGATATATCGTATCCTTTAAGCCTAGCTCATAAGGATACAATACATCACTAATTATCATATTCTCCATTTCTTAAATAACAAAAAATATAGAAATGAAGACCCCACGGAAAGAACGGGGTAAGTCCATTTTATCAGAAGTGAGTTTATGGCGCATTCTGGTGGCAAGCCATCGTCACTACAGATCAGTTGAAATTAATTTCAAACAAAGCGGAATGTCATCGAGATATAGAGGTTTTTATGTGTAGTGTACACGGAAAGAACGTCCCGTATCCCCTCTCTCTTTTCATAATTTAACTTAAGTTGTTATTTGTTTTACATGCATTTCATAAGAAATACATTTGGCAATTACTAATATCACATAATCTATATGACCTAGTGGTCAGGATCTGGTAAAAACTATGTGGATGAGTTTAATCAAAAGAATACGTATGTTTCAGTGTTCTGTGCTAGATTCCAATGTATTTTGTACAGCCCTGCATGGCAGAGTGTTAACAGGAAATTCAAGATCCAGTCGGTCATTCTGCAAGCTCAAATAAGAACACTGTATCTTCGGTTTTGGGTTTACACAATGGTAGTAGAGGGGGACGGAAGGTAGGATGGTTTCAGCGGAAGAACCAGAACTTGGCCTGGGCCAAGTGGCGTGAAAAGACCTTGCGATAGAATGGCAAGATAAGATTGATCGACTCGGAAGATTAGCTGTCGCAATTCGCCAAAATCGTTAATAAGAGGTAAAACGTTTAGAGCAGTTTTAAGCAGTTTCTGAGAAAAGGGGAAACATTTCCTAATAACATGTAGTTTTTAATAAATCACACTTAAATGTTGCAGCAAAGGAAAACTCACTAATGAATGGAGAGACAGCAGCAACCAGATGCAGTCTCTTTCTCCGTCTGAGGGATCTTGTGACTCGCTCTTGTACGACTGCTTGTATTATAGCAATACTTCGTTTCAAGTTGCCACAGAGCTTTTATTCTGCTTACATTTCTTTCATTGAAGTCCCGCAGTTTAGCCGTGCTCGTTAAATCGTGCACCACAGCCGTGAGGGCAGCTGCAGCAAGTCCAAAGTTCACACCTTTGAGTCCCGGCGCAAACAGCGACTATCTTGATGTGGTTTCCCCCGGGGTTTCCCACACTCCCTCCAGGAAAATTCCGGGATAGTACTTTACTTCAAGTCCCGGGACACCTCCCTCATTCCTGTCCCTAACACACACTAGTACAGTTATGACATAAATACAGGTTATCAGAAAGGTTCAACACACACCCCAATACACGGGGCTGATGCCCAAGATGTTCCAAGCCCCTAAAATGAATAAACAACAACAACAACAACAACAAGGTGATAATAGAACCACTGACCCTAATCTTCAATGCATTCAAGCCCACAAATACTCTGGTACCCATTACATCGTTAAAAGACTCATTTACATTTTGAGTTTTCTTGAATAACAAACAACTCATGCAGCAGGATGTATGTATTCTTTATTGTCAGACAGATAGACTCCACTAGTGGCAATATAATAATAAACAATAAAATTTACAAGTATAAACAAAACAAAAACAGCAAACACGATCAAAAAATAGAAATACACTAGTCTATTATAAATCAACAACCACAACCATACAGACACGCACTCAAACACGCACTCAACTATAAATCAACATACTGAACCCATGTGCCATAGGGTCCATGAAGGTCGAACCCATGTCCTTAAGGAAGAAATGAAAGAAACGTATAGTTTTTTAAAGGAACGGAGAGAGATTTTAAGCCAGGATTATAGCTTAACATTGTGCAAGCGACTAGGGACAGATGTTCCTTAGATGAGATCACCCCACTCGACATTCAAGAGAGGGCTGGTCACGAGTATTAATAACTGAATGGAAATTTCCACCGTGATAGACAAGGAAGCCTGAATCGGAATTCGAGCTGACGTTGCTGGAAATTGACAACGCCGCTTATGCGCCAGAAGAGGAATAATTAAAATTAACACGTTTACGAGCATAATAATGAGTAAACAAGCACAGTACAGTGAATCATTTTGAATGAGAGATTTTTTAGTAAAGAGAAACCATTTAATAATTGCGCAGAAAAAAACTGCCGACGTAAGACGACGTCATTGGGGAATTACCTAAGCCTCTGTGGAGGGGAGAGAGCAAAAGGAATGCAACACCCACACAATTGAGGACGAGAAATTAATTAATATCTCCGAATTGCACGATCGATTCTTAGGTGCAATAAGATCATTTGACATTGAGAAGAAGAGCTTTCGGAAGGTATAATTTTTATATTTGTGGCACCATTATTTTAGAAGTTGACCACAGAAAAGGCTAGAGTCTTATTTTTTTGTAGTAAAATAGTATAAAGCTTCGGGGTTTACCAAGCCAACCAACAGCACATGCAGTTTCGACAGCCCGTGAGGGGCGTAAGGCTACATCACAGCACATGCAGTCTTGAACAGCCCGAGGGGTGTTGCCACGCATCACGCAGTACGAATCCGTCCAGGAGGACGTGAAGTTATATCAGCACTTGCAGTCATACGAGCACTCCGTTAGGGGAAGTGCTGCACCACGACGTAGAAGTAGTCATTCCGACAGTCCGTGAGGGGACGTAACTCTGCGTTACATCGAAAACAGCTACCAGTACTCCTTGAGGGGAGAAACGTTGTGTTATACCGCAGAAGTAAGATCCGATAGCCACAGGCGTCACAGTATTAACGACTTGCTTGCCTCCATAAGGAGTGGTCAAGACGAAATTTTAAAGTATCGCCGTAGTGAAATATTAGGAAAATCCTAATTATAGGATTTAGGCCCGACTGTATACAAGTTAAAGTGAAAATTCGTAAGATATAGTCAGAGCAGGCTGCGAACGTCGGACTTAAAGGCGATAGGTCGTTAAATGTACGAACGAATAGATCATAACGTACGGAAGTATCGTACCAGACAGATAAACTGTTATTTAAATTGAAGAAACCTAAAAGGGAAGAAAAGAATAAGGTTCGAAACGTTGGAGTGTTAAAACAGTTCAAATAAAGAAGATAGGAGACTATAAACATTATCTCCAGAAAGCAGGCGAACTATTCTAAAAATACTCGAATTGAGAAGTGCTAGCTGCTACAAACTAAATCTATAGGTCTTAGAGGAGACCTCGATCCGTATAGACTTTCGTTAGGATCGATAGACAGATCTACAAAGAAGCCGTTCAAGCTAGATAAATAGCCGGTTATCCAGGATAGGAGTAGCAGAATTGGACTCCAGGGAACAATAGATGTTTCGAGACTTTCGCATTCTGCAGGATAGGAAGCCGACATCGAATAAATTTCACCCTTGGAAACGGGAATTTAAGAAGATCACGTGTGATAGGCTCAAAAATACGGCCTAGTGATCGAGAATTGTGAAGTGTAAAATAATCAAGATTGTGTGTTAAATAATATTTTTAGTGTTTATTATGTGTTCAAAAGGGACACATCAGTATATAAAAATGTCGTCAATATTAAGTGTTTTAAATATATGTCAAAAAGTGTTTTTACGTAAGATGAATACCTTTAATATGGAGTAAAAAGTTCAAAGTGGGCCCAAAAATGAAGCACCGCACCAGATTAAAGATCATGGGATGATCTGGAAACATGTGAGTACTAAATTCATTCTATTTTGGTGTCAGAAATTGATTGTGTACAAACCCACCGGAGTTTTTGAGTAAAAGGGATGTGTTTTAATAAATAAATACTGAATAATCAAGAACACGGTCTGAACAATAATAAAATAAAAATTGAGAAATTATAAATAATTATGTAAAGAATAAATCCCGTAGAGGAAATATGTGAATAAAGGGTGAATGTATTTAACAAATGTCATAAGAGCAAGCGAAATATCATTAATTATCATGAAAGACATTGAAATAAAGTAAAGTTGAGATATGAAAGAAATAGCTTTTGAGCTTGTATAAAGAATAAAGATAATAAAAATAATTAAATATGGAAATGTTAATAAAAATCAAATAAATTGATATGAACATGAGAACGTTAAGCCTTAACGTATGTGTAAGAGATGAGGTTCAATGGAATATTTTAAAACAGGGAGCGATTTATCGACAACGGAAAGATTAATATGTGAATTAAAATAATATGAATTGTTACTAAAGAGATTTATCAGTTCTTGGGAAGACATTTTCGGCTTAAATAATGCATAGCGCATAATGAGCGCAAATATAATATTAAAGTGTCACGCTAGGAACGCGTAGTGGTTAAAATACTTGGTACATTACTTATGGAGGGTAGTTGATTGCAGTGAATTGATAATTGTATAAGTCCTCTATTTGTGACATAGTATCACGAGGCATTGTGTATGTACTTAAAAAGGGAGCTAATATATGGTATTATTGAGCGTATGTCATATGGGCCACGGCCGACTCTAAATCGCATTTTGTATAAGTCCTCTGTAAGGGATTTGTTCCCGAGGCACGTGAAGAGATTCGAATGCAGGATCTTCTTATGATAAAAGCCCCTTTAATTCTCCGTCGTCGTATGTGTATTAATCTTCCCAATCAATGAGGACCTTCTCATAATTAATAAATGCCAAGGATACGAAAATGGTCTTTGAACCAAAGAATAGTTGTTTGAATGTATACGGTACAGTAAAGCCCGGTCTCCCCAGAACTGGATAGAATGGGAAGGTTTGTTTTGAAAGCCTTGGAAATAAGCTACTAACGTTGGGTCAGACAGGGAGTCGCCGTCACCCTACGTGTCATAAATCGCACCCCAAGTAGTAGAGTCTAGCTCTCTTAAAGCGAGAGGGAACAGAGACCGTCTCGTAAGCTGTTGTAAAGAGAAATGAATACACCAGGAGTGTTTAAAGTGGTTAACGACCCGGGCGTTGAACCGAGGTCCTAGTAGATGGATATTTTCGTTTGTCGGTTCAGATCGTAGTTTCTTAGATGATAATGGTCTATTAAGACATAAGAGATAAATAACAATCCCTATTGTAATGATGTAAGGACGTGGGATTCCACGAGTTGATTGAAGGCAACTGAGTTCGGGAGTAACTATAGTTTTTTGACTGTGTCAAGTACCTTCACGCTCTGGAGTACACAATTGATTTTCTGATTACCTTAATATATTTGTGAAATAAAGAGAGATGATAACAACTAAATGTGTGGACATGCCCAAAATATTGAGTTAGATAATTAACATAGATTTTAAATATAATTATATATTTGTTTTTGAGAAATAAGAAAATATAAAGGATAGTGTTTGAGGTGTACAAGAATGACACCATAATAATGTAAATGCATGGAGCCAAAGAGCTCGGAGTTATGTAAACTTAATGTTAGTGCTTTATGGAAGTGAGACTAAGTAAGAATTGTTGGTTTATGTGAACCAATATATTTAAAATAACATTTGTGTTATCTTATGGACTCCGTGTTTATTTGGAACCGGAGTAGTTTTAATTTGTGTAGTGGCTTCAACGTGGGGCCTCTAAATAAATTGTTAAACCGTTTTCCAACGTGGGGCCTGTATGATTTTATCATACACCTAATCATAAACTTCTTTTTGGCGCCCAGTACGTAGGGATGAGTTTTCCTAGGGAAAACCCGAGTTTTCTCGAAAAATCAAAATTTTCATTTAAAAAAAAAATGGTTTTTCGAAAATTTGAATTTTAAATACTTCCATAAAGGTTTTATGAAATTGAATAAAAGTATCAAAGGGGTACGTTGTAAGTGAATACCCGTACCAAAGTAAAGTTTTGAAGAAATTGGGACACACGGATTCAGAGTATCATCTCTCAAGCATGTACTAGTGTGGTGGCATTAGTGGCCCACTGTATTTTAATATGATGTTGTTAAGTGAAGAGAGGCGGAGGCTCTCTGAGAATGTAAGGGCCGAGAGCCCAGATAAAAGTAAAACTACAGGTGAGAAAGAGTACCCAACTAAAGAAATTATAAATGTTTCTGTAGAAAGCACGCGTGCACCTGGAGACATAGTTACACGAAGAGAAGGTAACATGTCTGCAGACAAAAGGGTAATAAATGTTGAGCCTTTAGAGCTCGGAAAGGAAAAGGAAATTTGTAAACCAATTCCAAGGGAAAATGTAATGGATATTGATAAGAATAAGGATAATACCAAGTCTCACGTAGTAATGTCGGTCCAGGTAGGCTCAGAAAACGAAGGGGAAAAGAACGATAGTACTGACGTTCAGGATCAGGAAAAGGTAGAAATGGCGAAATGGGATGAAGTAAAAAAATTCTTGGATATAATTGTAGCAATACGAGACGAGCATTATAGGGTGAAGAATGAACTTTGGAACTTAAAAGGTCGTGAATTAAGAATAAAGGAAGGAATAGAGGAACAAAGAGATAGGATCTCTGAAAGAATGGAGGAGATAGACAAACTTCGTAAGAGGGCAAATAAAAATTGGTTTAGGATACCCAAAAAGGAATTAGAGGAATTGTGCAAAGAAATTCCTAATGTTAAATGGTCGTTAAGGGAAACGAAGAGGGAATTTGCGAAACGTATGGAGAAGGAAGGAAAAATAAAATTAGCTCCGTGGGAACAGATAGTTACATTTGTTGATGAAGTAAGTGAAATAGGGAATAAATTATGGAAAATGAGAGATGCATGGGATGAGATATGGTGGAAGATCCCTTACAAAGAGCGCGACCGAAAAAAGTATGTTGAGGAACAGAAAGATTGGATAAGAAAGGAGAAGAATAAGATGTACCGTTTCAGTATGAGCATGTATGATGAACAAGATATAATCAGCGTTCAGGAGTTAGCTGAAGTAAGACAGGTCAAAATTCCAGAATATCAAGAAATATTAGAGGATGCTCAGAAGAGATATGAGGAATACATGTTGGAGCAAAATCGTCAGGCAAATGAAATAGTTGCCCAAGTTGAAAAACAAGCTGAAATTAAAGAAGAAATAGAAATCACGGTGCCAGAGGAGCCCAAAGTTGAGATTAAAGAAGAAAAACAAGAAATAGAAATCATCATGACTCCAGTGGAAATTGAAGAAAACTTGGAAATCCTTCCAGAGAAACCGATGGAAACTCAGGAAGAGATCGTAACTCCAGAACAGGAGGATAGCCAAAATGAAAATGAGCTCCAAACTGAAGAGACTCATTTTGATGAAAAAGTTGAGCTGGAAGAGCAAGAAGTAATCTCGGAACAGGAGATAACAAAGGAATTAATAGTTGAAGAAACGGAAATGATAATTCCAGAAGAAATAGAGAAATTAGATGAAACAAATATAGAAAATATCAACGAAGCACCGATGGAAACAGAGGTTCACGATTTCACAGAAAGGGAAAAGGAAAACTTCGAAGAAATGCAGGACCAGGAAAATAAAAGGGCATTAAAGGAAGAAGAGGAAAAATTGAAAGCCCAGATCCTCGAATTAATGATTAAATGTCTAGATTGCCAAAGAAAGACTAGAGAAATGGAGGAAGGTGCTAATAAGAGCCAAGAAACCCTAAAGGAAAAGGATGAGATTGTTGGAAACAATGAAAAAATGAGAGGAGACGTCTCTGAAGAAAATCAAGACAGAGGAAAACCGCCATTGATAATTGGTGTACCAGGAAATGGATACCCCATGGAAACAATGAAAGGAGGTGAAATAACAAACGATGTCTTGGAGAAAGAGGATGCCCAGGCATATTTCAGCTGGAAGCATCGTAAGAAGAAAGGGAAGGATAAAAAGAAGAGAAAGAAAAGAGATTTGGAAAATCTAAAGAATTGGAAGAGTAGGAAAAAGAAATACTCTTGGAAAATGCCATCTCGATACGAGGTGAAGGAAAAGGATTATCCCATTGGAACAAACGGGTAAAGATATTTGCAACCGTCAAAGAATATGAGAAATAAGTATAATATTTGCTGAAATACCATCTCAAAGAGAGATAAGGAAGGGGGAAGAGAACCAGAAAGAGTCAGGTGAGGTCAGACTGAGCTCTTAAAAATTTTAAATGAAGTGTAACAGACTTGAAGTCTGTGAACTGTAATGAATTAAGTTACGGGTAAAGCTAATTGCACCCGCAAGATAATTAACATAAAGTCATTTAAGAAGAAATATAATGAATAAAGAACAGACCGACTTGAAGTCTGTCTTGAGAAAAGAAGAAAGGAAACCAACTGTTGACTCGAGTTTGGAGAAGCATGCGCCAGACGAGGGTAGAGAGTTGTAAACATCGAACGTGACAAGAGATTTATGGCCTGAGTGGAGACGTCCACTAGGGAATAAATGAATGAATGGGAACTCTTGAAGACCCAACCTAAACACAAACCAGAAAGGAGAGGAACTTTAAAGAAGTAATTGATTTTATTGAAAAGGAAAATTTTAATGTAATAAAGGAGAAAGAAAGGGTAAAGATAGAGCATACCCAACCTACATAATTAGTGGAAGGAACTTTAAAAGAAGTAAAAACAACAGTAAATACGGATGACGTTATGATGGATTCGACGAAAAAAGAAATACAAATAAAATTGAAATAAATTTCCTCAAGAATTTTCGAAAATTTATTTACCTAAGGAGGGGAGAGATGAACCCATGTGCCATAGGGTCCATGAAGGTCGAACCCATGTCCTTAAGGAAGAAATGAAAGAAACGTATAGTTTTTTAAAGGAACGGAGAGAGATTTTAAGCCAGGATTATAGCTTAACATTGTGCAAGCGACTAGGGACAGATGTTCCTTAGATGAGATCACCCCACTCGACATTCAAGAGAGGGCTGGTCACGAGTATTAATAACTGAATGGAAATTTCCACCGTGATAGACAAGGAAGCCTGAATCGGAATTCGAGCTGACGTTGCTGGAAATTGACAACGCCGCTTATGCGCCAGAAGAGGAATAATTAAAATTAACACGTTTACGAGCATAATAATGAGTAAACAAGCACAGTACAGTGAATCATTTTGAATGAGAGATTTTTTAGTAAAGAGAAACCATTTAATAATTGCGCAGAAAAAAACTGCCGACGTAAGACGACGTCATTGGGGAATTACCTAAGCCTCTGTGGAGGGGAGAGAGCAAAAGGAATGCAACACCCACACAATTGAGGACGAGAAATTAATTAATATCTCCGAATTGCACGATCGATTCTTAGGTGCAATAAGATCATTTGACATTGAGAAGAAGAGCTTTCGGAAGGTATAATTTTTATATTTGTGGCACCATTATTTTAGAAGTTGACCACAGAAAAGGCTAGAGTCTTATTTTTTTGTAGTAAAATAGTATAAAGCTTCGGGGTTTACCAAGCCAACCATGCAGTCTCGAATAGCCCGTGAGGGGCGTAAGGCTACATCACGGCACATGCAGTTTCGACAGCCCGTGAGGGGCGTAAGGCTACATCACAGCACATGCAGTCTTGAACAGCCCGAGGGGTGTTGCCACGCATCACGCAGTACGAATCCGTCCAGGAGGACGTGAAGTTATATCAGCACTTGCAGTCATACGAGCACTCCGTTAGGGGAAGTGCTGCACCACGACGTAGAAGTAGTCATTCCGACAGTCCGTGAGGGGACGTAACTCTGCGTTACATCGAAAACAGCTACCAGTACTCCTTGAGGGGAGAAACGTTGTGTTATACCGCAGAAGTAAGATCCGATAGCCACAGGCGTCACAGTATTAACGACTTGCTTGCCTCCATAAGGAGTGGTCAAGACGAAATTTTAAAGTATCGCCGTAGTGAAATATTAGGAAAATCCTAATTATAGGATTTAGGCCCGACTGTATACAAGTTAAAGTGAAAATTCGTAAGATATAGTCAGAGCAGGCTGCGAACGTCGGACTTAAAGGCGATAGGTCGTTAAATGTACGAACGAATAGATCATAACGTACGGAAGTATCGTACCAGACAGATAAACTGTTATTTAAATTGAAGAAACCTAAAAGGGAAGAAAAGAATAAGGTTCGAAACGTTGGAGTGTTAAAACAGTTCAAATAAAGAAGATAGGAGACTATAAACATTATCTCCAGAAAGCAGGCGAACTATTCTAAAAATACTCGAATTGAGAAGTGCTAGCTGCTACAAACTAAATCTATAGGTCTTAGAGGAGACCTCGATCCGTATAGACTTTCGTTAGGATCGATAGACAGATCTACAAAGAAGCCGTTCAAGCTAGATAAATAGCCGGTTATCCAGGATAGGAGTAGCAGAATTGGACTCCAGGGAACAATAGATGTTTCGAGACTTTCGCATTCTGCAGGATAGGAAGCCGACATCGAATAAATTTCACCCTTGGAAACGGGAATTTAAGAAGATCACGTGTGATAGGCTCAAAAATACGGCCTAGTGATCGAGAATTGTGAAGTGTAAAATAATCAAGATTGTGTGTTAAATAATATTTTTAGTGTTTATTATGTGTTCAAAAGGGACACATCAGTATATAAAAATGTCGTCAATATTAAGTGTTTTAAATATATGTCAAAAAGTGTTTTTACGTAAGATGAATACCTTTAATATGGAGTAAAAAGTTCAAAGTGGGCCCAAAAATGAAGCACCGCACCAGATTAAAGATCATGGGATGATCTGGAAACATGTGAGTACTAAATTCATTCTATTTTGGTGTCAGAAATTGATTGTGTACAAACCCACCGGAGTTTTTGAGTAAAAGGGATGTGTTTTAATAAATAAATACTGAATAATCAAGAACACGGTCTGAACAATAATAAAATAAAAATTGAGAAATTATAAATAATTATGTAAAGAATAAATCCCGTAGAGGAAATATGTGAATAAAGGGTGAATGTATTTAACAAATGTCATAAGAGCAAGCGAAATATCATTAATTATCATGAAAGACATTGAAATAAAGTAAAGTTGAGATATGAAAGAAATAGCTTTTGAGCTTGTATAAAGAATAAAGATAATAAAAATAATTAAATATGGAAATGTTAATAAAAATCAAATAAATTGATATGAACATGAGAACGTTAAGCCTTAACGTATGTGTAAGAGATGAGGTTCAATGGAATATTTTAAAACAGGGAGCGATTTATCGACAACGGAAAGATTAATATGTGAATTAAAATAATATGAATTGTTACTAAAGAGATTTATCAGTTCTTGGGAAGACATTTTCGGCTTAAATAATGCATAGCGCATAATGAGCGCAAATATAATATTAAAGTGTCACGCTAGGAACGCGTAGTGGTTAAAATACTTGGTACATTACTTATGGAGGGTAGTTGATTGCAGTGAATTGATAATTGTATAAGTCCTCTATTTGTGACATAGTATCACGAGGCATTGTGTATGTACTTAAAAAGGGAGCTAATATATGGTATTATTGAGCGTATGTCATATGGGCCACGGCCGACTCTAAATCGCATTTTGTATAAGTCCTCTGTAAGGGATTTGTTCCCGAGGCACGTGAAGAGATTCGAATGCAGGATCTTCTTATGATAAAAGCCCCTTTAATTCTCCGTCGTCGTATGTGTATTAATCTTCCGAATCAATGAGGACCCTCTCATAATTAATAAATGCCAAGGATACGAAAATGGTCTTTGAACCAAAGAATAGTTGTTTGAATGTATACGGTACAGTAAAGCCCGGTCTCCCCAGAACTGGATAGAATGGGAAGGTTTGTTTTGAAAGCCTTGGAAATAAGCTACTAACGTTGGGTCAGACAGGGAGTCGCCGTCACCCTACGTGTCATAAATCGTACCCCAAGTAGTAGAGTCTAGCTCTCTTAAAGCGAGAGGGAACAGAGACCGTCTCGTAAGCTGTTGTAAAGAGAAATGAATACACCAGGAGTGTTTAAAGTGGTTAACGACCCGGGCGTTGAACCGAGGTCCTAGTAGATGGATATTTTCGTTTGTCGGTTCAGATCGTAGTTTCTTAGATGATAATGGTCTATTAAGACATAAGAGATAAATAACAATCCCTATTGTAATGATGTAAGGACGTGGGATTCCACGAGTTGATTGAAGGCAACTGAGTTCGGGAGTAACTATAGTTTTTTGACTGTGTCAAGTACCTTCACGCTCTGGAGTACACAATTGATTTTCTGATTACCTTAATATATTTGTGAAATAAAGAGAGATGATAACAACTAAATGTGTGGACATGCCCAAAATATTGAGTTAGATAATTAACATAGATTTTAAATATAATTATATATTTGTTTTTGAGAAATAAGAAAATATAAAGGATAGTGTTTGAGGTGTACAAGAATGACACCATAATAATGTAAATGCATGGAGCCAAAGAGCTCGGAGTTATGTAAACTTAATGTTAGTGCTTTATGGAAGTGAGACTAAGTAAGAATTGTTGGTTTATGTGGAAACCACAGGTTTTGAATACAATATTTGTTTATTTTATTTGTGATTCCTTGTTCATTTGGAACAAGCGGTTGATTATTGGGTCAGTAATTAAATTGTTAAAATGTTTGTAGCGCCATTAATTTTATTAATTAAATGTGTTTAAATAGGAGTTGATTTTGTTGTTATTTTTGCAAGTGTATCCTCTAATTAATCCAAAATATGTGAGTCACAGAGTGGGGGAACTTACCGCTGCCCCGAAATTCCGAATTGAGCTACGCTGGTATACTGTGATTGGCATATTTCATGCTAAATGGGCACAATACATTACCGTCTCCTAGAGCAAATAGTTCTGTCTAACTAAGCAAGTGCTCACAAGAACTGTAGAAATGACCTGCACAATACAATATTAAAAAAAAAAGATGCTTAGTCTTCATTGCAACATAATAAAATTAAAGAGGAAACTCAAAATAATAATTTTCCATAAAATCTAAAAATCTATATTTTTACCAATACCACCATTTGTACTCCCCTCAGGGAACATATTATGGTGCCTTTTCAGTATTGGATAAATCCAGTTGGGCGATATCCATGGTAGGCTATAAGTTATGTTAACATATCGCGGAGTGATATTTGTCATGTTGTCATATGCATTTTCTTCAATAACCAATCGTTTCTGAAATAAAAGTACAAAATTCAAAACCCATAACAATTTGGAAACAATTGAATAACATTAGTTTCCCCAAATATTTAGTTTCTAACTTAGATTCGCTGTATCAAGTTTCCTTTCACGTGGATAAGTTGATCGTCAAGCAAGTAATTTAAAATATTTGAAATCCGCGACACCATCGCGCCGTGTTATATTTGTGTTCAGGTTACTTAATTAACTGTCCTTCCAAAAATTTACAGTTTGATTGCTGCATTAGTTTTGGAGATACTGACTAGAATATGTTTTAAAGTAAGGAAAATATTCAAAGCCTGGTGAACGATTATAATTTCTTATGGATTTATCCAAAGGCATTGACTAAAATTTTGCGATCTGCTATCCGTCTCTTCTCTACTTCAGAAATTTAATTGTAGTAATCTTTCTTGAGCTGTACTTAAAATTTTGTTTTCATTTGGAATAATATGGCAGAACACATCATTTCATGATCACATATGTGAATAATAGTAATAATGTTATTGGTGTTACGTTCATTTTGACTATTGAGGCTTTTAGAGACGCCGGGGTGTCGTTTTGCCCTGAAGGTGATCTTTAACTTGTCAGTAAAGCTACTGAAACAGCTCCCTCGCATGTTTGCACCTCAAGAGTCAAATTCCAACTGACTGTGCCAGTATTTGATACTGCAACCTTGGGGACAGCAGGCGAGAACGTTACCGGTGCGCCACGCAGCCAGTCCACGTACACTAAGATAGATTCTCAAGTCAGTCGGAAGATTGAAACAAGTTCTTGTAGATAGTGACGATCTTCAAGAAGGCATTTCCAAAAGTAGAAACTGTTCTTATACCCAAAAATAAATACAATTTTTTTACTTCATTTGCAAGTTGTGAAACATATTCAGCCGTTCTTAAAATGAGATGAAGGACATTAATCTATACTGTGCCCGTTTAGACCGGAGTCCGCACGACCACATATGCATTTTACCAATAATCAGTCAGCACGAGAATCAAAATATCCCGGAGCGCCAGATGGGTTAAAGCAAATCACAAAAACGACATCAAATTAAAAAAATGCTTTACTGATTTTTGGCTCGATGCAACAATAAGGATAGAAGGAGATTTAATTGGGTATGACACATCTGGTAAAATTATCTCAGTTTATTTTGAAGTTAAAATCTGACTGCAAGGATGCTCAAAGCAGCATCATCCACGTGTGGCGATCCACACTCTTATTTACACACAATATACAGAAATTTCCCAAACACATTTGACAATCTTTTTGGAAACACAAGTCCAATTAATAGTCCTGTAGACTGTGTTCCAAAATTATTAATATTTAATTCCAGTTCAAAGTTAATTGTCTATACTGGAAATAACGTAGATCACTGTTTGAATATTTACATGATATTAACACTCGTAGAATAAATGTTCATAGAATTTTAAACTTTCACTTCCTTTTTCCAGTTTCAAAAATATATATATTGTCGAAAAATATTATTATCATTGAAGCAACACCAATTATTAACACATATTAATAACATCTGAAAAGTATTTGACCTTGAGCATAGCATCGAAGAACTGTGCGAAGCACAACAACAATTAATTGTTCTTCTGACATTTAACATTAGAGAAGTGACTCGATTATGAACTTCAAGTTCCTAACAAAATATATGATTTCTGAATCATCAACTTGATCAATAAATGGTTGAACCATTCAGCTATTCAATTATCCACTTGGAATCATTATTATAAAAAATATTTATATTTATGGTCATTACTAGTAACTTTTACAACTTGCAATTCTTCGACAGAATGCGGAAATAAGAATTGTAACTTCATAATAAATTCATTCAGTTCATGGCACTAGGATTGAAAATATCCTTCAAATTATTCGTGGTTAAAGAATTATTTTTGATTGGCAGTGGCCCATTCTATTATTTGTGTAAGAACACAATATTACAACAACAACGGCAAAGGTCTTCCTCTGAAGAAGAATAAACTACTATCATGACAAATCCGGGTTCTAGCAAAATCAAAGTCTAAATGGAATTCGAAAACAAGGTTGAAATAAGAACTGATGGTTTCAAGAAATAACCTTCGGGTCATTCATCCGACGAAATGTGTGGTTCCAATACTCCTACTATAAACCTGAGCCATCGAACCTGCTATTTGATTGATGCTCGAAAAAACCTCTTCATTCCTGCGACTTAACAAGCGCACCTGGGAATGGCATTTCAACTACTCCACACATAAATTATCTTCCCAAAATTTATACAATAAATCAAGCCTCTGCTTGTTATCAACACTGGAAGATTAATAAACTTACAAGTTTATTTTATTTTACCATTCAGTTCAACCCGTGAATTTACCATACTTATGAAAATCTTTATTTCACTTTCGAGTGTATTTACGTCATGATTTTATATAAATACAAAAATATCCTATTTGATACAAATATCATTTGCTTCCCGTTTCATGCCTCTCCGTGTTATCTGAAAAACATACTTTGCTCAATGCAAATATCAACTGTTCAACCAGAACTGAAATGTTGGTTGAATGCGGGCTTGCGCTAACCGCTCTCCTTCGGAAAATCTCCTGTTCCAAACTAGAAATGATTAAACTACTTCATAGGCTCTTTCTCAATATATAT
Organism: Meconema thalassinum; assembly: GCA_946902985.2. Taxonomy (NCBI): domain Eukaryota; kingdom Metazoa; phylum Arthropoda; class Insecta; order Orthoptera; family Tettigoniidae; genus Meconema; species Meconema thalassinum. The sequence goes on along the minus strand of OX336389.2, from coordinate 1,467,711,416 downwards.
GATTATTATAAAATATAATATCCAAGAATTATTTAGAAAAATTATAAAAATTATTATTATTATTATTAGTGGATTATTATTATTATTATTATTATTATTATTATTTATATCATTTTAAATATATTTAATTATCATCTCATTATGTGAGAATCCACATGTTCGAACCTTCGAATATGGAAGAAATATCCATTCCTCAACAAAAATAAATTTAACTTTTACAGTTACATCGGTTGTTTTCCGTGGTTTCCAAAAAATATGAAATATTCAAATAAATGCTCGAAATGCTCTGTCATCGATCCTAAACTGTTCTGAGTGTTGAAAATGCTCAGAATAACTCTAATAAGTCTTGCGTAAATCATTGCAAGCTTTAAATACGAAGAAAAAAAATGTGTTGGTCATCTGCAGAAAAAATAGTTTGTTCCAATTAGCTAGGCATTAAATAATTCAAATGTGGCTTACATTTCTTGATGGTCTTGAAGCGTAGTAAACCTGGTCTGTACCAGATTTATCCATAGACATGCCCTATCGGACAAGCACGTATAATCCTTGTATCGGCCGCCATCATATACCCACAATCCGTCTAGTCAGACATAGTGGCAGTATCTTTCGACGTTTGAATTAACTGTTGTTCCATTTTAATATGGGCTTCTATCAAAGCCATAACAGTTTGTTTAAATAGGGTCAGATCTAAGTGATCTCTTCTTAGATATGTCAGTTGTAACATAACTCACGGTAATCTTATCAGTACAAGAAAAACACTGACAGTCTAAGCAATTAACGGCTGTTCTGAAGATCGTTCCCTGGGCATGGTTTATTATATCACCATCTACCATGCGCTAAGCAACTTGTAGTTTCCCTTGCGTAGACTAATGAACGCCACCGTTATAGACTAGTCTTCAGTGTACTGACAGATCGAAGTGGTTAACTAGTTACAAATATGAAAACTGACTTGAAATGGATTTAAACATCCAAGTATTAAGTTATTACTGGACTGTGACAAAATACTAATTCTAGACAAAGTCTAGCATATGTCCTTGTAGAAATATAAATATTTCCACCAATGTCTGTAGAAAAATCAATCACCTCAGTGATTCTCCTCGTCGTAAACTTACTAAGTTCCAACTCGTAGCGCAGCAATTTTCGTGACTATCACGACTTTCAAAAGAACTTCTGCGTAGATCCGGCAACCATGTGCCTTGGCTCAGCGTCGTAGCAACTTGCTAGGCAACTGCTTGTGTTAGAATGAGCTGAAGTTGCTTCGGCCAGCTGGCTTTTATTCAAAACTGTCAGTGTCACGCGTCATCACCTGATATCTGGAAATCCTCATATCTCTTGAATCCCTGGTCCGATTTACTTGATACTAATTGCATTCTCTTTCATTTGGCCGTGCCAGTAATCTGATCCCAGTCTCAAGTCTCTACTCCATAGTTAACTATTTAATCAATAAATAGCCTCAACCTCTGCTATTACTCGCTACGTCACTTGACATCCAACTATCGGTAAATTATTTCCAAATGCTACGAGAAGCAATGTAGCGCGATATTCAAATATCTCAACTTTCAAAAGTGGCTACAGCCTTTCCCTTGATATCTAGGTGTCTGAATCTTGGAATACCCATTCCTAGAGTTGGGCACAATACTGGATACCAAAGTAATATAAGTATGTTTGACTGGATGGTGTCAATTTTGATGACATTTTAAAATGTTTGAACCTTGCATCCATTCAGCCTATAACAAGACCAATAGGTCAATTCCAGGGAGCTCCATTTTCTCCTACAATTTTCAATATGTGTATTGATTTTATAATGTATGAGATATCTGAAAGATCTATTCAAGAAACTTATGATTATGAACGTATCTCAGGCATGGGCAAACTTTCCATCATAACCTTTGCAGACGATGTTGCACTAATTCTGAAAGACCGAGGATCTGCGGAGAAGATGGAACTTATTACTATAAAGTTGCTGGAAAGTAATGGACTGGGCTCAATCTGTTCCGGTACAGTCAACAGCTAAAAGATGTAGATGTTCGTACTTAAGAAAACAAGATAATAAAGAGCACTGGTCATGAAGATACAATTAGGTGTGGATGAGTAAATTTCAACAATACATTAGGCCTAATCTTTTTATAACAATAATGTCATTATTGATCTGTAAATTGAACCGGAGAAATTAGTTGCAACCGTACTTCATAAAGCGGACTAAAAATTACGAACCTTACAGTAGTCGCATATGATGTGTAACATCTGACAGAAGAAACCTCACGTGAAATTGTTGATACACCGGTATTTTATAGTATTATTGGCACATATATTAATCTATTGTAAAAGGGAGTGTTTTACAGATGTTGTAGTTTATAATACGGAAGTCATTTTATTAGATAATTTGTAGCTTCCACCAGCACTAGCCTAAATAAATAATACGATAGGGATCAACTAGATTAATAGACGCGACACCGCTCATAACCTTAAATTCCTTATAAACAGGTCCTCTTCATTCACAGACCAACACTTAATTTCATATGGATTCTGTTAAAATGAGTCATATTGATATGATAAATATCGTTTAAAATGATAATCTGGTAGCAAAAATATCTACCCCGCCAGGATTCGAACCCAAGATCTCTAGATTCACACTCATACGCAATAACGCCAAGGCTATTTCGACTACGCAAATATTGTGCACAAGATGGTGACTTATTTCCAGGTTCCAATAAAACTGCATTACGGAATTAAGTTTCATTTATATTTTTCTTGTTTCGATAATGTTCCTGAGTGACATTGAGTTTAAAATGCCTTATGCCAATGCAGTGCCGGCTACTTACAATGTTTGATATTAAGGCATTTTACCATTTAAAATACTGATACGAGGACTTCGAACTTGTACCATGACATTTGTTTAAATCACTTGACACCAGAGTTCGCATGAGCGTTTTCCGTTCAGTATGTCATATACATTCCACATGGCCGAGAGTGCGTCATGGTATCAATTTTCGACACCGCGCGCTGATTGTTTCTATTACCAGTGCCAGCTGGATCGATCGATCGAGTTGGCAGTGCGTCTTATACTTCCGTTCGATCCACCACTGCCAGCTAGGGCACACTTCCATTCGATCGATCGAGCGGGCAGTGCATACTTCCGTTTGATCCACCACTGCCAGCCCAATCGTTCCGATCCACTTCCGTCCCCAATTTTCAAAATCACTTCCACAAAACTATCCAGCAACCGAGCGGAAAGATGTTACACATCAAAAATGAAAATTCGATATAATAACATATGGCCAACACTAGTTACAAACAGCTCCTCGTCATTAGTCACATAAACCTTCCTTCAGGATGGATTTCAGTCCAGATGGTAAATAACAACGAGAGAAATAAAGAAAAGGAATTCAAGAGGTGGTGTTGTCTTCCCAATAAAAGTAAAGGTTTTATCATTTTCAATCAATACTCCAAAGGCAGCAAATAGTTTTCTGAAAAATTTAATCTTACAACATCACAGGGGATCCAGCACCAAAATGGTGGCAAACGTAACTCCAAAAAGGAACTAGTTTGGCAGGAGTGGTGGGAGGAACCACTGCAGGTATGCCTGTGGTGAGAATGAAACCTTAGCTAATCCGCGGCACCACACCATTACGGGACTGATCACCGACGCCTTCAGAAACGAATGTTGGGAAGCCTATGAGACAGTGCGTTGTTCGGAATCGGTGGGATCATGTCATAGCGATTGAAGCTCCAAGAAGTACGATGTCATTCTAGATTCCACAGTACGTCTGGAGATAGGCCCCACGAGGTAAATGCACAAAAGCAAAGTATCTATCCACCTACGTCGTATTTTTCAGAGAAATGTACACGCTACAGTCTTTCGAAGTCTACGGGGTGCCAGTGGGTACGTGAGGCACTGTTAGACCATCTCAAGAAGTATCTGGCAATAACCATCGAGGCTGCAGTTAGGGGATCAATGTTAGTGTTTAGAAACCATCTGCATAGCCAAACCTGAACTTGATCACTATGCCGTATCTTAGGACATGCACATTGTGGGTCAGTTTCTCTTTTTCCTGCTCAAGTGTGTTTCCAGCAGGGAGTTATTTTAAACACATTGCTTGTGAGTGAATAAAATAGAATGTTGTCTTTGTTACAAAGAAATGTAATAAATAGGCCCCGGATGTTGATACCGTAAAAAAGTTTAAAAAATGCACTTAAAATTTTCAGAAATGACTGTACAAAATGACCTAAAAATTCGAAAAATACACTATAAAATGGAGACAATTACGAGAATAACCTCACCAATAATTCCAAAATGACATTTTAAGCTCAAACTGAAAAGTCAATCAAAATAGATTTCTAGCACTTAACAAAAGTTTTATGTTATTTTAGTCTCAGTTGTACTGCACTACGAATGTCATTCTGATGTTGTCAAATGTAAATGATCTGCGGTTATCAGCCAACAAGTTTTTTTTGTCTCGAAAAGCTGCGTTCAACATCAACTGATGTGATCGGAGCGTAGCCTACTTGAAGTGGGGAAGGTCGTTTGCTGCTAACTCTGAGAGACGTAACTCCCTCATATAAAGCTGGGACATGATTAAATTGGAAAAAAAAATGACCTTAAAAGGACGATTTCTTTAAAATATGACCAAAAAAATCTACCAAACTTAAAAATATGCTCTTAAAATGGAAAAATAGAAAAAAATGCAAAAAGATGAAAAATAAAAATGACATATTTGAAGACGAGGTGGCCCGTCTGAAATTTCTATGTACTTCAGCATTGCTTCAGACGGCTCAGTAAAAATATGACATGTCATCAACTTCCGGGCCCTAGTAATAAACATGTCGCTAAATACAATGAGTATGTCTCAAGGAGACGGGGCCAGTCAGACAGACCTCCTACCCCACTACCCTGCTACACGTAGAAAGCTATGAACATCTACACCCAATTCTTTCTCTCTGAGGCGGAAATGCTTAAAGGACTGAAGAGTTTCTCCATGTGGTTGGTTCTATAAAAATTAGGTTGAGCGTGCAGGAGAGGGCGAGGATTCTTCATTTAGCGTAATAATATTTTGCTGCCTTCAAATTTTAATTTGTTTCGTTGAGTGGCGCAGAGCTCATTAGAGTGCGGGGGATCGCCTCAGGCGGTAATATAATGCTTCTTATTAACCTCTCGTCTGTCTGAAGCGGGAAGCAAGTTACGAGCCCCAAGGCTTTATCGCAACTCCTACACCACCATTACTTATTGTGCGCATACACTCTGGGACACCACTTCAGATAGACTATTCGCCAGAGGTCTGACTTCACTGCCGTGTTTGTAAAGCGATGATATATACCCTAGATAAGCGCTGAATATCCCGCAAGGTGTGGGACAGAAAGTTGTACATAAGTACAGTATGTTGAAAAAGTAAGTATCCATGTGGAACAATTAGGAGAAGAAATGAGAATACAGCATGCAGTTCAAGGTATAGGCTACAGTAATTATTTAGTTCTATTAACTTATTGCACAGCAAGTTAATGTTGACTTGATTTGGCTTATTTCCTTTCATTCCTTGTAGGAAAATAGGGCAGCTAAAAACTTCTTCCATCTCTGTTGTTGGCCATCCTTTTATATTGGATCCATGTCTTTCCTTCTGAGACGACTTCTTTTTCACCTGATCGAGTCGTCCAGTTTCAAACATGGTTCGTACGTTCCAACAACCTATTCTTGTCGTTTTTCTAAAGCCAAAGGTCGCCATTTGTTTATCCGTCCTGTTTCCGAGGCTAGTAGCTGATACTTTTACAAATTTGTTTTTAAGGCGTGCGGATTGTAAGTCCACAGCAGCCTATCCTGATGGTGGGGACACCACCTACAGTAACAGGCTACCAGCAGTTTTTACAGTATTGGTTGCAAGGCCAACAAACCCTCTTCCTTTCTCATTCCGGACTTGGGACCGGACAACGGCGGAGTTAAGTTAATGTTACTTTTTATATTACTCTGATGGAGTCCTGACTGTTCAATCCTGCGACAGTTGGATATTACGAAGACCATTGTTTGGAGAGTGTGCGGAATTTGCATTAGTGTGTGAACTTGCTGGCATTTTCTGTTTTGATGTACTTCGTGTAGCTCGCATAGTAAGGAAATATAACCAACAGCATTTCTGTCATATCTTGATCCCACGAGGAGACACACCATTACGTCAAGTAGTCCCTATCAGCATCATGGATCTACCTCCAACGCACTGGAAGATCATGGTTCTCGACGAGAGATATCTCTGGAAAGTGAAGCCAAAACATTATCCTATCCTTCGTGTCTGTAACCTAATGGAATATTTGGGACCATTGCCTTCTAAGAAGATTGACTAACGAGTGGTGCAGAGAGAAAGTAGAAGAGGCAATGACAGGAATCCATTAGTGCGGTCTTGCTCAGACAGGAGCGAAGTGCTCTGGGAGCGCATATAGCCTACTTAAAGCCCTGTGCGGGTGCAGATATCCGCAACATTTATCGCCTTGTGGATATTGTTTGCGTGGCTGTGCGGATAGCGCATAAGTTGCGGATAATGTTTGGAGTAAATTGGCGGATAGTTTTTAGAATACAGTACAATCCGAACTTGTTGAATATCATTACTAGGACCCGAATGTTTACCGTTATGTTTTATTTTCCAAACAAATGTAAGATGTTCATTTAAGCTTATCTCATTCAAAATATGTCATTAAGCATAAGTAACACTCCGAACTGAAAAGGGTTGCAATTCTGGCTGATTAACATTTATTTTAAACATAGCCCCTGACATAGTTACATAGTCTAGAGCAGTGGTTCCCAACCTTTACCAGCTGACGCCCCCCTTTTGAGATACGGGTGGTCATCGCGCCCTTCTCCCCTCCCATCGTCACTTCTATAACCTCTTTGTTAAACTGACGGGGAGGATATAGACCTGACCTAATAACACTACACAATGATATAATATTTCTGAAAAAATAATTTGAAGTACGCGCTTTATATCTATTAGGACTAACTTAATTTTAGCACAATACAAAGAACACACTTTTACAATAAATCCTTAAATTAGTCAACAAATGTCAGTGAGAGGGTTGACACTGTTTTCTCTTGGTAAGATTCGGTCATTTTGGTTTGATATCTGACAGAGCACAGCGGAGACCACTTGCAACTTCAAGCGGACAGCGCTGCTTTGTTTTTATGACACTCAGTGTTGAAAATCCTGACTCGCATAATGTCATTCAATGGAACTTTGGCTATTTCAGGATACACTGCAAGACAGTTTACCCAAAAGTCACCCAGTCCTATTATTTTGGAATCATTTTTTAGCTTTGGATCACACTTCAAATCTATGGCTTCTTCTTGAATGTGTGCTGGCAGTGCTTCAATGTCAGTGACAAACGGATTTCTTATTAACATGCAGGACCATTCATCCGACGAGATATCGGGAAAGTAGAAGTTGAATTCTTGTGCCAAGAAATCCAAATGTGACTGAATTTGCACCTTGAGTTTATTAAGATCACGATTATTTTCCGGCAACATTTCATTAAGGCGGTGAAAAGGATAAGAAGTTGTTCAACTGAAGCCGGCGTTTCCATAACTGTATTTTTTTTATTTTTTTTCAGGAAAGCTCTGATGGTATCATAAGCAAGCAAGCAAGCAAGTTCAAATTGTTCAAAGCTTCAAAGAAATCACAAAGATATGCCAATGAGACGATAAAATTAGCATTGAATTTTCTCCTTACAACACAGCAAATGCCTTATTTCACCTCCAACTTCGCGGGGTTGTGCCGACAGCTGACAATAATCACCTGCGCCTTTGAACGATTGACTTGGCACGATAATTACTTGGAGAGATTCAAAAAATATTTATCATACAAAATTGTAATTTTCGAGTTAAAAGAAACTTAATTCAGAAATCACTTCACGCCCCCCTTGATAAAGACCCACGCCCCCCTAGGGAGGCGCGCCCCCCAGGATGGGAACCCCTGGTCTAGAGCAACGACTTTCTCCTCAAATGTCCAAATGTGTTTCTTTAATGTATGTCTATCCCTTATTATTCCCGTTCTCCAACGGGGTCGGGGATGAGATGGGATGTAAGTCTTTGTGGCGGGTGGTTTTTACGGCCGGATGAAATGTGTTGCTTTAATACTTTATCTAATTAAAAATATTATTGTAATGCCAGTAGATTCGAATAACACGCGATCGGATGCGGGGCGGATGCGGATAACAGTCGTGCAGATGCGGGGCGGATGCGGATAACAGTCGTGCGGATGCGGGGCAGATGCGGATAAGAGTCGTGCGGATGCGGGCCGCATGCGGATAACGGTTTCCTTATCCGCGCAGGGTTCTATGATGTACTGTAGCTTTGGGGGCGGAGCAAATGAGGGACTGACACATTGACAAGCGGCGAGCGTGCTGTAACATCATAGCGTAGGGATGACCATTGAGTGTAGCTGCTGAGAGATAATGTGGCGTGATCACATGATAGGATGCTTATAATAATAATAATATTAATATAATTTTTTTTGTCCTGAGAGGCCGAGTGCAGGTCTGTCTAGTCGACGCCCGTGGGCGACCTGCGCGTCAGGATGAGAGATGGAATGGATGAAGATGAATGAAACTGGGCAAGGATGTGGAAGGAAGCGGCCGTGGTCTTTCAGAAGGTACCGTCCCAGCATTTGCCTGGTGTTGAAAATGGGAAACCACGGAAAACCATTTCAAGGACGGCCGACGGTGGGGCTCGAACCCACGCGTCTACCGAGTCAGCAGAGAGCTTGGCCCCATGGCCTAACGCAGCGCTTTAGCCAGCGTAGCCACTACTGTCGGTATAATAATAATAATAATAATAATTGCAGTGCCCTAACTGAATGCTACATTGGAGCACAGCACAGCAACCCGCAGGAGGCGATGGTAGTGTAATAAGACGCGTATAGACTAACGTTTCTAATAAAACGTCTCGAGGACGAACATTTATAACTTTTAACATTTAACAGACTGTAGTCAGCCCAAATTACTCGCAACCAACACAATATTTTAATTACTTATGATTCGCATCACACCCTTACCAGCAGTTTGATGTGAACACAAGGGGATTCTTTGCCCACCTGAAAATTAGTAACTACAATTAATCCATTGAGTAACCGGGTTCTGCATAATACTTGTAAATAGGGATAAATGAAATCTCATGCAGGTTTCACATACATTATACAGTATATTACTGTAGTTGATGTTATTAGGTGTTAATTATTTACGGTAGCCTACTCTCCAATGGCCATTACTGTTAATATGCCTGTGAATCATCAAGATGCATCTTAGGCTTTGTCAGCTTATTAATTAGCATTGTACATTCCTTTTTTTATTACCACTTGCCCATTTTATCCTACATAAAAATTTTGTAAAAATAAAATAAAAAATGAATGTAGACCTATGAGATCTCCACGGGCCAAATGCCCACGTGTCTATGTGTATGTGTGTATGATTGTCCCCACTACCAATTACCAGACGACGAAAGAAAATTAAGTCAAATTTAGCACAGAGGTACATTTGGTAAAGGACATGTCAGTTCCATGTTTAACATCACCGCCGTTTTAAGGAAAACAAAATAACGGCCACCTAAATGCCCAATGTTTACGACCAAACTAATCACTAGATCTCTACCAAATATCGGATGAACACACCTCCATGCAACGAGCTTCTGGGGCCAAAACTTCATAATCATCAGCCGAATAATTACATGGCGGCCTTGGGAATCGTTCAAGCATTATAATCTATAACATAATATGTAACTTTGTAATTACAAACAATGAAATAAAAATAAATAGGTGCCTCATAAACAGTCTAATTTGCAATTTTTTTAAGTAAATTGCAAAAATGATTAATAAAATAAATTATAAAATCCAACTATCCGTCCACGCAGTTCGTCTTCACTCCAGACTCAGTATGATGTCTTACAATCACAAAGATACACGTTTGCTAGGTAGCACCTAGTTCCAGACAGCGTTGCCATATCGCTCGAGTGATGAGTCATGGGACAGGCCTATGCGTCATGCGGTTCTATCATCATCATCATCTTGCACAGTTTCCAGCCACTGGCCGGGTCTGTTTGGAACACAAGCCTCTCCAACGTCTTCTGTCTTCCCACCATCTCTCCGCCTCCACCCTTGTCCAGTCTTCTCCTCTCTTCTTCACGCTTTCTTCCACCCCCTTCAGCCACCGGTCTCTCGATCTTCCTCTCGGTCTCTTTCCTTCCCACTTCGTCTCGTGTACTCTCCTGGGTATCCTCTTCTCCTCCATTCGTTTTACATGTCCATACCATCTAAGTCTAGATTTCTCTATACCATCCTGTAATGGTTCCTCCTTCATTAATTCTCTGGTCCTCTCATTTCTTATTCTGTCCATCTTTGTAGCTCCAATACTGCTTCTCAAGAACCTCATCTCACTGGCCTGTATTTTGCTCTTCTCCCTTCATTTCATAACCCAGGTCTCCGAGGCATACGTCAGGATAGGGACATAGTACGTCCGATATATGATCTTTTTGCTGTTCTGAGGGACATCCTTGCTCCATAACATGCTTCTCACACTCCTCCGAAATGCTTCTGCCTGCCTCCCCCGCTCATTTATTTCTCTATCGTTTCTTCCATTATCTAGTATCAGGCTTCCCAGATACTTGAAACTCTCCACTTTCTTCAGCTGTTCCCCACCAATTGTTATTCCCGTTGTGGTTCTTTCCTTATTCCTTGTTGTGATCACCATCTCACTCTTATTTATGCTAAATTTCATCCCATATCCTTGTATTATTCCTTCTCACACGTCCAACTGTTCCTGTACCTCCTCCTCCTTGTTTCCCCAAATCATCAAATCATCTGCAAACACCATTGCTTTTATCTTTCCTTCCCCAATTACTTGTGCCACTCGGGTCATTATGTCATCCATCACCACAATGAAAAGTAACGGTGTCAGTGCACTTCCTTGTTTCAGGCCGTTTCTCTGTTCCAAACAGTCTGATCTCTCTCCTCCCACTTTCACACAGCTCACGCTTCCCTTGTACATCTCCTTTATCCTCTTTATAGTCCATTTCTCTACTCCTCTATCCTCCAGGGACTTCCATACTTTGTTTCTGCATACACTGTCATATGCTTTCTCAATGCCCAGGAAGGCCATCAGTAGATCTGTTCCATACTCATAGTGCTGTTTTTGTAACTGCCTTACAGCAAAAATCAAATCCACTGTGGACCTTCCTGCTCCGAAGCCATGTTGTTCTTCCCTCATCCCTCCTTCTATCCTTGTCCTAATTCTCTTTTCCAAAACTTTCTCGAAGATCTTTGCACAATGACTCATCAGTGTTATTCTCGATAGTTTCTGCAATCTGTTCTACTACCTTTCTTGAAGATCGGGACAATTATTCCTTTATTCCAGTCCTCTGGGGTCTTCCTTTCCTTCCATGCTGTCCTCATCACTCGGTACAACCACAGTATCCCCACCTCTCCTGCTGCTCTCACCATCTCCACACTCAACTCATCCACACCCGGTGCCTTCCCTCCTTTCATCTTGTTCACTGCATCTTCCACTTCTTTCCATGTTAAGTCCTTTTCTGTTTGCAGTTCATCTTCCACTTCCCCGATTTCTTCCTCCTCACCATCTTTTCCATTTGGGTTCAGTAGCTCTTCAAAATATACTTTCCACATTTTCTTCAGTTCTTCCCTATTTCCTATCTCTTGTCCCCTTTTGTTCACCATTCTAACATAATCCGTAGGATCCTTCCGCCTCTTATTTTTTACCATCCCATACAGGACCTTTTTTGTACCTTCACTATCCTCCTTCATCATCTTTGTCCACTCTTCCATCCACTTTCATCTCTCCTCAGCCACTACTCTCTTCGCCTCCTTCTTTCTTTCCTGGTACTCTTCCCTTGTCTCTACCGTCCTATTTTGATACCACCTCTTAAAGGCTCTATTCTTTTCCCTTACTATATCTTTTGTCTTCTCATTCCCCCATGGCGTTTCCTTCCTCCTCTTCTTACTACTTGTCCTCCCACATACTGCTTCTGCTGCACCTACTAGTGTCTTCTTAAATCTAGCCCATTCCTCTTCCACCCCTCTTTCTTCATCTGTTGGAATTCCTTCCTTTACCATTTGGAGGTACTCGACCCTTCTATCCCCTTCTGTCAGTTTCCATATCCTTATACGTCTTTCCTGGTTCTCAGTCCCTTTCTTCTCCCTACTCCCTCTCAGGTTCATTACCAGCAATCGATAGTCGCTATCCAGGTTCTCCGATGGTATAACCTTGATGTCCGTGATGATCTTATTTAGTTCTTTCTCATACAGTATATAGTCAACCACCGACTTCCTAGTCAAGTCATCACTGTACCATGTGATTGTGTGGCTCTCTCTTTTCTTAAACCAGGAGTTCCCAACTAGCAGGCTGTTCCTCTGGCAGAAGTCCAACAGTCTCTTTCCTTCCTCATTTCTTCCGCCCCAACCCTCTGGTCCTAGAACACTCTCGGTTCTATCCAAGTTCTGAATTTCCCATCCAGGAATAATGCACTTGCCACAAGTTACAGTATATCCTGCTAGGCTCAATACACACTTTAACACTCGAAATCTGTATAAATGAATATACAATTTACTATACAACTCGGAATTAAACTAAACTTCAGAATATTGTCAAACACAACTATACATGGCCCCGGATTAAAATATAACCTTATATACATATAATATAATTATAAATAATAATAGCAGCCTAACAAAGAAAAACAATTGACATATAGCGACACTGCGTCTACTGCGAACGGACCAATGCAATTAGACACGTCTCCAACACGATGAAGTATAGATGCAAAATGTATATAAAGAAATGTATATCAATAGCCTAAATCACCTGTCATGGGGGACTCATAAAACTCCCGGTGACACATACGATGCAATGAATCTATGCTCACAAAACTTGGTATTCCGATAGATTTATATAAGGACCCTCTGCTACCAAGGTGATAACTATATGAGATTCAATAGTACGCGCAGCAGGTATGTTGAATGTATGAAATATAAAAATGTATACGCTCAACATTTGACAGCTACAGTAACTAACAATAGTGACAAGATAGGACAGTGTAGGCCTTGTATTGTAACCGATGTAGGATGGTTTCAGACATTCCTCATCATAATCTGTTATTTCTAGTTTAATCATGCCACATCATAGTATTACATAATTTGATATCATTTATTTCGCTTTATTCATTATTTCCGCTCGTGACATTTTTATATCATCTTTATTGTATAATAAACAAAATATACATATAAGTAGTGGAGTAGTGATGGTTTAAAATAGTGTCATGGCCGCCGCGTGAGTCCAAGCCAATAGCTCCCGAACCCATGGTCAGATTTTGAGAAATGAGGTGTCGTTGGACTCGAGCTGACGTCCTCTTTCCTATGGAAAACTCGTTATATTTTTGAAAAAAAAAATGAAATTTTTCGTTTTCGAAAATAGGCGATAGTTTGAAAACCAAACATGATAGAACGTTGTGCCATGGCTCACACAAATGGTCTTTATGACCTTTATTTTTTGTAATAAAACTTTTTTATTTTTTTATATTTTTTGAAAAATGTGTAATTTTGAAAATCCCATATTTTGGAAACTGTGAATTATACAAAAAAGGTTTATTTGACGTAAATGAAAGGTCCCGACCCCTTCTACCCCCAAAATAAATTTCAAGTCTCTAGGATAAAAACCTGACAGTAGTGTGGAAGTGGGAAAGCTGCGCCACTTAGGAAGTTGTGAGCCCCTGGCAACCTTGGAATGGAAGGAATCATGCTAGGAGGGCGTGCTTGGATTCGTTTTTTTCGTCTCGTTGCATTCTTTACGGGAATGTAGGTGTCGAAAAGGTAAAATTCAGGGAACACGGTTTTTGGGGGGGAAAACGTGATTTTAGACGTTTTGCTATATCTCGCGAACCATTCGTGCTAGAGGCGTGTACGACGGGTCCAAGGACTCGGGGTGACGTCCTCTTTGCTATGGACCACTCGTTATAATTTAAAAAAAATTGGAAACTCGATTTTGGGGTAAACACGTGTTTTTGTGATTTTTGCCGATATCTCACGAACCAATAACGCTAGAGACGTGTACGAGGTGTCCTAGGACTCGGGCTATCGCCCCCTGTTTGAAACTATGTTTGAAATTTTGGCAAAGGGCCTAACGACACTTTTGTTGAAAAAAATATTAATTTCCTCTTTACCTGTTTATAATGTTTATGAAGCGTGGTGGTTGAGAGAGACGATACTGCTGGGTGTGTGTGTTTCAACGAACCTGTTGCTAACCACAAGGACCATGCTTAATAGAACAATCGCTATTTCGGCGGGTCGGTGTATGGAAGAACGAGCGTTCGTTTTTCTGATATTTTACCTTTAACGTGTAAACGGTGATGAGAACTTGGTTCTATGTTGGTCGAAGCGAGTAGAGAAAACAAACTTGCAGAGGAGCAGAGGAGCAGGAGGTGAAAGTCATTTGAGCTTATTGGAGTGCGCTGATCAGACTTGACAACAGGTGCAATGGAAAATGACAAAGACGCTTCAAGGTGAAATATTCTGACCACCGTGGTGGCAGGGAAGAGCGAAATGCATGTGAACATGTGTGAAACCACATGTACGCTAAACAAGTTACATCCTGTTTGCTTCGTACGTGACAAAATGCAAGTTCATGTGAAATTTGACCTAGCACAGGTGTTCACCTGGGACGTTAGCTGTCCACGTGCACGATAACTTGTAACAAGTCACATCCTGTTTTGCTTCGTACGTGACAAAATGCAAGTTGACGTGAAATTTGATATGCCACAGGTGTTCACCTTGGACGTTAGCTGTCCACGTGCCAGATAACGGAATGTTCAAAGCGTGGGAATCGCTGAATCAGTAAAAAGTATGATGCAACTTGTGGGAATGATGTCCCAACCAGTAGATAGGCAAGAGCTGCAAACAGCAGTGGTGGGAGGTGGAGGGGGGAGAGGGGGGAGGGGTAATGAAAGAGAGAACGCAGGTGGAAAGGGAAAGACAAACATGTATGAACATGCATGAAGCGCGGAGCGCTGTACACACAGAGCTATAGGGGGTGTACAACATTTTTTAATAAATAAATAAATAAATAAATAAATAAAGTACACAGGTTCACACGACATGTAATTTATCGATCCAGGAATTAAACGTAGGGTTAAATCCTAACCATTTGACATATAGTTTATTTCCTTTTTGTTTCAACACTTTTTCCACAAGATAGTGAGTGCTGAGGAAATGCTGTTTTCTGAAGTTCATGGAGATAAAATCTACCTTTTATGGGTTGATGGTTGAGGTCTTGGAGTAAATAGGTGACTGGACTGTCCAAGTTGACTTGACGAATTTGAAATAGTTCAGTCCCCCACTGAGGCGTGTAGCCCTTATTGAAGGCAGACTTAAATTTTCTCACACGAACAAGATCTCCAATTTTCAGTCGGTGACGTTTAGGATCGGCTGTTTTTATGGGGTTAAACAGTTTATCCAATCGCTGAATATTTTTGGTCACGAGGCGTGGCTTGGTCCCAATCGTTCTATGTTTGGTGTCATTGTAACGTGATACTAGCTCTGGTAACATGTCCAACCAGCGATACGAGCCCTGAGCGGTAAACGCTTTCCACATATGGGTTTTCAATTTTCGGTTGAACCGCTCGACCACACTGGCTTTGAGTTTGCTGTATGTGGTGTAATGGTGAAAATCCTTAGATTTGAGAAAACTGGAGAAATCCTGGTTGAAAAATTCTTTCCCCTGGTCGGTTTGTAGCAACTGAGGTTGACGTTTGGAGTGTTGAATAATATGTTGAAAGGCCTTGGTGACTAGTGGACCAGACTTGCGACGCACAGGTTCAACAAAGGCAATTTTGGAATAGACATCAATGACGGTCAACATATAGCGTACACCGTCGTTAACGCCAACATAGGGTATCATTTCAACCAAGTCAGCCTGCCAAAGTTCATCCACACCTCGTGAAATAACCTTGAGTCGAGTATAGTGACGCCTAGCTGGGCGATGCAACTCGTGAGCAATATCCATTTTAATGGGTGAGGGCTTAAACAATAATTTTGGCATTTCGAAGTTCTTGTTCAATTTCTTGAATTTCCCAATCGTGACCGGTATGGCCAGCTTGACGTGAGGCATGCAACAACTGTAGCCGCTGGACGAGCTTATTGGGATTGTGCCAGTAGGTAACATCCACAAGGGTTTTTAATGGTTTAAACGTCACTCCCGAAGCGGATGCTTTACGACGACCACTTTGACTTGTGGGAAACATTTTTGCAATGATGGTTTTATATTTTTGAGATATATTGGCATTCACTTGTTGAGCGGGATCATACTGTCTTTTGTGGGCATGGGTATCCAATAAAATGGATATATATTTATCAAGATCCTCTGGTGTATAATCATGGGAAGAGGGAGTCCGAGAAAAGAGCAGCTTTAACAGTCCTGGCGTTAATTTATAGTTGATGTTTTTAATGACAGCTGTAGTACGAGCAAATTTAATGGATGAATCGCCAATTTTAAAACTATCATTCTCATAGCGAACACCATACGTGGTATCAGTGTTTCCAATAAATAAATCGGTGAAATAGGGTTCCAGTGTTGATCCGTAATATTTTATTAAAATGGTTTTCAGTTGAGCTTTATGTTGAGGGGTAGCCAAGAGTTGTGAAAACGGAGACGCTCTGGAAGGGCAAGGTGTTTCGACCATGGCCAAGGATTTCTTTTTTCTCAAACCTCTGCAAGGGGTGAGGACTTTTTTTGAGGCGTAAACACTTGTTCCTCCTCATCCTCAACTTCGCTAACACTAGTCAAATCTTCCTGTTCCTGTTCCTGTTCCTCTTCCTCTTCCTCTTCCTCAGGATCCTCGTGCAGCGTCTGAGTGGCTTGTGAAACGGCGGGTAGCGTTTCAGATGGCTTGAAAGAGGGTTTCAACATGGCTTTTAGTGGAGGTGCTAAATGTTGTTGAATAAACAATGCATGATCGGCACGCGATCGTTTCAATTGACGAAACTTTTGGCGAATAGTATTTTTTTTCTCTAATAATATGCTTTTTCAATTGACTCTCTGCTGACGCCATGGCGTCTTGACAAATGACTTGACGGGGAATGAGACAGAGCCTTAAATAGCAATAAAATGATCAAACCCTAAGCGATACCGTCCTTGGTTGAGTTCACTTTGTTTGTCAATCACTAAACAGGCATGACGTTGAGTGTTCCAGCACTTGGCACACAATTCAGTAAACATTTGAAAGGTCATATCCGGATTCACATGTTCATTATAAATGTGACGACTGTTCCTCTCGTCCTGGCGAAATAAAACAATGACATTGGCATTGTCACGAATCAACTGTTTGGACATTTTAGAATACGTTTGTCCAAGATAGAAGCAATCGATATGTTTGTGACGACCCATGCTGAAATAGCTTTGAATGATACCTTGTCGTTCAGTGGATACATCATCAAAAATCATGAGTGAATCGGGCTTTACCTCATCCGGTGAAATCACATTTTCTTGCATGGAAAATGTAAAATAACCCATATTCTCTTTTTGTAATCCAGACATGACTTGATCCAGAAACACGTAGAGGGGTTGGTAGAGAGATTTTGCAAAAATATAAATATTTTGAAAACGCAGACCATTGGGCGCTGTAATGAGCGTTAGCAAAAGATTGGTCTTTCCACAGCCGGAAGGCCCTATAATGATGCAGCGAATGGAAGATGGAAAGAGTGAACCATGGCGTTGTTCACGTGATGTGGGACAGAGGTGGGAAACCATGTCCCCCACGGGGAATGACTCTTGCTGCTTAATAATCTTCATATCAACTAAGGCTTAGCCAGGCTAGCAGGCTGTCTATATAGTAGAGCTGGTAATAATCGATTTTCAATTAATCGATTAATCATTTGAAATTAATCGGAAACGATTAATCGATTAATCGAAGCTTCTTAAAACCGATTAATTGATTAACCGATTAACCGAAAAATCGATTAACTGATAGTAGACACGAGATAAGAAAATAAGTTTTGAAAATGGTTTAAATGAGAAGTCATCGCTTAAGTTGAGTTAGGCTTATTTTCGGAATGATGTATAGAAATCTATAAAAGTTAAATTCTGCGTAAAGATACGTGTCCTTCCTTGTTTATGTTAACAATAACCAAATAACAGTCAGTGACCGTGGAAGGACAAACATCAATCAAATTGGGAAGGGTTCCAGGAAAAGATAACGAGGAGTTTTCAGCAATGCTTTTGAATCTTGTTAAATTTTTGTTGGAAAGGCTGTTTACAATTTAGGACAGGAACATTTTTGTTTTATTCTGGTTGAGCCTAATTTCCACAAAGACCTGTAGGTTGTAACTCTTCAGGCGGTCAACTTGAATTTGTCCAAAGACTGGGCGGAGTCCAATGTATAACACATGAATTATAAGTAAATAACACTCCTAGGAACATTACATGTGTTAGTTATGATCGCTATTACAATCACTATCACTATTACGTCCCCACACTCGAATGCTCCGAGTGGGTAAGAGATTTTACGAGCCCTTCATCCAGGAAATCCACCAACAGCAATGATGTTCAGTCATGTTTTGGGGTGGAACCATGTTCGGTCGATGTACGCCTCTAATTCCTATCCACGGTAACATGACTGGTCTGGTGTATGGAGACAACATCCTTGAACCTGTCGTTACAGGATTTGCTGCCTAAATGGGTGAGGGCTTTACACTAGTGGAATATAATGCTCGTGCCCATCGAGCTAGGGTGGACAATCAGTTCCTTTAGATGCAAGTCATACAGAGAATGGAGTGGCCTACCTATTCTGCGGACATGAACTGTAATGAACATGCCTGGAAAGAGCCCAAGAGGGCAATTTCGCACCGTCCCAATCCTCCAACCAACAAAGAGCAACTAATTGAAGCTGCTTTCCAAGAGTGGGGGAATCGGTCCCAAACCACGTTGTATTCGTCGGTGCTCAGTATGCCTCGTCATCTGCAGGCATGGATTAGAGCTCGTGGTGGCCATGATACATGGTATTGATATGCCCCAACATGAAGAGGACGGTTGTGTGCTCAGTCCCACGTTATCACTTTTGTTATTCGTCGTGTGTTTCTGTCTCTTTTGCAAAGCAGATTGTGTGTGTTTTTTCTTAGTATGTACCCTATATTGTGTATAATATGATAACATACACATAGCAAAATGAACAAGTAACTGAATCACAATATGCGAGACCTTTTTTGAGCATTGTATAAGTTTAGTTTGTTTAATAAGGGTTTGTGAATTATTTATGAGTATTATGATCGTGTATACAAATAAGAATAACACAATATAATAAATAAAATTAGAGCATGCACTTGAATTCTATTATGCATAAGTTTACATATCTCAGCGGAGCCTTGGTCGTACAGTTGTTACGCGTTAGCCTGCCTACTCCCGTCGGGCTCATTGTGATCATAACTAATACGTGTAATTCTTCAAGGAGTTCATTTACTTATTACTCATATTTTATATACATTGCACCCCGCACAGTCAATGGAAAAATTCATGTTGACCGACTGAAGAGTTACAACTGACAGTTTTTGTATAGGCAACACTGAAACAATGGCTTCAAAAGTTCACAAACAAGATGCATTATTTAAAAATAAATGTGACAATATATTTCAATAGACGGTCTGTTTTGGTGCAAAAATACTAGCAAGTACTCATTTTCTGGGACGAGGCAGCTCCGCTTTGCAGTCACAATGTTTCAAGCGGGGAATATCAAGTATTTTGTCGCTAGTTTAGCGGGCCTTTGATATATTGTTTATTCATTTTCCACCTGTGAAAAAGGGTGAGTATGCAAGTCAGGTGGTGAATTCCCAAGATAGACGTCCAGCTCGTCTTTTGCAATGATTGCAATATTTACGCAACATCTACAAGATTTCCTATTTTTACCGCGCTTTTTATAACTGCCCTACCATGAGATCATTGAGTTTTTATCGAACTTGCCTACGTGTTGACTTTAGACATACCTTCGTTCGTAAGACGTCACATTTTTATCTTTGGAGAGAAATTTAATGTTTTTCGGACGGTCAAAGACTTTTTACATGAGATTAATAAATGCAATTAGATGACCAGTTTCGATCGTCAAGCGATCATCAGATCTTTACTCTTCGGCTATTAATCTGTGTCGACAAGTATGGGTTATGATATTTACAATACATAACTTTTTTAGTTGCAGTAGTAATTAATCTAGCACAAATAGTAAAGATATGTTATTTTTTGTTGAGATACTGATAGTTGTGTTTGATCTTCAAGTTTGCTTGCTTAGTGCCATTATGTGATTGTTATTAAATGGTCAGGTTATTGTGTCAGCATAATCGTCCTCACGCTGTGCACAAAAACGGACCACACATCGCTCAAACTTCGAAGTGCACCATTTAATAACTATCAGTACAGTATCTCAACAAAAAGCACATATCTTTAGTTTGGTAGTTTAATTGCCACTACATATAAATAAGTGTATATATTGTAATTATCATTCCATACTTCTCCACTACAGTAGATTTAATAGCCTACGTGTAAATGATCTGATGATGATCACTTGACGATCGAAACTAGTTATCCAAGTGTGTTTATTAACATCATGTAATATTTTTTCAGGATTAGCTAACAAATTTTGATTTCTAAGGCAAGCCCGAAAAAGGGCTTCCAACACGGTAATCCTTGGAGTGAAGTTAAATGAAACCTCAAAGCAGGCGTTGAGCAGTGGCTAGCATTCTTAGCTGTCACCACAGAGGTTTGGGTTCGATTCCCGGCTCTGCCAAGAAATTTAATTCTAGTGTGGGGGCTGGAACGCGTACACTCAGCCTCGTGAGGCAAAACTGATAAGACGAGGCTTTGATTCTTACCTCAGTCATCCTGGAAATGATTTTCCATGGATTCTCACTTCTACTCCAGGCGAATGCCGGAATGGTACCTAATTCAAGGCCACGGTCGGTTCCTACCCATATTCTACCTGAATTACAAATAAACACACTGGTACAGACATCGCAGTGACACATGTTATCAGACAAGTCTTAAACACACCCCAGTACGCGGGGATACGTGACCACGATGTTGCAAAGCCCCTAAAAGAATCAAAAACATCATCCATCATGGGACTGCCCCAGCCAACCATGTCGAGTGATTGCATTAAGAAACCAAGTTGTGTCATAGTTGGTTGATTCTGTGAGAGCGTAGTTAAAAATGCGAAATACATTGATTAATCGGCAAAACAAATCAAAAACCGATTAATCGATTAATCGTTATTTACGATAATTAATCGATTATTCGATTTCGATTAACCGATTAATCGAAATCTGAAATTAATCGATTAAAAGTAACAGCCCTATAGAGGACACCGAGCCTTGTCATAGAAACAGTAGACTCGTACTATAGGTTGACGATGGATGTCTTTGGACGTGCGTTGATGGCCAAAGCTAGGTCTGTTCCCATACATGATCCTAAACAAGAAACAGATCCTGCTAATAAGCACTATGTGGATAGGTCAGTAGTGCCACGCACAAAACAGGGAGATTATGACTTTAAGGGAAAGCGGTTAACCCATGTAAAACATCCTGAAGTGTCTACAGACGTTACTACAAAAAAGTATGTGGATAACAAAGTGTATGAGTTTTATGACAAAGTGCCTCAGCTTACGGTGAATGGATATAGCGCTAATCACCATAGGATTATTCACGTGGAAGACCCGCAAGACGAAGACGATGTCTGTACCAAGCGTTACGTGACCTATGAAATGAAAAGGCTTTATAAATTTATCCCATCTGTATTTTTAGTGTATCTGACAAATGAAAAACCTGTGAATGACAGAAACCATTTACCGCTAGCTCGTGACCAGCACTTGACCTATGTGCTTGCTTCGGGTTTAACCCACTATCGATTGCACTATGATGGAACCATTCACATCAAATACGCGATGCCTGATGAGAACCATTTACAAATACAGATAAACGGTCATAGGATAATGGTTCATAACCATGAAATGGTCAATGCAGGTGACGAATTATCCTTTCATCTCATGTTGACATGGGATGAAAAGCAAGCGGGAAAAAGCACAAACGATTTCCCACTTTATGTGGAATTGGAATATACAGCCATGAAATAACAATCTGACGTTAGTTGTGACTTAAACTTTCTTGTGAAAGGTTGCTGGTCATTATCATCATGGTGAAACAAAAGTATGTGGTGAGAAAGGCTAAAAAAAGGACTTTGTCCTTGGCAAAGCCTGGGCTTAAGACATTCGTGGACAAGCCCTTGCGAAAGAAAAAAATATAAAATAATGTATTGACCATAAGGAAAGCCTTTCGAGCAGCACAGAGACGTGTTATTCCAAAACGTCAGCGACAGGGTTCAAAACAAGGGCGAGTGATTCCCGTCCCCAAACGAGCGGGGTTTTTACCTGCATTATTTGCCGGTTTGGCTGCTCTGGGTTCACTTTTGGGCGGTGCCAGTGCAGTGGCGAAAACCATTAAAGCCGCGCAGTAGGGCAAGCAACAACTCAAAGAAAGTCACCGACACAATGAAACAATGGAAGCGATTGCTATGGGGGCTAGAAATGCCAATTTAAAGCCAGCCTTTTATCAACAAGGATTTGGGATTTCACCATTTCGAAATATTAAAAAAAAAAAACTTCAGCCATAGCGAGACATGCCCTGACGCATCAACAAGTGGAAAGCTATGTTAAACACCTAAAGCTTTCTCATTTTCGAGGTGTGTTTATGCGAAACCAATTACCCCCACGAGCCTGGAAACAGGAATGTGCTGTTGTCAATTTGGATGATCACCGAGGACCAGGAACACATTATGTAGCTTATGTCAAAGAGGGATCCATTGTATGGTACTTTGACAGTTTTGGAAATTTGCCCCCGCCCATGGAACTAGTGACCTATTTTGGAAACAGGATCAAGATATATTATAATGTGAAACGTGAGCAAACGTTTAACAGCCAACAGTGTGGACGTTTGTGTTTAATTTTTTATATAAGACGCAGCATAAGCTAAAACGCCACCAGTATGTCGGTAGAAAGTAAAACGTTTACACTGCATGGACTTTTACCCGCCTATCGAATTGAGTGAAAAACCCTATGGTTTAGGACTTGTTTCTCTTGAAACGTACAATCGAATATACAACATACGTGAAAATGTGAACAACAAGTTTTACTATGAAGATTCTGTGCTCACCCTGAACTCTGGCGGATACACGATCGATGACATTTATGAACACATTTATGTGGTGTTGATCAATGAGTATGGTTTAAAGTCATTTCTCGACGGAACGCGCAAGTTTGAAATTGTAGGAAATACATACACTCAGTATTTTCTCTACCTTCAACATTGACTTTAAAACACACACCGATTCCATTAGCCCATTACTAGGATTTAAACCACGTGTGTTGGAGCCCAACAAAAAACATGAATCAGACCATGAAGTGAAATTCATTGAGGACCATCATGTGTCGGTGACGTGTAATATTATTAGCCAAGTGTACACCAATCAAGAACCATCGCATTCGCTTTATGACTTTATTGTGACATCGCCCAATGGGTATATTATTCGTGAAAACCCTCCAGTGGTGCTTTTTCATTCTGTGGCTGTCGATAGTATTAGTAATATAACATTAAGACTGATCAATAGAGATCAACAACTCATTGATCGAGATTCTACTACACCAGTGACTTACGAGTTGGTGCTAAAGCCACTATGAAGTTTGTGTATAAAGCAACAACACCGTCTAGGAATGGTGTTAGTTGTTTGCCACGTGAATACATGTTAACATCTCAAGACAGGCAGATTTTACAGCATTTGGGTTACTACGTCAACCCCCATGATGAATTCTATCCTAGAGGTAGCGAACCGCATCGAGGAGCAACCAGGAGGGGTAAGAATTGATCTCCATTCCTATCAAGCTCAAACACCTGGACTCAATAACAATGATGAAATTCAATTTGTTATCAACAACCAAGATATTTACACCCTACCGCATAAAAGCGTCATTCAGATTGAAGGTAGGCTCGCCAAAGCCGATGGTTCTACACCCACTACGTCCAAGTTGGCCAACCATGGTTTGGCCTTTCTGTTTTCTGAAGTAGGTTACGTGATTAACGATATCGTGGTGGATAGCACTCGAAATGTGGGCATTTCCAGTGTCATGAAACTATATCCCTCTTATAGTGAGGAAGAAGGTAAAACACTTTGCATGGCAGGTTTGTGCCCTGACTCGACCAATGACTGGATGGTACACACCGATGGGACCTTTACTGGATATTTACCTCTTAAACTGATTTTAGGTTTTGCCGAAGACCACCAGCGCATTGTGGTCAACGCAAGGCAAGTGCTTTATCTGGTGAGAGACAGGAGTGATAATAATGCACCCAAGGGAGCCGACAATGCCCCCATAGATTCCAAAATTCAACTTCAACGCTTGCTATGGAAAGTGCCCCCATGTGACCCTTGACGATAGCAAAAAACTGGACTTACTCAAAATGGTAAAGAGAGATATGCCTCTACCAATGGAATTTAGAAGCTGGGCACTCCATGAGTATCCGCTGTGGCCCACCTCCAACACACACAGTTGGTCTGTAAAAACAGCTCGCTATACAGAGAGACCTTTCTACCTGATCGTGGGTTTTCAAACGAATCGCAAGTATCAACAAACCAAAGATGCCACGCAATTTGATCACCTGAAATTGAGAAATGCACGTCTTTTCCTCAACGGAGCTGTGTTTCCCTATGAAGGACTGGATTTGGATTTTTCAAAAACTAAGTTTGGCCCCCTGTACGACTTGTTTTCTAAATTTCGATGGTCGTATTATCAAAAAGAGAACGGCCCCATGCTGCTACCCCAAGCATTTAAGGCAAGAGCACCACTGATTGTTTTTGACTGTTCTTACCTGGAAGAGTCTGTCAAGCCATCCAATATTGACATTCGACTAGATTTTGAAACGCATGACAATGTACCAGCCAATACCACGGCCTACTGTTTGATTATTCATCACAAACAAGTCAACTATTATCCACTATCCAACCAAGTGACGAGTGTATAAATAACAGGTCAACCCACGTCGAGCCGCTCAGTCATGTCTTGCTTTAAAGCCTCAAGAGACGTCACATCCATGAATTTAAACTCTGAGGAACAACGTTTCAAGACTTTTGCCACATGGCCAGTGCCTTTCATAAACCCTCAAGCCTTGGCGGCCGCTGGATTCTACTATTTAAAAACAAGAGACGAAGTGAAATGTGCCTTTTGTCCCATCATCATAGACCAATGGCAGGAGGGCGATGAACCCATGCAGTAACATCAGCGCTGGTCACCCACCTGCCCCTACCTGTGTAGAATGGAAGTGGGAAATATACCCTGTCATTCAAGCTATCCCTCACTTGTGTCTCTGAGTGATGAAAAAACAAGTTACGATACGTGTGGACCGTATGGTGTCCATGGTGCTTCAGTGAGCAGCTCATCATCAAAAACGCCTAGTTTAGAGACATTGGGACATCATCGGTGTTATGGACGTTACAAACACAAGAGACTATATTGTTGTATCAGTTGGTATCGTCCTTATCCCAAAATGACAAAAGCCTGTAAGACATGTTATGATAATAAAATGATGTAATTCTTTAATTCTTATTTTTACATGTCCCTCTGTCCTACCCTAACCTTTTTTTTTGAAACTAGCATGGCAGGTAAGTCCATGTCATGATCACACCTTAGTCATTGATCGTCAGTCATTCGCCAGTTGAACTTGGTCCAGGCAAGCGTCAACATGTTGCGCACACTCATTGTGGATTGCCAAGGGTTTAAAATTGGTGACAACAAATTTATATTTAAACAAGTGGCCATTATCGATTGTACCACGTTTTGGATATCGCAAGCTACGCATTTGCTATTTAAACCGCCCCATGCTTTTGATTTGTTGTGTGAAAAAGACCGTAAACAAACCCAGTGGATTGAAAATCATAGGCAACTAGACTGGAATCAAGGAACCATTTCCTATAAATATTTGGACGTGGTCATGAAAGCACACTTGTCCTCGGCCAATGTGGTATTTGTGAAAGGTAATGAAAAACGTCAATGGTTGCAACCATTTTTGGCGTCTTACTGTCAATGCATCGACCTCATGGTGTTGGGCTGCCCCTCCCTGCAAACGCTCATGGATACTTGTGCCTGTGGCAACATTACCCATACAGCCCTATCGCATGCGTGGCATCTCTTTCATTGGTTAACCACCCATGCCTGCTGGGAGTTGTTAAACGAAATTTTAACTCAAGATTTACCTGTGAATGACGCCAGTGAGATTTCTACAAGCGACGTGTTAACATCTACAGCACGTGATACCATGGAGAAAGGCAATGCTACGGACAAAGCCATCGGCAAGTTCTTTGTGTGCAAAAAGAAACTAGACAGTTTTACCAAAGAGGAACTCTTGGCGCTGCCCAAGTCGTTCATTTATTATGTGGCCGCCAACGCAGTGAAAGAAATCTGGCAACATGTACCAAAATCATGTACTCAAGACCCTGTGTTGAGTGAATTGCAACCCTGTACGGATTACGATCACCATAAGCAAGTGGCCATGGCAAAAATACCGTCTAAACGTCAGTGTGCGACTTGCCAGCTAGTGAAACTGTATCACGGTCATAAAAGTCCGTGTAAAGACTTTGTTGAATCATTCCACGGGTGTCATGGCGAGAAAAAGCAACAACAACAACAAACACAAACCTCGTCCACAGAGGAGGAGGAAGACCAAACCTTTTCACCATCAGTGGAAAAGGATATGCCAGACCTGTACTGGCAATGGCGTCATTGACAAAGTGATTCAATACTTACCTTTCGAAATCCATCTTCCAGGTTATCGTTTTTGTGGCCCTGGAAAACATCTTGAAAAACGTTTGCAGCGTGGTGATATACCCATTAATCTTTTGGATCAAGCATGCAAGGAACATGACCTTTCTTATCGCCATAGTCATCCTGGTTTAAGACATGTGGCAGATAAATTGTTATTGAAAAAAGCTAATCAACGTTTCATACCCTGTGATGCCTCAGTGGGTGAAAGGAAGGCAGCCCTGATTGTGATGAGTGCTATGAAAGGAAAGTTGATGATGCATGGACATAAACATTGAGGAATTGGAATTTGTTTGTATTCTATATTTCTTTTGTCAATTCACTATGACTATGAAATAAAAATAAAGGTTTACCAGAGCACGATGTTTTGTTATTTTTAATTTTAAGAAATCATGATGTTGATGGCTTATGTTTCATTTTACACATTTCACACGTGATGAATTCACACACACTATCATTTGCAAATTTGCAATTTACAGATTTTAAAAAGTTCGTTTCAAGTTTTGTGTTTTTTGATGATATGGATTTTTCCAGTTTGTTGATGACACTTTTTAAACAATGTCCGTTTGAAGTTTTTTGAATTTTCATATTTCACACATGGCCATTTCCAGTTTTTTTAAATGTCCGTTTTAAGTGATGCGTTTTTGGTGATATGGAAACATGGATTTTCCATTTTTCTGTTTTCACATTTTTCCATTTGGTGTATGTCGAAAGTTGAGATTTGACAATGATGTTGATGCAAGTGCTTGACCATGGCGATGCTGCAATGTGTTTATGGGTGTTTGGAGAAACGTCGAGGTCTACGACTACTGCAGGTAAGCTGTTTTTACAAAAATAATGTCTATTGTCTGCCACATTTGAAAGAAAACAAAACGATTGAAAACAAAATGAGTATATAAGTGACCATTTACCCCCTCCCCACCCACTCACCCTACCTCACCGTGTTTGCTCTGGTCAACCATACACACCAGCTTTCTCTCTCCACTCATACATTCACACCTGTCTTTGGGAACAAACACAACCACTTTATTTATTCCCAAAAGCACATTCTCGACATGCACACTCATCCCAAAAGAACTTTTTTAGTTTATAATTTACATTACAAAAAATAATTAAATACTAGTTATTAAAGTTACTAAAAATCTTACTTATTTCATATTTACAATAAAAAACAACTTTGTTCAGCTTAAAAGAATCAAACTATTCACGAATCAAAAATAAAAATAAAAAAAGGTTGCATAGAACTTTTTAAAGAGCAAAAGGTCCAAGTGGGTTGCCACTATTTACAAAATCTACTATTTACAATGACAAAAAAAAAACAATATTTACAAAATACTAAATCTACAAGTTACATAAAGCTATGTCCCATAAACGATTAAACAGAGAAATCACACCTCCTCCTCCTTGCGATCATAACCCCAGGGCAGGCTGGTGAGCAGGTCATCAGCCCACACACGTTTGTTATCAATGGAGGCGAGGGTGCGTTTTCTCTGTTCCACAAGATACAAATGATGGTTGCTGGATTGTATCCTGCACTGTGTATGAGACATAGCTTTGCCAGTGCGTAAAACCGCTAAGTAATCGTCTAAACGTAGCGATTTTACCACTGCCCTACCTACAACTTTTGCTCTTTTGGCTTCCTTATAGTCTAGTGTGCGGTAAGCATACATTTTCGAAGCCAAACCTACGAATCCCGTCATAATGGAATCACCGCATTCATCTTTTAAAACGCCCATTACCTTCTTGTTTTTATGGGCAGCTGAAACACGTTGTCAGCGCTATAGCAAGAGGTGTCGAACCAGTCACTATGCTGCCTCATGACGTCATAGGGGTTGCAGTGGCGAATGTGGTAAATGAATGAGTCCGTATCCATATACAAAAGAGAGACGTCCTCAAAATTGCGTTTGGCAAACTCATAATGGAATCGATACATGACCGATTTAGAAAAGTCTAAAATGACTTGGCCTAAGTAACTGGGTTTATCCATGGTCACGCTGGTCTTACTCATTTCAATAGTGGCTAAATCCTCATCGATAATGTTGATCAATTTAAAATTTGGCTTGGCAATGTATCGCCGGGCACCCCAACGCCCCTCCCAGACATTGACCAATTTAATGTCACGGTATTTGAGGACATTCTCCATGGACTTGCCATAAATGCAGTTGTTCATTAATTTAAAAAAATAATTTCAAACTGCTGTGTTTCCATTTGTCGGTGCTCTGTGTTGAGTCGCATGTATGGCTCAAGCCATGCTTTTGGAGCAAAATAAATACCCCTGTGGATTTTCTTCAACACCAAGCCTTGGGCGAGGCATTGCACCAACATTTGGATATGTAGCACATACCGATTTTTGTTGTAAAGTGTGCCCATGAGTTTTTCAGTTTTCACTTTACTATCAGGGGGAACCATTTGCTCAAGGCAGAATGGGAAATCGGCATGTTCATCATACAAGGATGAGGGATATTCAATATCCACTTCTAGCACATATCCACGGCCTGTTTCTTGGCTAGCCATGTTCACATCAAATTCTGACACTTGTTTCTCTGTCAGCCAAGCAAACTTCCCATAGGGTAAAGGCTGACTCATGGCGTAACCGTACAAATTATTCACGTCATAGTACATTAAGTACGATTCTGGTTTATCTGGTGAATAATCAGGCATGTAGACATTGTTCGCTTCGGCATGGCGTTGGTTAAGCGGCACAAAGCCGCCACGAATGCCCTTTTCAAAAAATAGAACCATGTCTACATCAGTGAGTAAATCCAATTCCACTTGAGTGTATTTCAAAGCGGCATCGAACGAGAGCCCAGGACTCGTATAATAGTGAGCCGGGTCAAGACCGTAAATGTGTTGACACAACTCACGGAATTTTTGAAACTTATAGGTGAGCAGGAATACATCCAGTTTTAGGTAATGCAAAGCATATTCACTTAGCGTGTTGATGCCAAACACTCGCCAAACTTGCCATGCATGTGCATAGTCTTCATCGGAAACGGTACTGCGTGTTAATTTCGAGTAAAATTTCTCTTGTGGTGGGAGTTTTCTTGCTCAGGATCATTAAAATGCATTCTAGTATTTTTAATTCCTCCTCATTCAAGCCATTCACAAGGCTGTTAGGCGAGGATGCCATAAACTTAAAGGAATCCAAAAATCGAATGCTAAAGTCGCTCAACCTCCATGTCAGAGCTGTAAAACGCTCATGGTTTTGGGGAATAATGGTAAATGAGCCCTTGTTGACATGACCCAATTCACGAATCAAAAACTGAACGTCATAATTCGCCAGATAGTGGAAAAAGACACTGATGAAACGAGGAGCTGAAAAGTTCAAATTGCATTTACTATGCGCAGCTCCACGAATCTCCCCCGTAAAGTGCGAGTGGTCTCTGACTTTTTCCTCTCTATATAAATAGGCCTTTCACAAATATGGCATGTCACGGCATGCTCATACCGCTGCTGCAGTTCTGGAGATAGGCTCATGGGTACTGGGTGGTCCAGTAATTCTTGTACATCATGAGCCAACTTGACAAGTTCATCCAAGAAACATTTGGCACAATCTGGCCCCACACGGTATTTGTAAACGGATTGTGTGGGGTCATAGGCACACACCACATTAAATCCTATGGCAAAGGGTTCATGTTTTTGAATGGGTGTGGTTGAGCTAATGGTGGGATCTGGTTCTCTTCCCGCCATGGGTGTGGTGAGAGCTTCGAAATCTGCGTATACCACATAGGGGACAGTGTCACGCTTATGAATGTCCTTAAACTTTAACACAGCCATGTCCCCTTGTGGCAATATCAATCTCACTTCTTCCTGAGAAACGCAATCCACCCTATGACGTTCCAAAGGCGTAGGGGTTGTAAAATATTGCAAGCAACGATCCCAAATATGTTTTGCACGCACATGTTTGGACATTTGACTGCTTAACAATCTACTCAAGCTTTTAATGAGGCAATAGTGATTCACCTCTCCTACAGATAAATATAAAAGATGAATGTGGTGTCGTTTCGGTTCTTTTGTAGCATAAAGAGGACCCACAATCTCATTACCGTCAAGGCCATACACCATGAAAGAAAAGTCCTGGTTGTCTTGTTCAAACCTATGGATCTCGGTTAAGTCCATAGGCAACTTCACTCGAGTTAAATTTAAAGTTTGTATTAATTCAACCAACTTGGCCTTGTACTTTCCCGGCCAACAACCATTATGTTGTACTGGTTGCAAAAACGCGGCCACACACCAGAGAAAACATTAATCATCTTTATTTTCAATATTTACCACCGCTCTCCGACAGGCAATCGCTGATGATAAAGAAATGTGTCTAGACCCAGCATTCAACGGGTTGAATTGACAAATGTTGATTTGTAGATAATGAATTTTGTCTAACGCTAAACCACTGGATCCTTGTTGCAGTTTATCAAATTTTGATAGCAAGGCATTCACCACATGGCTTTGATACCACTCGTTCAGATTATCGGCTATCAAAAGCTCTTGCATTTTACTGCAAATATAGAATGTCTCTTTATGGTCTACGTCCTTCTTTATATATATGAAATCGCAAACTAGTTCTGTATTCACCTTTAAAGCCGTATGCAACCTTTGCGCTGTACAAGTTTCAATTTTAAAAATTTCAAAACAAGATTCTAAAAATTCTTTGGGAATCAAACTATTTCTAACATTGACCACACGACCAGAGCACACACGCGATTTGAAACAAGTGTTTAGGGGTTCCCAAGTTAACGTATCCACAGCAGTAAAATACATTATTTTGAAAGAACACTCTCACCTGAGTTTTCAGCTGTAGACTGCTTGACAATGGTTCCACTCTAAAGCCACTTGGTTTTCAACTGTATTTGCTATAGCGGCAAACCCCTTTTTTTTTCAAATATCTAAAAAGAAATAAAACAAACCAC
Source organism: Meconema thalassinum (assembly GCA_946902985.2). Lineage (NCBI taxonomy): Eukaryota > Metazoa > Arthropoda > Insecta > Orthoptera > Tettigoniidae > Meconema > Meconema thalassinum. Next base: position 1,467,679,646 of record OX336389.2, on the reverse strand, counting down.
CATAAGCATATCAATTCCATATAGTTTATGCATTTCCTAAACAAAACAAAATCAAACAGGTTATATATTTTAAAAAATCTCACCTTGACTTGTAATGCTTTGCTTTATTTCCCGTCTCGTGGGCTAGTGTGGTAATGGTTTCCTTTTCTAGCTGTCTGTCTTTCTCTCTTTCTTTAATATCGTTCTCACACACACTCACACAACAGGTAGGCTATACCGGTTATCTGCAAACAAATAAATAAACATTTATTTATAACTTTAACAATCAATAAATAATTGCTTGTAAATATAGATAAATCAATAAATATATAAGTGAATAAATATATACCTACCTCACAACAAGGTTAAGTATTTTCCACCAACACCAAAACTGTTAAACAAGACCAAGTGTTTCACGCAACGCAGTGTGTTCAAAGGTAATCACCTAAGTGAGAGTGGAAATGATAACGACATGTCTATATATATGTTACGTTGCATGTATAATCATTTTTCCCACGCTTTGAACATCCTGTTATCAAACATGTGGACAGCAGACGTCCCAAGTGAAACCTGTGGCAGATCAAATTTCACATGGACTTGCATTTTGTCACGTACGAAGCAAACAGGATGTAACTTGTTTAGCCCTCATGTGGTTTCACATGTGTTCACATGCATTTTGCTCTTCCCTGCCACCACGCTGGTCAGATTATTTAATCTTGAAGCGTCATCCGCGTCTTTGTCATTTTCCATTGCACCTGTTGTCAAGTCAGATCAGCGCATTCCAATAAGCTCAAATGGCATTCACCTCCTGCTCCTTGGCAAGTTTGTTTTCTCTACCCGCTTCGACCAACATAGAACCAAGTTCTCATCATCGTTTACATGTTAAAGGTAAAAAAATCTTAGCATGCTTCACACATTTTCAAATATTAGCCTCCATCCGTCTGCTATAGGAAAGATCAGAAAAACGCACCCTCGCAGTGTCATAAACCGACCCGCCGAAATAGCGATTGTTCTATTAAGCATGGTCCTTGTGGTTAGCAACAGGTTCGTTGAAACACACACACCCAACCGTATCGTCTCTCTCAACCACCACGCTTCATGAACGTTATAAACAGGTAAAGAGGAAATTAATATTTTTTTTTCAACAAAAGTGTCGTTAAGCCGAGTCCTAGGACACCTCGTACACGTCTCTAGCTTTATTGGTTCGTGAGATATTGGCAAAAATCACAAAAAACAAGTGTTTACCCCAAAATCGACTTTCGATTTTTTTTTAAATTATAACGAGTGGTCCATAGCAAAGAGGACGCCACCCCGAGTTCTTGGACCCGTCGTACACGCCTCTATCATGATTGGTTCGCGAGATATAGCAAACTGTCTAAAATCACGTTTTTCCACCAAAAAAACCGTGTTCCCGGAATTTTACCTTTTCGACACCTACATTCCCTTAAATAGCGCAACGAGACGAAAAAAAACGAATCCAAGCACGCCCTCCTAGCATGACTCCTTCCATTCCAAGGTTGCCAGGGGCTCACAACTTCCTACTGTCGACCAAAGTATTATGTGTACTCGAGTTTGAAGGTTGTTTGTGCAGTAACCAATAGATCTACATAAAATCCAATAACATCATCATTTTCGTCGTTCTATTTTACGTTAGCTCATGTAGGTTTGGAATTTTTAGTTTATATTTTAATATTTTTTGTCGCAGTTGGAACACAAAAAGTGTACGTTTTTAAGCGTGTTTCAACCATGCGTCACATTTAAGAATTATTATCTCAAAAACCCATCATCAGATCGAATCCAAATTTTAACACATTATACACTGGAATGTTGTATAACTGGTTTAATAATTTCAAAATTTTGTGTGTCCAAGAAAAAAAGTTGTTATCATTTTTGTAAGGTAACTTTTTCTCGGCTCAGGGTGGATGGAAAATGTAGTTCTTGGTCTCGATGTAATCCTTATACATCAAAAAGTTAAGCTGTATGACTGTGAAATACGTAAATTAACTCACTTATTTTATATCGGTTTGTATTTGTAGGCGGAAATAACACATCGTTCACCAGCTACCCGCTCCCGGGAGTGCTGTACAGCGTTGCTGTGATGGAGCCCATCACTTCCGAGCGAGGCACGCCATGATGCGTGTTGGGCTCCATTTCGGCAACGCTGTACAGCTTTTCTGGGAGCGGGTAGCTGGTGAACGACGTGTTATTTCCGCCTACAAATACAAACCGATATAAAATAAGTGAGTTAATTTACGTATTTCAGAGTCATACAGCTTAACTTTTTGATGTATAAGGATTACATCGCAACCAAGAACTAAATTTTCCAACCACCCCGAGCCGAGAAAAAGTTACCTTACAAAAATGATAACAACGTTTTTTCTTGGACACGCAAAATTTTGAAATTAATAATCCAGTCATACAACATTCCAATGTATATTGTGTTAAAATTTGGATTCGATCTGATGATGGGTTTTTGAGATAATAATTCTTAAATGTGACGCATGGTTGAAACACGCTTAAAAACGTGCACTTTTTGTGCTCCAACTGCGTAAAAAAAAATTAAAATATAAATTAAAAATTCCAAACCTACATGAACTAACGTGCAATAGAACGGCGAAAATGTTGGTGTGATTGGATTTTATGTAGGTCTATTGGTTACTTCACAAACAACCTTAAAACTCGAGTGCACATAATACTTTGGTCGACAGTAAATGGCGCAGCTTTCCCACTACCCCACTACTGTCAGGTTTTTTTTATCCTAGAGACTTGAAATTTATTTTGGGGGTAGAGGGGGTAGGGACCTTTCATTTACGTCAAATAAACTTTTTTGTATAATTCACAGTTTCCAAAATATGGGATTTTCAAATTTACACTTTTTTTAATGTAAAAAAATAAAAAAGTTTTATTACAAAAAATAAAGGTCATAAAGACCATTTGTTTGAGCCATGGCACAACGTTCTATCGTGTTTGGTTTTCAAACTATCGCCTATTTTCGAAAACGAAAAATTTCATTTTTTTTTTTCAAAAATATAACGAGTGGTCCATAGGAAAGAGGACGTCAGCTCGAGTCCATCGACACCTCAATTGTCAAAATCCGACCATGGGTTCGCGAGATATTGGCTTGGACTCACGCGGCGGCCATGACACTATTTTAAACCATCACTACTCCACTACTCATATACAGTATGTAGCAGGACTGCTGAGGTATATGTGAACGAGCGGTCAAGACTGCGTCTATTGTAATCGGAGAAGGAGGGAGATGGAGAGTTGTCTTGAATTTTGACCCAGTTACGTGACGTGGAAGTAGGCAAACATACATTCGAATTGATGAATTGATTTGTCGCCCGGATGTGCAGTACAGGTGATTGACAATGTGGTACTTAGGAATTCTTTTCCGTCATCTGCAGAAGATAGTTATCTAAATTCTTTATTTCGTTCACTATAGTAAAATGTATTGGTAATTGGGGATATTCATTGCAGAATTAAAATGGTTCGATTCTTGGTACTTATAATACTGTATCTCCAAGTCGAGAAGATATGTATCGTAAAGCCGTTGGGTCAAGTTTACTAATAACCTATATGCCGAGCAAGGTTAGGTCCCACACACATACACGTACACAGTGAAACTAATTTGGGCATCAAGAAATAGAAACAAAATTCACATTGAGTGAATAATAGTGCGGCGAGAGAATGAGATAAGCTCACGCTGTGAAGAAGTGAATTACCATATAAAATTCACACCTTGTATATTATGGTGCGACGAAAAGAGATGTGTAAATTCAGTGTTTTATATGTAATATAAAATTTGATTATTGCACAGGACACTCATATAAACTCTCCTTATTGCAAGGAGAGTGCACTGCAGACATCCTTCGAAATAAAAATTGAAGTGCTGAACAGAGTCATATATCATGTCATGTAATATTAGCATTTAAGTTTATGCCATGTTGGATGAGGAGTACCATCATTAAATATCGTTGACTTTTAGGCTTTAATCTCATATCCATATGGATTCAAGCATGGGGAGGGAGGGGGAAGGGGGGGAGGGGGAGTGGGGAGGGGGGTGGAGGAAGGGGGGTCGTTCTGCAACTGATTTTCGATAGCTGCAAACACTCTTCATCATTGCTTATTACTGTATTTCTATTTTAATCATCCCACATTAGGCTATAGTATTGTTACGTGCCACCCCTAGTGGCACTTTTGTTAACTGGATTACGGTGGGTAAGAAGCACAACACCAATTACTACTTAAAGAAATAATTAACTTTATTGCGGCCAGAAAATTACACTACTCATCAGCAAATACAGCAATAGGAACCTTACTCCAGTTTCCTCAAGTCTCTTGCTTGTGGAGAGCTCTTGCCCTTTCACTTGTCAACAAACCACAGAAGTTAATCCTCCCGCTAATGAGCCTAGTGGCCTTGACAGTACTACATGCAACTTCTTCCTAAAGTACGCCGACTACAGTTACTTACGAGCACTTGCTGCACGCTGTTCACAAGCTGGGAGAAACAATGTCACTGGATGTCGTAACCACAATATCTCCGACACTCAGTGAAAGCACACTCACTCAAAACACAGGCAGACCCCTGTATGTTTCTCACTTCCCCGCTCCACTAGGGGTTTCGCAAGTCACCACACTTCTGTCGCTCAGGATAATCGCTCACACTAGCTCGTAAAACACAACAACAACCACTGCTTGACAGGTCGCACTTATATAGCAGGCCGGTGACTCAATAAATGCTTCTAGATCCATCCAGGGTTCACGGCTTCTCGAGGTTTCCATCGCTGGTCCAGTCACGAATATTCTGGACTATCCCTTTGTCCTAGTAGCCCTGTTGCATAAGGGGCACGCAATACAGGAAGCAGGGCACAGCCCAGCCCTGGGGCAGTTGTGACTCATGCGGCGAGCGATGACACAAACTCACAGCCGTAACACCACCCCCTTCCTAAAAAGGCTGATCGTCCCGATCAATCATTGGTCCGTCTGTGTCCCTCCGTAGGCTGCCAGGCGATCTCGATGCACGATCTTCATCTTCGCCCTCGGCTCCGCTGGATCCTGTAGACGACATCGTTGATCCGTTTCACGACTCGGTACGGGCCCTCCCAGGACTTCTGAAGTTTGGGTGACAGGCCTTTCTTCCGTAATGGGTTGAAGAGCCAGACCAGGTCGTCCTCGTGGAATCCGCCGGCATCCGTCTGCTGGTCGTATCGGGTCTTCATTCGGTCGGTCTCGATCCGCAGTTTCTTCCTCGCGAACGCGTGCACGTCCTCCAGTTGGTCGACCAGTTCTTGACAATACTGGCTTACCGGGATCGGATCATTCCCAGGTCGGCCGAAGGCAAGATCGACAGGTAGGCGGAGCTCCCTCCCAAACACGGCCCGGGCTGGTGTGCACCCGGTGGCTTCATGCACGGCGGCGCGGTAGGCCAGGAGAAATAGTGGAAGATGTTTGTCCCAACCCCTCTGGTGCTCGCTGACGACTATTCGGAGATGGTTCTCGATGGTGCGATTGAATCGCTCTACCATCCCGTCGGACTGAGGGTGTAGCGACGTTGTCCTTGTCTTCCGGATTCCCAGCAGCTGGCATAGGTTCTGGAACACCTGCGACTCGAAGTTCCTCCCTTGGTCGGAGTGCAGCTCCAGGGGTACTCCGTACCGGCTGTCGAATTCCTTCACCAGGGTCTCTGCAATCGTCGCGGCTTCTTGGTTAGGGAGCGCATACGCCTCCGGCCATTTGGTAAAGTAGTCGCTGACGACTAATATGTAGCAATTCCCTGCCTCGCTTAACGGGAATGGCCCAGCAACATCGATGGCCACTCTCTCCATGGGGCCGCCCACGTTGTAGGTCTTCAGTGGACCCCGTCGTCTTCGTCCTGGGCCCTTGCTGGCTGCGCAATCGTGGCACCTCGCGCAGTGGTTCTCCACGTCTGTTCGGCATCCGATCCAGTAGAACCGCTCTCTCAGCTTCTCCAGGGTCTTCTTTATCCCTAGGTGTCCACCAGATGATCCTCCATGAACTTCCTTCAGGACTTCCTCCGTCATAGCCTTTGGAATGACGACTTGTTCCCGAGATGTCTTCCCGTCGGTGCTCTCCCAGGTACGGCAGATGAGGCCATCCCTTACAATCAGCGAGTCCCTCTGCGCCCAGTAGGACTTAAACTTTGGGCTGCAGTCACTCACAATGTTCCACCCGGGTCTGGGGACACAGGCCCTCTTCCATTCGGCTATCAGTCCCAGGTCATCATCTTCTGCTTGTGCCCGCGTGAAAGATTCGCGGCTTCAGCTCCCTTGAAGTTCCACGGTAGTCCTTCGGCACTGCATCCCGGTGTTCTCCTCCCTTCGGGCACAGGAGGTGCAGTCTTCGGGGCACGGTCTTCGTGACAGGGCGTCGGCGTTAGAATGCAGTTGTCCTTTCCTGTGCTGAATCTCAAAGTTGTACTGTTGAAGCCTCTCTAACCACCGCGCGAGTTGACCCTCGGGCTGCTTGAAGTTCAGGAGCCAACGCAGGGATGCATGGTCGGTCCTGATGAGAAATTCTTGCCCGTACAGGTACTTGTGGAAGTGTTCAATGGTCTTCACGATGGCGAGCAGCTCCTTCCTGGTGACGCAGTAGTTCATTTCTGGCTTTGACAAGGCCTTGCTGAAGTAGGCCACTACTCTTTCCTCGCCGTCCACTACTTGCGACAGGATTCCCCCTATGCCAAAGTCGCTGGCATCGGTATCGACGATGAACCTTGTTCCAGGTCTGGGGTAGGCCAAAATAGGCGCGGTGCACAGAGCCTGCTTGAGTTGTTCGAAGGCACTGTGGCATTCTGCTGTCCACGTGAAGAGTTGGTCCTTCTCAGTCAGTCGATGTAAAGGTTTGGCGATGTCGGCGAATCCTCTCACGAAGCGACGGTAATAAGTGCAGAGTCCCAGGAAGCTTCGTAGTTGGGACTTGTCCTTCGGAACTGGCCACTCCCTCACAGCTGCGGTCTTCTCTGGGTCGGTGCGCACCCCTTCTTCGGAGACGATATGCCCAAGGTACTGGACCAGCTTCTGGAAGAGCTGACACTTCATGGGGCTCAACTTCAGCTGGGCAGCCCGTAGCTTCATCAAGATCTCCTTCAGGTTGCAGTAGTGCTCCTCGAAGCTTTTTCCCAGAACGATGACGTCGTCTAGGTAGACCAGGCAGGTCTTCCTGTGTAGTTCCCTCAGAATGGACTCCATTAGCCTTTCGAAGGTCGCAGGGGCGTTGCACAGACCGAATGGCATGACGGTGAACTGCCAGAGCCCGCTAACCACAGAGAACGCCGTTTTCTCGTGGTCCTTAGGGTGGACCTCCACCTGCCAGTAGCCACTCTTCAAATCCAAGGTGGAGAACCATCTCGAGCCTGATATGGTGTCCAGGGTATCGTCGATCCGGGGTAGAGGGTAGCTGTCCTTCTTCGTGACGTCATTCACCCGCCTGTAATCCACGCAGAACCTGGTGGAACCGTCCTTCTTCTTCACTAGCACGACCGGAGAACTCCAAGGACTATGTGATGGCTCGATCACCCCTTGCTCCTTCATCTCTTCTACCATCCGGTCGACTTCGGCTTGCTTGGCGAGCGGGACACGCCGGAATGGGGCACTAATCGGTACGCTGTCCCCAACGTCGATTCTGTGCTGGACCAAGCTTGTCCTGCCGAAGTCTTTGCTCCCCACGGAGAAGATATCCTGGAATTCGTGTAGCATGTCCCGAAGTTGGCGTGATTGTTCCTCGTCTAAATGGTCCTGGGATCCTTGGTACAGCTTCTGTAGTTCTTCTGGCAGGGCGCGTCTTCTTCGGTTGTCCGTCTGCAGGTGTCCTTCCGTCGTGTCTGTGATGCAGGCAATCCAGGTAACGGGCTCGCAGACTCCTAGATTGGTGTCCCGGTGAACCGTAATATCGTAGTTGTTCAGGTTGAACAGGCGGACGTACGGCCGAGACGTCGTGTTGATGAGAGTCTTGGCAACTAGCAATCCTTTTGTCTGGATGTCCTCATATTTTGGCTCGATGACAGCCGCCACTCCCTCAGCTGTACCGTCGACAATTATGGCAGCGCTGACTTCCGTCCTGGCGGGAACGATGACGTCCTCTCTCAGCCTTACTCGTCGTGCGGCGACGGCCTCGTGTGCTGGTTGCAAAGCAAGTTCCTCCCTTCCGAAGTGCCGAGTGTTGGTAGTCAGATCCAAGATGATGTTGTTCTGGTCCAGGAAGTCCAGTCCGATGATCACTTCATTTGATACGTCAGCCACAAGCACTGGATGCTTTATCGCCCGTAGACCAATGACGAACTCCAGTGATGCTTCACCATGTACTGGTGCAGTCTCTCCGGTCGCGGTTATTAGCTGGAGGTTCCTTTGTGTGGGTTGCACTCTCCACTTCGGGATCACGGTGGGACTGACGATGGTCCTGGATGCTCCCGTGTCGATTAGCATGGGCCAGCTCTCTCCGTTGACGACTCCGTCGACCATCAGGCTCCTATTATCCCTCCGTAACTTTGTCACACGAACTTGGACTGCCGGGGCTTGACGACTGTCACAAGCCAACCTTCGCCCCTTATGGCTGGCTGATACTTGCTTTCCTGGGCCGCGCGGTTTCCCTACGACTGACTGTCCTGACGGAAACTCTTGGCGGCGGCGATCACCGCAGTCCTTGCTCAAGTGGCCTCTCTTACGGCAGGTCCAGCAGGTCGGTAGTCCTCTTCCGGGCCGCCTCTCCGGATGTCCTTCGGCTAAGTTTTTCTTGGTGGTACTGCGACTCTTGAAGAACCGGCCTAGCGCCTCCATCAGTTCATCGGCGAGGGGCTTGGTCTTGTTGGCTTTGGCTGGTTCGTCGACGTCCACCTGACGCACCCGCGCGCACATTCTAGATACCTGCTTTTCCGTCTCGAACTCAAGTGCGTGGCTCAGCGCATCTGCCAGGGTCTTATTGCGCGCGAGTCGCAGCGCCTGTTGAGTGTCCGAGTCTCGTAGCCCGTCGGTGAAGGTCTGCGTCGCAATCTGTTGCAGAAAGTCGGCCGGCGCTGTTGGATAGGCGAGCCTTACGAGGCGTGCGATGTCCATCTCGAACTCTTGCAGGGTTTCCGCGTTCTTCTGTACCCGGGTCCGGAGCTGCATCTGGTAGGTCTGCTGAAGATGGCTATCTCCATATGGGCGATCAGTGAAGCGTAGTCCTGGGATCTAGTCGGGATGGCATGAAGGACGTTAAGGGCGTCACCTCTCAGCGCTACAATGAGAGCTGTTGCCTTTTCTGTGTTGTTCCAGTTATTTATGGAACAGGCCGCCTCGAACTGACGTAAGTAGGTGCTCCACGGGACCTTTCCGTCGAAGGTTGAGGGCGTCACTCTGCTATGTCCCGTTCCTGATATTCCCGGTGTAACGGTGGGCGGGCGTTGGTGCAGCTCGGCAACTTCCTCTCGTAGAGCGTTGAATTTCTCTTCCACCCCCGTCGGTGGGCGTTGGCGCAGCTCGGCAACTTCCTTTTGTAAGGCGTTGAATTTCTCCTCCACCCCCATCAGCGGGTGTTGGCACAGCTCGGCAACTTCCACTTGTAAGGCGTTGAATTTCTCCTCCACCCCCATCAGCGGTCGTTGGCACAGCTCGGCAACTTCCACTTGCAAGGCGTTGAATTTCTCCTCCACCCCCATCAGCGGGCGTTGGCGCAGCTCGGCAACTTCCACTTATAAGGCGTTGAATTTCTCCTCCACCCCCGTCAGCGGTCGTTGGCACAGCTCGGCAACTTCCACTTACAAGGCGTTGAACTTCTCCTCCACCCCCATCAGCGGGCGTTGGCGCAGCTCGGCAACTTCCACTTGTAAGGCGTCGAACTTCTTTTCCACTGCTGCGACTTCCTCACGTAGGCCCTGTTCTAATTTCCTTTGGCTCTCCTCTAATTTCGTCAGCAGACACTCCTCCAGATTTTTCTGGCCATCCAGAAATTTGGTGGTTAGTTCCTCTGCTAACTTATTCTGGCCGTCCTTCAGGTCCTCTGCTAGCTTATTCTGACCTTCTTCTAATTTGGAAGTTAGGTCCTCGGCTAAACTTTTCTGGCTGTCATCCAATTTGGCAGTTAGCTCCTTGGTTAAATTCATCTGGCCGTCTTCTATGCCATTTAACTTTTCTAGCAATGCTGCATATTGCGCCTCCATTTTAGTTGTTTGCCTTGTAAAGGGCATGCACTCACAAGAAAATTAGAGAAAATTACCTGCTCGGGTTTTGAAACCAGGACCGTCAGGTGTTGTGCTTGAGTTCGTAATCCGGCTTCTGACACCAGTTGTTACGTGCCACCCCTAGTGGCACTTTTGTTAACTGGATTACGGTGGGTAGGAAGCACAACACCAATTACTGCTTAAAGAAATAATTAACTTTATTGCGGCCAGAAAATTACACTACTCATCAGCAAATACAGCAATAGGAACCTTACTCCAGTTTCCTCAAGTCTCTTGCTTGTGGAGAGCTCTTGCCCTTTCACTTGTCAACAAACCACAGAAGTTAATCCTCCCGCTAATGAGCCTAGTGGCCTTGACAGTACTACATGCAACTTCTTCCTAAAGTACGTCGACTACAGTTACTTACGAGCACTTGCTGCACGCTGTTCACAAGCTGGGAGAAACAATGTCACTGGATTTCGTAACCACAATATCTCCGACACTCAGTGAAAGCACACTCAATCAAAACACAGGCAGACCCCTGTATGTTTCTCACTTCCCCGCTCCACTAGGGGTTTCGCAAGTCACCACACTTCTGTCGCTCAGGATAATCGCTCACACTAGCTCGTAAAACACAACAACAACCACTGCTTGACAGGTCGCACTTATATAGCAGACCGGTGACTCAATAAATGCTTCTAGATCCATCCAGGGTTCACGGTTTCTCGAGGTTTCCATCGCTGGTCCAGTCACGAATATTCTGGACTACCCCTTTGTCCTAGTAGCCCTGTTGCATAAGGCGCACGCAATACTGGAGGCAGGGCACAGCCCAGCCCTGGGGCAGTTGTGACTCATGCGGCGAGCGATGACACAAACTCACAGCCGTAACAGTATACAATAATTTGATATAATTTATTTCGCCTTTCCTATTATTTTAGCTCACGTCATTTTTATGGCATCCTTATTGTACAGGTAGTAATCAGAAGGGAAATATATGATTGTAAATTGTTGTAATATCTCGAGAAGTACTGAGTAACTTATTAGGGAATTATTAACGCAAGCAGCCGTTGAGTTGAGGCATTGAGTAGCAGGGAGGTCCTCTGTTATTTCAAGCTATTCTAAGGTAGTGAAGCAAATACACACATCAAAAAAAGTTTTGCATCACCTCGGTTCCAAGAGTTCCGGAACCGTTAAATACAAAGGGAATAGAGATCAACACAAACAACATTTCAGCTCGTTTTATTGCTCATGAGACCCACACATTGCATGTTGTACCATCATACAGCTAGACTTTCAGCATTTGTGGTCCAGATTGCAGTACACACCACTACCTCTAATACCCAGTAGCACGTCAGTAGTGGAGTGATGGCGCTTCCAAGCCACCCAGCGTTGCTCGGGCGGCGTTCATATTAAATAATTAATAACTCTCGAACCCGTGGTCGGAGATTCACGAACGAGGTGTCGTTGGACTCGGGCTGACGGGGGGCTTTGCTATGGACCACTCGTTATATTTTTGAAATTTTTTTGATTTTTTTTGTTTTCGAAAATAGGCGATAGTTTGAAAACCAAACATGGTAGAACGTTGTGCCATGGCCCAAACGAATGGTCTTTATGACATTTATTTTCCATAATGAAACTTTTTTACTTTTTATGTTTTTTTGAAAAAACTCGAATTTTGAAAATCCTATATTTTGGAAACTAGGAACTCTACAAAAAAATTGTTTAACGTAAATCAATGGTCCCTACCCCTCTACCCCCAAAATAAATTTCAAGTCTCTAGAATGAAAACCTGTAGTAGTGGGATGAGGGGGGAGCTGGACCACTTAGGAAGTTGTGAGCCCCTGCGACCTTGGAATGGAAGGAGTGATGCTAGGAAGGCGTGCTTGGATTCGTTTTTTTCGTCTCGTTGTGCTCTTTACGGGAATGTAGGTGTCGAAAAGGTGAAATACTGGAAACACGGTCTTTTTTGGGGTAAAAACGTGATTTTAGACTTTTTGCTATATCTCGCGAACCAAGTATGCTAGAGGCGTGTACGACGGGTCCAAGGACTCGGAGTGACGTCCTCTTTGCTATGGACCACTCGAGATATTTTTTTAAAAAATTTGGAAACTCGATTTTGGGGTAAACACGTTTTTTTGTGATTTTTGCCGATATCTCACGAACCAATAACGCTAGAGACGTGTACGAGGTGTCCTAGCACTCGGGCTAACGCCCCCTTTCAAATGTGGTAGATTTTTTTTCCAAAAAGATAATTCACAAAGGGCCTAACGCCATACATGTTGAAATAACGTGTTTTTTTTTCTTTACCTGTTTATAATGTCCATGAAGCGTGGTGGTTGAGAGAGACGATACGGCTGGGTGTGTGTGTGTTTCAACGAACCTGTCGCTAACCACAAGGACCATGCTTAATAGATCAATCGCTATTTCGGCGGGCCGGTGTATGAAAGTGCGAGCGTGCGTTTTTCTGATATTTTACCTTTAACGTGTAAATGGTGATGAGAACTTGATTCTATGTTGGTCGAAGCGAGTACCGAAAACAAACGAGCAGGAGGTGAAGGTCATTTGAGCTTATTGGAAGGCTCCGATCTGACTTGACAACAGGTGCAATGGAAAAAATGACCAAGACGCTTGAAGGTGAAATAATCTGACCATCGTGGTGGCAGGGGAGTGCGAAAGGCATGCACACACGTGTGAGATGGCATGTACGCTAAACCAGTGACATTCTGTCTTGCTTCGTACGTGACAAAATGCAAGTTCAGGTGAAATTTGATCTTCCACAGGTGTTCGCTTGGGTGTTATCTGTCCACGTGCGCGATAACTGTTAACAAGTTACATCCTGTTTTGCTTCGTACGTGACAAAATGCAAGTTCATGTGAAATTTGATCCGGCACAGGTGTTCGCCTGGGACGTTAGCTGTCCACGTGCCTGATAAGAGAATGTTCAAAGCGTGGGAATCGCTGAATCAGTAAAAAGTATGATGCAACTTGTGGGAATGATGTCACAACCAATAGACAGGCAAGAGCTGCAAACAGCAGTGGTGGGAGGTGAAGGGAGGGAGAGGGGGAGGGGTGATGTATGAGAGAACACAGGAGGAAAGGGAAAGACAAACATGTATGAACATGCATGAAGCGCGGAGCGCTGTACACATAGAGCTATAGGTGGTGTACAACATGGGTGAATAAATAAAAAGTACACAGGTTCACACAACATGTAGTTTATTGATCCAAGAATTAAACCTAGAGTTAAACCCTAACCATTTGACGTAGAGTTTATTTCCTTTTTGTTTCAACACTTTTTCCACAAGATAATGCTGAGGAAATGCTGTTTTCTGAAGTTCATGGAGATAAAATCTACCTTTTATGGGTTGATGATTGAGGTCCTCGAGTAAATAGGTGACTGGAGTGTCCAAGTAGACTCGACGAATTCGAAATAGTTCAGTCCCCCACTGAGGCGTGTAGCCCTTATTGAAGGCAGACTTAAATTTGCTCACACGAACAAAATCCCCAATGTTCAGTCGGTGACGTTTAGGATCGGCTGTTTTTATGGGGTTAAACAGTTTATCCAATCGCTGAATATTTTTAGTCACGAGACGTGGCTTGGTCCCAATCGTTCTATGTTTGGTGTCATTGTAACGTGACACTAGTTCAGATAACATGTCCAAACAGCGATACGTGCCCTGAGCGGTAAACGCTTTCCACATATGGGTTTTCAATGTTCGGTTGAACCGTTCGACCACACTGGCTTTCAGATTGCTGTACGTGGTGTAATGGTGAATATCCTTAGATTTGAGAAAACTGGAGAAGTCCTTGTTGAAAAATTCTTTCCCCTGGTCGGTTTGTAGCAGCTGAGGTTGACGTTGGGAGTGTTGAATAATATGTTGAAAGGCCTTGGTAACTAGTGGACCAGACTTGCGACGCACAGGTTCAACAAAGGCCATTTTGGAATAGACATCAATGACGGTCAACATATAGCGTACACCGTCGTTAACGCCAGCATAGGGTATCTTTTCAACCAAGTCAGCCTGCCAAAGTTCATCCACACCTCGTGAAATCACCTTGAGTCGTGGATAGTGACGCCTAGCTGGGCGATGCAACTCGTGAGCAATACCCATTTTAATGGGTGAGGGCTTAAACAATAATTTTGGCATTTCGAAGTTCTTGTTCAATTTCTTGAATTTCCCAATCGTGACCGGTATGGCCAGCTTGACGTGAAGCATGCAACAACTGTAGCCGCTGGACGAGCTTATTGGGATTGTGCCAGTAGGTAACATCCAAAAGGGGTTTTAATGGTTTAAATGTCACTCCTGAAGCGGACACTTTACGACGAGTACTTTGACTAGTGGGAAACATTTTTGCAATGATGGTTTTATATTTTTGAGATATATTGGCATTCACTTGTTGAGCGGGATCATACTGTCTTTTGTGGGCATGGGTATCCAATAAAATGGATATATATTTGTCAAGATCCTCTGACGTATAATCATGGGAAGAGGGGGTCCGAGAAAAGAGCAGCTTTAACAGTCCTGGCGTTAATTTATAGTTGATGTTTTTAATGACAGCTTTAGTACGAGCAAATTTAATGGATGAATCTCCAATTTTAGAACTATCATCCTCATAGCGAACACCATACGTGGTATCTGTGTTTCCAATAAATAGATCGGTGAAATAGGGTTCCAATGTTGATCCATAATATTTTATTAAAATGGTTTTCAGTTGACCTTTATGTTGAGGCGTGGCCAGGAGTTGTGAAAACGGAGACGCTCTGGAAGGGCAAGGTGTTTCGACCATGGCCAAGGATTTCTTTTTTCTCAAAAACTCTGCAAGGGGTGCGGCCTTTTTTTGAGGCGTAAACACATGTTCCTCCTCATCCTCAACTTCGCTAACACTAGTCAAATCTTCCACTTCCTCTTCCTCAGGGTCCTCGTGCAGCGTCTGCGTGGCTTGTGAAACGGTGGGTAGCGTTTCAGATGGCTTGAAAGAGGGTTTCAACATGGCTTTTAGTGGAGGTGCTAAATGTTGCTGAATAAACAAAGCATGATTGGCACGTGATTGTTTCAATTGACGAAACTTTTGGCGAATAGTATTTTTTGCTCTAATAATATGCTTTTTCAATTGACTCTCTGCTAACGCCATGGTGTCTTGGCAAATGACTTGCCGGGGAATGAGACAGGGCCTTAAATAGCAATAAAATGATCAAACCCTAAGCGATACCGTCCTTGGTTGAGTTCACTTTGTTTGTCAATCACTAAACAGGCATGACGTTGAGTGTTCCAGCACTTGGCACACAATTCTGCAAACATTTGAAAGGTCATATCTGGATTCACATGTTCATTATAAATGTGACGACTGTTCCTCTCGTCCTGGCGAAATAAAACAATGACATTGGCATTGTCACGAATCAACTGTTTGGACATTTTAGAATACGTTTGCCCAAGATAGAAGCAATCGATATGTTTGTGTCGACCCATGCTGAAATAGCTTTGAATGATGCCTTGACGTTCAGTGGATACATCATCGAAAATCATGAGTGAATCAGGCTTTACTTCATCCGGTGAAATCACATTTTCTTGCATGGAAAATGTAAAATAACCCATATTCTCTTTTTGTAATCCAGACATGACTTGATCCAGAAACACGTAGAGGGGTTGGTAGAGAGATTTTGCAAAAATATAAATATTTTGAAAACGCAGACCATTGGGCGCTGTGATGAGCGTTAGCAAAAGATTAGTCTTTCCACAGCCGGAAGGCCCCACAATGATGCAGCGAATGGAAGATGGAAACAGTGAACCATGGCGTTGTTCACGTGATGTGGGACAGAGATGGGAAACCATGTCCCCCACGGGGAATGACTCTTGCTGCTTAATAATCTTCATTTCAACTAAGGCTTAGACAGGCTAGCAGGCTGTCTATATACAGGACACCGAACCTTGTCATAGAAACAGTAGACTGGTACTACAGGTTGACGATGGATGTCTTTGGACGTGCGTTGATGGCCAAAGCTAGGCCTGTCTCCATACATGATCCTAAACATGAAACAGATCCTGCTAATAAACACTATGTGGATAGGTCAGTAGTGCCACGCACAAAACAGGGAGATTATGACTTTAAGGGAAAGCGGTTAACCCATGTAAAACATCCTCAAGTGTCTACAGACGTTACTACGAAAAAGTATGTGGATAACAAAGTGTATGAGTTTTATGACAAAGTGCCCCAGCTTACGGTGAATGGCTATAGCGCTAATCACCATCGGATTATTCACGTGGAAGACCCACAAGACGAAGACGATGTTTGTACCAAGCGTTACATGACCTATGAAATGAAAAGGCTTTATACATTTATCCCATGTGTATTTTTAGTGTATCTGACAAATGAAAAACCTGTGATTGACAGAAACCATTTATCGTTAGTCCATGATCAGCACTTGACCTATGTGCTTGCTTCGGGTTTAAGCCACTATCGATTACACTATGATGGAACCATTCACATCAAATATGCCATACCTGATGAGAACCATTTACAAATAAAGATAAATGGTCATAGGATGATGGTCCATAACCATGAAATGGTCAATGCTGGTGACGAATTATCCTTTCACCTCATGTTGACATGGGATGAAAAGCAAGCGGGAAAAACCATAAACGATTTCCCACTTTATGTGGAATTGGAATATACAGCCATGAAATAACCATCTGACGTTAGTTGTGATTTAAACTTTCTTGTGAAAGGTTGTTGGTCATTATCATCATGGTGAAACAAAGGTATGCAGTGAGAAAGACTAAAAAAAGGACTTTGTCCTTGGCAAAGCCTGGGCTTACAACATTCATGGACAAGCCCTTGCGAAAGAAAAAAAGAAAAAATAATGTATTGACCATAAGGAAAGCCTTTCGAGCAGCACAGAGACATGTTATTCCAAAACGTCGGCGACAGGTTTCAAACCAAGGGCGAGTGATTCCCGTCCCCAAACGAGCGGGATTTTTACCTGCATTATTTGCCGGTTTGGCTGCTCTGGGTTCACTTTTGGGCGGTGCCAGTGCAGTGGCGAAAACCATTAACGCCGCGCAGCAGGGCAAGCAACAACTCAAAGAAAGTCAGCGACACAATGAAACGATGGAAGCGATTGCCATGGGGGCTAGAAATGCCAATCTAAAGCCAGCCTTTTATCAACAAGGATTTGGGATTTCACCATTTCGAAATATTAAAAAAAAAAAAATAATAACCTCAGCCATAGCAAGACATGCCCTGACGCATCAACAAGTGGAAAGCTATGCTAAACAACTAAAGCTTTCTCATTTTCGAGGTGTGTTTATGCGAAACCAATTACCCCCGCGACCCTGGAAACAGGAATGTGCTGTTGTCAATTTGGATGATCACCGAGGACCAGGAACGCATTATGTAGCTTATGTCAAAGAGGGATCCATGGTATGGTACTTTGACAGTTTTGGGAATTTGCCTCCGCCCATGGAACTAGTGACATATTTTGGAAACAGGATCAAGATATATTATAATGTGAAACGTGAGCAAACGTTTAACAGCCAACAGTGTGGACGTTTGTGTTTAATTTTTTTATATAAGACGCAGCATAAGCAAAAACGCCACCAGTATGTCGGCAGAAAGTAAAACGTTTACAGTGCATGGACGTGGACCTGAAGTCAGCCTAGACTTGTACCCGCCTATCGAATTGAGTGAAAAACCCTATGGTTTAGGACTTGTTTCTCTTGAAACGTACAATCGAATATACAACATACGTGAAAATGTGAACAACAAGTTTTACTATGATGATTCTGTGCTCACCTTGAACTCTGGTGGATACACGATCGATGATATTTATGAACACATTTATGTGGTGTTGATCAATCAATATGGTTTAAAGTCATTTCTCGACGGAACGCACAAGTTTGAACTTGTAGGCAATACCAACACTCATCGCTGCAGTATTTTCTCTACCTTTAACATTGACTTTAAAACACACCCCGATTCCGTTGGTCCATTACTAGGATTTAAACCACGTGTGTTGGAGCCCAACAAAAAACATGAATCAGACCATGAAGTGAAATTCATTGAGGACCATCATGTGTCGGTGACGTGTAATATTATTAGCCAAGTGTACACCAATCAAGAACCATCGCATTCGCTTTATGACTTTATTGTGACATCGCCCAATGGCTATATTATTCGTGAAAACCCTCCAGTGGTGCTTTTTCATTCTGTGGCTGTTGATAGTATTAGTAATATAACATTAAGACTGATCAATAGAGATCAACAACTCATTGATCTAGATTCTACCACACCAGTGACTTACAAGTTGGTGCTAAAGCCACTATGAAGTTTGTGTATAAAGCAACAACACCGTCTAGGAATGGTGTTAGTTGTTTGCCACGTGAATACATGTTAACATCTCAAGGCAAGCAGATTTTACAGCATTTGGGTTACCACGTCAACCCTCATAATGAATTCTATCCTAGAGATAGCGAACCACATCGAGGAGCAACCAGGAGTGGTAAGAATTGATCTCCATTCCTATCAAGCTCAAACACCTGGACTCAATAACAATGACGAGATTCAATTCATCATTAACAACCAAGATATTTACACCCTACCTCATGAAAGTGTCATTCAGATTGAAGGTCGGCTCACCAAAGCCGATGGCTCTACACCCACCACATCCAAGTTGGCCAACCATGGTTTGGCCTTTCTGTTTTCTGAAGTGCGGTATGTCATTAACGATATCGTGGTGGATAGCACTCGAAATGTGGGCATTTCCAGTGTCATGAAACTATACCCCTCTTATAGTGAGGAAGAAGGTAAAACACTTTGCATGGCAGGTTGGTGTCCTGACTCAACCAATGACTGGATGGTACACACTGATGGGACCTTTACTGGATATTTACCTCTTAAACTGATTTTAGGCTTTGCCGAAGATCACCAACGCATTGTGGTCAACGCAAGGCAAGTGCTTTATCTAGTGAGAGACAGGAGTGATAATAATGCACTCAAGGGGGCCGACAATGCCCCCATCGATTCAAAAATTCAACTACAACGCTTGCTATGGAAAGTGCCTCATGTGACCCTTGAAGATAGCAAAAAACTGGACATACTCAAAATGGTAAAGAGAGATATGCCGCTACCCATGGAATTTAGAAGCTGGGCACTCCATGAGTATCCGCTATTGCCCACCACCAACACACACAGTTGGTCTGTAAAAACAGCTCGCTATACAGAGAGACCTCTCTACCTGATCGTGGGTTTTCAAACGAATCGCAAGTATCAACAAACCAAAGATGCCACGCAATTTGATCACCTGCAATTGAGAAATGCACGTCTTTTCCTCAACGGAGCTGTGTTTCCCTATGAAGGACTGGATTTGGATTTTTCAAAAAATAAATTTGGCCCCCTGTACGACTTGTTTTCTAAATTTCGATGGTCGTATTATCAAAAAGAGAACGGCCCCATGCTACTACCCCAAGCGTTTAAGGCAAGAGCGCCACTGATTGTCTTTGACTGTTCTTACCTGGAAGAGTCTGTCAAGCCATCCAATATCGACATTCGACTAGATTTTGAAACGCATGACAATGTACCAGCCAATACGACGGCCTACTGTTTAATTATTCATCACAAACAAGTCAACTATTATCCACTGTCCAACCAAGTGACGAGTGTATAAATAACAGCTCAACCCACGTCAAGTCGCTCAGTCATGTCTTGCTTTAAAGCCTCAAGAGACGTTACATCCATGAATTTAAACTCTGAGGAACAACGTTTCAAGACTTTTGCCACGTGGCCAGTGCCTTTCATAAACCCTCAAGCCTTGGCGGCCGCTGGATTCTACTATTTAAAAACAAGAGATGAAGTGAAATGTGCCTTTTGTCCCATCATCATAGACCAATGGCAGGAGGGCGATGAACCCATGCAGGAACATCAGCGCTGGTCACCCACCTGCCCCTACCTGTGTAGAATGGAAGTGGGAAATATACCCTGTCATTCAAGCTATCCCTCACTTGTGTCACCGGGTGATGCAAAAAATACAAGTTACGATACGTGTGGACCGTATGGTATCCATGGTGCTTCAGTGAGCAGCTCACCATCAAAAACACCTAGTTTAGAGACATTGGGACATCATCGGTGTTATGGACGTTACAAACACAAGAGACTATATTGTTGTATCAGTTGCTATCGTCCTTATCCCAAAATGACAAAGGCCTGTAAGACGTGTAATGATAATAAAATGATGTAATTCTTAAATTCTTATTTTTTGCTTTTGCCTCTGTCCTACCCTAACCTTCTTTTTTGGAACTAGCATGGCAGGTAAGTCCATGCCATGATCACACCTGATCGTCAGTCAGTCGTCAGTTGAACTTGGTCCAGACAAGCGTCAACATGTTGCGCACACTCATTGTGGATTGCCAAGGGTTTAAAATTGGTGACAACAAATTTATATTTAAACAAGTGGCCGTGATCGATTGTACCACGTTTTGGATATCACAAGCTACGCATTTGCTATTTAAACCACCCCATGCTTTTGATTTGTTGTGTGAAAAAGACCGTAAACAAACCCAGTGGATTGAAAATCATAGGCAACTAGACTGGAATCAGGGAACCATTTCCTATAAATATTTGGACGTGGTCATGAAAGCACACTTGTCCTCGGCCAATGTGGTATTTGTGAAAGGTAATGAAAAACGTCAATGGTTGCAACCATTTTTGGCGTCTTACTGCCAATGTATCGACCTCATGGAGTTGGGCTGCCCCTCCCTGCAAACGCTCATGGATACTTGTTCCTGTGGCAACATTACCCATACAGCCCTATCGCATGCGTGGCATCTCTTTCATTGGTTAACCACTCATGCCTGCTGGGAGTTGTTGAACAAAATTATAACTCAAGATTTACCTGTGAATGACGTCAGTGAGATTTCTACAAGCGACGTGTAAACATCTACAGCACGTGATACCATGGAGAAAGGCAATGCTACGGACAAAGCCATCGGCAAGTTCTTTGTGTGCAAAAAGAAACTAGACAGTTTTACCAAAGAGGAACTCTTGGCGCTGCCCAAGTCGTTCATTTATTATGTGGCCGCCAACGCGGTCAAAGAAATCTGGCAACATGTACCAAAATCATGGACTCAAGATCCTGTGTTGAGTGAATTGCAACCCTGTACGGATTACGATCACCATAAGCAAGTGGCCATGGCAAAAATACCGTCTATGCGTCAGTGTGCGACTTGCCAGCTAGTGAAACTGTATCACGGTCATAAAAGTCCATGTAAAGACTTTGTTGAATCATTCCACGGGTGTCATGGCGAGAAAAAGCAACAACAACAACAACAACAAACACAAACATCGTCCACAGAGGAGGAGGAAGACCAAACCTTTCTACCATCAATGGAAAAGGATATGCCAGACCTGTACTGGCAATGGCGTCATTGACAAAGTGATTCAATACCTACCTTTCGAAATCCATCTTCCAGGTTATCGTTTCTGCGGCCCTGGAACTCGTCTCGAAAAACGTTTACAACGTGGTGATGTACCCGTTAATCTTTTGGATCAAGCATGCAAGGAACATGACCTTTCTTATCGCCATAGTCATCCTGGTTTAAGACATGTGGCCGATAAATTGTTATTGAAGAAAGCTAAACAACGTTTCACATCCAGTGATGCCTCAGTGGGTGAATGGATGGCAGCCCTAATTGTCATGAGTGCTATGAAAGGAAAGTTGATGATGCATGGACATAAACATTGAGGAGTGAGGAATTGGGATTTGTTTGTGTTCTATTTTTCTTTTGTCAATTCACTATGACTATGAAATAAAAAACAAAGGTTTACCAGAGCACGATGTTTTGTTATTTTATTTTTAAGAAATCGTGATGTTGATGGCTGATTTCTCATTTTACACATTTCACACATTGCCATTTTGCTAATTTGCAATTTACAGTTTTTGAAAACGTTCGTTTTGATGATATGGATTTTTCCATTTTGCTAATGACACTTTTTAAACAATGACCGTTTGAAGTTTTTGAATTTTCATATTTCACATATGGCCATTTCCAGTTTTTTTTTTAATGTCCGTTTTAAGTTTTGCGTTTTGGTGATATGGAAACATGGATTTTCCATTTTGCTGTTTTCACATTTTTTCATTTAGTGTATGTCGAAAGTTGAGATTTGACAATGATGTTGATGCGAGTGCTTGACCTTGATAATACTGCAATGTGCTGATGCGTGTTTGGAGATACGTCGAGGTCTACGACTACTGCAGGTAAGACTGTTTTTACAAAAATAATGTCTATTGTCTGCCACATTTCAATGAAAAAACGAAACTATTTAAAACAAAATGAGTATATAAGTGACCATTTACCCCCTCCCCACCCACCCACCCTACCTCACCGTGTTTGCTCTGGTCAATCATACACACCAGTTTTCTCTCTCCACTCATACATTCACACCTGTCTTTGGGAACAAACACAACCACTTTATTTATTCCCAAAAGCACATTCTCGACATGCACACTCATCCCAAAAGAACTTTTTAGTTTATCATTTACATTACGAAAAATAATTAAATACTAGTTATTAAAGTTACTAAAAATCTTACTTATTTCATATTTACAAAAAAAACTCAACTTTGTACAGCGTTAAAAGAATCAAACTATTTACCAATCAAAAAATTTAAAAAAAATAAGGTTGCATAGAACTTTTAAAGAGCAAAAGGTCCAAGTGGGTTGTCACTATTTTACAAAATCTACTATTTACAATGACAGAAACCAATATTTACAAAATTCTAAATCTACAAGTTACAAAAAGCCATGTCCCATAAACGATTAAACAGTGAAATCACACCTCCTCCTCGTTGCGATCATAACCCCAGGGCAGGCTAGTGAGCAGGTCATCAGCCCACACACGCTTGTTATCCATGGAGGCGAGGGTGCGTTTTCTCTGTTCCACAAGATACAAATGATGGTTGCTGGATTGTATCCTGCACTGTGTATGAGACATAGCTTTGCCAGTGCGTAAAACCGCTAGGTAATCGTCTACACGTAGCGATTTTACCACTGCTCTACCTACACCTTTTGCTCTTTTGGCTTCCTTACAGTCGAGTGTGCGGTAAGCATACATTTTTGAGGCCAAACCTACGAATTCCGTCATAATGGAATCACCGCATTCATCTTTTAAAACGCCCATTTTCTTCTTGTTTTTTAGGGGCAGCTGAAACACGTTGTCAGCGCTATAGCAAGAGGTGTCGAACCAGTCACTATGTTGCCTCATGACGTCATAGGGGTTGCAGTGGCGAATGTGGTAAATGAATGAGTCCGTGTCCATATACAAAAGAGAGACGTTCTCAAAATGGCGTTTGGCAAACTCATAGTGGAATCGATACATGACCGATTTAGAAAAGTCTAAAATGACTTGACCCAAGTAAATGGGTTTATCCATGGTCACGCTGGTCTTACTCATTTCAATAGTAGCCAAATCCTCATCGATAATTTTGATCGATTTGAAATTTGGCTTGGCAATGTACCGCCGGGCACCCCACCGCCCCTCCCAGACATTCACCAATTTAATGTCACGGTATTTGCGGACATTCTCCATAGACTTGCCATAGATGCAGTTGTTCATTAATTTAAAAAAATTAATTTCAAACTGCTGTGTTGCCATTTGTCGGTGCTCTGTGTTGAGTCGCATGTATGTCTCAAGCCATGCTCTTTGAGCAAAAGAGATACCCCTGTGGATTTTCTTCAACACCAAGCCTTGGGCGAGGCATTGCACCAACATTTGGATATGTAGCACATACCGATTTTTGTTGTAAAGTGTGCCCATGAGTTTTTCAGTTTTCACTTTACTGTCAGGGGGAACCATTTGCTCAAGGCAGAATGGGAAATCGGCATGTTCATCATACAAGGATGAGGGATATTCAATATCCCCTTCTAGCACATATCCACGGCCTGTTTCTTGGCTAGCCATGTTCACATCAAATTCTGACACTTGTTTGTCTGTCAGCCAAGCAAACTTCCCATAGGGCAAAGGCTGACTCATGGCGTAACCGTACAAATTATTCACGTCATAGTACATTAAGTATGATTCTGGTTTGTCTAGTGAATAATCAGGCATGTAGACATTGTTCGCTTCGGCATGGCGTTGGTTAAGCGACACAAAGCCGCCACGAATGCCCTTTTCAAAAAATAGAACCATGTCTACGTCAGTGAGTAAATCCAATTCCACTTGAGTGTATTTCAAAGCGGCATCAAACGAGAGTCCAGGACTCGTATAATAGTGAGCCGGGTCAAGACCGTAAATGTGTTGACACAAGTTACGGAATTTTTCAAACACATCAGTGAGCAGCAATACATCCAGTTTTAGGTAATGCAAAGCATATTCACTTAGCGTCTTCATGCCAAACACTCGCCAAACTTGACATGCATGTGCATAGTCTTCATCGGAAACGGTACTGCGTGTTAGTTTGGAGTAAAATTTCTCTTGTGGTGGGAGTTTTCTTTGCTTTAACACGTCCCAGCTGTTGCAGAAATCATACGGGAATATACCTTTCCGAATGCACAACTGAAATTGCTCAGGATCATTAAAATGCATTCGAGTATTTTTTAATTCCTCTTCATTCAAGCCATTCACAAGGCTGTCTAGCGAGGATGCCATAAACTTAAAGGAATCCAAAAATCGAATGCTAAAGTCGCCCAACCACCATGTCAGGGCCGTAAAACGCTCATGGTTTTGGGGAATAATGGTAAACGAGCCCTTGTTGACATGGCCCAATTCACGAATCAAAAACTGAATGTCATAATTCGCCAGATTGTGGAAAAAGACACTGATGAAGCGAGGAGCTGGAAAGTTCAAGTTGCATTTACTATGCGCAGCTCCACGAAACTCCCCCGTAAAGTGCGAGTGATCACGAACGGTGTCTTCAGCACTGATCAGTGGCTTTTCGCAAATATGGCATGTCATGGCATGCTCATACTGCTGCTGTTGTTCTGGAGATAGGCTCATGGGTACTGGGTGGTCTAGTAATTCTTGTACATGGTCGGCCAACTTCACAAGTTCATCCAAGAACCATTTGGCACAATCTGGCCCCTCACGGTATTTGTAAACGGATTGCGTGGGGTCATAGGCACACACCACATTAAATCCTATGGCAAAGGGTTCATGTTTTTGAATGGCTGTGGTTGAGCTCATGGAGGGATCTGGTTCACATCCCGCCATGGGTGTAGTGAGAGCTTCAAAATCTGCATATACCACATAGGGAACAGTGTCACGCTTATGAATGTCCTTATACTTTAACACAGCCTTATCCCCTTGTGGCAATATCAGTCTCACCGCTTCCTGAGAAACACAATCTACCCTATGACGTTCTAAGATCGTAGGGGTTGTAAAATATTGCAAGCAACGATCACAAATATGTTTTACACCAGTGTGCTTAGACACTTGTCTGCTTAGCAATCTACTCAGGCTTTTAATCAGGCAATAGTGATTCACCTCTCCTACAGATAAATATAAAAGATGAATGTGGTGTCGTTTCGGTTCTTTTGTGGCATAAAGAGGACCCACAATCTCATCACCATTAAGGCCATACACCATGAACGAAAAGTCCTGGTTGTCTTGTTCAAACCTATGGATCTCGGTTAAATCCATAGGGAACGATACTCGAGTTAAATTTAAAGTTTGTTTCAATTCTTCAAACTTGGCCTTGTACTTCCCCGGTCGACAACCATGATGTTGTACCGGCTGCAAAAACGCAGCAACAGACCACAGAAAGCAATCATTGTCACGATTCTTTATATTGACCACAGCATTTTTCGAAGCTATTGCTGGTGGTGTTTTAATATAGCTAGACCCAGCATTCAACGGGTTGAATTGACACATGTTGATTTGCAAATGATGAATTTTGTCTAAGGCAAGGCCACTCGGTCCTTGTTGCAGTTTATCAAATTTTGATAGCAAGGCATTCACCACGTGGGTTTCATACCACTGTTCCAAATTATGGGCTATGAATAACTCTTGCATTTTACTGCAAATATAAAATGTCTCTTTATGCTCTACGTCCTTCTTTTTATATATGAAATCGCACACCAGTTCTGTATTCACCTTTAAAGCCATATGCAACCTTTGCGCTGTGCAAATTTCAATTTTGAAAATTTCAAAACAAGATTGTAAAAATTCTTTGGGAATCAAACTTTTTCTAACATTGACCACACGACCAGAGCACACACGTGATATGAAACAACTGTTTAGGGGTTCCCAAGTTAACGTATCCGCAGCAGTAAAAGACATTATTTTGAAAGAACACTCTCACCTGAGTTTTCAGCTGTAGACTGCTTGACAATGGTTCCACTCTAAAGCCACTTGGTTTTCAACTGTATTTGCTGTAGCAGTGAACCCTTTTTTTTCCAAATATCTAAAAAGAAATAAAAATAAACCACCATAAGTATAACCATTCCATATAGTTTATGCTTTTCATAAACAAAACAAAATCAAGCAGGTTATATATTAAAAAAAAACAAATCTCACCTTGACGTGTAATGCTTTGCTATATTCTCGTCTCGTGGGCTAGTGTGGAAATGGTTTCCTTTTCTATCTGTCTGTCTTTCTCTTTCTTTAATATATTTCCCACAGACACACGACAGGTAGGCTATACACGTTATCTGCAAACAAATAAATAAATAAAATCATTAATTACCTAATCAATAAATAATTGCATGTATTTATATAAAAATCAATAAATATATAAATGAATAAATATATACCTACCCCACAACAAGGTTAAGTATTTTCCACCAACACCAAAACTGTTAAACAAGACCAGGAGTTTCATGCAACGCAGTGTGTTCAAAGGTAGTCACCTAAGTGAGCTTGGAAATGATAACGACATGTCTTTATATATGCTACGTTGCATGTATAATCTTTTTTTTTTCCACGCTTTAAACATTCTCTTATCGTGCACGTGGACAGCTAACGTCCCAGGCGAACACCTGTGCCGGATCAAATTTCACATGAACTTGCATTTTGTCACGTACGAAGCAAAACAGGATGTAACTTGTTAACAGTTATCGCGCACGTGGACAGATAACACCCAAGCGAACACCTGTGGAAGATCAAATTTCACCTGAACTTGCATTTTGTCACGTACGAAGCAAGACAGAATGTCACTGGTTTAGCGTACATGCCATCTCACACGTGTGTGCATGCCTTTCGCACTCCCCTGCCACCACGATGGTCAGATTATTTCACCTTCAAGCGTCTTGGTCATTTTTTCCATTGCACCTGTTGTCAAGTCAGATCGGAGCCTTCCAATAAGCTCAAATGACCTTCACCTCCTGCTCGTTTGTTTTCGGTACTCGCTTCGACCAACATAGAATCAAGTTCTCATCACCGTTTACACGTTAAAGGTAAAATATCAGAAAAACGCACGCTCGCTCTTTCATACACCGACCCGCCGAAATAGCGATTGATCTATTAAGCATGGTCCTTGTGGTTAGCGACAGGTTCGTTGAAACACACACACACCCAGCCGTATCGTCTCTCTCAACCACCACGCTTCATGGACATTATAAACAGGTAAAGAAAAAAAAAACAACGTTATTTCAACATGTATGGCGTTAGGCCCTTTGTGAATTATTTTTTTGGAAAAAAATCTACCACATTTGAAAGGGGGCGTTAGCCCGAGTGCTAGGACACCTCGTACACGTCTCTAGCGTTATTGGTTCGTGAGATATCGGCAAAAATCACAAAAAAACGTGTTTACCCCAAAATCGAGTTTCCAAATTTTTTTTAAAAATATCTCGAGTGGTCCATAGCAAAGAGGACGTCACTCCGAGTCCTTGGACCCGTCGTACACGCCTCTAGCATACTTGGTTCGCGAGATATAGCAAAAAGTCTAAAATCACGTTTTTACCCCAAAAAAGACCGTGTTTCCAGTTTTTCACCTTTTCGACACCTACATTCCCGTAAAGAGCACAACGAGACGAAAAAAAACGAATCCAAGCACGCCTTCCTAGCATCACTCCTTCCATTCCAAGGTCGCAGGGGCTCACAACTTCCTAAGTGGTCCAGCTCCCCCCTCATCCCACTACTACAGGTTTTCATTCTAGAGACTTGAAATTTATTTTGGGGGTAGAGGGAGTAGGGACCATTGATTTACGTTAAACAATTTTTTTTGTAGAGTTCCTAGTTTCCAAAATATAGGATTTTCAAAATTCGAGTTTTTTCAAAAAAACATAAAAAGTAAAAAAGTTTCATTATGGAAAATAAATGTCATAAAGACCATTCGTTTAGGCCATGGCACAACGTTCTACCATGTTTGGTTTTCAAACTATCGCCTATTTTCGAAAACAAAAAAAATCAAAAAAATTTCAAAAATATAACGAGTGGTCCATAGCAAAGCCCCCCGTCAGCCCGAGTCCAACGACACCTCGTTCGTGAATCTCCGACCACGGGTTCGAGAGTTATTAATTATTTAATATGAACGCCGCCCGAGCAACGCCGGGTGGCTTGGAAGCGCCATCACTCCACTACTCACGTCCTCTTGCATTGATGCATGCCTGTATTCGCCGTGGCATACTATCCACAAGTTCATCAAGACACTGTTGGTCCAAATTGTCCCACTCCTCAACGACAATTCGGCGTAAATCTCTCAGAGTGGTTGGTGGGTCAAGACGTCCATAAACAGCCCTTTTCAACATATCCCAGGCATGTTCGATAGGGTTCATGTTTGGCGAACATGCTGGCCACTGTAGTCGAGCGATGTCGTTATCTTGAAGGAACGCATTCACAAGATGTGCACGATGAGGTCGAGAATTGTCGTCCATGAAGACAAATGCCTCTCCAATATTCTGCCGATATGGTTGCACTATGGGTCGGAGGATGTCATTCAGGTATCGTAAAGCCGTTTCGGAGCCTTCCATGACCACCAGTGGCGTACGTCGGCCCCACATAATGCCACCCCAAAACATCAGGGAACCACCACCTTGCTGCACTCGCTGGACAGTGTGTCGAAGACGTTCAGCCTGACCAGGGTGCCTCCAAACACGTCTCCGACGATTGTCTGGTTGAAGGCATATGCGACACTCATCGGTGAAGAGAACGTGATGCCAATTCCGTGGGGTCCATTCAGCATGTTGTTGGGCCCATCTGTACCGCGCTGCATGGTGTCGGGGTTGCAAAGCTGGACCTCGCCATGGACGTCGGGAGTGAAGTTGCGCATCATGCAGCCTATTGCGCACAGTTTGAGTTGAAACACGACGTCCTGTGGCTGAACGAAACGCATTATTCAACATGGTGGCATTGCTGTCAGGGTTCCTCCGAGCGGCAATCCGTAAGTAGCGGTCATCCACTACAGTAGTAGCCCTTGGGCGGCCTGAGCGAGGCCTGTCATCGACAGTTCCTGTATCTCTGTACCTCCTCCATGTCCGAACAACATCGCTTTGGTTCACTCTGAGACGCCTGGAAACTTCCCTTGTTGAGAGCCCTTCTTGACACAAAGTAACAATGCGGACGCGATCGAACTGCGGTATTGACCTTCTAGGCATGGTAGAACTACAGACAACATGAGCAGCGTACCTTCGTCCTGGTGGAATGACTGGAACTGATCGGCTGTCGTACCCCCTCCGTCTAATAGGCCCTGCTCATGCATGGTTGTTTACATCTTTGAGCAGTTTTAGTGACATCTATGAACAGTCAAAGGGACTGTATCTTGGATACAATATACACAGTCAACGTCTATATGGCGGAGATCTGGGAACCGAGGTGATGCAAAACTTTTTTTGATGTGTGTACATTAGCAATTCTGTTCAGTGCAGCCATTGGAGGAGGCAGCTGCGCGGAAACGGACCATACGTCGCTTAGACAGCTAAGTGCACAATCCACAATAGCCTGACCATTTAATAACAATCACATAATCACACTACTGTCGACCAAAATATTATGTGCACTTGAGTTTGAAGGTTGTTTGTGAAGTAACCAACAGAGCTACATAAAAGCCAATAACATCATCATTTTCATCGTTCTATTTTACGTTAGTTCATGTAAGTTTGGATTTTTAAATTTATATTTTAATATTTTTATCGCAGTTGGAACACAAACTGTGCCCGTTTTTTAGCGTTTTTAAACCATGCGCCACATTTATGAATTATTATCTCCCAAACCCGTCATCAGATCGAATCCAAATTTTAACACAACATACATTGCAACGTTGTATAACTAGTGTATTAATTTCACAATTTTGTGTGTAAAAGAAACATAGTTGTTATCATTTTTGTAAGGTAACTTTTTATCGCCTCAGGGTCGTTGGAAAATGTAGTTCTTGGTCGCGTTATAATCCTTATACATCAAAACGTTATGCTGTATAACTTTGAAATACGTAGATTAATTCAATTATTTTATACCGGTTTGTATTTTTACGGGGAAATAAGACATGATTCACCAGCTAGCCGCTCCGGGGAAAACTGTACAGCGTTGCCAAAATGGAGCCGATCACGCGTCATGGCACGCCTCGCTCGGAAGTGATGGGCTCCATCTCAGCAACGCTGTACAGCATTCCCCGGAGCGGCCAGCTGGTGAACCTTGTCTTAGTTCCAAGTACAAATACAAACCTATATAAAATAAGTGAATTAATTTACGTATTTCACAGTCATACAACATACCTTTTTGATGTATAAGGATTACAACGCAACCATGAAATATATTTTTAACGACCCCGAGCCGAGAAAAAGTTACCTTACAAAAATGATAACAACTTTGTTTCTTGGACACACAAAATTTTGAAATTAATAAATCAGTTATACAACATTCCAATGTATATTGTGGTAAGATTGGGATTCGATCTGATGACGGGTTTGTGAGATAATAATTCTTAAATGTGACGCATGGTTGAAACACGCTTAAAAACGGGCACTTTTTGCGATAAAAATATTAACATCTAAATGAAAAATTCCAAACCTACATGAAGTAACGTAAAATAGAACGATGAAAATTATGATGTTATTGGATTTTATGTAGGCCTATTGGTTACTTCAAAAACAACATTCAAACTCGAGTGCACATAATATTTTGGTCGACAGTAAGCAAGGAAACTTGAAGGTCAATCAGCACTATAAGTATCTCAACAAGAAAAATCACATTTCTTGACTAGTTGTGATAGTTTAATTACTACTGCAACTAGATAAGTGTATATATTGTAAATATCATAAGCAGGGTGTGGGGTCTTAGTGCGTGTGCAATTAAGTTAGAACACACTGCACTATAGGGCACGTGGAAGCTCCTCCTGCGACCTTCGGGTGTACAGTACTATTGAACACATGTGACTTACAGTGGATAAATGGACTGATTGCATGGGTCGCCGTCTGTTGTGGACGAGCTGGCAGTTCATAGGGCGTGCGTCATCTCAACCCCGTGCGATACTAATCTGATAGCACTGTTTACGTACTAAACACCCGCAGCCTGATCATAACCCATTCTTGTAGACATAGTTCTAATAGCCTTAGTGTAAAGGATCTGATGATGATCGCTTGACGATCAAAACTAGACCATCCCATTGGACTTATTGTGAATGTAATTTTTTCAGGATTAGGGAACACCCATTGATAATGATCGTGTGGCCTCCGGAGAGGCCTAGTGCAGGTCTTTCTAGTTGACGCCCGTGGGCGACCTGTGCGTCGTAATGAGAATGAAGTGATGATGAAGACGGCACATACACCCAGTCCCCGAGCCACGGGAATTAACCTCAGGAGATTAAAATCCCTGATGGCCCGGCCGGGAATCGAACCCGGGGCACTTTGGACCAAAGCCTAGCGCGCTAACCATTTAGCCACAGAGCCGGACTCCCATTACAATTGGGTACAATCGTGTTAACCGACTCAAAAACTTTAAATTGAGATTACTAAGGCAACACTGAAAAATGGCTACCAACACGATAATATTCTATAGTTTTCAGATGGCGGCCGTGCGTTGTACTCAATGTGTCATTCTAATTGCTTATTTTGCTAATGTTACTTATATGGTACCTCTCCTTGCTAAGTTTCGTTTTAATGGTGCAATTACGTTTTAAATGATTCATTATTACGTTTCAATAGTACGATAAGCCACCATCTTGAAAATTTTGAAGTCCCTGTCTTTTAGATTTTGGCATGCAAAGCTATATGTAAAAATCTACAATGCCTCAAATTTCCGTTATCGTAGCTCTAAATCATGGAGGGTAATTTATTTTAAATTTATGACATTTCAGGATGGCCACTGCGCGCTATAGGCTATTCAGTATGATAAATTTATCCCTCACGCAACTAATGCCTTTTACACATCACTTTTCGCCTACCAAACGTTGTCATAATTGTGCTATTATATCCTTACTGTTCGTTGTAACTCTTCAGTTGGTCGACACAAATTTGCCCAATGATTGGTCGGGGGCATAATTTTATTTATGTTCGACCCTGACTATTACAGTATATGTCAGAAAACTGTACTATAATGGGGCTCATTATAACACTATTTTTCATTATGAAACAGTTTCTCCCAACAATCAGAGCTCAAGAAACAGTTGTTTGACCAATTCTGTAAGGATATCATCGCGCATGCGCTGAGTTCCAAGGCCTTCTAATTTAAATTGCACTGCCTGGCCTAGTGTCATAGTGGGGTATCGATGAGGCCATGGTCAAATACAAGGTATTCTCTGCGTCGCATGCGCTCTGTTCAGTTTTTTAAACTGGCGAAATCTCGACTGATATTTATGAATATTTATGTTCAACATAAAATAGTTATAATAATTATGTTCGAACATAAAATAGTTATAATAATTATCGTCGAACATAAACAGTCGTATGCAACTCGCCT
This sequence comes from Meconema thalassinum, assembly GCA_946902985.2. Lineage (NCBI taxonomy): Eukaryota > Metazoa > Arthropoda > Insecta > Orthoptera > Tettigoniidae > Meconema > Meconema thalassinum. The sequence continues at coordinate 1,467,646,698 of OX336389.2, read as the reverse complement.
ATAATGGTAATTAAGACACTCGTTTTATAAACATACTCGTGTCTTAATTATTGCCATTATAGGCTCGTTGCATAAGGTACTAATAATATAGCTTAATATGTAAATAACACACTCCTCAAAAATGTGTTTGTATTAATAATATGATCGACAATAATAATGGGGTAATTAAGGATTACGTCTTTTGACCATCAAGCGGTCATCATCGGATCCTAATCACTGGGGTTGAGATTCAAAAATGTATTTACAAATAATATGCTTGATGTCTTATTATACATAATATAATGAGTCAAATTGATTTTAGCCTATTTTCATATGAAAAAGCAGGCTTATGAGAACACCTTGTGTCCATGTGTGTGTGTGTGCGCGTATGTGTGGGCGTATGTGTGTCACCCCCTAATAAAATCAAAACGGCTGGAGCGATTTCAATGAAACTCGGTATGAGCATAGTACTATTTGGTCAACCTCCACCGTGCCCTTAACATTTATATACGTTTCACCAATCCAACATGGCGGCTGAGCGAAATATTTCACTGTCTTCCTGTATTTCTGAAACTATTGCTTATATCACAGTGAACGTTTTTGTGGAGATAGAGAATACTAAGGTATATTCAGCTATATGATGCCTAAACAATGTTAAGTACTGAACCCTTGCAAAGAAGCTTATGAGACTCAGTTTCGGGGGGTGTAACAGTCCATGTCGTAAGTTGTTGTTAAAGCGCTTCATTAACATGCAGGGTTACATATAACAAAATAACATGCAGGAAAAAGTGAAGCCAGGGTTAAAAACAATGAATTTAATAACAAATCACCTAACTATACAAAAGAATTAAAAAAAACTCCCAAATGACTCCCACTGAAATATTAAAATACGCCAAAGCTAGGCCAACATCTCTGGAGAGATTAAATACACGGACAAAGTGTCCTTAAGAAAATCAACAATAGTGACAATGTATGCGCGCGTGTCGTTCTGCATGCTTCACGATGTGTATAATCGAATGCATGATTCGTCATCATCCAGAATAAACATTCAGACAACTAATCCACATTTCTTAGAGCTAGACAGACGCGGGGAACAACTATACAACACTTAAAACTAAACCGACGCTTCCTATACTTAAAATATACAACACAATAATTTCCGTGTGAAATTGGAATCAAACTGCCGTAGCAAAAACATTACTGCCTAAAATCTTAGGACTTCTCACACAAATCAGCACAAGTAAGTTAACACGTGACCTATAAAAGAAATACATATATGACCGCCGTCAAATTTACAAGTACACTACAACTACACCACACGGGTGTGACATCCAAAATTACATGAATTGAGTCATAAACAAGATCAATAGGCTCAAAGCCAACATTTACATTATTAACACAAATATCTATCCATACAACATGCAACAATCCGTCACACATATGGCGAACTCCCCAATTAATTATGGTTCCAAAAATAACCATCACAATGAACAGGTTTGCTACATGAAAGCTTAAAGGGGCCAGTCAGTACAAGGACTGCCTATCAAAATAAGTCACCAGGCGAGACGGGCGAATTGTGCAAATCAGCATATCTGTCAACCCACGTGTGTATCGAAGAAGCGTGCCCAAAAGCACAATAATACGTGTGTGTGTGTCAGAACCAAATATCCCGGCATTTCCACTAGGAAATCCAAGAAAACAGCATAATGGACAAGGAACAGCGGTCTCCCTAGAGCACCCTGCCTTTCCACCAAAAATACAACAACAACAAAAATACGAGGGCGGTAGGACCTCTACCCCTCTTCACGTAGAATCAGCACACACACCTGACACAGTAACACACACAGAAACACACGTATGGGTTTGACAGACCCTGAAATAAAAAGACATAAATATTTTCCACTTGCTGGCGCCACCGTTCCACGCCGTGACTAATTAACCTGAAAAGGACTCAAAAGAAAATCTATCAAATTAGAACTGAGGTGTTCTACAATTACCTCTTAAATCGTTGCACTTGGCAACCCTAATATGACTAATAACCGGTTCAGCAAACATCTTACAGTAATTACCTCCCATTCCTATCACAAATATGAACTTTAATAAAGCACCACTTATCGAATGTAACGGCTTTCGCATTTGCATGGATAAAAATCACGTACACGCACCGTGCACATTAAATATGACTCCAAGAAAAACAAATATACAACAAACACTTTGGCCACGTGCCATCGTACATTTAAAACAATTAGTGCCGGTACAAAGAAAAACACTCTAAACAAGAAAAAGACTAAAATTAACTAGTTACAAAAGTTCCCCCGTCAATCTAACTACATAATTGAATAATCAATTGTTGTACGTCACCGTCTCAGCTTGCAGAACATTATGACATCCATCTCAGCCCATTTCCCCTATGGAAAAGTTAGCACTCCATATTCGTCTTCGTTGAAGCGCCGGGCGTCATCCCAACTCCTGACCACACGTTGGACATCTTGATGTAGTCTCCTTGGAAGAAAAGTTCAATGATTATATTTCGACCTGGCTATAATCGCTTGTGGGTTACTAAATTCGCCCACAATTAGTCCTATGCGATTAATTACGAAGACTTTCCCTAAATATCGCTCACACACGCGCAATACACACATGAAAAATACACTTAAAAATATACATGAAATACACTCTTCGAGTCCAACGCCACTGGCTCGACAAACAAGTTACAAAGACTGCCTGACTCACAGTCGCTATCTCGCTCGGTAATCTACTGCTCTGTGCTGCTTTGACCTTCGCTCGGGTGAGCGCTAATTAGAACGTTTACAAGTCTTGCCCCTAAGAGCTGAAATAGTTGCCTTTAAGATAATATTACAAGTTTCAATCACCACGCACGCTGGCGTGAATTTAGCTCACAAAGCTCACAAAGTAATTGACTTCAAATAATTAAGAGCGTTAAAATTTGCTACGCAATCTAGCGTGAATTTAGCTCATCAGAGCTCACAAATAAAATAACTTCGAATATATCAGAGCGTTAAAATCGTTATGCAAACGGGCGTGAAGTTAGCTCACAGAGCTCACGAACAGAAAGATATCGAACAACTTCACGTCGACCAATTTATTAGAAACTGACAGGGTGCGGAAGAGTGGGGTGGATTTAGAAAAATTTTCCAGAGTTTTCATCTCACACAGATGGGACTAGTGTCAATCTTCTTCAAATAAATCAAACGTCTCATCGCACTCGTGCGGAGATAATTCCGATCGGCGGTTCTTTAGATAATCAATTCCGCGCGCTTTTTTACCACTGACGCCTTCCATCGCGTGATATTGGCGTGGTCTCTCCCGATTGGTTGATTCAATCTCAGGTCGGTTGTAAGTAACTTGTGACCATTACTTTATGTTTCCAATTCTGGTACAAGTTGTTACACAATTTGGCCTTGACCTCAGCTTTACCAGGCCGTTCTTCAAGAATAGCTACAAGCTCTCCTTATGTGGCAATCATTGCGACACGCTACCTTGCCTTTTCTTCGTCACCTTCCACAAGTACTGTCTGGGCTGCAGTAATAATAATAATAATAATAAATTATGAATGCTTATTTATCATAGATCAATAAGGGTTCATTTATCCTCAGCAAGGTTTTGAAATTCGAAGCAAGTAATTGATTAGGATTTCAAAAACAATATCCACAGTCGTAACAACAACATCTCTTTAGTATCTCACTCAGCTGCTCGAGTGTACAGTCCACTGACCCAATTAGTGTGCGCGCTCCCTCGCCAGAATGTCATTTATACTTCTTCGCTAGACCTCCTCCTTCTCCTCACGTGATTGCCACTCCTGTCGTCGCAGCTGCTTGTTGTTTACAAAACAAAGCGCTCTCTCTCCTGTGCTCCACGTCCACGTAAATTTGAGTGTTGGCTCTCAAAATAAAATTTTGCAATATGATTTTGCACACATGATCTTGCTTATTCATCAAATGGTTCCCTTCTGTAATACGGTTTTAAGTTGGCGCTATTAAAAACAGATTTAGCACCAGTGCTCACTTCTTCAAGCCTGTAAGCATTGTTACCCAGATTCTTAATGACACGGAACGGGCCAATAAATTTTGCACAGAATTTTGCAAAGACTTTGTTTTTGGGATCAGAGATCGGTGGTCTGCGAACCAGCACTAACTCTTGTTCTTGTAGTTCCCGGTGAAACTTCTTTCCTCTGTATCTTCTGAGTCTTCGGTCCGCTTGGTTCCTCATGTGCTCTCTCGTTCGCTGGATTCGCAACTCATGCGCTAATAGTGGATCCCTTGGACATGGAATAATCTTCTCCCAAGACCTCTCTGGCAACCTGTTGTGGTGTACAATTAGTGGAACTTGACCCGTCAACTCGTGCTTAGTGGTGTTCATGCACATCTCAATCTCTCCTACTTTGTCAACCCATTTGTTATGATCGTTAGGAATCATTACTCTATAGTATTTGGCAACACAGCGAATCGTTCTCTCGCTCGGATTCCCACAAGGATGACGAATGCTTGAAAATATGTGTTTTATTCCTAGGCTCTCCAGACCTTGCCTAAAAACATTGCTCGTGAAATAAGTACCATGATCTGATAAAATGGATTCCGGCTTCCCAAGCATCGGAATAACTTTGTTCTGAATTCTACTGAGGGCTTGTTTTTATGTCGTCTTCTGGATCGGACATAACACGACCATCTTTGAAAATACATCGACACACACTAGAAGATGTCGGCATCCACGCTTTCCTTTGACTAGAGGGCCAAAACAGTCAATAGCGAGCATCTCGCATGGTTTTTTAGGTAATAGTGGTCTTGGAGGTTGTTTCATAATGAAGTTGTGCGGTTTAGTGCGCTGGCATGCGTCACACGTTCTTATCACTTCCACAATGGTGAATCGCATCTTAGGCCAAGTAAAAGTCTCCCCTATCGTAGCTTCAGTCTTATCCGTGCCGATATGTGCTAAGCTCTCGTGGACATGCCACGTCAATCCTCTCTGTAATGATGCTGGAACCAGGATTCGCAGTTTGGTATGATGCTCATCCACGTACTTATGCAACAAGTTATTTAAGTAGTGAAATCTCGCTTCTTTAGCACGGGCTTCTCGGTATTCAGGTGAATCTGGTTGTAATTCCTTCCTATAGAACTTGATCATCATCATCATCATCCATGGGTCTGCTTCTTTCTCCTTCCGAATTTCCTTTAATTTCTCCAAAAACTCACGAGCCTTAGGTGTTAGTGTTATATTGTGAACTTCCGCTGTTACTTCGTTCTCGTCCTCAGGATTCCTGCTCAAGGCATCTGGTATGACGTTCATCCTTCCAGGGCAATGCTCTATTTTAATGTCAAACTGCTGTATGTAGATGGACCAGCGCGTAACTCTCTCACTTGCCATCGTTGTCTTGAATAAAAATGTCAGTGCATGGTGGTCGGTTCTAACAATAATGGAATAGCCGTAGATCATCTTACGCCACTGTTGAAGAGAATATAAAATTGCTAGCAGCTCAAGCTCCGTCACAGTGTAGTTCCTCTCATGCTTCCTCAATTTACGACTCGTAAATACCAAATACGATTTCTTCTTGGGTTCTTCAGCGTCCTCTTGGTACAGCATGGCACCGATTCCAATCAATGAAGCATCTGCTTGAATAATAAATCGCTTCTCAAAGTCCGGATATCCAAGCTTCACACAGTTTTCCAATAAATCTTTCGTTGCTCTAAAAGACCTGTCGCACTCCTCATTCCATGACCATCGATTTGCCTTCTTTAACATCTCTTGCATAGGTGCTACTGTTTCTGTGTATCCAGGGCAATTTTCTTTGAAGAAGCCTGTCACTCCCAAAAATGCTCTTACATGCTTGACTTTAGTTGGTGTGGGAAATTTCTTGATAGCATCAATCTTGGCTGGATTAGGTCTCACGCCCTCAACATCAATTATATGTCCCAAATACAGAATCTCGCACTGGCAAAAATGTGATTTCTTTAGATTAATTTTGAAGTTCATGGTTCTCAATTTATCCAGAAGTTTATTTAAGTTTATCAGGTGTTCCTCCATTGTTTCAGATGCAATTAATATGTCGTCAACATATCTCGTAGTGAAGCTCTTGACCTCCTCAGTCAGATTCCTATCGAGTGCTCTTATCAGTGCACATCCAGCAGTTTTCACGCCAAAGGGCATTCGAGACCAGATATAACTTTGGTTATCGAATAAAAATCCCGTCAACAGTTGAGATTTTTCTTCAAGTTCAAGATGGTGGAAACTATTTGTCAAATCGACCCTCGAATATATCTTCTTCCCACGGAAGCCTTTCAAAACATCTTTGATCCTAGGTGCTTGGTCATGCTCAACTAGCAGTTTACTGTTCAAACCTCGCGCGTCTAGGCAGAGCCTAATTGATCCATTTGGCTTGGCCACAGACAATATTGCGTTCAGGTACGGGGTTGCTGATTTCATTATCATGCCAGATTCTAATAAATTAGTAATAATGTCCTTCACCTGAGCAAAATGTTTCTCTGGGATCGGGTACAAGTTACTTTTAAATGGGGTCCAGTCTGTAACTTGCATGGCGTATTGAAAATTTAAAACTTTTCCAGGGATGGTGTCAAAAGCTCCTTTATGTAATCTCAAAATTTCTTCCAGTTTTCTTATATCAGGTTCCCCTACTATGGCCTCCTTAAGTCGCTCCTGAAGTAGAATTTCAAATTTGGTTCCGCTAATTTCTTCTTCCGCCAAATGTACCCAAAGTTCCTGCGAAATATCTCGGCTGTCAATTTCCACCACTGCTGTCTGGCTTACTCGCTCCTCCGTCAAGTTCTTATCTCTGATCACCTCATTAGTGCATTCTTCAACGACCCAAGTATTCGCCTCTCTCTCTAGTGGACTCTCTTCCATGTTTAAACCAACGTGATTCAACCCCTCAACTTGTTTGAAACTTACAGTGTTGTTATGTAAGTCAATTACAGCATGAAAATCACAGATGAAGTTGGCTCCCAAAATTATGTTATAGTTCATCTTCGGTATGACAATGATTGTTTGCGAAAAAGTGTGGTTGAATATTTCCAGGTCTAAATACGTTTGCTGTTTACAATTGATGGTTTTGTCAGGAATAACCCCTCTGGCTTTCATTAGCGGTACAGGTATAATTGGAACAGTTTGTTTTCTTCCGATTTCTTTTACCAAAATTTCAGTGACTAAACTCACCTGGCTACCCGTGTCAATTAAACTTCTCACCCTCATACCTCCAATATGTGCGTAAATAATTGGCAGTTGTCTGATGACATTTTCTCGGTCTTTCACCACTTCCACCAGACAATCGTCCGGGAATGCTACCCACTCTTCTATATTGGCCACAATCATCTCTTCTCGCTCCCTGGCCTCCTCCGTTTTCAGACTATCATTTTTTAGTTCAATTGAAGTTTTTTTTATCCCGTGGCCCATTTGTTGTGTTCCGCCGGTTGTCATCGCGCCTCTCCTGTTGCCTCAATAAACTTTCTGCCCCCTCTCCTTGATGATTGTCGGGGCTCTGTCTGTTTGCCATTGCACGCCCCCACTTCTCTTTTTCCGTCTCTTCGGCGTTTAATTGGTCTAAGTACTTTTGTGACTCGACATACCACTCGTCCCAATTGTTGCGATAGTCTCCCCTATTTTTCTGGCGATAGTTCCTCGCGTTGTTCCACCTGCCATCTCCATTTCTTTGGTAAGGTCGACCCTGTCTTTGGTTTCCCCTCCAATTGGTGTATTCCCGCTGGTACGTCCATTGATTGTGCTGGTTTTTGTTATTCTGGTTATATCTATCGCGGTTATTCTGAAAATTTCGATTGTTTTGGTTGAACTGGTTACGGCCATCGAAATCTTGCCTTCTCGGTGTGAACTGTGTTCCTGTGGACTGAGTTTTCGTCTGGTTCCCCTGGCTGTGACTATTTTGGAGTCCCTGAACCACTTCTGCCGTGTTGACACATTCCATATTTCTCCTTCCCGTCTGTGGACTGACCATACTCGTCTCGTCTAGGTGTTGGAGTAGTTCTTCGGCCTGCACTGCGGTCTGAATATTTCCGGCTACTAACAGCTGTTGAATGTGCATGGGAAGCTGTTTCCCGATGGTTAGAACCATATTTTGCTCGCTAGGGGGGTCATCAAAATCGCGGAATTTTACCAGCTGTTGGCTAAAGAATTCCGAAAATCTGGTCGGATGCGTGATGTGGTATTTTGGTGTATACAGGTCCATTCTTAACCCCTGCTGTAAAGAAGGGCTCCAAATCTTCTTTAAAAATGCTTCTCGGAATTGAGCCATGTCAGTGAAAGTATATTTAAAGCTTAAAAACCAGGTTAAGCTTGGTCCGTCTAAAAATTTCTCCACGCGTCTCAGCTGTTTTTCGGGGCCGATATGTTGATCATTGAAATAATCAGTCAACTGTCGTAGAAAAGCTTTGGGAGTGGTTCCTGAGTGTTCCTTGAATTTATCGGGCTTGAAATCATTTCCCCTAATGACTTGGATTACTTGGGCGGGTGCCAAGTTTGGTTGTGGTGTGGAAGTCTCTCCCCTGTACTCTTGGAATGCGTTGCTCGTTAACTTGGGACTTTGACCCCGGCTGTTATCCTCAGCCAACTTCAAGCCTACCGGACTCCCAATGCTTGCCTGCTTTTCTGGTATATTTTCAGCCGAGAATAATGTAGCATTCTCTAATGATCTAATTTCGTTCTTAATTATTAAATCTGAGTGCTCATGTAATTTAGATTTTACGCCTTCCTCCAAAGCCTGCATCCGCTTTAAAATTGTCAGCCAGTCTTCTTTATTTGCGTTCGCCTGCTGTTCCCAATCTCTTCGGATCCTACTTTTCAAACTGTTAATTTTCTCTTCGCTCCTTTCCTGATTCTTCTCTAGCTCTTCTCGTATCTGTTCTCCAACCTCCTCTCTTATAACCTCTTGTGTTTTAACCAATTTTTCCCCGACTTCTTGTATCTGCTGCTGTGTTTTACTTAATTGGTCCTCTACGTTTTCACGCAAGTGCCTACGCTCTGTTTCGGCCTTGACCTCAAGTTTATCCATTTCTTTTATTAACTCCAGTACGTTGCTGTCGACTGAATTAATTTGTTGCTGCAATTTATCTTGAGTTTTCTTTATTCCCGCGGTGTTATTGACACATGCTGCCTCTATCTGCTTTAGTTTATCGGCCACCATTTCGTCAAATTGTACGAGTTTGTTGTCAAATTTCGCTTCCAACTTTTTAATTACTCCCAATTGTTTGACGTTATTCTCTGCGACCTCACCTGCCAGTTTCTCCACCTCCCTAACACTTTGATTAATGTCGATAGTGATCTTCTATAATTGCTTGGTTTGTGTTACCGCCTGTTCTGTTAATTTGTGATTTAATTCGTGAAATTGTTTATCAGTTTCCGATAGTTTGTGATTTAATTCGTGAAATTGTTTATCAGTGTCCAATTTCTGGACCTCTAATTGGACCGAAATATTACCGCTCATATCGTGTAACTGTTTTTCACAATTCTCGCTCTGAATTTCTAATTGTTCTTTTAATTGTTTTTCCGTTTTCGCGGATATTTGTATCGACATCTGTTCTAACCGTTTATTTAATTGTTTCTCATTGTCTTCGCTCTGACTTTTCAACTGTTCTTCCGTTTTCGCGGACAACTGTTCTAATTGTTTCTCCGTTTTCGCAGACATTTGTTCCAACAATGCCTTGATCTCCTCAACACTCGCCATTGCACAATACACAAATATAATCAGAGAAAACAGGGTCATGCACTAAGATTTCAGTCATCCACACGCATACATGTCATAACATTTAAATATTACTGGCTCTAATTTAACAAAATGTTCAGTAACAAAATTTACTGAATAAAATTACTCTTATTTCCAAACAACAAAATAAACCATAGTGATCTGCTTTTAAATTCCTAACCAACAGAATTTACGAACGACACCAATTAACCGAAGTCAATTAAATGTCAAATATAAGGCAACACCTTCCTGTTTTGACTGAGTTCAAAAATATGAAAATTTTCTAATTTTAATGCCGGGCGCCAGAACAGGTTTATAACAAATACAATATCAAATTCTAACCTTGTTCAATATCTCTAACTTTAGGAACTCAGTGATTTTACTAATGCACATGGCGGTACAACATCGCCTCAATTTACTGAATTTACTTTGCCCGCTGGACCTGGCATTATTTCTCAGCGAAATAAATATGAGATCAGCGAAGCAACAACAACAACATCCCCACGTTGGGCGCCATTTTTGTTTTATGAACCCTTGCAAAGAAGCTTATGAGACTCAGTTTCGGGGGGTGTAACAGTCCATATCGTAAGTTGTTGTTAAAGCGCTTCATTAACATGCAGGGTAACATATAACAAAATAACATGCAGGAAAAAGTGAAGCCAGGGTTAAAAACAATGAATTTAATAACAAATCACCTAACTATACAAAATAATTAACAAAAACAAACTCCCAAATGACTCCCACTGAAATATTAAAATACGCCAAAACTAGGCCAACATCTCTGGAGAGATTAAATACACGGACAAAGTGTCCTTAAGAAAATAAACAATAGTGACAATGTATGCGCGCGTGTCGTTCTGTATGCTTCACGATGTGTACAATCGAATGCATGATTCGTCATCATCCAGAATAAACATTCAGACAACTAATCCACATTGCTTAGAGCTAGACAGACGCGGGGAACAACTATACAATACTTAAAACTAAACCGACACTTCCTATACTTAAAATATACAACACAATAATTTCCGTGTGAAATTGGAATCAAACTGCTGTAGCAAAAACATTACTGCCTAAAAACTTAGGACTTCTCACACAAATCAACACAAGTAAGTTAACACGTGACCAATAAAAGAAATTCATATATGACCGCCGTCAAATTTACAAGTACACTACCACTACACCACACGGGTGTGACATCCAAAATTACATGAATTGAGTCATAAACAAGATCAATAGGCTCAAAGCCAACATTTACATTATTAACACAAATATCTATCCATACAACATTCAACAATCCGTCACACACATGGCGAACTCCCCAATTAATTATGGTTCCAAAAATAACCATCACAATGAACAGGTTTGCTACATGAAAGCTTAAAGGGGCCAGTCAGTACAAGGACTGCCTATCAAAATAAGTCACCAGGCGAGACGGGCGAATTGTGGAAATCAGCATATCTGTCAACCCACGTGTGTATCGAAGAAGCGTGCCCCAAAGCACAATAATACGTGTGTGTGTGTCAGAACCAAATATCCCGGCATTTCCACTAGGAAATCCAAGAAAACAGCATAATGGACAAGGAACAGCGGTCTCCCTAGAGCACCCTGCCTTTCCACCAAAAATACAACAACAACAAAAATACGAGGGCGGTAGGACCTCTACCCCTCTTCACGTAGAATCAACACACACACCTGACACAGTAACACACACAGAAACACACGTATGGGTTTGACAGACCCTGAAATAAAAAGACATAAATATTTTCCACTTGCTGGCGCCACCGTTCCACGCCGTGACTAATTAACCTGAAAAGGACTCAAAAGAAAATCTATCAAATTAGAACTGAGGTGTTCTACAATTACCTCTTAAATCGTTGCACTTGGCAACCCTAATATGACTAATAACCGGTTCAGCAAACATCTTACAGTAATTACCTCCCATTCCTATCACAAATATGAACTTTAATAAAGCACCACTTATCGAATGTAACGGCTTTCGCATTTGCATGGATAAAAATCACGAACACGCGCCGTGCACATTAAATATGACTCCAAGAAAAACAAATATACAACAAACACTTTGGCCACGTGCCAACGTACATTTAAAACAATTAGTGCCGGTACAAAGAAAAACACTCTAAAACAAGAATAGACAAAATGAACTATTTACAAAGGTTCCCCGGCCAATCTAACAACATAATTGAATAATCAATTGTTGTACGTCACCGTCTCAGCTTGCAGAACATTATGACATCCATCTCAGCCCATTTCCCCTATGGAAAAGTTAGCACTCCATATTCGTCTTCGTTGAAGCGCCGGACGTCATCCCAACTCCTGCCCACACGTTGGACATCTTGATGTAGTCTCCTTGGAAGAAAAGTTCAATGATTATATTTCGACCTGGCTATAATCGCTTGTGGGTTACTAAATTCGCCCACAATTAGTCCTATGCGATTAATTACGAAGACTTTCCCTAAATATCGCTCACACACGCGCAATACACACATGAAAAATACACTTAAAAATATACATGAAATACACTCTTCGAGTCCAACGCCACTGGCTCGACAAACAAGTTACAAAGACTGCCTGACTCACAGTCGCTATCTCGCTCGGTAATCTACTGCTCTGTGCTGCTTTGACCTTCGTTCGGGTGAGCGCTAATTAGAACGTTTACAAGTCTTGCCCCTAAGAGCTGAAATAGTTGTCTTTAAGATAATATTACAAGTTTCAATCACCACGCACGCTGGCGTGAATTTAGCTCACAAAGCTCACAAAGTAATTGACTTCAAATAATTAAGAGCGTTAAAATTTGCTACGCAATCTAGCGTGAATTTAGCTCATCAGAGCTCACAAATAAAATAACTTCGAATATATCAGAGCGTTAAAATCGTTATGCAAACGGGCGTGAAGTTAGCTCACAGAGCTCACGAACAGAAAGACATCGAACAGCTTCACGTCGACCAATTTATTAGAAACTGACAGGGTGCGGAAGAGTGGGGTGGATTTAGAAAAAATTTCCAGAGTTTTCATCTCACACAAATGGGACTAGTGTCAATCTTCTTCAAATAAATCAAACGTCTCATCGCACTCGTGCGGAGATAATTCCGATCGGCGGTTCTTTAGATAATCAATTCCGCGCGCTTTTTACCACTGACGCCTTCCATCGCGTGATATTGGCGTGGTCTCTCCCGATTGGTTGATTCAATCTCAGGTCGGTTGTAAGTAACTCGTGACCATTCCTTTATGTTTCCAATTCTGGCACAAGTTGTTACACAATTTGGCCTTGAACTCAGCTTTACCAGGCCGTTCTTCAAGAATAGCTACAAGCTCTCCTTATGTGGCAATCATTGCGACACGCTACCTTGCCTTTTCCTCGTCACCTTCCACAAGTACTGTCTGGGCTGCAGTAATAATAATAATAAATTATGAATGCTTATTTATCGTAGATCAATAAGGGTTCAGTACAAAACCAACATAGCGGCCAATCTAATTGAAATATAAAAATGGCATTTTCTCGATCCTTAATCACACGGTCGCAGTGAAATTTAATACCCGACATGTCTACATAAGACTTAATCTGCTGTCATCTAATTTGATTCAATTGTTCTCATTAAAGCAAGATAGTGGCTGTGCGAAATTTTAGAATTAGTTTCTTATTTATTGTGTCCTAATAATGCGTTCAAAGTGAACGTTCATCTAATGGTACTGCACCCGAATCCCGCATAGTCATAGCCTATATCCGCAAAGATAGAAAAGGATTGTAGGGAGGTCGATTCCCGGCCAGGTAGATCAACGCTACCCTACTAGGATAATGACTAGGGAACCCTCGATGCATACCGGTCATGCATTAACACTACCGATTAGTTACACATTTACATAGACAATAAACTATCCTAAACACAAAATGGTAGGACAAGAATCTCGGCTCTCGGGTGTGAACGGTGAACGTTGAGACTAACTTGAACTCTAGTAACTAATTCGCAGTATTATCGCATGTCGATCGCAAGAATGAAATGATGATCAGATTTATAAAAAACGAACAGGCAAACAAAAACTAGTGCCTGGGATTTATTTTCAAACAAGTACAGATAATAAAATAAAATAATCCCTATCACCATGAATAAATAAACATGTTGAAATTAACTGTCACACACGTCAAATAGATCTACTATTTGTTGAATAAGTGTATCTAAATATTCTTGTTACAGTAATGTAACGATATTAAGTTTCATAAAATGTTTACATAACTTTACAGTCACCCTGTGACTGTGTTATTAAAAATGGTCTGATAAAATCAGCTGTCCACTCATGAACAATGAAATTAACAATTCAAAACCCTACATTATACACGATGTGCGTAGAATGTAACTATCTACTCTAATAAAATTGTTATTAATAATATATGGTTTAAATATTTACATTATTTACAAATCTCGTGTTTCACACGGTTCAAAAATTATCATTTACACTGTCAGTCGCGCTCTGACAGCTTCATAGTGTCTGTGTTATACAAATTACAGTTCTCCAAGAATGCTTCTACCAACGATAAAATTCTCAGGTATCTCTAGTGGTGTGTCATAATAAATAAGCCTGAGTATCAAACAATTAAGTTAAATACAGCTTGGAATGTCGTGTCAATAAATAAAACAATAGGATAAAGCTCGATGCGAAACTACTACAAGACTTTATACATTACGTGGATCATTTACAAATACTCTCAAACATAAACAATTCAAATATCTAACCTTTGTGTTAGCGCTTTCACTCATCTTGTAACAATTCGTTGCTCCAAATAGCAATATATTCCTTCCTTCCGCAATACAGTGAACAATACTTATCAAAGGCGTCTTACTACGCTCCAAACATGTCATACATCCTTCCTTTCCTCTTTATAAACAATCTTCACAACTCCGCACGGCATTACTTCCTTGAAAAACCCATCTTGCTATACACTTATAGAAGAATTAGTGATTTTACTAGATAACTACACTAGAGTATGTTACCGTTCAGAATGCACTCCTAACTTTCACCTCCTGTCTAAATTATTAAACCTCGTGCATCAAATTACAACAAATACATGTTCGTTCATATTAATACAATTCACAAAGTACTTCTTATTCCTTTCATTAGCGCTTTTCGTTCTCTATGATCCATAATAAACTTGTACTTTCACGTTACCAAACGTTAACAATGTTACTTAGTAGTTCGCTCGTCTTTTAGTTATAAATAAAAATAAATTCATATCCTCCCGCTTCAGGTGTACATTTAAATATATGAACAATTCATATTTAAGTTGTTTTTAACATACAAGACCACAGGTAGATTAACATATCTCCTGGTCTATTCATCTGTGTTAAACAATGTTTATACTTTAATTGGTGATAAATATAGGCATCATTTGACCTCAATTGTCAATACCATGATCCTAATTTATAGTGTATATTCGTAATATAATAGTTCAAGACTATTTAGTTGTCTAATAAGTTGTATTCCGCTATTGGAATATTATAACACTCCAAATATTATAAATAAATATATCAGATGTATATAAACATCGTAATGTTTGTTACATAGAATTATAGCATATCACAATTATGCTTTACTTGATAACAATGCATTATAGACATATCAATGAATACTTTCGCTGTTACGCATAGAAATATTTAATAACAATTATAATGTTTAAATGTTCTTACAATATATCAATATTTACGCTTTCCTCTAAAATACAATGTAATCGAATAATCTGAACATTCTCAAGTTATCTTAGCATTATCGAATTATCTTAGTTTTAACGAAGCATTCCTTTATAAAACGAGTATCGTTCAAAAGTGGTAGTCAAATAACGTTTCCTTCAGAATAAAAAGAATACGTGAAACGCAAATCTAAGTTAAATGAATTAAATAACGTCTCATACGACGCATGAAGACATATCAAAATTACAATGAAACTCTACAATTTAAGCTATTAAAAGACAAAGAATAAAGATAAGAATAACTACAAATGATGTTGGTCACTCCAAAAATGGATTACTACTACTACAGCAAAACTACAGACATGAAACAAACGGTTGTTCTACCTTGAGACGTCTTCTACAGCCAGAGAATACCTCTGTCAGCTGTCCTAGATGTTGCGTCGAAGCTGTCATCGTTTGTCTCTCAGCGAAACCAGTTACTGCCAAGCTCGTGGATCAGCTGCAGTGGTCCCCTACTCACTTGGCTTGCCACCTGTTCTCCAACACGGCTTGAGCTGCTAACGGTAGCTGCGTCCTCTTCTCGACCAGCGGCCTGGAAACTGCGATTCCCAGTTCGATCAGCTGCAAATGGCCTTCTTCTTCTTTTCTCTGTCCTGCAGAGTGGTCTCGCCATTGTAGATTCGCAAGTCCTGGGTTGACATCTCGTCCTGGTGAAGTTGGACATTTTGCTTGTGGTGTAGAAATTCATATTTGAATGCTGCAAGTTGGTGTGCAGTTGTAGCTGTGTCGACCCTTGAATTTCCGAGTCTCTCTGACCTCCCAATCCATGGTATAGATTAACCTCCTTTCATTTTACTTAGTTCTCCATAATCTCTTCTTCAATAGACGTATAATAAGCTTCTCCTCCCCGACTTATGATTTCTGCCATCATGTAGACTGTGATGTAGCTTGTGATGAAATACTGCTGTATATTTATATTTGGAATAATTGCAGCAATATCGTTGCCTTCAGTAGATAATGCTTTTAGTTATTTCTTCTGTGTGAAGTGCCGCTTATATGCGAAGTCTCGTTTTAAAATCGTGATGCTTTTATACACGCTGTTTTCCTCAATAATGCAAAATGCGTTTCGCCAGCTTCCCTTCTCATCTTCCTCGGCGATGTCTTGATTGTTTTATGGTACAAAGGTGCTTATCGATCGGGCTTATGCTGTGTTCAAAACCTGCTTCTTTGCTGTGCGCGTGCGTGAAACGCGTCTACTCGTGGCCAGTCGTTATGAGAGAGTGTTTAGCCACGCTTCTCCTTCGCGGCGCGTGTCAGTCCTGGCTTCGCTTCGCTAGCCTGCAACACATGTATATTAATAGAAATATACTCATATTCGCTCTATTATCCAATAATTTATATTTCTTTTCAACCAAATAAATTTCAATTTCCATTTTACACCTGTAGATGTGCTTATTTCTCTTTATATCTGCCAAATTTTTATAAAAGCGATTCCCACAAAAAATATGTGCTATTAATTGATTGGCTGTTGAAATATTCTGAAAAAGGCTCCTGGGTCTAGCCTCTTCTCCACGGGTCGTGTGCATTGCTTTGTTATGATAGCCTTGCTAACCAAACTGGTTTTCTCGTGCCAAACATGAAGCTTTGTGCAAAATCCAGCTTCGAATGATCGAGCTCTCCCTTAGTTAAAATCTCATTCACCAGAATATTTCCAAATAATAAATTCCTCAAAATGCTTCAAATCACTCCGAAATACTTTCATTATGCATAATTTGCATCCCATAATACATATATTTTATTAAATTATTTTAATTTCAAATTTCCAATTTTTCCTTTCAATTGTGCACAAGTCGTTCGAACCTCGGCTCGGTCAAAGGTCCTAAGCTGGGCTGAATTCGAGTTCAGTACATAACTCACTGGCCAAGATATAGAACATTCCAACATGGTGATCATCAGTAACATTTACACGGTTCTCAAAATCTGTAAATCTAGATTTAAAAAGGGGGGGGGGAAATTAGGGGAGTTAATAGGTAAATGTTATCTGGATCAGGTGTACGATGTACTTTTCTTCTGCAATAAACCAAGGCCCGTGTTCGCGGCAGTATTAAAGGTGCCGGGACGTTCTCATAAGACCGGGCAGCGCTTAGTTTGAATGGCTTACGGTCCACGCGTGGCGAGAAATGTTCCACGGTCTTTGATAGTTGTAGACTCACCTCATTCAATAAGATACATCTTATCTAGGTTGGCAACACCTCACATAAACACATCGCACTGACTCCGCACAGCACATATGAACAGGGCCCGAAAATTGAAAACCAGTGTCGTCGAGATAACAGCTTACCTCTGTCGACCACACCTGGAGTTACAGTGAACAAGAAATCTGCGCGTAGCTCTAGCAAGGAAGACAACCAGAGAAGTATTAGCCTGTAATCGGATTACAGTTTAACCATAGTAGATATTTACAACCATATAATCATTCCAAATAACAAACTCCGGATATCTATCACCATTTAACATTTCACCAACCATCATACATACTGCAATTAGCATACACCGACAGTTGCAGTACCAATACTGCAACTAAATAATTGAACATATTGAAAATATTTTCACCTGTATTTACACACATAGATTTTATAGCCTAAATGTAATGGATCTGAGGATGATCGCTTGACGATCGATACTGGTCATCCTTGTGTATTTAGTAATCTCATGTAATTTATTTCAGGATTAGGGCATAACTCAGCTCTTTTGGGTACATTCGTGTTGACCGACTGAAAAGCACTAAACTCTTGTTATCTGTGAATCTATTACAGCAGTCAAACTCAAATGTTGTTTGTTGACAGAGGCTATTTACATACGTTTATCTATGGAACGACCAATAACATGATGTACAAAAAGCGAACATGGCAGCGACACGAATTTAAATGTGTAGCCTATATGAATTCTTCTCGTGACCTAATTATCCGGCCACAATGAAACTCAACACAGTAAATCTTCATACAAGGCTTACTATATTGGCGTCTTATTTAATTCAATTTCTATGAGATGTTAAGAATGGCAGCTGTGCAAAATTTTTGATATCACGTTTATATTCCTCGTGTGCCAAACATGCGATAGAAATATAGGTTGGTATAATGAGCCACGATTATAATATTCATCTGTTGGTATATAAGTCTATAACATATATACAAAACAATCCAACATGGCGTCCATACGATACATTTCACCGATATATTTTCGCATTTCATCTACAAAACTATCTAATCACCCAATAGAAGTTCTGTATGGTGTTAGAGAACTGATAAGTAACGACAAATATGTAACTTCCGAAATCCTGAGAAACACGAAAACACCATGGCGGCCAAGTGATTTTCAAATACTTAAAATAATTTGTATTGCGATCTAATTACCTGAGTGCAATGAACCTTCGTACAGGAAATCATTATTTAAAGCTTAGTGAAGAGGCAACTAATGATGTTCAATTGTTTTCAAATACAAGATGCATCAGTTCCCAATTTTTAAACATCATTTTTTATTATTGCTCGTATCGTATTCAGGCGATTGAAAATATGATTCGAATGATGGGCTAAGTTAACAATTATTATCTAGTGGCAGTAAATTATGTAGCCTAAGTAGGTTAGTAAGAGGGGTTTAAACGCACTCGGCGTTGCTCGGGTGGCGTTCATATTAAATAATTAATATCTGGTGAACCCAAGGTCGGATTTTAACAAATGAGGTGTCGTTGGACTCTACCTAACGGGGGCTTTGCTATGGACCACGTATTATATTTTTTAATGAAATTTTGAAAATTTTTGTTTTCGAAAGTAGGTGATGGTAGAACGTTGTGCCATGGTTCAAACGAAAGGTCTCTATGTCCTTTATGTTCTGTAATAAAAAAGAATATTTCTTATGTTTCTTTGAAAACACTCGGATTTTGAAAATCATATATTTTGGAAACTGGGAATTATACAAAAATTATTGATTGACATAAATGAAAGGCCCCTACCCCCTTTATCCCTAAAATAAATTTCAAGTCTCTTGGACAAAAATTTGTGTTCTGTAAGTAGTGTGGTAAGGGGAAAGCTGTCTCACTTAGGAAGTTGTGAGCCCCTGGCGGCCTTGGGAAGAAAGGAGTAGTGCGAGGAGGGCGTGCTTGGATTCGTCTTTTTCGTCTCGTTGTGCTCAATACGGGAATGTAGGTGTTGAAAAGGTGAAAAGCTGGAAACATGGTTTTATTTGGGGTAAAAACGTGATTTTAGACTATTAGTTATATCTCCGAACCAATCATGCCAGAGGCGTGTACGAGGGGTCCAAGGACTCGGGGTGACGTCCTCTTTGCTATGGACCACTCGTTATATTAAAAAAATGGAAACTCGATTTTGGGGTAAACAAGTGTTTTTTGTGTTTTTTGCTGATATATCACGAACCAATAATCCTAGAGACTTGTACGAGGTGTCATTTTTTTCCACGCGTTGTCCTCTTGCCGAGGATGTTCGTGTTGAGCAGGAATGAAAAACCATTTTGAGGTAAAACCGTGATTTTAGACTTTTTCTATATCTCGCAAACCAATAACGCTAGAGACGTGTACGAGGTGTCATAGGACTCAGGCTAACGCCCCCTTTTTGAAACTATTTTTGAAATTTTCACAAAGGGCCTAACGACACTTTTGTTGAAAAAAATTTCTTTATGTGTTTAAAATGTTCATGAAGCGTGGTTGTTGAGAGAGACGATACTGCTGGGTGTGTGTGTGTTTCAACGAACCTGTCGCTGACCACAGTGGCTGTGCTCAATAGAACAATCGATATTTCGACGGGTCAGTTTATGACAGAGCGAGGGTTCGTTGTTTCTGATATTTTACCCCCGAAGGGGATCTTTAACGTGTAAACGGTTATGAGAACTTGGTCTATGTTGGTTGAAGCGAGTACAGAAAACAAACTTGCAGAGGAGCAGACTAGCAGGATGTGAATGTCATTTGAGCTTATTGGATTGCGCTGATCAGACTTGATAGCAGGTGCAATGGAAAATTACAAAGACGCAGAGGGCACTTGAAGGTTAAATAATCTGACAACCGTGGTGGCAGGGAAGAGCGAAATGCACGTGAAAACGTGTGAAACCACATGTAAGCTAAACAAGTTACATCCTGTTTTGCTTTGTATGTGCCAAAATGCAAGTTCATGTGAAATATGACCTGGCGCAGGTGTTCACCTTGGACGTTAGCTGTCCACGTGCACGATAACAGAATGTTCAAGCGTGAGAAAAAAATGATTATACATGCAACGTAACATATATAAAGACATGTCGTTATCATTTCCTCTCTCACTTATGTGACTACCTTTGAACACACTCCGTTGCGTGAAACACATGGTCTTGTTTAACAGTTTTGGTGTTGGTGGAAAATACTTAACCTTGTTGTGGGGTAGGTATTTATTTAAGTATTTATTCATTTATATATTTATTGATTTATATATATTTACATGCATACATCACACAATTAATGACAGACACGAACACCAAATCATTTTGTGAATTGAAGAGGATGGCGGAGAATTGAGAAGATTGGCGAGTTGCTGCAAACCAGCCCCAGGGCTGTTAACTTAAGAGAGAGAGACATGCAATTATCTATTGATTGTTAAAGTTATAAATAAATGTTTATTTATTTGTTTGCAGATAACATGTATACCAGTGTGTGTGTGGGGGGGGGGGGGAAGATATCGAAGAAAGAGAAGGACGGACAGCTAGAGATGGAAACCATTACCACACTAGCCCATGAGACGGGAATAAAGCAAAGCATTACAAGTCAAGGTGAGATTTGTTTTTTATGTATAACCTGTTTGATTTTGTTTTGTTTATGAAATGCATAAACTATATGGAATTGATATACTTAAAGTGGTTTATGTTAATTTCATTTATAGATGTTTGGAGGAAAAAACTCTACTGCTTTAGCCACAACAGCTGAAAACCAAGTGGCTTTAGAGTGGAACCATTCTCAAGCAGTCTATAGCTGAAAACTCTGGTGAGAGTGTTCTTTAGAAATAATGTCTTTTACTGCTGCGGATACGTTAACTTGGGAGCACCTTGAGTCTTGTTTCAAGTCACATGCCTGCTCTGGCCGCATAGTGAATGCTAGGGAAAGTTTGATTACCAAAGATTTTTTAGAATCTTGTTTCGACATTTTTTTAAATGAAATTTGTATAGCGCAAAGGTCAATACACAAGTCTTGAGCGATTTCATATATAAAAACAAGGACGGTGAGCATAAAAACCATTTTATATTGGCAGTAAAATGCAAGAGCTTTTGATAGCCGATAATCTGAACGAGTGGTATCAAATCCATGTGGTGAATGCCTTGCTATCGAAATTTGATAAACTGCAACAAGGACCGAGTGGTTTAGCATTAGACAGAATTCATCATCTACAAATCAACATTTGTCATTTCAACCCGTTGAATGCTGGGTCTAGCTATATTAAAACACCACCAGCGATTGCCTGTCGGAGAGCTGTGGTGAATATAAAGAACCATGACAATGATTGCATTTTGTGGTCTGTGGCCGCCTATTTGCAGCCAGCACAACGTGACATTTTTCGACCAGGAATGTACAAGGCCAAGATTGATGAATTGAAACAAACATTAAATTTAACTCGAGTATCGTTCCCTATGGACTTAACCGAGATCCATTGGTTTGAACTAGATAACCATGAATTTTCGTTCATGGTGTATGGCCTTGATGGTGATGAGATTGTGGTCCTCTTTATGCAACAAAAGAACCGAAACGGCATCACATTCATCTTTTATATCTGTCTAACGGAGAGGTGAATCACTATTGCCTGATTAAAAGCCAATGTAGATTGCTAAGCAGTCAAATGTCTGGGAGAAAGTGTGCAAGACATATTTGTGATCGTTGTCTGCAATATTTTACCACTCTTACGCTTTTAGAACGTCATAGGGTAGATTGTGTTTCTCAGGAAGCGGTGAGATTGATGTTGCCACAAGGGGACAAGGCTGTGTTAATGTTTAAGGACATTCACAAGCGTGACACTGACCCCTATGTGGTGTATGCAGATTTCGAAGCTCTTACCACGCCCACGGCGGGATGTGAACCGGATCCCTCCATGAGCTCAACCACACCCATTCAAAAACATGACCCCTTTGCCATAGGATTTAATGTGGTGTGTGCCTATGACCCCACACAATCCGTTTACAACTACCATGAGGGGCCAGATTGTGCCAGATGGTTTTTGGATGAACTTCTCAAGTTGACTCATCATGTACAGGGATTACTGGACCACCCAGTACCCATGAGCCTATCTCCAGAACAGCAGCAGCAGTATGAGCATGCCACGACATGCCATATTTGTGAAAGGCCTATTTTAAATAGAGAGGAAAAAGTCAGAGACCACTCGCACTTTACGGGGGAGTTTCGTGGAGCTGCGCATAGTAAATGCAATTTGAACTTTCCAGCTCCTCGTTTTATCAGTGTCTTTTTCCACAATCTGGAGAATTATGACATTCAGTTTTTGATTCGTGAATTGCGTCATGTCAACAAGGGTTCGTTTACCATTATTCCCCAAAACCATGAGCGTTTTACAGGCCTGACATGGTGGTTGGGCGACTTAAGCATTCGATTTTTGGATTCCTTTAAGTTTATGGCATCCTCTCCAAACAGCCTTGTGAATGGCTTGAATGAGGAGGAATTAAAAAATACTAGAATGCATTTTAATGATCCTGAGGAATTTCAATTGTGCATTCGGAAAAGGTATATTCCCGTATGATTTCTGCAACAGCTGGGACGTGTTAAAGCAAAGAAAACTCCCACCACAAGAGAAATTTTACTCGAAACTAACACGTAGTACCGTTTCCAATGAAGACTATGCACATGCATGTCAAGTTTGGCGAGTGTTTGATACCAAGACGCTAGGTGAATATGCTATGCATTACCTAAAACTGGATGTATTGCTGCTCACCGATGTATTTCAAAAATTCCGAGAGTTGTGTCAGCACATTTACGGTCTTGACCCGGCTCACTAGTATACGAGTCCTGGGCTCTCGTTCGATGCCGCTTTGAAATACACTCAAGTGGAATTGGATTTACTCACTGATGTAGACATGGTTCTATTTTTTGAAAAGGGCATTCGTGGCGGCCTTGTGTCGCTTAACCAACGCCACGCCGAAGCGAACAATGTCTACATGCCTGATTATTCACCAGACAAAACAATATCATACTTAATTTACTATGACGTGAATAATTTATATGGTTACGCCATGAGTCAGCCTTTGCCCTATGGGAAGTTTGCTTGGATGACAGACAAACAAGTGTCAGAATTTGATGTGAACATGGCTAGCCAAGAAACAGGCCGTGGATATGTCTTAGAAGTGGATATTGAATATCCCTCATCCTAGTATGATGAACATGCCAACTTCCCATTCTGCCTTGAGCAGATGGTTCCCCCTGACAGTAAAGTGAAAATTGAAACACTCATGGGCACACTTTACAACAAAAATCGGTATGTGCTACATACCCAAATGTTGGTGCAAAGCCTCGGCCAAGGCTTCGTGTTGAAGAAAATCCATAGGGGTATTTCTTTTGCTCAAAAACCATGGCTCAAGCCATACATGCAGCTCAACACAGAGCACCGACAAATGGCAACACAGCAGTTTGAAATTAATTTTTTTAAATTAATGAACAACTGCATCTATGGCAAGTCCATGGAGAATGTCCGCAAATACCGTGACATTAAATTAGTCAATGTCTTGGAGGGGCGTTGGAGTGCCCGGGGGTTCATTGCCAAGCCGAATTTTAAATCGATCAACATTATCAATGAGGATTTGGCCACTATTGATTTGAGGAAGAGACCATGTATAAGCCCATTTAATTGGGCCAAGTCATTTTAGACTTTTCCAAATCGGTCATGTATCTATTCCACTATGAGTTTGCCAAACGCCATTTTGAGGACGTCTCTCTTTTGTATATGGATACGGACTCATTTATTTACCACATTCGCCACTGCAACCCCTATGACTTCATGAGACAGCATAGTCACTGGTTCGACACCTCTTCTTATAGCGCTGACAACATGTTTCAGCTGCCCATAAAAACAAGAAGGAAAAGGGTGTTTTAAAAGATGAATGCGGTGATCCTGTCATGACAGAATCTCGTAGGTTTGGCCTCAAAAATGTATGCTTATCGCACACTAGACTGTAAGGAAGCCAAAAGAGCAAAAGGTGTAGGTAGGGCAGTGGTAAAATCGCTACGTGTAGACGATTACTTAGCGGATTTACGCACTGGCAAAGCTATGTCTCATACACAGTGCAGGATACAATCCAGCAACCATCATTTGTGTCTTGTGGAACAGAGAAAACGCACCCTCGCCTCCATGGATAACGAACGTGTGTGGGCTAATGACCTGCTCACCAGCCTGCCCTGGGGTTATGACCGCAAGGAGGAGGAGGTGTGACTTTCAGTTTGTTTGTTTAGGGACATGGCTTTTTGTTACTCGTTGATTTTGTATTTTGTAAATATTGGTTTTTTGGCATTGTAAATAGTAGATTTTGTAAATAGTGGCAACCCACTTGGACCTTTTGCTCTTTAGAAAAGTTCTATGCAACCTTATTTTAAAAAAATTGATTGGTAAATAGTTGGATTTTTTAAGCGGTACAAAAGTGTTATTCTTTGTGTAAATATTTAATGAGTAATAGTATTTTTAGTAACTTTAATTATTTTTGGTAATGTAAATTATAAATTGTAAACTAAATAGTTCCTTTGGGATGAGTGTGCATGTCAAGAATGTGCTTTTGGGAATAAATAAAGTGGTTGTGTTTGTTCCCAAAGACAGGTGTGAATGTATGAGTAGAAAGAGAAAGCTGGTGTGTATGTATGACCAGAGCAAACACGGTGAGGTAGGGTGGGTGGGGAGGGGGAAATTGTTCCTTTTATATCAAATGCTCAATTGTCATTTTGTTTTCAATAGTTTTGTTTTCTTTGAAAGTGGCAGTCAATAGTCATTATTTTTGTAAAAAACAGTCTTACCTGCAGTAGTCGTAGACCTCGACTTTTCCACAGTTCCATAAACACATTGCAGCATCATCATGGTCAAGCACTCGCATCAGCATCATTGACAAATCTCAACTTTCAACATACACCAAATGGAAAAATGTCAAAACAGCAAAATGGAAAATCCATGTTTCAATATCACCAAAATCGCAAAACTTAAAACGAACATTTTTAAAAACTGGAAATGGCCATGTGTGAAATATGAAAATTCAGAAAAACTTCAAACGGACATTGTTTAAAAACTGTCATCAACAAAATGGAAAAATCCATATCATCAAAAACACAAAACTTGAAACGAACATTTTTAAAAACTTTAAATTGCAAATTGGCAAATGGCAATGTGTGAAAATGTGAAAATGAAAAATCAGCCATCAACATCATGATTTCAAAAAATAAAAAAAATAAAAAACATCGTGCTCTGGTATACCTTTGTTTTTATTTCATAGTCATAGTGAATTGACAAAAGAAAAATAGAATACAAACAAATCCCAATTCCTCACTCCTCAATTCCTCAATGTTTATGTCCATGCATCATCAACTTTCCTTTCATAGCAATCATGACAATCAGGGCTGCTATCCTCTCACCCACTGAGGCATCACAGGATGTGAAACGTTGTTTAGCATTCTTCAATAACAATTTATCTGTCACATGTCTGAAACCAGGATGACTATGGCGATAAGAAAAGTCATGTTCCTTGCATGCTTGATCCAAAAGATTAATGGGTACATCACAACGCTGCAAACGTTTTTCAAGATGAGTTCCAGGGCCAAAGAAACGATAACCTGGAAGATGGATTTCAAAAGGTAAGTATTGAATCACTTTGTCAATGACGATGTTTGTGTTTGTTGTTGTTGTTGCTTGTTTTCGCCATGACATCCGTGGAATGATTCAACTAAGTCTTTACACGGACTTTTATGACCGAGATACAGTTTCACTAGCTGACAAGTCGCGCACTGACGCATAGACGGTATTTTTGCCATGGCCACTTGCTTATGGTGATCGTAATACGTACAGAGTTGCAATTCACTCAACACAGGGTCTGGAGTCCATGATTTTGGTACATGTCGCCAGATTTTTTTCACCGCGTTGGCAGCCACATAATAAATGAACGACTTGGGGAGCGCCAAGAGTTCCTCTTTGGTAAAACAGTCTAGTTTCTTTTTACACACAAAGAACTTGCCAATGGCTTTGTCCGTAGCATTGCCTTTCTCCATGGTATCACGTGCTGTAGATGTTTACTTTTCGCTTGTAGAAATCTCAATGGCGTCATTCACAGGTAAATCTTGAGTTATAATTTTGTTCAACAACTCCCAACAGGCATGGGTGGTTAACAAATGAAAGAGATGCCACATGGTCACTTTCGTGACAGTATAATGTTTGTATTCGTTCTTCGCGACAGCCCTGTTTGACTGTTCGCCTTTTCTCTTCCCGAAAACTTAACAAATTAATATGATGAACATTTTATTGTATTATTAATGTATTAATTTATATATAATTAGCTTCGTTTTCTAAGATCTTACCTAAGTGTTCCAGCATGCATATTCTCAGCCATCCGCACTCTTCGCAGTCACAACGTATACTAGTGTGCCGTGGGCTTCCGGCATGTCAGTGTTGGTATGACGTCAGCTCGACCTTCCCTCAGCCAATGGCAGGACTCTGTGGTCACGTGGGCTACTGGTTCGAGAGCCTTCTACCGCTCCCATATATAAGTCGCTTCTTGCTGGCGTTCATCATCACTCTGATCACCACATCACTCTGATCACCTCATCACTCTGATCAACTCACTTATCCAGATCAGATTGGCATTCTGATCCCAGCATTCTGATCACTGATTTGGATCAGATCCTCATTCTGAACCACGCTGCATTTGCTTCGGATCACTTCGCACGCCGCCACACCTCATGGCGCTCGTCACTTCGCTACGATCTTACGAGGTGCCACGCTGAACATACTCTCTCTAGACTACTGAAATGTTGGCAACCCGCAGTACTCCAGCAGTCACACCTCAGACGGTATTCACGGCCACAGCAGTTTCGTGGCTGTCAACAAGTCCATTATTGGAATGAGTCATCGCCTAGACATTGCTGGTGTCTTCTCCTTCAAGACAAGAAGAAGGAACGCTCATATCGAGGTCATGAATGCCTCCCGCTGAAGAAATGGAAAAGGACTTCTTAATCAATATTTGGTCAGAAGCGATTTTATACAGCTGGCTCTTTAAAAGATAAGTTAAAATTGTATTAAGAAGCTAAACTATTTATAATTCTTTTATCATTCTATTTTATACTTCAATCTTATAAGACTGAAATTAAGGCAAGCCTCATCTTTGGGTTCACTTTCTCGGGTCCTGTTGAAAGACCCTTCCTATTTTTCAGGTTTACAATTACCTATTTCTGCTTACCTTTGTGTGCATTAGATGTGCATTTTTTATGTTAACATTTAAATCTTGTTATCTTATTAAACATATTTATACCCTGTTATTTAAATTTTGGTTTTCTGGTGATGCATCTTTATGCCCACTGTCCGCACCGCTTCAGTCTATTTCTGTTTCACAGTAGCTATTTTGGTCAGGCTTAAGCCTACTTCGCGTTCTCCCGTTATGGGAAAGATTAGGGCAGATCTTTTAACCACCACACATGGGCTAGGGCTGTATGGGTAATGTTGCCACCGGAACAAGTATCCATGAGCGTTTGCAGGGATGGGCAGCCCAACTCCATGAGGTCGATACATTGACAGTAAGACGCCAAAAATGGTTGCAACCATTGACGTTTTTCATTACCTTTCACAAATACCACATTGGCCGAGGACAAGTGTGCTTTCATGACCACGTCCAAATATTTATAGGAAATGGTTCCTTGATTCCAGTCTAAATGCCTATGATTTTCAATCCACTGGGTTTGTTTACCGTCTTTTTCACACAACAAATCAAAAGCATGGGGCGGTTTAAAGAGCAAATGTGTAGCTTGCGATATCCAAAATGTGGTACAATCGATAATGGCCACTTGTTTAAATATAAATTTGTTGTCACCAATTTTAAACCCTTTGCAATCCACAATGAGTGTGCGCAACATGTTGACGCTTGCCTGGACCGAGTTAAACTGACGACTGACTGACGATCGACCACTTAGGTGTGACCATGACATGGATTTACCTACCCTGCTAGTTTCAAAAAAAATTGAGGTTAGGGTAGGACAGGGGGACATGAAAAAATAAGAATTTAAGAATTACATCATTTTATTATCATAACACGTCGTACAGGCTTTTTTCATTTTGGGATAGGGACGATACCAACTGATACAACAATATAGTCTCTTGTGTTTGTAACGTCCATAACACCGATGATGTCCCAATGTATCTAAACTAGGCGTTTTTTATGGTGAGCTGATCACGAAGAACCGTTGACACCATACGGTCCACACGTATCGTAATTGTTTTTTTTTTCATCACCCAGAGGCACGAGTGAGGGGTAGCTTGAATGACAGGGTATATTTCCCACCTCCATTCTGCACAGGTAGGGGCAGGCAGGTGACCAGCGCTGATTTTCCTGCATGGGTTCATCGCCCTCCTGCCATTGGTCTATGATGATGGGACAAAAGGCACATTTCACTTCATCTCTTGTTTTTAAATAGTAGACTCCAGCGGCCGCCAAGGCTTGAGGGTTTATGAAAGGCACTGGCCATGTTGCAAAAGTCTTGAAATGTTGTTCTTCGGGGTTTAAATTCATGGTTGTGACTTCTCTTGATGCTTTAAAGCAAGACATGACCGAGCGGCTCGACGTGGGTTGACCTGTTATTTATACACTCGTCACTTGGTTGGACAGTGGATAATAGTTGACTTGTTTGTGATGAATAATCAAACAGTAGGCCGTGGTATTGGCTGGTACATTGTCATGCGTTTCAAAATCTAGTCGAATGTCAATATTGGATGGCTTGACAGACTCTTCCAGCTAAGAACAGTCAAAGACAATCAGTGGTGCTCTTGCCTTATACGCTTGGGATAGCA
Organism: Meconema thalassinum; assembly: GCA_946902985.2. Lineage (NCBI taxonomy): Eukaryota > Metazoa > Arthropoda > Insecta > Orthoptera > Tettigoniidae > Meconema > Meconema thalassinum. The sequence continues at coordinate 1,467,617,246 of OX336389.2, read as the reverse complement.
GCATGAGGCCGTTCTCTTTTTGATAATACGACCATCGAAATTTACAAAACAAGTCGTACAGGGGGCCAAACTTATTTTTTGAAAAATCCAAATCCAGTCCTTCATAGGGAAACACAGCACCGTTGAGGAAAAGACGTGCATTTCTCAATTGCAGGTGATCAAATTGCGTGGCATCTTTGGTTTGTTGATACTTGCGATTCGTTTGAAAACCCACGATCAGGTAGGGAGGTCTCTCTGTATAGCGGGCTGTTTTTACAGACCAACTGTGTGTGTTGGTGGTGGGCAATAGCGGGTACTCTTGGAGTGCCCAACTTCTAAATTCCATGGGTAGAGGCATATCTCTCTTTACCATCTTGAGTATGTCCAGTTTTTTGCTATCGTCAAGGGTCACATGGGGCACTTCCCACACCAAGCGTTGTAGTTTAATTTTTGAATCTATGGGGGCATTGTCAGCTCCCTTGAGTGCATTATTATCACTCCTGTCTCTCACTAAACAAAGCACATGCCTTGCGTTGACCACAATGCGCTGGTGTTCTTCGGCAAAGCCTAAAATCAGTTTAAGAGATAAATATTCAGTAAAGGTCCCATCGGTGTGTACCATCCAGTCATTGGTCGAGTCAGGGCACAAACCTGCCATGCAAAGTGTTTTACCTCCTTCCTCACTATAAGAGGGATATATTTTCATGACACTGGAAATACCCACATTTCGTGTGCTATCCACCACGATATCGTTAATGACATACCGCACTTCAGAAAACAGAAAGGCCAAAGCATTGTTGGCCAACTTGGATGTGGTGGGTGTAGAGCCATCGGCTTTGGTGAGCCTACCTTCAATCTGAATGACACTTTCATGCGGTAGGGTGTAAATATCTTGGTTGTTGATAACAAATTGAATTTCATCATTGTTATTGAGTCCAGGTGTTTGAGCTTGATAGGAATGGAGATTAATTCTTACCACCCCTGGTTGCTCCTCGATGCGGTTCGCTACCTCTAGGATCGAATTCATCATGCGGGTTGACGTGGTAACCCAAATGCTGTAAAATCTGCTTGTCTTGAGATGTTAACGTGCATTCACGTGGCAAACAACTAACACCATTCCTAGACGGTGTTGTTGCTTTATACACAAACTTCATAGTGGCTTTAGCACCAACTTGTAAGTCACTGGTGTGGTAGAATCTAGATCAATGAGTTGTTGATCTCCATTGATCAGTCTTAATGTTATATTACTAATATTATCGATAGCCACAAAATGAAAAAGCACCACTGGAGGGTTTTCACGAATAATATACCCATTGGGCGATGTCACAATAAATACATAAAGCGAATGCGATGGTTCTTGATTGGTGTACACTTGGCTAATAATATAACACGTCACCGACACATGATAGTCCTCAATGAATTTCACTTCATGGTCTGATTCATGTTTTTGTTGGGCTCCAACACACGTGGTTTAAATCCTAGTAATGGACAAATGGAATCGGGGCGTGTTTTAAAGTCAATGTTGAATGTAGAGAAAATACTGCAGCGATGAGTGTTGGTATTTCCTACAAGTTCAAACTTGCGCGTTCCATTGAGAAATGACTTTAAACCATATTCATTGATCAACACCACATAAATGTGTTCATAAATGTCATCGATCGTGTAACCACCAGAGTTCAGGGTGAGCACAGAATCATCATAGTAAAACTTGTTGTTCACATTTTCACGTATGTTGTATATTCGATTGTACGTTTCAAGAGAAACAAGTCCTAAACCATAGGGTTTTTCACTCAATTCGTTGGGCGGGTAAAAGTCTAGGCTGACTTCGGGTCCACGTCCATGGAGTGTAAACGTTTTACTTTCTGCCGACATACTGTTGGCGTTTTTGCTTATGCTGCGTCTTATATAAAAAAAATTAAACACAAACGTCCACACTGTTGGCTGTTAAACGTTTGCTCACGTTTCACATTATAATATATCTTGATTCTGTTTCCAAAATAGGTCACAAGTTCCATGGGCGGGGGTAAATTCCCAAAACTGTCAAAGTACCATACGATGGATCCCTCTTTGACATAAGCTTCATAATGCGTTCCTAGTCCTCGGTGATCAACCAAATTGACAACAGCGCAGTCCTGTTTCCAGGGTCGTGGGGGTAATTGGTTTCGCATAAACACACCCCGAAAATGAGAAAGCTTTAGTTGTTTAGCATAGCTTTCCACTTGTTGATGCATCAGGGCATGTCTTGCTTTGGCTGAGTTGTTTTTAATATTTCGAAATGGTGAAATCCCAAATCCTTCTTGATAAAAGGCTGGCTTCAAATTGGCATTTCTAGCCCCCATTACAATCGCTTCCATCGTTTCATTGTGTCGCTGACTTTCTTTGAGTTGTTGCTTGCCCTGCAATCTCAGGCACGTATCGCTGGTAGGACATGTTACCAGAGCTAGTGTCACGTTACAATGACATTAAATATAGAACGATTGGGACCAAACCACGCCTCGTGACCAAAAATATTCAGCGATTGGATAAACTGTTTAACCCCATAAAAACAGCCGATTTTAAACGTCACCGACTGAAAATTGGGGATTTTGTCCGTGTGAGCAAATTTTAGTCTGCCTTCAATAAGGGTTACACACCTCAGTGGGGGACTGAACTATTTCGAATTCGTCAAGTCAACTTGGACAGCCCAGTCACCTCATTACTCGAGGACCTCAACCATCAACTCATAAAAGGTAGATTTGATCTCCATGAACTTTAAAAAACAGCATTTCCTAAACATTATATTGTGGAAAAAGTGTTGAAACAGAAAGGAAATAAACTATATGTCAAATGGTTAGGATTTAACCCTACGTTTAATTCTTCGATCAATAAACTACATGTTGTGTAAACCTTTGCACTTTTTATTTATTTATTCACACATGTTGTACACCACCTATAGCTCTGTGTGTACAGTCCTTAGCTCCACATATTTCTTTCTCTTTCCACCTGTGTTCTCCCTTACATTACCCCTCCCCCTCTCCCCCCTTCACCTCCCACCACTGCTGTTCGCAGCTCTTGCCTATCTATTGGTTGTGACATCATTTCCACAAGTTGCATCATACTTTTTACTGATTCCGCGATTCCCAGACTTTGAACATTCTGTTATCATGCACGTGGACAGCTATCGTCCAAGGTGAACACCTGTGCCAGGTCATACTACACGACTACTTACATTTTAACAAGAGATTATAAACCAATATAGTACAATATATTTCCGTTAATCAATACCAAACAAATTATGTTAAACTGTTTTAACACACAGTTTTACATAATTTGTTTGGTATTGATTGGCGGAAATATATTGTACTATATTGGTTTATAATCTCTTGTCAATACGGACCATGGCGAAATCTAAAGTAGAAGGAACTTACATTTTGTCACGTACGAAGCAAACAGGATGTGACTTGTTTAGCTTACATGTCATTTCACACGTGTATGTATGCATTTCGAACTCCCCTGCCATCACGGTTGTCAGATTATTTAACCTTCAAGTGTCATCTGCGTCTTTGTAATTTTCCATTGCACCTGCTATCAAGTCTGATCAGCGCATTCCAATAAGCTCAAATGACATTCACATCCTGCTAGTCTGCTCCTCTGCAAGTTTGTTTTCTGTACTCGCTTCAACCAACATAGATCCAAGTTCTCATAACCATTTACACGTTAAAGATCCCCTTCGGGGGTAAAATATCAGAAAAAACGAACCCTCGCTCTGTCATAAACCGACCCGTCGAAATATCGATTGTTCTATTGAGCACAACCACCGTGGTCAGCGAGAGGTTCGTTGAAACACACACACACCCAGCAGTATCGTCTCTCTCAACAACCACGCTTCATGAACATTTTAAACAGGTAAAGATTTTTTTTCAACAAAAGTGTCGTTAGGCCCTTTGTGAAAATTTCAAAAATAGTTTCAAAAAGGGGGCGTTAGCCCGAGACCTATGACACCTCCTACACGTCTCTAGCTTTCTTGGTTTGCGTGATATAGCAAAAAGTCTAAAATCACGGTTTTACCTCAAAATGGTTTTGCATTCCTGCTCAACACTAACATCCTCGGCAAGAGGAGAACGCGACGAAAAAAATGACACCTCGTACAAGTCTCTAGGCTTATTGGTTCGTAATATATCAGCAAAAATCACAAAATACACTTGTTTACCCCAAAATCGAGTTTCCACAGTTTTTAAATATAACGAGTGGTCCATAGCAAAGAGGACGTCACCCCGAGTCCTTGGACCTCTCGTACACGCCTCTAGCATGATTGGTTCATGAGATATAACAAAAAGTCTAAAATCACGTTTTTACCCAAAAAAACATGTTCCCAGCATTTCACCTTTTCAACACCTACATTCCCGTAAAGAGAACAACGAGACGATAAAAACGAATCCAAGCACGCCCTCCTAGCATTACTTCTTCCTTCCCAAGTTCGCCAGGGGCTCACAACTTCCTAAGTGTAGGAGAAGTCCCCTTCTAGCACTACTGTCAAGTTTTTATTCTAGAGACTTGAAACTTATTTTGGGGGTAGAAGGGGTAGGGTCCTTTCATTTATGTCAAACAAAATATTTTGTAAACTCTCTAGTTTCCAAAATATAGGAATTTCAAAATTGAACTTTTTCAAAAAAATGTAAAAACTAAAAAAGTTTTATAATAAAAAATAAAGGACATAGAGATCATTCTTTTAAGCCCATAGAACACTTCTTAGAATGTTTGGTTTAAAAAAATCACCTACTTTCAAAAACAAATATTTTCAAAAATAAATAAAAAATATATAACAAGTCGTCCATAGGAAAGGGGGGCATCACCTCGAGTCCAACAACATGTCACATGTCCAAATAGGACCATTGGTTCGAGAGATATCGAAAATATTACATGGCCGAGGCTTAGTAGTGTGGCAAAGAGGGTTCTAGACTGAGTCAGAAGCGCCACTAACCCCCTACTAGCCTACTTTTCGTAACTCATGGATACCGCTCATTTGACTTTTCTAAAAGTTAATTACCGTGGTTCGTTGCAGAAAGAAGCCATCTCGCGGGAGGAGTCTTAATCACCGATATTGATAGCTATATATTCTAGCACATAACTTCTCATTGTAATGGTGTCGGTGAAGACATAGCTCGTGAACCAGAAGCTATATACAGTAGTATATCATAAGGAGCTGTGAGAAATGGACGACCAGCATTGCAATACATCCGAATAGGGACAGTTAACATCTTAACCCTGACGGACAAGACTGAGGAGCTAGTGAACTTCATGATAGAGAAGGATATAGCCATCCTCGGTCTCAGTGAAACGAAATGTAAAGGAAAAGGGGAAAGAAAACTAAGTGAAGGATATAGGCTGTTTTACAGTGGAGGACAGATGGCAAAAATGGAGAAGGAATTATTATAAGAAAGGATGTCCTAGAGTATGTGGAGGAGGTGAAGAAGATAAGTGACAGGATGATCATAGAAAGGATACAAATCCAGACAGGGACAAAAGATCTGGTTCACGTATATGCTCCTCAAACGGGGAATAAAGAAGAGAACTTAGAAGAATTCCTAGAAGAGGTGGAAAAATATATAGCGGATAAGGAAATAATAGTAATGGGAGATTTGAATGCACAAGTGGGAAGAGACAGACAAGGAAGAGAGGAGATTTTGGGACCATATGGTTATGGCAGTAAGAATCCAGAAGGGGATTTTAATGGTCTTCTGTCAGCGGAACCAATTAATTATAGGGAATACGTGGTTCTGAAAGAAAAATAGTCAGAAGATAACAAGGTATGGATGGGAAGATAGAAGAACGAAAACTCTGATAGACTATGTTTTAGTCGATAATGGACATCGGAAAGAGCTAATGGATGTCACAGCCATGCCAGAGGAAGCCTTTGGAGGAGACCATAGGGCAGTGGTAGCAAAATTAAAAGTAGGAAAAGTTATGAGATTACCAGAAAAAAGGGAGAGTAAGATTAAGGTCTGGAGACTAAAGGAAAAGGAGGTTGCAGATGAGTTTAAGAAAGAATTGCAAGAACAGATACCAAGGACGGATATTACTCATGTGGAACAAGAATGGGAAAAGTTCAAGAGTGCATTTGTAAGGAGTGCAGAGAAAATATGTGGTAGAACATCAGGAAAGGTACGGGAAAAGGCGACAAAATGGTGGAATGATAGAGTGAAAGAAAAGCTAAGGGAGAAGAAGAAAACTTGGAAGAAATGGAAAACAAAAAAGACTGAAGAAAGTACAGCAAAATATATAGATCAAACAGAGATTGCAAGAAAGAACTGTAATTGCAGAGGAAAAGAATAAAAGCTGGGAAGAATTCACTCAGGAAATAAGGGAGGATTTAAATTGTGCAAAGAAATTGCTGCTTGGAATTATAAAAAGTAGAAGAAATGAAAAGGTGAACACTGGGTTCATGAAAAACAAAGAAGGTGAAATATTGACAAAACCAGAAGAGATAACGGACAGATGGAAAGAATATTTCAGCGAGCTGTTGAATGTGAGACGCCAGACATGCGGAGAAGTTACGCAAACAGCCAAAATGGTGGAGGAAAAAATAGAAGAAGAACCAGACATTACTAAGGCAGAAGTGGAATGGGCAGTTAGGAAGATGAAGACAGGGAAAGCTGTGGAAATCGACGAAGAGTCAATAGAAATGATCAAGGCGCCAGGACCTGTGGGACTGCAGTGGACATACCGACTTCTCAGGAGTGTATGGAGAGAGAAGAAAGTTCCTGAAGACTCGAAAAAGGGAATAATATTGCTTATATTCAAGAAAGGAGACAGGAAGGTGTGTGGTAACTACCGAGGAATCACCATCATCTCGAATGTTGCCAAAGTAATGGAAAGAATCCGAGAAAAAAGAATTAGAGTAGAAAACCAAATAGAGGAGGAGCAGTTTGGATTTAGAGGAGGCAGGTCTACAGTGGAACCCATTTTCATTCTGAGACAGAACAATGAAAAGAGTTGGGAATATGGGAAGGATATGGTAATGACTTTTATTGATCTAGAAAAGGCCTATGATAGCATCCCTAGAACAAAAGTTTAGGAAAGCTTAGCAAATAGGAGGATAGGCAAGGAAATGAGAGACACGATAAAAGGAATGTGCATGGATTGCTACAGTAGTGTGAAGACTAGAGTCGGGACATCGGAATGGTTAAAATTGTCACTGGACTAAAGCAAGGAAGTGTGTAGTCACCATTATTGTTCTTAATGGTGATGGATGACATCATGAAGGCAGCAATGAAAGACTATATTAGGGCAAAGATGAAGGTAATGTTGTTTGCAGACGATGTTGTGATCTGGGCCGAGGATGAGAAGGAGGTACAAGAACAGTTAGACGTAATAAATGAAAAGATTGAGCAATGGGGATTGAAGATAAATGTGAAGAAGAGTACAACAGTGGTGGTGAGTAGAGATAGGAAAGAAGGAAAAGAAGTAATCAAAATAGGAGATAAGGAATTGGAAGTGGTGAAACACTTTAAATACTTGGGAAGTGAACTGACTGAAGATGGAAGACTAGATTTGGAAATGAGCAGAAGAATGCAACTCGGGAGTGCTTTCTACCAACAGGTACGGGGACTAGTATGGAACAAAGATATACCAATTAAAGGCTAAAGAAGTTATGTACAAAGCATATTATGTTCCTATAAGAGCCTCCGTGGCTTAGGCGGCAGCACGCCGGCCTCTCACCGCTGGGTCCGTGGTTCAAATACCGGTCACTCCATGTGAGATCTGTGCTGGACAAAACGGAGGCAGACAGGTTTTTCTCCGGGTACTCCGGTTTTCCCTGTCAAAATTTAATTCCAGCAACACTCTCCACTATCATTTCATTTCATCTGTCATTCATTTAATCATTACCCCAGAGGAGTGCGTCAGGCCTCGGCAGCCGGCACAGTTCATATCCTCGCCGCTAGATGGGGGCTTCATTCATTCCATTCCTGACCCGGTCGGAGACTGGAAGCAGGCTGTGGATTTTCATTTCATATTATGTTCCTATAATGACATATGCAGCAGAAACTTGGACAATGACTAAGAGGGATGAGAGCAGAGTAAAAAGCTGCTGAGATGAGATTCCTGAGAAGTATGGTCCAGAAAACGAGGAGAAACAGAGTGAAAAATGAAGATATGTGGAAAGAACTGGGAGTACAGAAACTAAATGACAAACTGGAGCAAAACAGATTGAGATAGTTTGGACATGTCAAACGGATGAATGAAGTAAGGCTACCAAGACGAGCACTGGAACGACAGATGCCAGGGAAGAGAGGACTAGGAAGACCAGGAATGCGTTGGATGGACTCAGTTAAGAATAGCATTAGTAAACGGAACCTGGATTGGAACACCTTGTCGGAAGAGGAATGGGGGGACGACAGAACAAAGTGGAGAACCATTTTTGCCCCCACCCAGTGTCAGCTGGAAAAGGGGAAATGAAGATGATGATGATGATGATGAAGATCATCATAAGGAAATTCCTTTTAATAGGCAGGAGAGTTTTAATGGAAAATACCAGTGGGATATATGAAAATAGGCTTTTAGATATTCACGGAACTACTTGTTATATTACTATTCGCAGTTTGGATCTCGTTATATAACGTTATTTTTTAAAGGTTTGGGAACAACGCATGAGCATTATGTACGTGAATACAGTTAAACAACACAATATAATATAATAAGATAACTTTGGAACATGCAGTTGAATTCTAATGGTCACTTATAACAGCACCGCCATTAGTTTTAGGCCTACACGTGTATGCTCTAAGCGTTCCTCGTGGCTCATGATCGCGAGCTTAACCGTCACGCAAAACTGCAATCTTCCTTCCTTCCTTCCTTCCTTCCTTCCTTCCTTCCTTCCTTCCTTCCATCCTCCCTTCCTTCTTTCCTTCCCTCCTTCCTTCCATCCTTCCATCCTCCCTTCCTTCCTTCCATCCTCCCTTCCTTCTTTCCTTCCATTCTTCCTTCCTTCCATCCTTCCCTCCATCCTTCCCTCCTTCCTTCCTTCCTTCCTTCCTTCCTTCCATCCTCCCTTCCTTCTTTCCTTCCCTCCTTCCTTCCATCCTTCCTTCCTTCCATCCTCCCTTCCTTCTTTCCTTCCTTCCATCCTTCCTTCCATCCTTCCTTCCAACCTTCCTTCCTTCCTTCCTTCCTTCCTTCCATCCTTCCTTCCATCCTTCCTTCTATCCTTCCTTCCATCCTCCCTCCCTTCTTTCCTTCCATCCTTCCTTCCTTCTATCCTCCCTTCCATCCTCCCTTCCTTCCATCCTTCCTTCCATCCTCCCTTCCTTCATTCCTTCCTTCCTTCCATCCTTCCTTCCATCCTCCCTTCCTTCTTTCCTTCCATCCTTCCTTCTTTCCATCCTTCCCTCCATCCTTCCTTCCTTCCATCCTCCCTTCCATCTTTCCCTCCTTCCTTCCTTCCTTCCATCCTCCCTTCCTTCTTTCCTTCCTTCCTTCCTTCCATCCTCCCTTCCTTCTTTCCTTCCTTCCTTCCATCCATCCTTCCTTCCATCCTTCCTTCCTTCCATCCTCCCTTCCTTCCATCCTTCCTTCCTTCCTTCCATCCTTCCTTCCATCCTACCTTCCTCCTTTCCTTCCTTCCTTCCATCCTTCCCTCCATCTTTCCTTCCTTCCTTCCATCCTCCCTTCCATCTTTCCCTCCTTCCTTCCTTCCATCCTCCCTTCCTTCTTTCCTTCCCTCCTTCCTTCCATCCTCCCTTCCTCCTTTCCTTCCTTCCATCCTTCCTTCCATCCTCCCTTCCTTCTTTCCTTCCCTCCTTCCTTCCTTCCATCCTTCCTTCCATCCTCCCTTCCTTCTTTCCTTCCTTCCATCCTTCCACCCTCCCTTCTTTCCTTCCTTCCTTCCATCTTCCCTTCCTTCTTTCCTTCCTTCCATCCTCCCTTCCTTCTTTCCTTCCTTCCTTCCATCCTCCCTTCCTTCTTTCCTTCCATCCTTCCTTCCGTCCTTCCTTCCTTCCTTCCATCCTCCCTTCCTTCTTTCCTTCCCTCCTTCCTTCCATCCTCCCTTCCTTCTTTCCTTCCTTCCATCCTTCCTTCCATCCTCCCTTCCTTCTTTCCTTCCCTCCTTCCTTCCATCCTCCCTTCCTTCTTTCCTTCTTTCCATCCTTCCATCCTTCCTTCCATCCTCTCTTCCTTCTTTCCTTCCTTCCATCCTTCCTTCCATCCTCCCTTCCTTCTTTCCTTCCTTCCTTCCTTCCATCCTCCCTTCCTTCCTTCCTTCCTTCCTTCCATCCTCCCTTCCTTCCCTCCTTCCTTCCATCCTCCCTTCCTTCTGTCCTTCCTTCCTTCCTTCCTTCTTTCCTTCCTTCCTTCCTTCCTTCCTACCTTCCTCCCTTCCTTCTTCCTTCTAAGCGTGTTTACTCACGACTGATTGCCTCTGAGTGATTCCACTTAAACATTGCCGTATACTTTGACTATTGGCGGAAGTTGTGACTAACATCATTATTTAAAAAATACTGAAGCTTGAATGACCTACAAAACTGGGGTATGTTATGGATTCTAGAAATATTCTCATTACAACTGCAGGCCATTTAACCCATCTGCCACAGCTAAGGCATTAGGCCCATACAGTATATGCTTGCAACTGTCCTTTAAGACAGGACATGAACCTGCAATACTGCTTGCTAAGATGCCTCGATTTTTTTGAGAACTGGCACAATGTGCATTTGCCCCTTATAACATATTTTCCAAATTATTCCTTCCCGTATGCATTCGTTGCCTCATTTCCATTACGAGTGTGGATTTTTATTATTTAGCAGCGTAAAATATGTGATCATTCAGATTCGCTGGATTGTCGTTCTTAAATATACAGTATTTATATGGATCCTTTAACATCAAGAGCTCTGCCCTTTGCTTCGTGGTGTATAATTCGTAAGTCTCCGTGCATGCTAGTGAACCTATGGTTTTTTACAGACATGTGTTCGCATATAGTTAAGTGTTTGTTGTGTCTAATCAAATGTATGTGTTCTTTGTAACGTGTTGCAATCAGCCCTCCACTTTGTCCGAAATAGTTAGCCTTACATCCATCATTTTGGCACGTGAACAATTAAACATCTGATTTTGAATGGGTGTATTCTTTGTTAATTTGCTTCTAGCCTACTGTCGACCAAAATATTATGTGTACTCGAGTTTGAAGGTTGTTTGCGAAGTAACCAATAGACCTACATAAAATCCAATAACGTCATAATTTTCGTCGTTCTATTTTACGTTAGTTCACGTAGGTTTGGGATTTTTAATTTACATTTTAATATTTTTTATCGCAGTTGGAACACAAAACGTGCCCGTTTTTACGCGTGTTTCAACCATGCGTCACATTTAAGAATTATTATCTCACAAACCGTCATCAGATCGAATCCAAATTTTAACACAATATACATTGGCATGTTGTATAACTGGTTTATTAATTTCACAATTTTGTGCGTCCAAGAAACAAAGTTGTTATCTTTTTTGTAAGGTAACTTTTCCTCGGCTCGAGGTGGTTTGAAAATGTAGTTCTTTGTCGCGTTGTAATCTTTATACATCTAAAAGGTATGCTGCATGGTTGTGAAATACGTAAATTAATTCACTTATTTTATATCGGTTTGTATTTGTACGGGGAATTAAGGCATGGTTCACCAGTTAGTCGCTCCGGTGAAAGATGTACAGCGACAGTGTATAGGTGCTTACCGAGTGAGTTATTTGTTTTGAAGCTATATTGAGTTCTTGTTTCTTGAAGAGGTTTGTTATTTTGTATGTGTTATTGTTCACGAAACTGAATCGTACGTATTTATTTCTCATTTTGGATTGTAGAACCCCCCCCCCCCCCCCCTCTTTTTTTTTTTTTTTTTTTCCTTTCGTTGGTTTGACAGTATCCGGTCGAAAGTGTTGTGGGAGAAATTGTTTTCAGCTGCCACTTGTTTTATTGTTTTAGATTCTTAATCGAGTTGGCATTTGTATACTCTGCATTCTGTATATTATTGGTGACAAGAGTTACAACAAACAGTTTGTATAGGCAACACTGGAAAATATGCCTTCGCAACTTTACATTATATCCTAAGTTAATATTGGTATATTTTAATATTACGCCTAGTTGCCATGTTTAGTGTATAAAGTCGGTGTTTTTTTTTCTTTGGGCATACGGAGCAACTTATAACGTTCTACAGTATTACTGCATTTCGTTATTATATCTGTAAAATACTCCGAGTTATGAATTTATTTTAAATTTCAAAGATAGCCGTTGCGCGCTATGTTTAGTGTGATAAACTTTTAACTAACGCAAGTGAGAATCTGTATGTGACACTAATCTCTTGCCAATATTAGTCTTAATTACGAGAGTAGTGGTTTTTGGATGGTTCTAATACCTCCTACGGCTTTCCTCCTACAAGGTGGCGGCGGCGCGATATCTCGTGAACCCATGGTCGGATTTTAACAAATGAGGTGTCGTAGGACTCGGGCTGACGTCCCCTTTCCTATGGACAACTTATTCCACCCCAAAATAAAACCTACCCCTACTAGGGGGTGAAAAAGTAATTTTTTTAGTAAACATTGCTTTGCACATGCAACATGCATGCAGTTTAATCCTATGCTTAAATTAAACGTTGTTCCACATGAAACGCATGTATACATCTGGATGCCACTGTGATTTAACATTTTTGTTTTTTGTTTTTACGCATGCCCACTCATGGCTTTTGTAAGAGGGCGGGCTTTTTAAAGATGGCGGCTGAAGTGTAACCTAACCTAACCCAACCCACGAGGGGTGATCAAAAAGTATTCCAAGTGGCGCTTGTCGATAGGCAAACCAATAATAAAAGAGGGGCATGTCAGGCATTGAGGCAATAGCCCCTTTTGATTTATCCCTGTTGATTGGTCCCTTTTGATTGATCTCTGTTGATTTGTCCCTGTTGACTGGTCCCTGTTGACTAGCCCCTTTGGACTGGTCCTTTTTGAAGGGGGTAATTTTTGACGGATCCTTTTTGACGGGTCCTTTTTGACGAGTCCCTGTTGATGGGTCATTGTTGATGGGTCATTGTTGACGAGTCCCTGTGGACGGGTCCTTGTTGACGGGTCTCGGTTGACGAGTCCCTGTGGACGGGTCCTTGTTAACGGGTCCCTGTTGACGGGTCCTTCTTGACGGGTCCTTTTGACTGATCCCTTTGGACCGGTCCCTTTGAACTGGTCCCTATGGACTGGCCCATGAATTTATTCAAATTGTGCCAAAGGGCCTAACTACACTTTTGTTAATATATCACGGACCTATAAGGCTTGGGACGTGTATGAGGTATTGTAGGACTTGGGATGACGCCCCCTTTTTGAATGTATTTTGAAATTTTGACAAAGGACCTAACTGCACTTTCATTGATTTTTTGAATTCATGATGGGGTAACTATTTTAGCCAGTAGCCGATAGCCAGCGGCAGACTTGGTCTGTGTGTAAAGCAGTGTGTTGAACGGACGTTGTTCGCCATTCCTCAGTACTAAAATCTGATAACGATATGAAAGGAAAAGTGGTGAAATACATGTGAACATGTGTGAGATGACATTATTACCGACCCGCTTGTGAAACAACATGTAAGCTAACAACTCATATCCTTTTTGGTTCGTATAAGTGTAAAACCTGGTGGATAGAGGTCATGCCAAGGGGCTAAGTGCAAAACTTGGCGGATGAATATGTTGTAGTGCTAGGGTTAATGAACGCTCCCTACTACACGGGGCACATGCAATTTGAGGACAGGCCAAGGGACCTAACTTGGTGGATGGATGTGTCATTTGTAGTTGAAAGAGAATAATGCATGTTCTTAAGATGTTATAACTGAGGAGATTGTACGTGCAGTAAGCCGACTTGTTATTTCCGGCGTCATGTTGCTGACATGGCAGAGAGCGCACAGTTCTGTTGCTATGGCTGACGCTGCAGTAATTTAAAACCGCAGGTGTTTATCTTGACAATGGATGATGCAATGTCAGCAGTAATCTGATGCCGCACAGGTGTTTCTAGTGCACTTTGGACTGGCAGGTGTACAGGAAAGGAATTGCAATGATCTGCGAAACTGCTGACACAAGCAATATCAGTTTATATAAGTGAGGTGTCATATATTTCCCTACTGTCTGTTTTTATTACTCGCTACGAGTGAACAGTGCTTTGTTACTGCTCAACAGTTGCAAAAAGCCTTTTTGGTGGAAAATTATTAAAATATTTTGCCAAGTATGTACTTATTATTAATGGACTGTAGTCTTTTATTACTGATTGATGTTGAAGTTATTGATTGGAATGTATTTATTTATTGATTGATTGATTTATTTATTTGTTTACAGATAATTGGCGTGCCTGTTTAAGGTTAGCAGATTCCTATTCCTAGTTCAGTCAGTGGCAGCGGTTGATAAATTATTTAAAGTAACTACCCCCTCTTATAACTTTTAAACGGCTAGAGCGATATTTTCCAATGTTAACTGCTAGATGTAAGTGACAATGGTACATTTGATAGTCAAGGTAATGGTGTGTGAAGCTAAATTTGTAGGTTAGATTTTATTACCACTCTATTAAGTCCTAACGTTCGCAGTGGCAATGGTATATTTGACAGCCAAAGTTGGAACTAATTAACAATGGTGTGTGAAGCTAAATTTATAGGTTAGATTTCATTAACGCTCTATTAAGTCGCAGCTAGGTGTCAGTGACATAGGGAATATTTAAAGACATGGCATCAGCTCACCTAACATAACCTAACTTTACCTAACATAATCTTGTCACGTGACATGTTCTACAAGTTTAGACCTGCTTTAAGACTGGCTATGACGTCACACTTAGCTCACCTAACCTAATGTAACATATCATAACCTAACCTAACCCCATCTAACCTAACTTCATCTAACCTAACCTAACTCCATCCAACCTAAATCTTAACAGCTTTGAACACATAAGAGAGGGTATATTTAAAGACTTAACCTCAGCTCGCCTAACATAACCTAACTTTACCTAACCTAACCTTGTCGCGTGACATATTTTACGAGTTTGCACTTGCGTTAAGACTGGCTATGACGTCACACTTAGCCCACCTAACTGGCGGCCGCTGGTTTCCATTATTTAAAAACAAGAGATCAAGTGAAATGTGTATTTAACGCTCTATTAAGTCTGAACGTTCACTGCTAGGTGTCAGTGACAATGGTATATTTGATAGCCAAAGTTGGAACTACTTGACAATTGTGTGTAAAGCTAAATTTGTAGGTTAGATTTGATTAACGCTCTATTAAGTTCAAATGTTTACTGCTAGGTGTCAGTGACAATGGTATTTGGTGGCCAAAGTTGGAACTTCTTGACCATGGTGTGAAACTAAATTTGTAGGTTAGATTTGATTAACGCTTAATTAAGTTCCATTGTTCACTGCTAGGTGTCAGTGACAGTGATATATTTTGGTAGTCAAATAGTTAGAACAACTTGAAATTAGACTATAACCATTGACTGTAATTTATATATAATAATTAAACTATTTATATTTTACTTTGTTTATTTTATTAACATTGATGATTTCTTTCTTTTATAGATAATTTGGAAAGTGGCCATTATGTTCAAGTGTGGAAATTGCATTAAACAGTTTTCAAGACCTGACAACCTTCAACGTCATGCAAGTACTAAACATAATCTTAAAATGTTTGTGTGCAGTTATTGTACTACGACATTTAACAGACAGGATAATCTTATACAACATGTACGTTTAAAACATGTCAGTTCAGCACCATTCTCATGTTTAGTTTGTGAACTTGGTTTTTCTACTGTAAAGCGATATCAATCCCACATGGTTGAAGTGCATGGTGAACAACTGGAATTAAAAACTGTAAAACCATCAACTAGCACAGAACCATTAAATTAATGTAATGAAGTAGGAGGTGACTGTTCAGAAAAAAATGTTCAAAAGGGTAAACGTTCTAAAGATTGTAAAAATAGTTATTCAGCGAAAAGAATGAAGAATGGTGAACCTTTAATAACACATTGTGATGTATGCAATATTGATATAACTTTTTCAATGACGCAGGGACATTTGCGCATTATTAATCATAAAAATAATGCATGTCATGAAAAAATCTGGAAATATTCAGGAAATTGGTAGTGCATTTAAAAGTCGAATTGCTAGTTATAGACTTTATAGTAAAGAAAAAACTCAAAGTATTGAATGATTTTTTTTTAATGTTCAACCTAGTGTGTTTGGCTTGGTAGATAATGTTTTAGTAGAGCATAAAACAATTAAAATGAAATTTGAACTTTTTGGGCTGTGTGTAATAACTGGAAGTGAAGGTGAAATTACTGATATCAAATCCTTTAATACATAAAACATAATTGGTAGCGAATCAACTAATATCAGTGATACGTACCAAGATATTTCAAGTTCTATCATTGTGTAGAGTGAAGAGTTCCAGGAAAGGGAGTCAGGCTGGGCGTTGGTTGAAGTACTTTATTTAGAAACCAGCATCATCATAAATTGATTTGCCAGTATTGATCAAACGAAAGAAATCTGTTGAGAACGTTTGGAATAGTGACCATGCATGTTTTGCGTGGGCTGTAACCTCAGCTCTCCATCCAGCAGTGGCGAGAACATCATCTTATCCTCACTATTCCTCAGTGTTAGATTTAAATGAAATGGAATTTCCTATGGAGATAAAAGACATTAAACGTTTTGAAGAGCTGAACAATGAAAGTATTAATGTGTATGGAATTGAAAATAAGACCAGTTTAAATAAATTAGATTCCAGAAACCGGGCATTAGGGAACATAATAAACACGCGTTACTCAGCCTCTTAGTTTGTCACTACATCAAAATCAATTGCGCCAAAATAACCATCTACAGTATCATATTGTGCTGTATTATCTGAAAAGAGGTTTACATGGAGTTGTTTGCAATCTGACGTGAAGAAGGCCTTTCAAGTCTTGCAACTTAGGAATTGAAACATTATCTATACGTCACAACTGCAACTTGCCCAATCCTTCTTTTTTGTGGGCGGGGGCAGGGACGGGGGGGGGGGGGGGGGGGGTTGCAGCGGTCAAGCTGTTGCACGGTCACGTAAAACTACAATCTTCCTTCCTTCCCTTCCTTATATTTTTCTGGGGGAGGGGGGGGTACCCATTTTTTCTCAACATTGAATGAGCTGATATTTTCGCTATTTCGTGTGTCTTCAGCCAGTTCACAGGGTTGTTTTCAACATTTAATTTTACGACTGAAGATGCTGTGTTCCCAAAAGAAGTCAGTTGGGTTCACTCTAGTTACTTTTAATTTATTCTTCTTCCGACGGAGAGACATGACAATGATGTAGTCATGTGGTGTGTAAATCATCTGTTGAAGATTCAGTGCAGACTCAATATCATCAAATTCTGAATCGCTCAATGAGAAATTGTGACCGGGTACAAGAATTGGTGTGGTAACCGTAATTGATGGGCAGCATCATTATCATCTTAACATTTCTGTTTTGGCTGAACACGGAATAAGCTTTCTGACGTCATTAGGTAACTGTTCGTTGCAGTCTACTAATGCATAACGAAAACATGCCCATACGGACTTGGCGCTTAGTCTATTAGTTCTGTATACATTTCCCATTGTAGAAAAGACGGCGAATAAATTTTCGAGAGCTAATTCCAACTTTCGGTCACAAGATCTATTTTTCACAGTGTGGTACTTGATCTGTTAATGCATAACGGCAAACAATTATGAAGAATTGGATAATACGAGGGTTATGTCATAAGTCATGGCATTTATAATACATCAGCCACTACAGCAGCAGGAATAGAAATACGCCATATACGATTGCTGGCCTCTGGAATGTGCTTCACAACAGGAGCCAATGAGCAAGGGAAACAGCATACTGTTCTATTATGCATGAAAGGAAACAAAGTAACACACTTTAAGTAATCCCCCAAGACTTCCACACATCTTTGTCAAGGATGAGGAAGACGTTGAATACACCGGCTGTGTACGGTTCATCTATGTGTACCACCTCTTGTCGAAAATGGGTTACGAGGTCTTTGTTTACAAACCTCTTCCCACACAGTGGCTTCTTAACTAAATCCACTTGACACAGATGAACATTTCCGCCATTAACAGAATTGCAATTTTGACGTATGGCCGCTGTTCAACTTTACTTACACCCATCTCAGAACACGGCCTCTAGCATACTACCTCCTCCATGTGCTGTCAACTAGCCACCAATGCCCAGGGTTAAAACGTGGCAGTGGAATCCCTACTGTTTAAAATATGATTTCAATCGTATGTACTGAACTACAGTAGTCACATATCCTCTATTTGGGAAGATTGAACATAGTTGCCATGATTTATTAAATGACTCTCACAATATCTTCGTTAGTGAATGCACTTTCATATTTGCGCTCGAAGTTACCGTGTTCCATTATCTTAGGTTGTTGTTGTTAATTCATCTTAGAGGCTTAGGATACATTGATCATCAGTCTCATGCACTCGGATGTGTGTTAAACTATAATTAACAGGGTCGAATAGAATTTGTACCATGGACTTGAAATAAGGTACTATTCCGTCATTTGCCCGAAGAAAGTGTGGAAAACCCAGGATGAACCTCCGTCAGGATAGCTGCTATCAGTACTGAGATTCGAACCTACTATCTGCGGACTTGCTGCAGCTCCCCATCGTGGTCGTAGTGAGCGTTTTAACACGCACGGCTACGCCATGGGGGTGGGCATATGGATCGATCTAGATAATCCGAGATAATTCCAGGGGTGCGTACATGTCAGTCGAGATAGCAAGTCTTGAAGCCCTAAGTAAATGCTATGCACTGTAGCTTGATTGTGGGTGGTTAAGACACTAGAACGAGCCCAAATATAAATATTAATATTGAATAGACTGAAATTGACTTTATGTTCGACCCTCACTATTATATGTCTGAAAACTGTATCATAATTATGGTCATTATAACACTATTTTTCATTATGAAACAGTTTCTCCCACCAATCACAGCTCAAGAAACAGCTGTTTGACCAATTAGATAAGGATACCTTCGCGCATGCGCTCAAAATCCAACATGTCTATATAAATTACCGAATGTGCACCGTCCATATGTTCGCGTAAATAAACTGGTGAAAATGAGACAAGCAATAGCACTGTACCTTAATATACCCAAACCCAATTTCTACACAGCGCGTTGATTTCAAACGACTACGGTGACAGTTTTACTGAATACTGGTCCACGATCTGCACATATGGCACTGAAGCACACGGAGCGCATGCGTCGGTCGACCAGAGAGCTTGGAACACAGAGATATGCTACCTAGCGCACCACCCGATCGCAAAATTCTAGTTACTGAACAGATATCTTTGAATATTTATGTTAAAACATATAATAAAGTTATAATTATCGTCGAACATAAACAGTCGTATGCAACTCGCCTATAATGGTAATTAAGACACTCGTATGGAAATTATAAAACTCGCATACGCTCGTTTTATAAAAAATACTCGTGTCTTAATTATAGCCATTATAGGCTCGTTGCATAATGTACTATTAAACAACTTCAACATACAGTATATATCTCAGGTTTAAAGAGAACACTTCTAGCGTCCATAGCACACAGCCTTAAGACTGAGGTGAGTGAAAGCCACATGCCTGATTTTAGCTACTAGCTGCGCCGGAATCAGAACATGCGGAACTGATGTTAGTTTTGAACACGCTTCTCATGTCTGAATCAAAACATGAGAACTGATATTAGTTTTCAACACTTAAGTCATGTCTGAATCAAAAGTTGGAGAACTGACTTTGGTATTCAACAGGTTACTCATGTCTCAATCCAAACATTGATAACTGATGTTAGTTTTAAACACGCTTCTCATGTCTGAATCAAAACATGGAGAACTGATGTTAGTTTTCAACACATAAGTCATGTCTGAATCAAACCATGGAGAACTGATGTTAGTTTTCAGCACATAAGTCATGTCTGAATCAAACCATGGAGAACTGATGTTAGTCTTCAACACATAAGTCATGTCTGAATCAAACCATGG
Source organism: Meconema thalassinum (assembly GCA_946902985.2). Lineage (NCBI taxonomy): Eukaryota > Metazoa > Arthropoda > Insecta > Orthoptera > Tettigoniidae > Meconema > Meconema thalassinum. The sequence continues at coordinate 1,467,597,268 of OX336389.2, read as the reverse complement.
AGAACTGATGTTAGTCTTCAACACATAAGTCATGTCTGCATCAAACCATGGATAACTGATGTTAGTCTTCAACACATAAGTCATGTCATGCATGGAGAACTGCAGTTAGTTTTCAGCACATTAGTCATGTCTGAATCAAAACAAGAGAACTGGAGTCATGTCTGTATTATATCATGGTCTTCTAATTAGCATTCATAGCAGCGTCATTTTAGATCCGGATTTGCTCAATCGGATTCTTAGCCATCTGCTGCACTTGCTAACACTGCCACTTGTCAACGGATGTTCAAATGTCAGTTTGGTTTGGAATTGAAGCATTGCATGTCTGGAGTATCCAAATCTTTGTGTTTGCATTGTTTGCAGTGGCGGCCGGGCTGCCTGGTGCTTGAAGAGGCCAGCAATCCACTAAACCGCAGTCATCAAGTGAGGAAGGGCGGAGGACGAGGGCCCTTGACCAACTGTTCGCTCCGTACAGCGTGTTTGGTTTGCTATTACAGGGGGATGAATGATTTGCAAACTATTGTGCTACGATCCACATCTTCTTGAGTGGGCTTAATTCTATTGAAGTCCAGTTGTACGCTAGCGGGCAACTTGAAGAAGGAATACGAACCCACACGAAGGCCAGGTTTTCAACACGAGATAAGCTACTCAACTATATCCAAGTTTTCTACATACATACATACATATATACATACATAATACATACATAGGCCTACATACATAGACCACCTCGTGGTGTAGTGGCTAGCAAGCTTGGCTTTCATCCCCTGAGGTCCAGGTTCAATTCTCGGCTCTGCCCAAAAATGTATTTCTTTGTCTGAGGTTTGGAAAAAGATACACTCTGCTTCGTGAAGCAAAACTGAGAAAATGTGCGTTGAATTCTCATCTTAGCCGTTCTAGTGTCTTAACCACCCACAATCGAGCTACAGTGCATAGCATTTACCTGGGCCTTCAAGACTTGCTTTCTCTACTGACATGTAGCCTACGCACCCCTGGAATTATCTCGGATTATCCAGATCGAACCATAAGCCCACCCCCATGGCGTAGCCGTGCGTGTTAAATCGCTCACTACGACCACGATGGGGAGCTACAGCAAGTCCCGAGATAGTAGGTTCGAATCTCAGTACTTATATCAGCTAACCTGAGTGAGGTTTCTCCTGGGTTTTCCACACTTTCTCCGGGCAAACGACGGAATAATACCTTATTTCAAGTCTATGGTACAAATTCTTTTCCCGACCCCATTAATTACAGTTATATACACATCCAAGTGCATGAGATTGATGGCCAATGTATCCTAAGCCTCTAAGATGACTTAACAACAACCTAAGATAATGGAACAAGGTAACTTCGAACTCCAGGAAAATGCCGGGATGGATCCTAATTTGAGACCACAGCCGCCTCCTTCCGTTTCCTATGCTAAGTTACAAATGTCCAAAGGCCCTGAACGAATGAAACCCAACATTTACATACATAGGCTACATACAGGGGATCAAGTATGAATATATGATTATACGAGAGGCATTGAAGCCCTATTTTAAAGTATTGACCACGAGAAAACTCTAAATTCACTTACAGTCGAGCAACACGGTATTTAAGGATATGCTGAAGAAATATTAAAGAAATAGCACATTTACCGCTAATGAACTACACCGAATGAAAGTCGAATATACTGCCTTTAAAATCATATCATTACCGGCCGCGGTAGCCGAGAGCGCTAACGTGCTACCTCGTGCCTCGCTGGCATCGGGAGAGCGTGGTTTCGAATCCCACCTCAGCCGTCCTGAAAATGGTTTTCGGGGTTTACCATTTTCACCACCAGGCAAATGCCGGGACGGTTCCTTTCATTAGGTCCACGGCCGATTTCCTTCCAAGATCCCTTCCCTGACCCGTCCTGAAAAGAAAAGTAGGCTACTTTGGCTGCATTAATAAAATTTAAAAATCATATCATTAACATCAGTGAACAGTAAACATGGCGTATAGCGGAATATTAAAAACGCGCAAAAACTTCAAAATATATAGTATACAGTAATATACACTGGCAGAAAAAGTGTCCCAACACCAAGATTAACGAATGGTGATAGGCGTGTTTATACATCTGAAAGGTGACGTTGATTCACATTCCCCGCAAATCGCATTAGCGTGGCGCTAGTAGTGGCCCCATGACGTTGCACAACAGGTTTGCTTTCAAATACGGCCTGCACTGTATGAGAGCGTTGGTTCCCTGTGAGAATGGATGGAGTGACTGAGAGTGGGTCAAGAATGCCTTTACGACCGCGAAGAGGCCGGTATCAACAGCTCACTGCGTTTCATCGAGGCCGTGTAATAGGGCAACGTGAAGGTGGATTTTCCATCCGCGCTATTGCAGAATGACTTGGCAGGAATGTCTCCACTGTGCATGCGTGCTGGCAGCAGTGGTCACGAGAAAGTTCGGTCGCAAGAAGACCGGGCTCCGGACGCCCCGTGGCACCACCGAGAGAGAGGACCGTCGTATTCGGCGTATACCTTTGGCGCATCGGACGGTGTCGGCAGCAGCAATTCTGGAATTACCTTTTCCAAGATACAATTGAAAAGAAGTGGAGAAAGTCGATCTCCCTGTCTGACCCCAATTTTTATCTCGAAGGGCTCTGAAATTTCATTCTTGAATTTTACCTTAGATATTGTGTTGGTGAGAGTCTGTTTAATCAAGTTTCTGGATGAATCATCCACCCCAAACTCTTCCAGAACATTCAATAATGACTCTCGATCAATCAAATCGTAAGCTTTTTTGAAATCCACGAATACGACCACATATTCAAACCTCCCAGTTTTCTTGTATCTGATGATGTTCTTCAGATTGAAAATTTGTTCTGGGCACGATCGACCTTTACGGAAACCAGACTGGTATTCGCCAATCTGTGGATCAAGATGAGCTTCGATTCTGTTAGGGAGTACTTTAGAAAGAATCTTGTAAGGAACAGGAACTATCGATATACCTCTGTAATTGTCAACGTTCTTCTTGTCTCTTTTTTTTTTTTTTTGTGGAGAGGATGGATTAGTGCTGATTGGCATTCAACTGCTATAGTACCCGTTCTCCAAATCTCCTGGAAGAGGCAGACTAATATGATCAGAGTATCCTCATTCGCTAGCTTCAGTAGCCACTATGGAATCTTCCCCAGCTGCTTTATTATCTTTCAGACTGTCTATGATCAGCTTAATTTCCGTCTTACAGGGTGGCTGAGAATTGGGCAGACCTTAAATGGGAAGGGAGTTGGATAGTCTTACCGATGGTACATCACAGTTGAGCAACTTGTTGAAATACTGAGCCAAAATATCGCAATTTTCCCTGTCGTTCATACCTAGCTTTCCTGTATCATCTCTAAAGCACAGATTGGGGGTTTGATAACCTTTAAGATTAGATTTAAAGGTTTGATAAAAGTCCCTAACGATGTTCTTACGTAAATTCTGATCGATCTGTTCCATCTGTTGTTTCTCATACGATCGCTTTGCACATCAGAACACTCAGGCTGCAACTTTCCTCGCATCACGGAATGCATCAAAATCTTCCAGACCCTTGGTCGAATTCCATTTCCTCCATATATCTGTTCTCTGAGCCAGTTCTCCTATTATTATTATTATTATTATTATTATTATTATTATTATTATTATTATTATTATTATTTATTTACCAAAAATTGTGCCCACAATTTATGGACGGCAGATAGACACCGCAGTGTCTCCATCTCCGTTCATTAAATCTATATAAATCTGATATGATACATACAGTAGGCTATATACAATTTACAACGTTACATTGCTATAAACAAATAATCTGCTGTACATGACGTCTATATCATACAAATCTTAAATAAAAGTGAAGATACACGCACACACGCACACACACACATATACACGCAACGCATTCTCATTGTTATTGCATTGCATTCTTACTTTTTAATTATTGCGTAGGTTTGAAGGCTGCTTTCTTTCTTACACTAACAGGTTTAGGTTAGTAACACTTTACGGGGTATATTCCCGTGATTTATATTTTGAGGGATAAAACAAATGTAAAAACAAAGAAGTCTTGCTCACCCACTAACGTATCACTTATTCTCCTTCTTGTTCAAGAGCCGAAAAGCTGAAATCTGGTATCATTGCCTAGTTAGGGAACATGGGAAAAAAGAGACCCAAAATACGAGTATTTGGTTGGTGTGGATGACAAATATTATATTTCTAACTATATAATTGTGTTATAATTCAATGGTCGAATTACTCACAAACGAAATATTTAATTTGATGTTGCTATGTACTGGAGCTTCCGTGGCTTAGGCGGCAAGCAATCCGGCCTCTCACCACTGGGTCCGTGGTTCAAATCCCGGTCACTCTATGTGAGATTTGTGCTGGACAAAGTGGAGGCAGACAGGTTTTTCTCCGCGTACTCCGGATATCCCTGTCACACATTTCATTCCAGCAACACTCTTTACTGTTACTTCATTGCATCTGTCATTCATTTAATCATTGCCCCAGGGGTGTGCGACAGGCTTCGGCGGCCGGCACAGTTCATATCCTCACCACTATATGGTGGCTTCATTCATTCCATTCCCTGACCCGGTCAGTTGACTGGAAGCAGGCTGTGGATTTGCATACTGTACTTGTAGGGAACAAATCCAGCCGTGTGGTAGAAGAAAACAATTCTTACTAATTTATCCACGTCGTAAAAGCTATACGCCTATAATTTGATGTATATAAACACCAGGGGAGGGAAGGCTAGACAAAATATATATATTAACATTTTATTGGGGGATCTAGTGTCTCCATTTTAGTAACAAATTAACAAATGGCTACCGATCACCAATACCCATTGAGCACCACGTGAACACAAGCACGACTGCCACCCTTGTCGCTAATGAGGGACGTCGTGGCCAGTGCGATGGCACCCCCAGCCACATTGCCTTGGTTTCAGGCCATGAAGCAGTACTTCTCTTATAAAGCAACTACTCTATTGTCCTCCCGAATCTGAGTGCACCCTCATGTCAGATGTTAATATTCTGGTCTAGAATTCGTTCAACGCTCAATTTAACCATCGCCACTAGGTCTACCTATGCTTCTATTGCTCTCTACAGCCGAGCTCATTACCCTCTTTTAGGTATTCTCTCCTTTCCCATACTCTTCACATGACCCCACCATCTGAGTCGGCTCATAAAACAACTTCATCTAGCGTGTTCATTTCGAACTTAGCCTTCATTCTTCATTACGAGAACCTTCTTGGCATTGCTCCCATCTCTTTGTTCCATAATCATTCATGCAACCCTTACAGTACATCAGTTACCTCTAGCTTATGTATCAGATTATGTTAAATCTACCCACCTCTCATTTCTATACAACAAAGTCAGTCTAAATGCTTAGCGATGTAGGGAGAGTTGCGTCGCTACGCTAAATTCTTCCCTGCAGGACAATGTTGGTCACAACTAAAAAGTCACTGCATTGGCTTTCCTACTCCTCGATTCCCTTTCATTCCCCCATACTATCACTCCAAAGTTGTCTACTTAAAATGTTCCACTTGCTCCAAATTAGTTCCTCCTACCTGGCATTCTACTTTCTTCCGGTCCTTCCCCACCGACATAACCTTCGTCTTTGAAATCCTGATCTTTATACCATACTCACTCCGTCTTGAGGAAAGAATTCATGATGAAAATTAATAAATGTAAAAAAAAAAATACTGGAATGCAGCCGAAATAAATCAGAAACCTCTATGGATATCAAATTGGCAGGTGAAAAACTAAAGGAAGTAGGAGACTTCTGTTACTTAGGAAGCAAAATAACCAGTGATGGACGAAGCAAAGAGGATATAAAAAGTAGGTTAGCTCAGCGAAGGAAAGCATTTTTACAGACAAGGAATCTGTTGACATTGAATATAGATTTAGGTATAAGGAAGTCATTTTTGAAGGCCTTTGTCTGGAGCGTGGCACTCTATGGAAGTGAAACTTGGACTATTGGTGCAGAAGAAAAGAGGAGAATTGAAGTGTTTGAAATGTGATGTTACAGGAGAATTATGAAGATCAGATGGGTAGATAGGGTTACAAACGAAGAGGTATTAAGACTAGTGGGAGAGGAGAGATGTTTCTGGCGACTGCTAATGAAGAGAAGAGATAGGTTGGTAGGACACATGCTAAGAGACCCAGGAATAGCAAGCTTAGCTATGGAAGGAAGGGTAGAAGGCAAGAACTGTTGGGGTAGACCAAGGTTAGAATATGTTAAACAGATTGCCTCAGATGTAGGGTGTGGTAGCTATGTAGAGATGAAACGATTTGCTCAGGACAGTGAGGCATGGAGGGCTGCAACAAACCAGTCAAAAGACTGAAGACTCAAACAACAACAACAACACTACATTTTCGTTCAAGTTCTAACACGTTGGAGCAGGCGCCGTGGTGTTGGCGTAGCACGCCTGCCTCTCTCCAGGAGGCCCCAGGTTCGATTCCCGGCTCCGTAAGGGATTTTAGAAACTGCCATGAGGACTGGAACGGGGTGCACTCAGCCTCGTGAGGACAATTGAGTAGCTGTCTGAGAGTGAGTCAGCGCCCCGGTCACGAAAACCAAGATTAACAGCCGAGGGGACCCGATGCAATGACCACGCGTCACCCCAATATCCGCAGGCCAAATGGTTGGGCAGCCGTCGCTTGGTAGGCCTGGGCCCTTCAAGGGCTGTAGTACCACGGGTTATTATTATTCTAACACGTTGGCTTGCACGTATTCGACGGAGTCCGTCATTACAACCAGGTCATCAGCATAGGCCAAACTGCTTACCTGGCTTCCACCTAATTGAATCCCACCCAGCCAGTTAATGCCCTTCAGCAAATGGTCCGTATATTAAATAAACAGTAGTGGTTACAGTTTTGCCTCACTCCTGTAACAACCTTGAACCAAGAGCTCATCCTACCATAAACCCTCACTGCAGCCTGATTAGCAGCAAAAATACTTTGATTGCCCGTAGCAGCCTTCCCTGCATACCATAATCCCTCAGGGTGCTCAGCATCGTCTCCTGGGTTTTCTATCGTACGCCGTCTCTAGATCTACAAAACACATACACAACTGTCTATTCCCTTCGTAGCATTTCTCAATAACATGGAGCATACCACTCTGGTTTTTACCCATCTTACCCTCGGCCAATGATCGAACTCTCCTTTCTACAATGACTAAAACACTTTGCCCGGGACGCTTATCAAAGAAATCCCTCTATAATTACTGCAATCTTTTCTGTTTCGTTGCCTTTAAATTGGAGCGATTATTGATTTCTTCCAGTCAGAGGGTACATTTCCTAATACCCATGCCAATTCTATTGTCCTATGCAACCATTTCAGCCCTGCATTCCCATTCCATTTGTGGCCTAACTCCATCATCCCCTGTGCTACTGTGTGACATTGTAGATTATTTACCACCCTCTCTACCTCCTCAACCGTGATTCTGTTATCGTCCTCATTTTTCTCCTGCAAAATCTCAAAATCTTTCACTTTGCCAGGTATGTCTACATTAACATTTAGCAAGTTTTCGAAGTATTCCTGCCATCATCCCAGTGCTTCCTTGGTATCTACAATGAGTTTTCCTGAATTTTCCAGAACACTGCTCATATTTTCTATCTATAACACTCCAGAAAGGTTTTCTTGCCGCTTGACCTTAATTTTCTACTTTATCTCCAATTTCCTCCCATGATTTCCTTTGAGTCTCTACTAGAAAATGAAAATCCACAGCCTGCTTCCAGTCTCCGACTGGGTCAGGAATGGAATAAATGAAGCCCCCATCTAGCGGCGAGGATATGAAGTGTGTCGGCTGCCGAAGCCTGTCGCACTCCTCTGGGGCAATGGTTAAATGAATGACAGATGAAATGAAATGATAGTGGAGAATGTTGCTGGAATGAAATTGTGACAGGGAAAACCGGAGTACCCGGAGAAAAACCTGTCTGCCTCCGTTTTGTCCAGCACAGATCTCACATGGAGTGACCGGGATTTGAACCACGGACCCAGCGGTGAGAGGCCGGCGTGCTGCCGCCTAAGCCACGGAGGCTTCTCTACTAGAATTTGTTTTTAATTTTTGCTCCTTTCCTCTGTCCAATTTCTTGTTTGAAGCCACATTTTTTAAGCCTTCTGTTTACTTTTACAGGCAGTCTTCACTATGTCATTCCACCAGGATGTGAACTTTTTCCTGTCTTAGCACACTGTTGTTCCTGTTGCTGTGCCTTTGCGGTTTCTAGTACTGCATCCCTGTATCCTGACCACTTCGTTTCAATTCCTGCAATTATTTACCGTTTACTCATTGGAATTTCTCATCAATCATTTCCATGTATTTCTGCCCAAGTTCCTTATCCTGGAGATTTTCAACCCTAATCTGTCTGCAAACATTCCTCACAATCTCAACTTTAGGTCTAACTACAGTATGCTTAATTCACAGCAGATCAGTGGAGCAATTGGAAGAGTCCAATCGCCACCATAGGGAAGAAACGGGTTAGGGAGAGAAATCAGAAAATTGGTTCAAAACCTGAAATGATTAAAGCCGATAAAAAAGTCTATTCACAAAAAAGGGTAAACAACAGTAAGAAATCGAAATTAATGACAAGATGCTTAAGGAGCTCATACTATTAATAGTATTAATCTTAAACTATTTTGAACTGCTCGAGGCAAAGATGCAAGGGGAGGAGGGCCCCGTGGCCATTTACAAATATTAGGACTAGTGTAAATATGTTTAAGCTTAAATCTTTTATAGAGACAATGATTGTTGTGATCGAAAGGAAAGAACTACATCTCTCACAAGAAAAGTACTTGTGACAGATTTAGCGAGATTAGACACAGTCTTGATTACGAAAAAACAATAATCAAGATGCATACTGTAGTTGGAAACGACCCAGGTAGGAAGTTAGCTGCGCGAACTATACTAGCGATAAACAATCTCAAGAGATCTGTGAAAAAGCACAAACTTCACAAAAAAGTAGCTTAGCTAGTTTTGGTACGCGCACAACCAAAAATAACTGCCAAAGTTCACGAGGTGCATCACAAGTTTCTACCTTGAGTGAATATCAAGTGAATGAATAGTGATAATGATAATTAGTTTTGCCAAATAATGAGGATCGATAAATCCTCAAACCTGAAATGATTAAAGCCGATAAAAAACACAAGGCAGGATGCTGCCGTGGCTAAAAATTTGAAGCTATGCCACTGATACAATATGATTGCTGATTAAATTATAATAAACGTAGTTGCTAGTAAATAGTTGGTCTCAGACCACGTTAGACTTCCAGATACTGATTATGAAAAAATTGCAATAATTGCATAGACTAGAGTAGACAAGTGAGAACATTGCAAGTTAACGTGCCCAATTAGACACAGTGAAGATTGAAAAGGGCTGAGATTATTGAAAATTTGTTGATCCCAACAACTTGGGAACAGCAGCATTCGCTGCAATACCCTGAAATATTATTTTTAAATGGAAAAAGCTTGCAAGGTTCTAAAGTTACACTAAATTTAAAGTGTTTTAGCTTCGAGAAAGTTCCAACTATCAGTTGGAGAGAGGAAATTAGTGGACAATACCACTAATTTTTACAGAAATTACAAATAGTGAGACATTCAAAATCGGTTGGACATCCTTGGATTGAAACTCAGAATTACACATCCAAAAAAAAAATACACAGGTTATTTAATACTTAAATTAAATTCGTTTGTAGAAAGGGAAGTGGGGAAAGAATGAGAAAATGTTCGCTTTAAAGAGGAGTGGGCGCCCAACACTTATTGTTCGTACGATTAGAAAGTACAAGTGAAGCAGGTTGCTAGCCTTACTTGCACTGGGCCTTATTGGTTTCACTTCAGTGAACAAACAAGCGCGTTGGGTAGTCCTAGCCGCCTGAGCACAAGGAGGGCCACAACTCATAATATCTCCAAGATGCCCTCCCCTATTCCATAGTAACTGGTATCCCAACTTTACTGTCAAAATCGGTAGGACGTCCTTGGATTGAACCTCAGAATTACACACCAAAAATACACGGGTTATTACTAGGCCACTCAGCCGTTTTCCATGGTTCACGACTTAGGACGTGCCTACAACATGAACTATTCGTAACAAAGTTCATCTACGCCTTCTAAAATTAAATCTAATAATATGATATAGTTGCGTGTGACAGACTTAGGATAACAAGAGTTGCTACTGGACGCCAGCAGCATGTGGTATTATTGTGTGTGACAGTACTAAGGATAACACAATATTGCTACTAGACGCCAGCAGGTTATGGTATTATTGTGTGTGACAGTACTATGTATAACACAGTTGTTACTGGACGCCGCCAGGCTATGGTATAATTGTGTGTGACAGTACTAAGTATAACACGGTTGTTACTGGACGCCGCCAGGCTATGGTATAATTGTGTGTGACAGTACTAAGTATAACACAGTTGTTACTGGACGCCGCCAGGCTACGGTATAATTGTGTGTGACAGTACTAAGTATAACACGGTTGTTACTGGACGCCACCAGGCTATGGTATGATTGTGTGTGACAGTACTAAGGATAACACAGTTGTTACTGGACGTCGCCAGGCTATGGTATAATTGTGTGTGACAGTACTAAGTATAACACGGATGTTACTGGACGCCACCAGGCTATGGTATAATTGTGTGGGACAGTACTAAGTATAACACGGTTGATACTGGACGCCGCCAGGCTATGGTATAATTGTGTGTGACAGTACTAAGTATAACACGGTTGTTACTGGACGCCACCAGGCTATGGTATGATTGTGTGTGACAGTACTAAGAATAACATGGTTGTTACTGGACGCCACCAGGCTATGGTATAATTGTGTGTGACAGTACTAAGTATAACACGGTTGTTACTGGACGCCACCAGGCTATGGTATAATTGTGTGTGACAGTACTAAGGATAACCCAGTTGTTACTGGACGCCGCCAGGCCATGGTATAATTGTGTGTGACAGTACAAAGTATAACATGGTTGTTACTGGACGCCACCAGGCTATGGTATAATTGTGTGTGACAGTACTAAGTATAACACAATTGCTACTGGACGCCAGCAGGTTATGGTATAATTGTGTGTGACAGTACTAAGGATATCACAATTGCTACTGGACGCCTGCAGGTTATGGTGTAATTTTGTGTGACAGTACTAAGGATATCACAATTGCTACTGGACGCCTGCAGGTTATGGTATAATTGTGTGTGATAGTACTAAGGATATCACAATTGCTACTGGACGCCTGCAGGTTATGGTATAATTGTGTGTGACAGTACTAAGTATAACACGATTGCTACTGGACGCCAACAGGTTATGGTATAATTGTGTGTGACAGTACTAAGTATAACACAATTGCTACTGGACGCCATCAGGTTATGGTATAATTGTGTGTGACAGTACTAAGGATAACACAATTGCTACTGGACGCCAGCAGGTTATGGTGTAATTGTGTGTGACAGTACTAAGGATAACACAATTGTCTCTGGACGCCAGCAGGTTATGGTATAATTGTGTGTGACAGTACTAAGGATATCACAATTGCTACTGGACGCCAGCAGGTTATGGTGTAATTGTGTGTGACAGTACTAAGGATATCACAATTGCTACTGGACGCCAGCAGGTTATGGTGTAATTGTGTGTGAGAGTACTAAGGATATCACAATTGCTACTGGACGCCACCAGGTTATGGTGCAATTGTGTGTGACAGTACTATGGATATCACAATTGCTACTGGACGCCAGCAGGTTATGGTGTAATTGTGTGTGAGAGTACTAAGGATAACACAATTGCTACTGGACGCCAGCAGGTTATGGTGTAATTGTGTGTGACAGTACTAAGGATATCACAATTGCTACTGGACGCCAGCAGGTTATGGTGTAATTGTGTGTGGCAGTACTAAGGATAACACAATTGCTACTGGACGCCAGCAGGTTATGGTGAAATTGTGTGTGACAGTACTAAGGATAACACAATTGCTACTGGACGCCAGCAGGTTATGGTGTAATTGTGTGTGACAGTACTAAGGATATCACAATTGCTACTGGACGCCAGCAGGTTATGGTGTAATTGTGTGTGACAGTACTAAGGATACCACAATATTGCAACTGGACGCCAGCAGGTTATGGTGTAATTGTGTGTGACAGTACTAAGGCTTTACGGTTGCCACTGGCCACTGTAATTGCGTGCGGCTGTACGGGAAGATATCGAAGTAACACGCACTAATAGACAGGAGGGGGAAGATTCCCGACACCTGTTCACAAGTTGGGCGGTCGGCGGGGGGCTAGTATATTACACCCCCCGCTGAGTGCTCCCTCCTCCCTCTACCCGCTGTGAACTCAAGTGGACCGATCACTCTCGACTGGTGACGTCACGCACAAAGGAGAGTAGAGCAGCAATCTATACAAACGTTTAGGGGAGATAAGATCTGCAAAGTAATTAGTTGTCTATGTGAGCTTTATTAATTGGTGTATGTTTCACACAAGTAGGCCTACCCCAGGTAGGACGGATCTTCTCGTCACCTCATCCACTTGACAAACCCTTGCACACTTCACTGCGGTACGGGGAAGTCACTGACGACCTAATAGGAGAGTGGCGTATCCATCATGGCACGGGTTCGATTGCCTGCCAGCTCATGTGGGATTGTAACAAGGAAAGTTTTCATTCAGTGCTTCAGATACCACGCAAGGAAAAACTTGCAAGCTCCCATTCTTTTGGGTTATTATTATTATTATTATTATGAAATTTACATAGAAATACAAAACCATCTCCGTCAGACTCCTGAGCCAAAGAATACAGTATGATGATAGCACTGGGTCTCAAGATGTTCAGAAAAAGACACTTAACCCTCCACTTGTGAGGTGCGGTCAAGGTGAACGCAAGAATTTTTTGAAGTGTTATTTTTATCCCTTCTACTGTTAATTCCTGCCTTTTTATTTGTGTACCTTCCTAGCACATGACCTGGAGTCACTGCCATAGCTCAGTACAGCTCTAGCTACTGTTACGTGGGGGCGATTGCGTCGGAAAAATTTCGAAAGGTATCAGTGACCGCACCTCTGACCATGCAGGCGGGAGCTACACTTTCAGCTTAAGAAGAATGTTTTGCTGTTTCATTGTGTCAACCATGTATATTTGTTTCTAAATAATAATTGTATAATGACATTTTGTTAAGTTTTCATTTTTAAATTAATTAAATCTAATGACCGGAGAAAACTTTTATTTTTTCGCATTACAAACGTAATATGAGTACCGAAGACCTATACTTTGATTTTAAGAAATGTTTGTACTCGTATCGTGTGTTAGAGTAGTTGAAGTACCAACACGACAAATTTTAAGTAAATAGATGTATTGTGTGTGCCTATGAAAAAGCAAGATTAATCGCCGGTCACTCAGACCTCACCTCACAATGTACGTCACAGTAATACCATCTCACACGTACTGTAGTGGGTTCAGAGACAAAACCTTACGTACTATAGGAGGGCAGCCTTTTGCATTAACTGCATATGGTTTCTCTTCAAACCAAGGTTCTCCTTTGCATTTTGCAGTCCTAAGTGACTAAACCATCCACCGAAACGACAACTGGGGCGACGAAAACTTCCTTTAAACCGTATGTGACTGAGCTCAGCGGCAAGTGGCTGGTATTTGCGACTTTTCTCAGCCACCATGTTCTGTACGTTTTCGAGGGGAACAGCAACATTATGTGTTTCCTTATCGAATATCACAAGATCTGGGCTGTTGTCTTCTACAAAACGATCAGTTATTATAGTGGAATCCCATATGATTTTGGCTTTGTCATTGTTCAGAACCTGATCAGGTCTGCATTTATAATATGGGACGACCTTCTCAACAAAACCGTAACCCCACGCAAAAGCTTGATGGACTACTTTTGCTACGTTGTTATGCTGCTTTAAGTATTCTTTTGGAGCAAAAGTTTTGGCATCCCCTGGTGATATGCTAGATCGATTTAGTAGATCACAGACGGCATTTGTCCTATGTATCCTTCCCAAGAATGTGGCGCTCATAATTCTTGGTGCACACAACTTAGTCCTTAATCGCAAAAAGAAATCCTTGTTTTATTATTATTGCGGGGGCGTGGTGGCTCAGCGGTCTAGCTGTACGCCTCTCACCAAGGCGGTCCGGGTTCGATTCCCGGTCAATGCATGTGAGATTTTCGAAGTGAAATGCCATGTCCTGTGGTTCGGATTCCACGTAAAAAGGAGGTCCCGTGGCTCATAATCACAAGATTCACGGTCACGTAAAACTACAATCTTCCTTTTCCTTATTATTATTGCTATAATTAAGTCCAGCTCAGAGGCTAAATGTTAAGTCTGCAAGATTTTGTCGTGAGGGGTTACGGGTTTGATTCCCGGTCGGGCCGTGGATATTTTACTTTCGTAGGGTGGTTTCACATGATTTGGGAAGTGGGTATCTGTGAAGACGTCTTTTTCATAATTTATTTATTTGTCGTGTGGTCTCCTGAGAGGCCGAGTGCAGGTCTTTCTACACACATCAAAAAAAGTTTTGCATCACCTCGGTTCCAAGAGTTCCGGAACCGTTAAATACAAAGGGAATAGAGATCAACACAAACAACATTTCAGCTCGTTTTATTGCTCATGAGACCCACACATTGCATGTTGTACCATCATACAGCTAGACTTTCAGCATTTGTGGTCCAGATTGCAGTACACACCACTACCTCTAATACCCAGTAGCACGTCCTCTTGCATTGATGCATGACTATATTCGCCGTGGCATACTATCCACAAGTTCATCAAGACACTGTTGGTCCAAATTGTCCCACTCCTCAACGACAATTCGGCGTAAATCTCTCAGAGTGGTTGGTGGGTCAAGACGTCCATAAACAGCCCTTTTCAACATATCCCAGGCATGTTCGATAGGGTTCATGTCTGGCGAACATGCTGGCCACTGTAGTCGAGCGATGTCGTTATCTTGAAGGAACGCATTCACAAGATGTGCACGATGAGGTCGAGAATTGTCGTCCATGAAGACAAATGCCTCTCCAATATTCTGCCGATATGGTTGCACTATGGGTCGGAGGATGTCATTCAGGTATCGTAAAGCCGTTTCGGAGCCTTCCATGACCACCAGTGGCGTACGTCGGCCCCACATAATGCCACCCCAAAACATCAGGGAACCACCACCTTGCTGCACTCGCTGGACAGTGTGTCGAAGACGTTCAGCCTGACCAGGGTGCCTCCAAACACGTCTCCGACGATTGTCTGGTTGAAGGCATATGCGACACTCATCGGTGAAGAGAACGTGATGCCAATTCCGTGGGGTCCATTCAGCATGTTGTTGGGCCCATCTGTACCGCGCTGCATGGTGTCGGGGTTGCAAAGCTGGACCTCGCCATGGACGTCGGGAGTGAAGTTGCGCATCATGCAGCCTATTGCGCACAGTTTGAGTTGAAACACGACGTCCTGTGGCTGAACGAAACGCATTATTCAACATGGTGGCATTGCTGTCAGGGTTCCTCCGAGCGGCAATCCGTAAGTAGCGGTCATCCACTACAGTAGTAGCCCTTGGGCGGCCTGAGCGAGGCCTGTCATCGACAGTTCCTGTATCTCTGTACCTCCTCCATGTCCGAACAACATCGCTTTGGTTCACTCTGAGACGCCTGGAAACTTCCCTTGTTGAGAGCCCTTCTTGACACAAAGTAACAATGCGGACGCGATCGAACTGCGGTATTGACCTTCTAGGCATGGTAGAACTACAGACAACATGAGCAGCGTACCTTCGTCCTGGTGGAATGACTGGAACTGATCGGCTGTCGTACCCCCTCCGTCTAATAGGCCCTGCTCATGCATGGTTGTTTACATCTTTGAGCAGTTTTAGTGACATCTATGAACAGTCAAAGGGACTGTATCTTGGATACAATATACACAGTCAACGTCTATATGCCGGAGATCTGGGAACCGAGGTGATGCAAAACTTTTTTTGATGTGTGTAGTTGACGCCAGTGGGCGACCTGCGCGTCAGGATGAGAGATGGAATGGATGAAGATGAATGAAACTGGGCAAGGATGTGGATGGAAGTGGCCGTGGCCTGTCAGAAGGTACCGTCCCAGCATTTGCCTGGCGTTGAAAATGGGAAACCACGGAAAATCATTTCAAGGACGTTCGACGGTGAGGCTCGAACCCACGCGTCTACCGAGCCAGCAGAGAACTTGGCCCCTGGCCTAACGCTGCGCTTTAGCCAGCGTAGCCACTGCAGTCGGTACATCTTCATAATTATTTCATTCTTAACATGATGCGCTGCTGGCCCACTGCACAACGCCTCCCAGGAGACCTCAAGAATCTGCGTAGCTCGTGTGTATGGCTCTGCCCGGGATTGTGTACCAGCATAAATTATTATAATCATAATTCAATAAGCATTCCAACTGTAAACAATGATCATGTAGGCCTACTCCCTAAAATATAAGGGAGAATTAGAGAATACTAGCGAGTAGGTAATATAAGCCGAAGCTGGCGCAGGGGCTAATGGGCAAGATGGCCGCCGCGCGCAATCACTCTATGTTATTCTTATGGAGGGGTCATTCAGAGCTGGCGCAGTGGCTAATGGGCAAGATGGCCGCCGCGCCCTGAGACCGTGGATGACGTCACAGGGAGAGGTCGGCCGTGTAGTTGCTAAATGGATTATATAATATTATTATTAATATTTTATTATTATTATTATTATTGATTGATCAAGTACAATCAAGACCAGCCTTATATTGTCTACGTTGTGATGTAGTGGCTACCATTCTTGGATGTCACCGCTTAAGCCTGAATTTGATTCACTGCTCAGCCAAGAAATGTAATTCTGGTCTCAGAATTGGAACGGGGTACACTCAGCCTTGTGAGGCAAAACTGACAGGAGCTGGGTTTTGATACCTACCTCAAACATTTTGGAAGTAGTTTTCTGTGGTTTCCCACTTTTACTCCATGCAAATGCTTGGATAGGTCCTAAATTAAGACCACGGCCACCTCTTTCCCAATCCTCATCTGAATTACAAATACAAACACTAATACAACCAGCACAATGACACAGGTTATCAGACCTATTCCACACTGATCCAAGTACGTGGGAACAGAATAATCACGATGTCAAATCCCTCTCAAATGAAACAACAACAACAACTACATGTCTTCCTTGTGGTGTAGTGGCTAGCATTCTTGCATGTCACTGCTTAAGTCTGAATTTGATTCTCTGCTCAGCCAAGAAATGTAATTCTGGTCTCAGAACTGGAACGGAGTACACTCACCCTTGTGAGGCAAAACTGACAGGAGCTGGGTTTTGATTCCTACCTCAACCATTTTGGAAGTTGTTTTCTGTGGTTTCCCACTTTTACTCCATGCAAATGCTTGGATAGTTCCTAAATTAAGACCACGGCCGCCTCTTTCCCAATCCTCATCTGAATTACAAATACACACACTAATACAGCCATTGCTGTTACACAGGTTATTAGACAAATTCAACACTCAACCAAGTACGCGGGGCTACATGACTATGAAATCACAAAACTCCTAAAAGAACGGGGTACACTCAGCCTTGTGAGGCAAAACTGAGAAGAGACGGGTTCAATTCCTACCTCACTCATTCTAAGAGTGTTTTTCTGTGGGTTTCCTCTCTTACACTCTTAAGGAAATGCCGGGATGGTACCTAACTTAAGGCTACAGCTGCTTCCTACCCAATACCTACCTCTATTACAAATACATACAATAGTACAGACATTACAGTGACACAGGTTATCAGACAGCTTTTACATACACCCAAGTTCACAGGGATACATGACTACGAAATCACAAAACTCCTAAAAGAACGGGGTACACTCAGCCTTGTGAGACAAAACTGAGAAGAGACGGGTTCAATTCCTACCTCACTCATTCTAAGAGTGTTTTTCTGTGGGTTTCCTCTCTTACACTCTTAAGGAAATGCCGGGATGGTACCTAACTTAAGGCTACAGCTGCTTCCTACCCAATACCTACCTCTATTACAAATGCATACAGTAGTACAGACATCACAGTGACACAGGTTATCAGACAGCTTTTACATACACCCAAGTTCACAGGGATACATGACTACGAAATCACAAAACTCCTAAAAGAACGGGGTACACTCAGCCTTGTGAGACAAAACTGAGAAGAGACGGGTTCAATTCCTACCTCACTCATTCTAAGAGTGTTTTTCTGTGGGTTTCCTCTCTTACACTCTTAAGGAAATGCCGGGATGGTACCTAACTTAAGGCTACAGCTGCTTCCTACCCAATACCTACCTCTATTACAAATACATACAATAGTACAGACATTACAGTGACACAGGTTATCAGACAGCTCTTTCATACACTCAAGTTCATAGGGTTACAAACCAAGAGGTATTAAGACTAGTGAGAGAGAAGAGATGTTTCTGGTGACTGTTAATGAAGAGAAGAGATAGGTTGGTAGGACACATACTAAGGCATCCAGGAATAGCAAGCTTAGTTATGGAAGGAAGGGGTCAAGGGCAAGAACTGTAGGGGTAGACCATGTTTAGAATATGTTAAACAGATTGCCTTGGAAGTAGGGTATTGTAGCTACAGTATATAGGGATGAAATGATTAGCTCATCAATCAGTCAAAAGACTGAAGATGAAAACATCAATATAGAATTTGGAATTAAGTTACTTACCTCAGTAATGCATATCTTTTGTTGATAATCTTGTTACGATGTTTTAACATTTCTAACCACACGCTACTCATGAACTATATGTCACTATTTATTTCCTGTTCTACTACAAGGGACTGATGATCATGGTGTCTCAACCACTTATCGTGAATGATACACTCTCAACTACACGGGTCTGATGACCATGGTGTTTCAACACACTGACGTGAAAGATACACTCTCAACTATACTGAGCTGATGACCATGGTGTCTCACCCCACTAACGTGAATGATACACTCTCAACTACACGAGGCTGATGACCATGGTGTCTCAACCCACTAACGTGAATGATACACTCTCAACTACACGGGGCTGATGACTAAGATGTCTTACCACACATACATGCTATAACGCGTGATTGATGATTGAATTTTGTTACAAGTTTTGATTGAATTTTGTTACAAGTTTAAACAATTCATTTGCAAGCGAACACTATGTGAGTTGAAAGGCGACTGTTCTCTCCAGCGTACTGTGGGAGCTTGGTAGGTGCAAGTTCGCAGAAATTTGATAGCTTACATTGCGTGTAATCTCCGAGGCTGAAGGCTTGGCTCTTGACTGTTAGTGAAACTTTTATATGAATTTTGAATACAGAATTTAACCTTGGTTGTCTTAAAAAATGGATTTTGTGGTTTCCCACTTCTACTCCAAGCAAATGTCGGAATGGTTCCTAAATTAATGCCGGGGCAGCCTCCTTCCCAATCCTTACATGAATAACTAATACACACAATCCTACAGACACCACAATAACACAGATTATCGCATACATTTTGCATACACCCAAGTACAGGGGTATAAAAGACCACGATGTCTAAGCCCTTCATAACAACAACAACAACAACGTCGTAACATGAGACTGTACAAAGTAGACTATCATAAGAGACGACCTCGTTGTGTAGTGGCTAGCATTCTAGGTCGTCACCTTGGAGGCCTGAGTTTGATTTCCGGCTCTGCCAAGAAATTTAATCTTGGTCTACATTAGGCTTTGTAAGGAAAAACTGAGAGGAGGTTTTCCTTGGTTTCCCACTTGTACTTCAGGTGAATACCGGGATGATTCTTAATTTAAGTGTCCGCCTGCATCCTTTCCAATCCTCATCCAATTACTAATACACACACTACTGCAGTCATCACAATAACACATGCTATCACACAAATCCTATACACCACGATGTCTAAACCCCTCAAATGAAATGCATATGTACAGTACTTCGAATTGACAGGTGAAAAGCTAATGGAAGTAGGATACTTTTTACTACTTAGAAAGCAAAATAACTAGTGATGGACGATGCAAAGAGGATATATTATGAATTGCAGCCAATGGCCATAGCTGGGCATTTTTGATTTAACGCCCGAGGTCTCCCAACAAGTTCAATTTCAGTTAGGTCCAACTTTAGTTACCAAATGCTACTGTCACTAACTCCAAGTGGCGAACGTTGGAACTTAATAGAGCGTTACTAATTAACCAATATCGCCTATAAATTTTACTACACACTGCCAATTGCAGTGCTAGGTTCTTTTACGTGGAACAAATGTATGACATGGGACGGCAGGCTTTACTCCCCGCCCCTCCGAAGGAATGCATACTAAAGGAATTAGCGCTTTTAAAAATCCCACGACTTTGTCAGGGTTTGAACCCGTTATCTTGAGCACAGCTATTAACTACACCACCGATACCGCTACATTGACATAGGTAATCACGCATATTCCAGAAACATTATGTACATGGGTTTTAATAAATAGTCACAATATCGGATAAGCCCTAAAATGTGACCCTGTGGCTAATTGGTTAGCATGGTAGACTTTGACCTTGAGGGATTTAGCTTTCACTCCTAGGATTTTAATTTGTTATGGAAATAGGAAACATAATTATGGCAAGAAAGGTTGAGGCTAAGAACTGCAGTGTAGTTCAAGGTTCGAATATGCTAAACAGATTGTCTTAGATGTAGCTTAAATTAGCTTGAGCAGGGAGTAACTACCAACCTTGTGAAGAAAGCTGAGACGTGATAAACTCATTTCTACCTCACTCATATTGTTTCATGGTTTTACCACTTTTATTTAAGGCAAATGCATGGATGATTCTTAACTTAAGGCTATGACTGTCTCGTTCCCAATCCTCACTTAAGTTTAAAAATCTATACACCAATAACTATGCAGGAATCATTTATCTATTGGTTCTTTATTATTGGAGTCGTTGCTCATATAGGTAAGAAACGGGTCATACTATACTTTCAACTACACTAGTTTCAACTACTTTTCAAGGCCACGCTCACCGAGCATTGCCGAAGACTGCCGAAAGTTAACGATTGGATTAAGAGTGTCAGGCGGGTAACAAGAAACACAAGCGGTACCCATGCAATAGTTTTATTAATTACATATATCTACAATTTTTACATATAATACACTCTTTTCTTTATTTTAATAACATTCATTTTCATTTTTCTACATTTTAACTTAAATTTTTGCTTAAATCTCTTAGGTCCCTTTTGTATTCATTTGTTTAATACGAACAGGGCAGCCCAAATTCTTGATTTGTCATGCATAATTACACACAGAACACAACTCTTTCCTTATTTTTGCTTGGTGTAGTTTTAAGAGCATCCAGCTTAATTTTGATCCGATAATTCAAATCTGTATCCGAATCTTCTAGTTCCTTTTCCAGCCAGTAATTGGATATAAACAAAGAGTCAATATTCTCTATTTCCAACACATATCTAACTTTATGTCTATATACTATTGGTTTTATTCCCTTAATAATTAGTTCTGTTCCTTTTTCCAAACTTTCTAACCGGGAGCACTTTCGGATTTTTATTTGGCCTTTGATTTCCTGCATAGTGATGTTATTAAGCAGATCAACGTCACCTTGCGTATACGATGTCGACTCTACTCTATAGTCTGTTTGAATGCTTGTGAACAACTTAAAATTCTCGATTTTAGCAAACGAGTTACCATTAAATGTAGTAATTCCATTGGTGTTGAATGCTGCAAACGGGTTTTCAGTTTCCAAATGTACAATGTCCAATCCACCACATCGAGTTACAATAAATCCATCCTTTTTAAGCAAGTCTAAATTACCATGACTCTTTAAAAACATAGATTTTAAATATCCTCTTAAGTAGCACACATGTTTACATTTTTCACTTTCTACAAGCACTCCAACGCGTGGATAAGTTCCTTTGTAATTAACAGTAAATGCTGAGAGTTTGTATTTCCCACTCACATCTAGATTTTGCCAGGGACTTTGTTTAAAGTAAACTGTAAACCTGTTTCTTGCATCCACAATCGTCTGTTCTTTCTGCAACACTGCTTCGTACTCTTTCTTTAGGGCAGTAGTCTCTGCAACATACTCCACTTTCCTTTTTTTGATCTCAATTTCCTCTAACTCCAATTTTCGTTTCCTTACACATAGCACATTAACTGTACTCAATGGGGTAATTTCCTTAAGAGGGTATGGTTTAAGTCTGTTAGATTTATTGGTTCTTTTTCTCAACACCTGGGGAGGAATATTATTTGTAGGAGTCAATCCTAATACGCTAATGTTTATGTTTGCGGGAATTGTGGAAAACAATGTCCTGGATTGGGAAAAGAATGTTTCCCCAGCTTTAAGATAGCATTTCTGTATAATGCGAACATTGTTGTTTCCAGAATCATCGTTAACAATTTCTACAAAGTTTACAGGTAAGTAATTAAAACTATAGGCAGAGAGAGCATAGTTTATCATCTTTTCCCGATCTTGTCCATCGCGCAGTTCGATTTGCACACCAGTCAATTTCCGAGTATTTTTATTACCCCAATACACAAATTGCAAAACTTTGTTAAACACCACACAGCAACTATTTCGTAGGTTATCCGATAGTTTGGTCCACATGGACGCGATCGGCACCGAGTACAGGGGCGCTTCTTTTAAGTAATGTTTGTTGGCGTTTAATACACTAACACAATCTTCGAGTGGGTCAAATACACCATCCATTTTGTAGTTGTAAATTGTTGCCTCTAGTCTTGTAATACCATGTTCTTTAGCTAAGTAAGACGTAAACGTTTCCCTTAGACGGGTGTCTGGACATCGGATAAAGTCTATAATATGGTTTCCAATGACTTTGTTTACACCAGGACTTGTAATTTGACATATAAATTTGTTATATATCTTTATTCTAGAATTAGAGTTCATCCATGTTAAACAGTCTATACCAACCGTTTTATCATTGTTCACAATCACATTACACTTTTCTCGATACTCTCCTTGCACACAAAAGTTGTGATTCGATGTTAGATAATCACACATCTCTGCCTTGTTAAAAACACCAGCCAAATCTTGGGTTATGTCCAAATCCATAAGATAAAACTCCTCAGCACGAAGCTGTTGCAATATCTCTGGAAGTTCGGCTAACAGAACATCTAATTTAACATCAGCTAGCTCCACTTTGTATGGTATAGCCACAGGATTTTTATACTTTTCCATAATGTTAACCATTCCTTTCTCCCCAAGCTGTGTCCTGAGTCCCCGTGCCATTGCACACTCGTTATTGAGTAGAGGAAATTGTAGCTTTGCCTTAACACCATGTTTAGCAGAGATGAACTTGGAGAATTTACCACGTAAATAGAGGTTGAAAGCACCACACACCTCTTTCTTTAGCAGCACAGACTTACTATTTTCCAATTGTTCTTGGCAGTCCACTTGATCACATATCCTAACCACCATAATGTTATCACAAAACGGCTCCGTAATCGGTGTAAGTAGATTAACATTTTTATCACTTAGGAGCGTCTCGTTTTCTGTGTAGTTTATATTACCAATGTCTGTAACCAGATTGTCCAGGTTTTCCAACAACAACCACAACCCAAACCGCTCGTTGGTAGGCTTTATTCTGTTCCCCATAAGTTGGGGGACACTAAACACTTTAGAGAGAGACATCTTCACACTTTCAACTACCACGAAGCACTGATCAAATGCATCTGTAGCGTCTCTTATATATACCATTAATCAATTCTATTTTTAGATTATGACGTAACTGACAACGCTTGTCGGCAGAAAGCAGTACACATATAAATACAAAATCTCTCGAACATTGCCGGAGACTGCCCAAGGTTAACGATTGGAACTCAAACAAGATTTAACTTGTCACATGACGTAACAAAAAGTTAAATGATTTAATTGCATGGGAATGTTGCTTTACCTAAAATGTAATACTATGCAAGTGTTTAACATTTTACAATCAGCTTGTGTATTGGCTTTTTATGTTGGCTTTTTTGTTGGCTTTTGTTGGCTTTTGTTGGCTTTTGTTGGCTTGTGTTGGCTTTTTTGTTGGCTTTTGTTGGCTTTTGTATTAGCTCTCTCATATTTGCTCTTGCTTGTGGGGGGCTTATTATTTGGTCTTGGAAAGTATGTCAGTCCTTTTTTATGGCTGCAAAATGCTTACAGCCATGTTTGTAAGCAGCAACAACAACAACAACACACAAATTTCCCCCCCCCCCCCCAAAAAAAAACCAAAGTACTCTAAGCTTTATCAATGACTCTCAACTCTTACACTTACCTCTATCCCATGCCTAGTCAAAAAATTAGTGTATTTTTCAAATATTTCTACAAATATTTATAGAAAAATTTGAAAAATACACTAATTTTTTGACTAGTCATGGGATAGAGGTAAGTGTAAGAGTTGAGAGTCATTGATAAAGCTTAGAGTACTTTGGTTTTTTTTTTGGGGGGGGGGGGGGAATTTGTGTGTTGTTGTTGTTGTTGCTGCTTACAAACATGGCTGTAAGCATTTTGCAGCCATAAAAAAGGACTGACATACTTTCCAAGACCAAATAATAAGCCCCCCACAAGCAAGAGCAAATATGAGAGAGCTAATACAAAAGCCAACAAAAGCCAACAAAAAAGCCAACACAAGCCAACAAAAGCCAACAAAAGCCAACAAAAAAGCCAACATAAAAAGCCAATACACAAGCTGATTGTAAAATGTTAAACACTTGCATAGTATTACATTTTAGGTAAAGCAACATTCCCATGCAATTAAATCATTTAACTTTTTGTTACGTCATGTGACAAGTTAAATCTTGTTTGAGTTCCAATCGTTAACCTTGGGCAGTCTCCGGCAATGTTCGAGAGATTTTGTATTTATATGTGTACTGCTTTCTGCCGACAAGCGTTGTCAGTTACGTCATAATCTAAAAATAGAATTGATTAATGGTATATATAAGAGACGCTACAGATGCATTTGATCAGTGCTTCGTGGTAGTTGAAAGTGTGAAGATGTCTCTCTCTAAAGTGTTTAGTGTCCCCCAACTTATGGGGAACAGAATAAAGCCTACCAACGAGCGGTTTGGGTTGTGGTTGTTGTTGGAAAACCTGGACAATCTGGTTACAGACATTGGTAATATAAACTACACAGAAAACGAGACGCTCCTAAGTGATAAAAATGTTAATCTACTTACACCGATTACGGAGCCGTTTTGTGATAACATTATGGTGGTTAGGATATGTGATCAAGTGGACTGCCAAGAACAATTGGAAAATAGTAAGTCTGTGCTGCTAAAGAAAGAGGTGTGTGGTGCTTTCAACCTCTATTTACGTGGTAAATTCTCCAAGTTCATCTCTGCTAAACATGGTGTTAAGGCAAAGCTACAATTTCCTCTACTCAATAACGAGTGTGCAATGGCACGGGGACTCAGGACACAGCTTGGGGAGAAAGGAATGGTTAACATTATGGAAAAGTATAAAAATCCTGTGGCTATACCATACAAAGTGGAGCTAGCTGATGTTAAATTAGATGTTCTGTTAGCCGAACTTCCAGAGATATTGCAACAGCTTCGTGCTGAGGAGTTTTATCTTATGGATTTGGACATAACCCAAGATTTGGCTGGTGTTTTTAACAAGGCAGAGATGTGTGATTATCTAACATCGAATCACAACTTTTGTGTGCAAGGAGAGTATCGAGAAAAGTGTAATGTGATTGTGAACAATGATAAAACGGTTGGTATAGACTGTTTAACATGGATGAACTCTAATTCTAGAATAAAGATATATAACAAATTTATATGTCAAATTACAAGTCCTGGTGTAAACAAAGTCATTGGAAACCATATTATAGACTTTATCCGATGTCCAGACACCCGTCTAAGGGAAACGTTTACGTCTTACTTAGCTAAAGAACATGGTATTACAAGACTAGAGGCAACAATTTACAACTACAAAATGGATGGTGTATTTGACCCACTCGAAGATTGTGTTAGTGTATTAAACGCCAACAAACATTACTTAAAAGAAGCGCCCCTGTACTCGGTGCCGATCGCGTCCATGTGGACCAAACTATCGGATAACCTACGAAATAGTTGCTGTGTGGTGTTTAACAAAGTTTTGCAATTTGTGTATTGGGGTAATAAAAATACTCGGAAATTGACTGGTGTGCAAATCGAACTGCGCGATGGACAAGATCGGGAAAAGATGATAAACTATGCTCTCTCTGCCTATAGTTTTAATTACTTACCTGTAAACTTTGTAGAAATTGTTAACGATGATTCTGGAAACAACAATGTTCGCATTATACAGAAATGCTATCTTAAAGCTGGGGAAACATTCTTTTCCCAATCCAGGACATTGTTTTCCACAATTCCCGCAAACATAAACATTAGCGTATTAGGATTGACTCCTACAAATAATATTCCTCCCCAGGTGTTGAGAAAAAGAACCAATAAATCTAACAGACTTAAACCATACCCTCTTAAGGAAATTACCCCATTGAGTACAGTTAATGTGCTATGTGTAAGGAAACGAAAATTGGAGTTAGAGGAAATTGAGATCAAAAAAAGGAAAGTGGAGTATGTTGCAGAGACTACTGCCCTAAAGAAAGAGTACGAAGCAGTGTTGCAGAAAGAACAGACGATTGTGGATGCAAGAAACAGGTTTACAGTTTACTTTAAACAAAGTCCCTGGCAAAATCTAGATGTGAGTGGGAAATACAAACTCTCAGCATTTACTGTTAATTACAAAGGAACTTATCCACGCGTTGGAGTGCTTGTAGAAAGTGAAAAATGTAAACATGTGTGCTACTTAAGAGGATATTTAAAATCTATGTTTTTAAAGAGTCATGGTAATTTAGACTTGCTTAAAAAGGATGGATTTATTGTAACTCGATGTGGTGGATTGGACATTGTACATTTGGAAACTGAAAACCCGTTTGCAGCATTCAACACCAATGGAATTACTACATTTAATGGTAACTCGTTTGCTAAAATCGAGAATTTTAAGTTGTTCACAAGCATTCAAACAGACTATAGAGTAGAGTCGACATCGTATACGCAAGGTGACGTTGATCTGCTTAATAACATCACTATGCAGGAAATCAAAGGCCAAATAAAAATCCGAAAGTGCTCCCGGTTAGAAAGTTTGGAAAAAGGAACAGAACTAATTATTAAGGGAATAAAACCAATAGTATATAGACATAAAGTTAGATATGTGTTGGAAATAGAGAATATTGACTCTTTGTTTATATCCAATTACTGGCTGGAAAAGGAACTAGAAGATTCGGATACAGATTTGAATTATCGGATCAAAATTAAGCTGGATGCTCTTAAAACTACACCAAGCAAAAATAAGGAAAGAGTTGTGTTCTGTGTGTAATTATGCATGACAAATCAAGAATTTGGGCTGCCCTGTTCGTATTAAACAAATGAATACAAAAGGGACCTAAGAGATTTAAGCAAAAATTTAAGTTAAAATGTAGAAAAATGAAAATGAATGTTATTAAAATAAAGAAAAGAGTGTATTATATGTAAAAATTGTAGATATATGTAATTAATAAAACTATTGCATGGGTACCGCTTGTGTTTCTTGTTACCCGCCTGACACTCTTAATCCAATCGTTAACTTTCGGCAGTCTTCGGCAATGCTCGGTGAGCGTGGCCTTGAAAAGTAGTTGAAACTAGTGTAGTTGAAAGTATAGTATGACCCGTTTCTTACCTATATGAGCAACGACTCCAATAATAAAGAACCAATAGATAAATGATTCCTGCATAGTTATTGGTGTATAGATTTTTAAACTTAAGTGAGGATTGGGAACGAGACAGTCATAGCCTTAAGTTAAGAATCATCCATGCATTTGCCTTAAATAAAAGTGGTAAAACCATGAAACAATATGAGTGAGGTAGAAATGAGTTTATCACGTCTCAGCTTTCTTCACAAGGTTGGTAGTTACTCCCTGCTCAAGCTAATTTAAGCTACATCTAAGACAATCTGTTTAGCATATTCGAACCTTGAACTACACTGCAGTTCTTAGCCTCAACCTTTCTTGCCATAATTATGTTTCCTATTTCCATAACAAATTAAAATCCTAGGAGTGAAAGCTAAATCCCTCAAGGTCAAAGTCTACCATGCTAACCAATTAGCCACAGGGTCACATTTTAGGGCTTATCCGATATTGTGACTATTTATTAAAACCCATGTACATAATGTTTCTGGAATATGCGTGATTACCTATGTCAATGTAGCGGTATCGGTGGTGTAGTTAATAGCTGTGCTCAAGATAACGGGTTCAAACCCTGACAAAGTCGTGGGATTTTTAAAAGCGCTAATTCCTTTAGTATGCATTCCTTCGGAGGGGCGGGGAGTAAAGCCTGCCGTCCCATGTCATACATTTGTTCCACGTAAAAGAACCTAGCACTGCAATTGGCAGTGTGTAGTAAAATTTATAGGCGATATTGGTTAATTAGTAACGCTCTATTAAGTTCCAACGTTCGCCACTTGGAGTTAGTGACAGTAGCATTTGGTAACTAAAGTTGGACCTAACTGAAATTGAACTTGTTGGGAGACCTCGGGCGTTAAATCAAAAATGCCCAGCTATGGCCATTGGCTGCAATTCATAATATATCCTCTTTGCATCGTCCATCACTAGTTATTTTGCTTTCTAAGTAGTAAAAAGTATCCTACTTCCATTAGCTTTTCACCTGTCAATTCGAAGTACTGTACATATGCATTTCATTTGAGGGGTTTAGACATCGTGGTGTATAGGATTTGTGTGATAGCATGTGTTATTGTGATGACTGCAGTAGTGTGTGTATTAGTAATTGGATGAGGATTGGAAAGGATGCAGGCGGACACTTAAATTAAGAATCATCCCGGTATTCACCTGAAGTACAAGTGGGAAACCAAGGAAAACCTCCTCTCAGTTTTTCCTTACAAAGCCTAATGTAGACCAAGATTAAATTTCTTGGCAGAGCCGGAAATCAAACTCAGGCCTCCAAGGTGACGACCTAGAATGCTAGCCACTACACAACGAGGTCGTCTCTTATGATAGTCTACTTTGTACAGTCTCATGTTACGACGTTGTTGTTGTTGTTGTTATGAAGGGCTTAGACATCGTGGTCTTTTATACCCCTGTACTTGGGTGTATGCAAAATGTATGCGATAATCTGTGTTATTGTGGTGTCTGTAGGATTGTGTGTATTAGTTATTCATGTAAGGATTGGGAAGGAGGCTGCCCCGGCATTAATTTAGGAACCATTCCGACATTTGCTTGGAGTAGAAGTGGGAAACCACAAAATCCATTTTTTAAGACAACCAAGGTTAAATTCTGTATTCAAAATTCATATAAAAGTTTCACTAACAGTCAAGAGCCAAGCCTTCAGCCTCGGAGATTACACGCAATGTAAGCTATCAAATTTCTGCGAACTTGCACCTACCAAGCTCCCACAGTACGCTGGAGAGAACAGTCGCCTTTCAACTCACATAGTGTTCGCTTGCAAATGAATTGTTTAAACTTGTAACAAAATTCAATCAAAACTTGTAACAAAATTCAATCATCAATCACGCGTTATAGCATGTATGTGTGGTAAGACATCTTAGTCATCAGCCCCGTGTAGTTGAGAGTGTATCATTCACGTTAGTGGGTTGAGACACCATGGTCATCAGCCTCGTGTAGTTGAGAGTGTATCATTCACGTTAGTGGGGTGAGACACCATGGTCATCAGCTCAGTATAGTTGAGAGTGTATCTTTCACGTCAGTGTGTTGAAACACCATGGTCATCAGACCCGTGTAGTTGAGAGTGTATCATTCACGATAAGTGGTTGAGACACCATGATCATCAGTCCCTTGTAGTAGAACAGGAAATAAATAGTGACATATAGTTCATGAGTAGCGTGTGGTTAGAAATGTTAAAACATCGTAACAAGATTATCAACAAAAGATATGCATTACTGAGGTAAGTAACTTAATTCCAAATTCTATATTGATGTTTTCATCTTCAGTCTTTTGACTGATTGATGAGCTAATCATTTCATCCCTATATACTGTAGCTACAATACCCTACTTCCAAGGCAATCTGTTTAACATATTCTAAACATGGTCTACCCCTACAGTTCTTGCCCTTGACCCCTTCCTTCCATAACTAAGCTTGCTATTCCTGGATGCCTTAGTATGTGTCCTACCAACCTATCTCTTCTCTTCATTAACAGTCACCAGAAACATCTCTTCTCTCTCACTAGTCTTAATACCTCTTGGTTTGTAACCCTATGAACTTGAGTGTATGAAAGAGCTGTCTGATAACCTGTGTCACTGTAATGTCTGTACTATTGTATGTATTTGTAATAGAGGTAGGTATTGGGTAGGAAGCAGCTGTAGCCTTAAGTTAGGTACCATCCCGGCATTTCCTTAAGAGTGTAAGAGAGGAAACCCACAGAAAAACACTCTTAGAATGAGTGAGGTAGGAATTGAACCCGTCTCTTCTCAGTTTTGTCTCACAAGGCTGAGTGTACCCCGTTCTTTTAGGAGTTTTGTGATTTCGTAGTCATGTATCCCTGTGAACTTGGGTGTATGTAAAAGCTGTCTGATAACCTGTGTCACTGTGATGTCTGTACTACTGTATGCATTTGTAATAGAGGTAGGTATTGGGTAGGAAGCAGCTGTAGCCTTAAGTTAGGTACCATCCCGGCATTTCCTTAAGAGTGTAAGAGAGGAAACCCACAGAAAAACACTCTTAGAATGAGTGAGGTAGGAATTGAACCCGTCTCTTCTCAGTTTTGTCTCACAAGGCTGAGTGTACCCCGTTCTTTTAGGAGTTTTGTGATTTCGTAGTCATGTATCCCTGTGAACTTGGGTGTATGTAAAAGCTGTCTGATAACCTGTGTCACTGTAATGTCTGTACTATTGTATGTATTTGTAATAGAGGTAGGTATTGGGTAGGAAGCAGCTGTAGCCTTAAGTTAGGTACCATCCCGGCATTTCCTTAAGAGTGTAAGAGAGGAAACCCACAGAAAAACACTCTTAGAATGAGTGAGGTAGGAATTGAACCCGTCTCTTCTCAGTTTTGCCTCACAAGGCTGAGTGTACCCCGTTCTTTTAGGAGTTTTGTGATTTCATAGTCATGTAGCCCCGCGTACTTGGTTGAGTGTTGAATTTGTCTAATAACCTGTGTAACAGCAATGGCTGTATTAGTGTGTGTATTTGTAATTCAGATGAGGATTGGGAAAGAGGCGGCCGTGGTCTTAATTTAGGAACTATCCAAGCATTTGCATGGAGTAAAAGTGGGAAACCACAGAAAACAACTTCCAAAATGGTTGAGGTAGGAATCAAAACCCAGCTCCTGTCAGTTTTGCCTCACAAGGGTGAGTGTACTCCGTTCCAGTTCTGAGACCAGAATTACATTTCTTGGCTGAGCAGAGAATCAAATTCAGGCTTAAGCAGTGACATGCAAGAATGCTAGCCACTACACCACAAGGAAGACATGTAGTTGTTGTTGTTGTTTCATTTGAGAGGGATTTGACATCGTGATTATTCTGTTCCCACGTACTTGGATCAGTGTGGAATAGGTCTGATAACCTGTGTCATTGTGCTGGTTGTATTAGTGTTTGT
This sequence comes from Meconema thalassinum, assembly GCA_946902985.2. Lineage (NCBI taxonomy): Eukaryota > Metazoa > Arthropoda > Insecta > Orthoptera > Tettigoniidae > Meconema > Meconema thalassinum. The sequence goes on along the minus strand of OX336389.2, from coordinate 1,467,565,753 downwards.
ATTTGTAATTCAGATGAGGATTTGGAAAGAGGTGGCCGTGGTCTTAATTTAGGACCTATCCAAGCATTTGCATGGAGTAAAAGTGGGAAACCACAGAAAACTACTTCCAAAATGTTTGAGGTAGGTATCAAAACCCAGCTCCTGTCAGTTTTGCCTCACAAGGCTGAGTGTACCCCGTTCCAATTCTGAGACCAGAATTACATTTCTTGGCTGAGCAGTGAATCAAATTCAGGCTTAAGCGGTGACATCCAAGAATGATAGCCACTACATCACAACGTAGACAATATAAGGCTGGTCTTGATTGTACTTGATCAATCAATAATAATAATAATAAAATATTAATAATAATATTATATATTCCATTTAGCAACTACACGGCCGACCTCTCCCTGTGACGTCATCCACGGTCTCAGGGCGCGGCGGCCATCTTGCCCATTAGCCACTGCGCCAGCTCTGAATGACCCCTCCATAAGAATAACATAGAGTGATTGCGCGCGGCGGCCATCTTGCCCATTAGCCCCTGCGCCAGCTTCGGCTTATATTACCTACTCTAGCGAGCCCAAGACAGGCTTTTGCACTTTACCGTAAGAGCAATGAAACATGAGCAAAAATCTCTTTAAGAAACTAGTTGTTATTGCAAACGTATTTAAATGAAAAAGAGCATAAAGCCAAAGATATGTAGTCTATAGTATATAGAAAACTATAATGTTATTTGTTTTACGTCCCTTTTAACTACTGCGGCTTTTAGAGACGCCAGGGTGCCCGAATTTTGCCCCGAAGGGAATCTTTAACGTGCCAGTAAATCTACTGATACGGCTCCCTCACATTTGCGCACCCTCAAATGCCAGCTGCCTGCGCCAGGATTCGATCCTGCAAACTTGACCACAGCAAGCGAGAACGTTACCGCTGAACCACGCAGCCAGCCTAGTATAAACAGACTCGGGCATGTTGTACAGAATGTCTGTGTATACAACGTCCGACGCTAGAATGGAACCTGCTTGCAAACCAACGTGGGTATATCCACTGTGCCCAATTACATACATAGGCTATATTGACCATGGGGTTATAATTAGTTTCCTAGTGACTGAAATGAATTACAATAATTATTATTCATGTCGCCTCCGTAACGTAGCGGTCAGCATGGTTAGCTGCCGTCCCAGAGGTCCTGGGTTTGATTCCCGGCTCTGCCACGAAATTTGAAAAGTTGTATGAGGACTGGAACGGGGTCTGCTCGGCCTCGGGTGGCCCAAATGAGTAGAGGGGGTTCGATTCCCACCTCAGCCATCCTCGAAGTGGTTTTTCCGTGGTTTCCCACTTCGTCTTCGGTCAAATGCCGAGATGGTACCTACTGTAAGGCCACGGCCGCCTCCTTTCCTCTTCCTTGCCTATCCATCCTAACCTTCCACTCCCTTCCCTCATGAGGCCCCTGTTCCCTTTGCAGGTGAGGCCGCCTGGGCGAGGTGCTGATCCCACCTCACCAGTTGTATCCACTCCGATTAGATGTTCCCAGCTCTAGGACACTGCCTGAAAGGGCGGTAGGGGTGAGTTCCCTCGCTGAGTCCGTGGGATCCACCACCCTGGAGGATAACCTCGATTTAAAAAAATATTATTCATACACTTCTCACACATATGGGGGGCTACATTTTATGACTAGTTTTGTTTGCCAAGCGAGCATCATCAGATCATGCTCACTCGTCATCACCGATTTCGTCCAAAATTAAGGTAGGCTATGTAGCCTATATGCAGGGGACCAGAATTTAAAGAGACAGAAATGGGAGCTCCAGATGGCCAAGCGAATAGAAAAGAATACAGTAGAGTCTCGGAAACTCCGGCACTCCGGATTTCTCGGCCACCCTGACATGATTTTTGTTTGTTTTTGTATTTCCGCACAGAGCATTATTATGTTTTCCTTCGTCTTCTCCATCAAAGGAATTATCGACAGTCAAATACAGGTAGTTGTAATGTACAGTACTGTAAATGCACGAACTGTTGGCAGTAAGAAGTAAACAAACGGTTCTCGCGCTGAGCGTTGTATTTATTTGAATGCGCATTCTCCGCAATTCTGTTTCTTCGCCGTTTTCGTGACGAGGCTTCAAGAAACAAGTGCCAAAGCGAAAAGCAAAAGAACATTATTTACTTTTTTGCAAAAAAAGTAAATGGTAATTTTCATTAAGTGAAAAAACTATTTGATACGGGAATTGTTTTGTACATATACTGTACAGTGTAGATATTATAACAAGAAGTTCCGTGAAGAACTACACAGCCTACTTTTCATGCCAATGATTATTCTACAGTAGCCTATATGAACCTATCTAGAATAATGACGAAATGAAGTTGGTAATATCGAAATATCTAATTAGTTCAAAATATACCTGGTATAATGTAGCCTAATAGAGCACTACAATTGGCAACCCTGGTGACTGAATATATTCTTAGTTCCACCTCTTAAGGTACAGAATACAAAATTTGGTTGAAGTCCAATGGACGTTACATGCAGTTAGACACTGGATCTATCAGCACGCGTAAAAGCATGTTGCCAACAATACCATGCGTGTGCTGGTCAGAAATAATCTGAATTATTATGATATCTTGTTGTGCCAATTTTGGATGAAATCCATTTGTTAGTATAGAAGTTACTTGTATTTTAAAATTGGACATATCAGCAGGCATAGAATCATGTTGGCAGCACTGCCTTGTATTAATTACTCCAAATTAATCTAGTATGTCAGGTGCTATAGGTGTGCAAAGTATAGAGCTGTTGGCTTGCATACTTTCTGATATATTGATATTAGGGTAAAAAGAATATAGACAGCATTTATTAACAGTTGGCAACCCTGATTGCTCTTAATAATACTTATAGTCATATCTGTTATGGTACACATAGCACATACGAAATTTGGTTGAAATCCAATTGATAGTGTAGAAGTTATATGCATTTAAACATTGGACCTATCAGAAGGCTTAAAATTATTTTGGCAACACTGTCATGGTTGGCCTCCTGGAAATTAAACTGAAATAGTATTATCTACATGTTTGCCAATTTTGGAATAGCTCCCATGCATACCTTGCATGATATCCAACATGGAGCTCAAATTTCAAGTGCGTTTTTTCAGCAGTTGGTAGCACTGACATCATTTTCAAATATGGACGTGAGATATTCCGGTGCACATCTTTACTCATACTAAATTTGGTTTTGATTGCTGCAGCCGTTTAGGAGTTGATAGGGGGGGGGGCACACACAGCCAGCCAGACAGACAGACAGACAGACAGACAGACACACATTTTCCCGGATCGATCTCATAAGTCTACTTTTTCCTCATTTTTGCAAAATGTGAAAAGTAGGCTAAAAATAATTTGTAGGCCTCGTTTTTCTAAGTTTTCTTTTATAATTTACAGTAATTGATTTCCTTGATTTTTATGTAGTACAGTACTGAACTGTATATTCAAGTAATGCAATTGTAGTGGCTTAATCGTTTTAAAACTTTTGTTTCTGTTAAAGACAAATAAATGTACTGCATTGCATTACATGTAAATCAAAACAAACAGCGTATTTCTTCTTTTTAACACATTTCCCGATAATCCGTCATTTTCGCGAACTCGGCCACCCTTCGGCCCACATTAGGCCGAGTTTGCGAGACTCTACTGTAGCACTTTTGGCGCGAGTAGTGCGAGGCATGAGCCACATAGGCAATGATAGCCTACTGTCGGGGAAATAAGTATAGATACTCGAGTTTAGAGGTCAATAAAACCTTTACCCTTAGTCTTACATAAGAACAACCTACACCAAAATTTTCCTTGTTTTATTTGTCGTTTAACGATATAGAGTAAATATTTGCATTGTATCTCGTTAAAATTTTATAGCAGATTGAACAAAAAAAGTACCGGTTTTTCTTACCAAGTTCACGGAGCGCTCACTTAGAAGGATCATTACGTTAAAAGTATTAATCGGATCGTAACGAAACTCTAATACGTCTTAAAGAAACTTATTGTTAACGCGTGTATGAAGTTTTAATCTGATCTGACGTTTCTTTACGTAGTTGTTGTGAATTTTGTAAAACATCTTTTTCTCGGGCCTGGGTGGTCATAGCAGTATGAAATATGGCTTGTTATGAGGCTCATAGCAATGCAAGGCTTAACGTAAAACTACATTTTATCTACTTTTGATAATTGCTTTTATATCGATTGATATTTAATCGGGTGGTTATGTGAGAAGAATGTATCGTAGCAAGCGACGGGAACGATGCGCTCGGTCGAGGAAACTCGTGCGACGTTGCCCTGTGAAACATAATACGCGCGCGTTCCAAGCCGTAAGGTCTGTGAATTTCTGTTGTATTGTAATTTGTGTTAGGCCGGTATTACACTGCTAAAGAAATGTGTCAAATAAATGTTATCAAATATTTTATAAAACTGAACTTTTATCAAAGTTATACAAAGCAATTATCACACCATTACACTACATCAAATATTTTATCATATTTCAGCAAAATGGATGAAGGACAGTTCCGTGTTCACTTAACTATATTATGGTAGTTGAAATTCTGTGGTGGCATACCGGTATATAAAAGAAACGGAAAGATAAAGTGAATGTCTATGGGTTAAACCATGGGTCGCTCACGTGACAAGGAAGATATTATTTTATACGAGTAAAATCTTGGTGAAGGAGCTGCAGTACGAGGACTTGAAATATGACATTAATTAAAATAAATTTAAAAACCATACGTGAAATTGACGAATTATAATACAAAAATTATAATATATATTCGCCTCCGTGGTGTAGTGGTCAGAGTGCTTAGCTGCCACCCAGGAGGTCCGTGGTTCGATTCCCGGCTTTGCCACGAAATTTCAAAATTGGTATGAGGATTGGAACGGGGTCAACTCAGCCTCGGGTGCTCCAAATGAGTAGAGGGGGGTTCGATTCCCACCTCAGCCATCCTTGAAGTGGTTTTCGTGGTTTCCCACTTCGTCTCCAGGCAAATGCCGGGATGATACCTAACGTAAGGCCACGGCCGCCTCATTCCCTCTTCCTTGCCTATCCCTCCCAATCTTCCCATCCCTCATAAGGTCCCTGTTCGCTTTGCAGGTGAGGCAACCTGGGCGAAGTGCTGGTTACACACCCCAGTTGTATACCCGATTCCGAAGTTTCAAAATGGAGGCGGTAAATGTGGGATCCATCGCTGAGTCCGAGGGAATAGCCAACCCTGGAGGGTAATACGATTAAGAAAAAAAAAATACACTATCATTCACGTCTATTTAACTTGCCTATTTAATTCTTCTTTATATCCTGAAATATGCGTCCCTTATGTACAGCGCTAATAGCCTCTGCTAATTTTACCTACAAATTAGAGAAACGTGTCTTAGATTTCATTTCCGCAAGAAGTTAAACATTTCCCAACACCTTTTTTAATGAGGGCTTTGGACCTCCATTGGCGGGTTTAAAAATGGTGTGTCAGCCTAAAAGCTATTATTATAAGATTAATTGTTTGAAGTAATTTACACTTTGAGATTATAAGATTATAAAACTGCTCCCTTTTTAACTGTCTGAAAAATCACTGCCCGATGAATCAGATGAACTGTCATTTAAGTTTATAACAAGTGGCTCAACAACGGGGACGTCTTCTGTTAGCCAATCCTTTTCCCAGTAATGTTTCTCTATTTTTAGCCTACTTTTCACATTTTGCAAAAATGAGGAAAAAGTAGTCTTATGAGATCGATCCGGGAAAATGTGTGTCTGTCCTTCTGTCTGTCTGGCTGTCCATCTGTCTGTCTGGCTGTGTGTGTGTCCCCCCCCCCCCTATCAACTCCTAAACGGCTGGAGCAATCGAAATAAAATTTGGTAGGAGTAAAGATCTATACCTGAATATCTCACGGCCATATTTGAAAATGATGTCAGTGCTACCAACTGCTAAAAAATCGCAATTGAAATTTGAGCTCCATGTTGGATATCTTGGAAGGTATGAATGGGAGCTATTTCAAAATCGGCACACATATAGATAATAATATTGCAGTTTAATTTCCAGAAGGCCATACATGGCCGTGTTGCCAAAATGATTATAAGCCTACTGATAGGTCCAATATTTAAATGCATATAACTTCTACACTATCAATTGGAATTCAACCAAATTTCGCATGTTGTATGTGTACATAACCAGATATGACTGAACGTATTCTTATGAACCACCAGTGCTGCCAACTGTTAAAAATGCTCTTAATTTCTTTTATCCAAATACCAATATATATGAGAAAGTATGCAAGCCGACAGCTTTAAACTATGCACACGTATAGTACATGACATTCTATATTAATTTGGAGTAACTTATATACGTCAGTGCTACCAACATGATTCTAAGTCTGTTGAGAGGTCCAACTTTAAATACATGTAACTTCCATACTATCATTTGGATTTCAACCAAATTTCGTATGTGCTATGTGTACCATAACAGCTATGACTATGCGTATTCTTAAGAGCAACCAGGGCTGCCAACTGTTAATAAATGCTGTCTCTATTTTTGTTACCCTAATTTCAATATATCAGAAAGAATGCAAGCCAATAGCTCTAAACTTTGCACACGTATAGTACCTGGCATTCTAGATTACTTTGGAGTAACTAATATAGGCCTACGCCAGTGCTGCCAACATGATTCTAAACCTGCTGATAGGTCCAATTTTAAAATGCATGTAACTTCTATACTAACTAATGGATTTCATTCAAAATTGGCACAACAATAGATCATATTATTTCAGATTATTTCTGACCAATACATGCATGACACTGTTGCCAACATGATTTTACGCGCGCTGTTAGATCCAACGTCTAACTGCATGTAACGTCCATGCTATTCATTGGACTCCAACCAAATTTTGTATTCTGTACCTTAAGAGATGGAACTAAGAATATATTCAGTCACCAGGGCTGCCAACTGTAGTGCTCTATTAGGCTACATTATGCCAGGTATACAGTATTTCCAACTAATTAGAAATTTCGATATACCAACTTAATTTTGTCATTATTCTTGATAGATCCATATCGATTAATCATTGGTATGAATCTTAAATTTTAAGAAAAGTAGGCTCTTTAGTTCGTCACGGAACTTCTTGTTTTTTGGCGTGTTCGATGCATTTTTCCATAGCTCCGGTGTTACAGACCTTAAGGCTTCTTTACAGAGATCTCGCATCACCTCCATTGATCTCCCTCTCTCCGCCTGGTTACTCATATTCACATTAGCTATTTTATTTTTCACGTAGGACCAAACCAGCTCTATGGGGTTGAGCTCACAATGAGCAACTGGCAACCAGACGAGTTCGACGTCAGGACGAACATTCTTGATTATCTGTTCCAGCTTCTTTTTAGGTGCCCTGAAGTGAGGTTTGGCGTGAACAATTAGCTCTGCTTTCGTCATACTTTCATACTTTTGGATTCTGGGAGGAAGAGGAATATCTTTAATTGCAGCGGCACATCTCTTCACCGTGGCTATCGACCTTCCAATACACTTGGATACTATTTGCTAAACCCTCTTATCATTATTACTTTCTCTCTCGCATCTAAAAAAACATATTGCACTTAAAATCATGGCAAATTCTCCATCCGTTAACTGCGGATTAGCTGGCATCTTGATCGATGTGCAAACAATAGATAATACAGACAGTGATAGTTGCTGCTTGTTGCTAATGACTCAACGAAGAACAAAGGTCAGAGTTTGGTGTGCGTAGGAACGAGCGCGCAGCAACTGGCAACATTGCCAGGCTGCTGCGGTACTATCGCCGCCCTCAAAGGTCCGATTAAATATCAATCCATATAAAATCGATAATCACAAGTAGATAAAATGTAGTTTTACGTTAAGCCTTGCATTGCTATGAGCCTCATAACAAGCCATATTCCATACAGCTATGACCACCCAGGCCCGAGAAAAAGTTGTTTTACAAAATTCACAACAACTATTTTAAGAAACGTCAGATCAGATTAAAACTTCATATACGCGTTAACAATAAGTTCCTTTAAGACGTATTAAAGTTTCGTTACGATCAGATCAATACTTTTAACGTAATGATCTTTCGAAGTGAGCGCTCCGTAAACTTGGTAAGAAAAACCGGTATTTTTTTAGTTCAATCTGCTATAAAATTTTAACGAGATACAATGCAAATATTTACTCTATATCGTTAAACGACAAATAAAACAAGGAAAATTTTGGTGTAGGTTGTTCTTATGTAAGACTAAGGGTAGTTTCCAGGCAGCCGTTGGCGCAGCGCAAAGAGTAGGTTACAGAAAGGAAATGCGAAGTTCGTGGGGTCCAGTCCCTATGTGGAACCCTACTCCCTTGACCGAGCCTTTCCAATCTTAATACGTTTCACCAATCCAACATCGCGGCTGCGTGAAATATTTAACTGGCAGTAAGTTAGCCTATATATCTCCACAACAGTAACAGATATCGCCCTGAAATTTTGTACGATGACAAAAGGTACTACTAGAAGTTCAACTATTTGACTTTCATACACGTGTTATGTACAAATCGAACATGGCAGCCAGGCGAAGTTGAAACATTTAAATATAATTTTCTCGCGATTTAACCAACCGATCGCAGTGAAACTTGGTACAGCAAGTGTTTATACACATTGAAATGCACTGGCCGGGATGGTACCTAACGTATGGCCAAGGCCGCCTCCTTTCCTCTTCCTTGTCTATCCCTCCCACTCTTCCCATCCCCTCATCATGCCCCTGTTCGCTTTGCAGGTCAGGCCCCTTGGGCGACGCGCTGGTCACACTCCCCAGTTGTATCCCCGACTCAGAGTCTCAAGCTCCAGGACTCTGACAGTGGTGGTAGAGGTGGGATCCCTCGCTTAGTCCGTGGGTAAAGCCAACACTGGAGGGTAAACAAGAAAGAAAGAAAGAAAGAAAGAAAGAAAGAAAGAAAGAAAGAAATCACTGGCATCCAATTTTATTCAATTGTTTACACAGCCTCAAGATGGTAGCTGTTAGAAATTTTAAATTTAAGTTTTTATTTCTTGTGTCCTAATCATGCGATTGAAGTGAAAGTGTGAATGACGAACCTACGCAATAAACTACATCTAATGGAATACATATATAACAATTCAACATGGTGATCATCCGAAATAGCTACTGTAGTCGGCTCTAAATATCTACGAATCTATACAGCAATCAAACTGAAATTTTGTATGTTGATAGAAGCTATTAACATAAGTTCACCTAAGGATCACACAATAACCTGGTGAGCACAAAACCAACATGGCGGAGACGCGAAATTTCAATATTTAAATGGAGTTTTCACGTGACGTTACATCCGAGCATTGTGAAACTTAGCATGGTATATCTCCATACAAGCTTTAATATACTGACGTCTAATTGAATGGAATTTTATGACAACTTAAAAATGGCGTCTGTGCAAATTTTTTAAAACTCGTATCCATTTCTCGTGTCTTAAGTAAGACCCGTAGGATATAAAAATAGGCTATTTAGTTCTTCACGGAACTGCTTGATAGAATTAAACTTACATGGTTGTTTTAAAGTAGCAATTAAAAACAAAAACACACGTGGCGCATGCCTCGATGAACCCGCACAAAAAGTGTTATTTGATTATAAAAGCTTTTGCGTCTGGAGCACCTACGTCTGTCACTTTAATGTCTGGTCAAGTCCTGCACATCCCTTAAGGTGCGGCCCCCTTGTTAGGCTTAATTTAGGTTCAGTGGATATGTACGGTATATAGTTCTTACATAACCTACATTATTGAAACATTAGAATCCATTTTTCAGTAGCCTACATATTGTACCCGTTTAGGGCTCAACGTCATCTGAATGCTCCGACAAGCTCAATCCTGTGGTCAACGGCTAACTAATAGCTGGCTTGGTCTTGGCTTTTCAAAGCTACATAAAAGTTACACATTTCAAAGGTGCTGCACTATCTATTACAATTTACAGTACAAGGTAGGCTACATCTAAGTTGTCGACATGACATAAACATTCAAATAATGCAGGCCATCAAACTATCCCATACCTGCTTGCACTATTACCAGTTTACCGCAATATTCATACAATTTCATGCCTATCAGTCAAATTATTTTCATTATCGTTTTTAAAACTATTTTCAAATTTCATTGATATTACTGAAATCTCTGAAGGGATTCTGAATTGAATTTAAGCAAACAACAAGCAGTTCCGTGAAGAAATAAATAGCCGATTTTCATATATCCTACTAGTCTCTTCAATTAAAAACTCCTGCGTCCAATAAAAGGATTTTCCATGTGATGTATACAAAATAGCTTTTGATACACGACCTGTGTCAGTACCATCACCATTGCAATGAGATGGTATGAGCCAGAATATATTACTTTCAGTATCGAAGACCAATAAGACTCCTCCCGCGAGAAGGCATGTTTCTGTAACGCATCACGGGAGTTTAATTTAAGAAAAGTCAAATTCACTGTTTCTCTCATTTACGAAAAGTAAGCTACAGAATTTAGTGCCATTAGATCATGATTATTATAATAGCCTATCATACGAATCCTCTCTTCAATCGCTTGAATACGGTACGTGAAATAAAAGAAAATAGGCCTAAGGATCTTAAATTTTGATCTGATGCCATCTTGAATTTTTGAAGAAAACAACTGATCATTAGATGTCGCTATGCTAAGATCTAAATAAAGATTCGCTCTTTGGTGATTAAATAGCTAGAAAAATAATTTGAAATATTTTAAAATCACTTGACCACCATGTTGCTTTTGTGTTTCTCAGGATTTGGAAAGTCACATAGGCCTATATGTGCTTAGTTAATAGACCTTTATCACCGTACAAAAATTCAGTTGGAATTCAGAAATAGTATCGGAGAAGTTGTGAACCGGTGGACTATATTTCATATACGCCATGTTGGATTGTTTCATATATATAGTGAACCCTGGCAAAGAAGCTTATGAGACTCAGTTTCGGGGGGTGTAACAGTCCATATCGTAAGTTGTTGTTAAAGCGCTTCATTAACATGCAGGGGAACATATAACAAAATAACATGCAGGAAAAAGTAAAGCCAGGGTTATAACAAATGAATTTAATAACAAATCAGCTATTTACAATAAGAATTAACAAACAAAACTCCCATAATGACTCCCACTGAATAAATTAAATCGCCAAAACTAGGCCAAATCTCAGGAGAGATTATTATTCGGACCAAGTGTCCCAAAAAGAAAATAGACAATAATGACAATGTATGCCCGAGTGCTGTTCTACATGCTTCACGATGAGTACAGTTGAATGCATGATTCGTCATCATCCGGAATAAACTTTCAGAAGACGAATCCGCATTACTTAGAGCTAGACAGACGCGGGGAACAACTATACAACACTTAAAACTAAACCGACACGTCCTATACTTAAAATAAACAACACAATAATTTCCGCATGAAATTGGAATCAAAACTGCCGTAGCAAAACATTACTGCCTAAAATTAGGACTTCTCACACAAATCAACACAAGTAAGTTAACACGTGACCAACAAAAACAAATACATATATGACCGCCGTCATTTTTACAAGTATAATACCACTACACCACACGGGTGTCACACAGACTAATTTACATGAACTGAGTCATAGACAAATCACTAGGCTCAAAGCCAACATTTACATCATTAACACAACATTCCATCCATACGACATGCAATAATCCGTCCCAAACATTGCGAACTCCCCAATTAATTATGGTTCAAAATAACCATCACAAAGAACAGGTTTGCTAAATGAAAGCTTAAAGGGGCCAGTCGGACAGCAGGACTGCCTAACAAAATAAGTCACCAGGCTAGACGGGCGATTCGTGGAACTCTGCATATCTGTCAACCCACGTGTCAAAATAACCTCGACCTCCCAAGGCACGGGATCGAGTCTCGAAGAAGCGTGCCCCAAAGCACAATAATACGTGTGCGTGTGTCAGAACAAAATACATCTCAGCATTTCCCCTAGGAAATCCAAGAATCAGCATATGGACAAGGAACAGCGGTCTCCTCGGAGCACCCTGCCTTTCCATCAAAATACAACAACAACAAATATGAGGGCGGTAGGACCTCTACCCCTCTTCACGTAGAATCAAAACACACACCTGACACGATAACACACACAGAATCACACGTATGGGTTTGACAGACCCCGAAATAAAATGACATAAATATTTTCCACCTGCTGGCGCCTCCGTTCTATGCCTGTGACTATCGAACCTGAAAAGGACTCAAAAAAATCTAAAAAAATTAGAACTAAGGTGTTCTACAACTACATCTTAATTTTGTTGCGCTCGGCAACCCTAATATGAATAATAACCTGTTCAGCAAACATCTTACAGTAATTACCTCCCTTTCCTATCAAAAATATATGAACTTTAATAAAACACCACTTATCGAATGTAACGGGTTTCGCATTCGCATGGATAAAAATCACGTACACGCGCCGTGTACACTAAATATGACTCCAAAGAAAAATAATACACAACAAACGACTTTGGCCACGCGCCAACGTACATTTAAAACATTTAGTGTCGGTGCAAGAAAAACAATCTAAAACAAGAAAAAGAAGAAAATGAACTATTTACAAAGTTCCCCCGCCGTATCTAACTACATATTGAATAATCAATTTTTGTGCATCACCGTATCAGCTTGTAGAACATATAACTTCCATCTCGGCCCATTTCCCTACGGGAAATTAGCCCTCCATCGTTGTCTTCGTAGAAGCGTTGGACATCACTCCGGCTCCTGACCACACGTCGGACATCTTGGTGTAGTCTCCTCGACAGATAAGTTCAATGTTATTATAAATTGACCTGGCTATAATCGCTTGTGAGTTACTAATTTCGCCCACGATTGTCCTATGCGATTAATCAACGAAGACTTTCCCTAGCTCTCGCTTACACACGCACAATACAACACTTGAAAAATACAATAAAATTTACATGAACTATACACTTCAAACCCATCGTCACTGGCTTGACAATACAAGTTTTAAATCTGGCTGTCTCGCAGTCGTTATCTCGCTCGGTAATCTCTACTGCTCTTGTGAACCTTCGCTCGTGTTGAGCGCTAATTGGAATGTTACTCAAGTCTTGCCCCTAAGAGCTGAAAATAGTTGTCTTCAAGATAATATTTAAGTACTTAAAATCACCACGCAAACTGGCGTGAAGTTAGCTCACCAGAGCTCAAACCGTTAGACTTCAAATAATATTAGAGCTTTAAAAATCACTACGCAAACTGGCGTGAAGTTAGCTCACCAGAGCTCAAAACGAATGACATCGAAACAGCGTCTCGTCGATCAATTTATTGGAAACTGACAGAGTGAGGAGGAGTGGGGTGAATTAAGAAAAAAATTCTAGAGTTTTCATCTCACACACATGGGACTAGTGTCAATCTTCATCATTTAATTCAAACGTCTCAGCGCACTCATGCGGAGATATTTCGGATCGGCGGTTCTTTAGATAATCAATTCCGCGCGCTTTTTACCAGTGACGCCACCCATCGCGTGGTTTTGGCTTGGTCTCATCTGATTGGGTGATTCAATCGTAGGTCGGTTGCAAGAAACTCGTGACCATCCCCTTATGACTCCAATTCTGGTGCATGTTGTTACACAATTTGGCCTTGAACTCAGCTTACCCGGCCGTTTTCAAGAATAGCTACCAAGCCCTGCTTCTGTGGCAATCATTGCAACACGCTAACTTGCCTTCCTCTTTGTCAACTTCCACAAGTACTGCCTGGGCCGCAGTAATAATAATAATAATAAATCATGAATACTTATTTATCGCAGATTAATAAGGGTTCATTTATCCTCAGCATGGTTTTGAAATTCGAAGCAAGTGATTGATTTGGATTTCAAAAACAATATCCACAGTAGTAACAACAACATCTCTTTAGTACCTCGCTCAGCTGCTTGAGTGTACACTCCACTGACCCAATTAGTGTGCGCGCTCCGCCGGAATGTCATTCATACGTCTCGCTAGACCTCCCCTTCTTCTCACGTGATTACCACTCCTGTCGTCTCAGCTGTCTTGTTGTTTACAAACAAAGCACACTCTCTCCCAGGCGCTCCACGGCCACGTACATTTGAGTGTTGGCTCTCAAATAAATATTCTGCAATAATGATTCTGCACACATAATCCTGCTTATTCATCAAATGGTTCTCTTCTCCTTCTTCTTCTTCTTCTCCCATCTTCTTCTTCTACCGTCTTCTTCTCCTCCCATCTTCTTCTTCTCCCATCTTCTTCTTCCGCCGTATTCTTCTTCTTCCTCTTCTCCTGCTACCATATTTCCTGGCCCTTGCTCGAAACTTCGTCCCGCGAATTTCCTCTACTATTTTGCTGTTTCGGCTTGTCGGCTGATTTCTTCTGCTGCCGTAATAAGCTTCCCGCCCCCTCTCCTTGGTGATTATCCGGGCTCTGTCTATTCGCCATTGCACGCCCCCACTTCTCTTTGTCCGTCTCTTCGGCGTTTAACTGATCCAAATACTTCTGCGATTCGACGTACCGCTCATCCCAAATGTTGCGATAGTCTCCCCGATTATCTTGGTGATAGTTCCTCGTGTTGTTCCACCTGCCATCTCCATTCCTTTGGTAAGGTCTACCCTGCCTTTGGTTTCCACTCCAGTTGGTGTACTCTCGCTGGTACGTCCATTGATTTTGCTGGTTCTGATTGTTTTGATTATAGTTATCTCGGCGATTCTGAAAATTTCGATTATTCTGGTTGAATTGATTTCGGCCATCATAGTCTTGCCGTCTCGGTGTAAACTGCGTTCCCGTAGATTGGGTTTTTGTTTGGTTTCCCTGGTTGTGACTAGTTTGGTGTCCCTGAACCACTTCTGCCGTGTTGACACATTCCATGTTTCTTCTCCCTGTCTGTGGACTAACCATACTTGTCTCGTCTAGATGGCGGAGTAACTCTTCAGCCTGCACTGCGGTCTTAATATTTCCGGCTACTAACAGCTGTTGAATATTCATAGGAAGTTGTTTCCCAATGGTTAGACCCATGTTTTCTTCACTAGGGGGGTCGCCAAAATCGCGCAATTTAACCTGCTGTTGGCTAAAAAATTCTGAAAATCTAGTAGGATGCGTGCTGTGATATGTTCTAGTGTACAGATCCATTCTTAATCCCTGCTGCAAAGAAGGACTCCAGAACTTCTTTAAGAACGCTTCTCTGAATTGTGCCATGTCGGTGAATGTATATTTAAAATTCAAGAACCAGATTAAGTTTGGGCCCTCTAAAAACTTTTCCACAAGTCGCAACTGTTTTGCGGAACTGATATGTTGATCGTTAAAATAGTCATCCAGCTGACGTAAAAAAAGCCTTGGGAGTGGTTCCTGTGTGCTCCCTGAATTTATCGGGTTTGAAATCATTCCCCCTAATGACCTGAATTACTTGGACAGGTGCCAAGTCGGGTTGCGGTGTGGACGTCTCTCCCCTGTACTGTTGGAATGCGTTGCTCGTTAATTTAGGACTTTGACCTCGGCTGTTATCCTCAGCCAACTTCAAGCCCCCCGGACTTCCAATGCTTCCCTGCTTGCCTACTGCGTTTTCAGCCGAAAATAATGTTGCGTTCTCTAATGACCTGATTTCATTTTTAATTATGAGATCTGTGTGTTCTTGGAGTTTGGATTTTACGTTTTCCTCCAAAGTCTGCATTCTCGAATTGTATTCACCTAAGCGCTTTAAAATTGTCAGCCTGTCTTCCTTCGTTTCGTTGACCTGCTGCTCCCAATCTCTTCGGATCCTGCTCTCAAACTGCTAATTTTCTCTTCGTTCCTTTCTTGACTCTTCTCTAGCTGTTCCCCTATTTCTTGTATCTAATGCTGTGTTTTGACTAATTGTTCTCCGACCTCTTCTCTTATAACCTGCTGGGTTTTAATTAATTGGCCTTCCAAATTATCCCGATTTTTATTGAGCTGTTCTCCTACCTCTTCTCGTATTACCTCTTGTGTTTTAACTAATTGTTCTCCGACCTCTTCTCTTATGACCTGCTGGGTTTTACTTAATTGGTCTTCCAAATTATCCTGATTTTTATGAGCTGTTCTCCTACCTCTTCTCGTATTACCTGCTGGGTTTTAATTAATTGGTCCTCCAAGTTTTCACGCAAGTGCATACGTTCTGTTTCGGTTTTGATCACAAGTTTATCGATTTCCTTTATTAATTCAAGTACGTTGCTGTCGACTGAATTAATCTGTTGCTGTAATTTATCCTGTGTGCTCTTCATTCCCGCCGTGTTGTTGACGCATGCTGCCTCGATTTGCTTTAATTTATCGGCCACCATTTCATCAAATTGTATGAGTTTATTGTCAAATTTCGACTCCAACTTTTTAATCTCACCTAATTGTTTTGCGTTATTCTCCGCGACCTCATCTGCCAGTTTCTCTACTTCCCTAACAATTTGATTTATGTCATGAGTGATCTTTTCTAATTGCTCTGTTTGTATTACGGCCTGTACTGATAGTTTATGATTCAATTCGTTTAACTGTTTATCAGTGTCCAATTTCTGGACCTGTAATTGGACCGTAATGTTACCGCTCATGTCTTGTAACTGTTTTTCACTATGCTCCCGTAATTCGTATAATTGTTTGTCACTGTGCTCACGCTGAACTTCTAATTGTTTATTTAACTGTTTTTCATTGTCTTCACTTATTTCCTCCTTCATGTTCTTTAACTGTTTTTACGTTTTCGCGGACATATGTTCTAACAATCCCTTGATTTCTTCAACACTCGCCATCGCACAATACACAAATATAACCAGAGAAAAACAGGGTCATGCACCGAGATTTCAGTCATACACACGCATACATGTCATAATATTTAAATATTACTGATTCTAATTTAACAAAATTTTCAGTAATCAAAATTTACTGAATAAATTACTCTTATTTCCAAACAACAAAATAACTCCCTAGTGATCAGCTTTTAAATTCCTAACCAACAGAATTTACGAACAACACTAATTAACCGAAGTTAATTAGATGTCAAATATAAGGCAACACCTTCCTGCTTTGACTGAGTTCAATAATATGCAAATTTTATAATTTTAATGCCGGGCGCCAGAACAAGTTTATAACAAATACAAGATCAAATTCTAACCTTGTTCAATATTTCTAACTTTAGGAAATCAGTGATTTTACTAATGCACATGGCGGTACAACATCGCCTCAATTTACTGAATTTACTTTGCCCGCTTGACCTGGCATCATTTCTCAGCGAAATAAATATGAGATCAGCGAAGCAACAACAACAACAATCCCCACTTGGGCAGCCATTTTTGTTTTATGAACCCTTGCAAAGAAGCTTATGAGACTCAGTTTCGGGGGTGTAACAGTCCATATCGTTAGTTGTTGTTAAAGCGCTTCATTAACATGCAGGGTAACATATAACAAAATAACATGCAGTAAAAAGTGAAGCCAGGGTTATAACAAATGAATTTAATGACAGATCATCTATTTACAAAAAGAATTAACAGACAAAACTCCCATAATGACTCCCACTGAATAAATTAAATTTGCCAAAAATAGGCCAAATCTCAGGAGAGATTATTACACGGACCAAATGTCCAAAAAAATCAACAATAATGACAATGTATGCGCGAGTGCTGTTCTACATGCTTCACGATGAGTACAATTGAATGCATGATTCGTCATCATCCAGAATAAACTTTCAGAAGACGAATCCGCATTACTTAGAGCTAGACAGACGCGGGGAACAACTATACAACACATAAAACTAAACCGACACTTCCTATACTTAAAATAAACAACACAATAATTTCCGCATGAAATTGGAATCAAAACTGCCGTAGCAAAACATTACTGCCTAAAATTAGGACTTCTCACACAAATCAACACAAGTAAGTTAACACGTGACCAACAAAAACAAATACACATATGACTGCCGTCATTTTTACAAGTATAATACCACTACACCACACGGGTGTCACACAGACTAATTTACATGAACTGAGTCATAGACAAATCACTAGGCTCAAAGCCAACATTTACATCATTAACACGACATTCCATCCATGCGACATGCAATAATCCGTCACAAACATGGCGAACTCCCCAATTAATTAGGGTTCAAAATAACCATCACAAAGAACAGGTTTGCTAAATGAAAGCATAAAGGGGCCAGTCGGACAACAGGACTGCCTAACAAAATAAGTCACCAGGCTAGACGGGCGATTCGTGGAACTCTGCATATCTGTCAACCCACGTGTCAAAATAACCTCGACCTCCCAAGGCACGGGATCGAGTCTCGAAGAAGCGTGCCCCAAAGCACAATAATACGTGTGTGTGTGTCAGAACAAAATACATCTCAGCATTTCCCCTAGGAAATCCAAGAATCAGCATATGGACAAGGAACAGCGGTCTCCTCGGAGCACCCTGCCTCTCCATCAAAATACAACAACAACAAATATGAGGGCGGTAGGACCTCTACCCCTCTTCACGTAGAATCAAAACACACACCTGACACGATAACACACACAGAATCACACGTATGGGTTTGACAGACCCTGAAATAAAATGACATAAATATTTTCCACCTGCTGGCGCCTCCGTTCTATGCCTGTGACTATCGAACCTGAAAAGGACTCAAAAAATCTAAAAAAATTAGAACTAAGGTGTTCTACAATTACATCTTAATTTTGTTGCGCTCGGCAACCCTAATATGAATAATAACCTGTTCAGCAAACATCTTACAGTAATTACCTCCCTTTCCTATCAAAAATATATGAACTTTAATAAAGCACTACTTATCGAATGTAACGGGTTTCGCATTCGCATGGATAAAAATCACGTACACGCGCCATGTACACTAAATATGACTCCAAAGAAAAATAATACACAACAAACGACTTTGGCCACGCGCCAACGTACATTTAAAACATTTAGCGTCGGTGCAAGAAAAACAATCTAAAACAAGAAAAAGAAGAAAATGAACTATTTTCAAAGTTCCCCCGCCGTATCTAACTACATATTGAATAATCAATTTTGGTACATCACCGTATCAGCTTGTAGAACATATAACTTCCATCTCGGCCCATTTCCCTACGGGAAATTAGCCCTCCATCGTTGTCTTCGTAGAAGCGTTGGACATCACTCCGGCTCCTGACCACACGTCGGACATCTTGGTGTAGTCTCCTCGACAGAAATGTTCAATGTTATTATAAATTGACCTGGCTATAATCGCTTGTGAGTTACTAATTTCGCCCACGATTGTCCTATGCGATTAATCAACGAAGACTTTCCCTAGCTCTCGCTTACACACGCACAATACAACACTTGAAAAATACAATAAAATTTACATGAACTATACACTTCAAACCCATCGTCACTGGCTTGACAATACAAGTTTTAAATCTGGCTGTCTCGCAGTCGTTATCTCGCTCGGTAATCTCTACTGCTCTTGTGAACCTTCGCTCGTGTTGAGCGCTAAATGGAATGTTACTTCAGTCTTGCCCCTAAGAACTGAAAATAGTTGTCTTCAAGATAATATTTAAGTACTTAAAATCACCACGCAAACTGGCGTGAAGTTAGCTCACCAGAGCTCAAACCGTTAGACTTCAAATAATATTAGAGCTTTAAAAATCACTACGCAAACTGGCGTGAAGTTAGTTCACCAGAGCTCAAAACGAATGACATCGAAACAGCGTCTCGTCGATCAATTTATTGGAAACTGACAGAGTGAGGAGGAGTGGGGTGAATTAAGAAAAATTTTCTAGAGTTTTCATCTCACACACATGGGACTAGTGTCAATCTTCATAATTTAATTCAAACGTCTCAGCACACTCATGCGGAGATATTTCGGATCGGCGGTTCTTTAGATAATCAATTCCGCGCGCTTTTTACCAGTGACGCTACCCATCGCGTGGTTTTGGCTTGGTCTCATCTGATTGGGTGATTCAATCGTAGGTCGGTTGCAAGAAACTCGTAACCATCCCCTTATGACTCCAATTCTGGTGCATGTTGTTACACAACTTGGCCTTGAACTCAGCTTACCCGGCCGTTTTCAAGAATAGCTACCAAGTCCTGCTTCTGTGGCAATCATTTCAACACGCTAACTTGCCTTCCTCTTTGTCAACTTCCACAAGTACTGCCTGGGCCGCACTAATAATAATAATAATAAATCATGAATACTTATTTATCGCAGATTAATAAGGGTTCAATAGGTTACCGGGTGAGTTAGCCGTGGTTGTTACGGCCCGGCGTGGCTGCAGGCAGTCGCTCACATCCGGGAGGCGAGGAGGTTCGAATCCCCCCGCCTGTAACCTTGAAGATGGTTTTCTGTGGTTTCACATCTTCCTTCCAGGCAAATACCGGGGTTGGTCCCTAACTATAGGCCACAGCCGCTACCTTCCAACTCTTCGTCCTTACATTCACACTTTCCTCCCCAGACAACACTACACACAACGGTACTTGTAGCATACCCCATGGGTGTCCGCAGCTACAAACTCTGGCGAGCCAAACATGACCCCGGACTCTCCCGGCACTAAAAGCCATACGCAAAAAATATATATATATATTTAGGTTATAGAATTATATGCCAGCAGATGAATATTCTATTTTTTTATTTTCGTATGGCTTTTTATTGCCGGGAATGTCCGGGTTCATGTTCGGCTCACCAGAGTTTGTAGCTGCTTCGAGACGGACACCCAATGGGTGAGCTACAAGTAGCGTTGGGGAGGAAAGGTGGAAAGTAAGGACGAGGAGTTGGAAGGTAGCGGCTGTGGCCTATAGTTAAGGACCAACCCCGGCATTTGCCTGGAAGGAAGATGGGAAACCACAGAAGACCATCTTCAAGTTTGCCGGCGGGGGGATTCGAACCTCCTCGCCTCCCGGATGTGAGCGACTGTCAGCTGTCATGCCGTAACGACCACGGCTAACTCACTCGGTAATATTCTATTGATAGTCCATTATACCAATCTATATTTCTATTGCTTGATTAGGACACGAGAAATAAAAACGAGATTTTAGAATAATTGCAAAGCCGCCATTTTTAAGTTCTCATAAAATTCCATTAAATTAGACGTTAGTTGGTATATTAAGGATTGTATGAAGTTTCACACGCTCGGATGAAAATTCACGAGAAAAATCTAATGTAATATTTAAATTTCGCTTCGCCGTCTTGTTGATTTTGTCTTCACCAGCTTATTGAAAGTCCCACATGTGAACGTACAGTATGTTAATAGCCTCTATCAAGTGTACATTCGTAGATATTGAGATCCATCTGAATATTTAGGATGGTCGCCATATTGGATCGATATATGTAACCCATAGTGTCATGTACCTTTAGATGAAGATTATTGCGCAGGTTCATTATTCAAACCTTTACTTCGATCGCATGATGAGGACACAAGGCATAAAAACTTAATTGTAAAATTTCGCACAACCACCATCTTGGGGTTATGAAAAAAATTGAAGTAAATTAGATGCCAGTAGATTGACGTGTGTACGGACATTTATCGTACGAAGTTTCACTGCGCTCGGATGATTAAATCACGAGTAAATTCCATTTAAATGTTTCAAATTCGCATGGCCGCCATGTTGGTTTTGTGCTCACCGGGTTATCAACCGTCCCATAGATGAACTTGTGTTAATAACCTCTATTAATCTACAGAATTTCAGTTTGATTGATATAATAGATTCGCAGATATTGAGAACCATCTAGATATTTCGGATGGTCGCCATGTTGGTTTTTTATGTTTGTAGGTTATAGAGTTATGTTTATGTTTATTTTGATCGCTTGATTAGGGCGCAAGAAATGAAAACTTATTTTTAAAATTATGCATAGCCACCATTTTGAGATTATTAAAATTATTGAATTAAATTAGACGCCAGTAGATTGAATTTTGTATGAAAATTAACCGTACCAAATTTCATTGCGGACGGATGATAAAATCGCAAGGAAATTTCATTTAAACGTTTTAACTTCGCTTGGTCACCATATTGGTTTCGTACATGACAGGTTTTCGAAAGACTCATAGTGGTACTTCTAGTAGTAGGCTACCCTTTATCACCGTACAAACTTTCAGGGTGATATCTGTTACTTTACGGAAATATAGAATGCCAGTGAAATATTTCGCGCGGCCGCCATGTTGGATTTGTGAAACGCATTAATACTTGAAAGGCACGATCGAGGTGGTCGGACGAGGTAGTCGTATGTACTTACCAGGTTTCTTTGAAATCGCTTCGGCCGTTTAGATTTTATTACGGGGATACACCCACATACGCGCACACACACACACACACACATATGGACGAAACGTGATCTCATAAGCCTATTTTTCATAAATGGAAATAGGCCAAATGTAGCTTTTATGAATTAAAATATTCGTTATTTCTGTGTTTCTCTGTTCCACCAATCACTAGCCAAGATTCCAGATCGTTTACTAAACAGATGAGTCCGATGCACCAGTATAAAAGCAAGAGACAGGAACCTATGATATGTGTTCTTGTTTCATTTCAGAGGTTTGGATTGCGTGTTCATTTAGCCCCGTGCACTTGAGTGTCCGTAGTAGTGCGTGCACTTTTAATTCAGGTGGGGATTGGGAAGGAGGTGGCCGTGGAGTAGAAATGGGAAACCTTGGAAAACCACTTCCTTGATGGCTGAGGTAGCAATCGAACCCACCTCATCTCAGTTTTTCGTACGAGGCTGAGTGTACCCCGTTCCATTCCTCAGGCCAAAATTAAATTTCTCGGCAGAGCCGAGAATCGAACCCGAACCTCGGGAGTGACAGCTAAGAATGCTAGCTGCTACACCAAGAGGTGGCCACACCTACTGTATACATCTACAGTGAGTCCGGGGATATTCTCCTCAGCGCCTACATGCGTCTGCGAGAGCTAGCTACAGCAGTTACGTTGGTAGCACGGCTGCCGCTTGCATCATCTCTACTTAGTATAAAACAAAGTCCCCGTTTCTTGGATGTTACTGGTAAACTCAAGAACCACTGGATAGATTTTGATGCGGTTTTCACCATTCTGTAAAGGATATATCGAGTATGATTTCTGTAGAAAATAATTTTTTATGATCAAAGGAAGCCGAGCAGTAACGATATTAGTGGAATAGTCGATTTAAAAAAAACTGGAGTCCGAGCGCTTTGTAAGCTTACGCTGGGCAAACCGTTAAAAATATCTAAATACTATGAGTGTAAGAATTGTTCAGCATGAAAAGTTCTACAAAAAAGTCCGCGAGAGCATATGTCTATCTTCCAAACATCGCCCACTATAAGGGAACAACTGAAGCTTGTCTCTTACAGCTTTATGTGCTGTCGACTTGGAGATTCCTGTTTGTTGAGCTAATTTTCGTGTTGATTTACTTGGGATTCGGAGATTTAATCACGTTTTTCGTCTGTTAAAAGCGCAGGCCTGCCTGTTCCCGGTACATCGTGAGCTGAGCAAAGTCACACGAAATTTACTTAACAAATCCCGAAAGGTATCACGGTTTGGACACTTTGAATTAGGAAACCGCGCCTGAAATCTTAATTTTACATTTTCTGTAAACAGATCGCCTTCGCGAAAAACGTATTCCACCAAAAAAAAATCTCTTCAGTAGTAAACATTACCGCCTGTATACTGTTGCACTCTTCCAATAATAATCTATCCGAACGCTCGCTGACTGTAATACACGCTGCAGGCTCGCGCGCTTATCGCGATGCACATCGACAGCTCACACGGGGAAGTCCCGCTTTGAAGGACACAGCGCAGTACAGCCAACTAAAACTCATGACTCAACCACTCACAGCTGCACGTACCCACTGCGGAGAACATTCTCGGGCGCCCGGTAGCTACTAGTCTATGCTATCTATGCGCACAGGTTCGAACCAAGGACCCTGTTACACTCTGAACAACAAACATCTGTTATCTCTACTTAATATAAAACGAAGTCCCCGATTCATGGAAGTTACGAGTAAACTCGAGAACCACTGGATGGATTTAGATGCGGTTTTCACCGTTCTGTAAAGGGTATCTCGAGGATGATTTCTGTAGAAAAAAAAAATTTATGATCAAAGGAAGCCGAGCAGAAACGATTTCAGTGGAAAAGTCAAAAAAATATGGCGTCCGAGCCCTTTGTAAGCTTACGCTGGGCAAACCGTTAAAAATGTCTACAGTAAATACTATGAGCGTAAGAATTGTTCAGCATGAAAACTTCTACAAAAAAAAGTCCGCGAGAGAATATGTCTATCTTCAATACATCGCCCACTATAAGTGTTTTACGTTATAATTTCTTCCAACCATGTCCATTCAGTTACTGAGGCGACAGTTTACGAGCCAGCTAAGGGCGAGTCTATCGTCCCTGTTACAGCCTAGCTAGCGGGCGAACCTATTGCCACAGATACAGCCAGTAGCAAACCGTTGAGTCGTGATGAGTTAAGACTTCTGAGAAGGGTGTTTGTGTTTGGAGTTTCCCTGGAAGTGCAACTCGGGTTTTCTTCATTTCGCGTGTGAAAAACAGTCGAGTTACGATTGGACGAAATGGGGATTATATTACATTAAACTAGCAACCAGACCCGGCTTCGCCCGGGAACAGTTATGAATGCATTACGTGATAAAAGCTTTTTTTTTTTTTTTCAATGTCAATGAACAACGACCATATCCGTTTTACGTCTCGGCATGATGAGTTAAAATCACTGACTGAACTATTAGGGTCTAATTATATTATCATGGAGATGCATGTGCAACAAATTCTTGTCTGACGTAATTTAAGAATGGCGAGGTGCATGAAACACAAATCCTCCTTCCGTCCAATCTTAACTTGACTGTGAATTTTGCGGAACGAAAAGTGACAAGCGAAATGAAGAAGAGCCGAGTTGCATTTCCAGGGAAATTCCAAACACAACCACTCTTCTCTAAAGTCTTTAACTCAACACGACTCGACAGTTTGCTGCTGGCTGTATCTGGGGCAATAAGCTCGTCCGCTTGCTAAGCTGTAACTGGGGTGATATACTCGCCCCTAGCTAGCTCGTAAACTGTCGCCTCAGTAACTGAATGGAGATTGTTGGAAGAAGAAAACGTAAAAACACTTATAGTAGGCGATGTATTGAAGATAGAGATATGCTCTCCCGGGCTGTTTTGGAGACCTTTTCAAGCTGAACAATTCATACACTCATTGTGGTGTTTGAAGCCATATTTTCAGTGTTGCCTTAGTAAACAAGAGTTTAGTGCTTTTCAGTCGGTCAACACGAATGTACCCAAAAGAGATGGGTTATGCCCTAATCCTGAAATAAATTACATGAGATTAATAAAACACTAGGATGACCAGTTTCGATCGTCAAGCGATCATCATCAGATCCATTACACTTAGGCTACAAAATCTATGTTTGAAATACAGGTGAAAATATTTACAATATGTACAATTATTTAGTTGCAGTATTGGTACTGCAACTGTCAGTGTATGCTAAATGCAGTATATATGTTAGGTGAAATGCTAAATGGTGATAGCTATCCGTAGATTGTACTTTAGAGAGATTATATGGTTGTAAACTATGGTTAAACTATAAAATTTTAGGCTAACTACTTATCTGATTGTCTTCCGTACAACAGCTACTCGCAGTTTTCGTGCTCACTGGAACTCACTGTGCGGTCGACTGCGGTGGTTATCTTAACGACTGGTTTTTCCCTGCTTTCTCCCCCCTGCCCCTACGTGCTGTGGGGAGTGATAGCGATGTGTTTATATGAGGTGTTGCCAACCTAGATAAGATGTATGTTATTGAATGAGGTGGGTCTACAACTATTAAAGACCGTGGATTAGCCCTCGCCACGCGTGGAGCATAACCCATTCGAACTAAGCGTTGACGGTCTTATGAGGACGTCCCGGCACCTTTAATACTGCCGCGAATATGGGCCTTGGTTTATTGCAGAAGAAAAGTACATCGTACACCTGATCCAGATAACATTTACCTATTAAAAACCTCCTAATTTCCCCCCTTTTTTTTATCTAGCTTGGCTGTGTCGCTAAATTGTGTTTTGTTTCCGACAGGGTGTGTTTTTTAGTAGCGTGAAGAGGGGTGAGCTCTCCATGAACGTGTGTTCATTTAGATTGTTGGGATTGTTTCGTTTGGCTAGGTGTATCTCGATTGCTTCCTTTATGTCAAGAGCTCTGCCTTTCGATTCGTGATGAATTATTTTAAGGTCCGACTCTATGTTGGTAAAGCTGTGCCCTGCGTCACACATATGTTCGCACACGGCTGAATGTGTTCCGTATCTTATCGCATTCCTATGTTCATTATAACGTGTGTCTACTCGCCTTCCCCTCTGCCCGATGTAATTAGCTTGACAATCGGTGTCTTGGCACGTTATAGAATATACCCCTGACCTTGAATACGGGTCACGTTTATTTAGATTACTATTTAGGAGGTGCCTAGCGGTTGTCTTTTTCGTCGTGAAAGCTATCTTTATGCCTTGCTTTTTTAATAGGTTAGTGATTTTATATGTATTCGCATTCACATAGTTGAAACGCGCAAATTTTTTCTCGTTACTGACCGGTTTGGGAATCGTTTTATCTTTATTTTTATGTTTGGCTATAATTTGATTTATTTTGCTTGGCGAGAAGTTGTTTTCCTTTGCTATTTGCATAATAGTTCTTATTTCCTTATTATAGTTGTCTTTTGACATGGGTATGTTTAAAGCCCTGTGCACCATTGAATTGAAACCCGTTAGTATTGTGCGTTACTGTGGTGATTAGACTGATTGTCGATTGCATGCGAGGTTTGTGTTGCTTTCCGGAATATGGAATATGAAAGGTCGTTGTCTTTACGTTCAATAGTTATATCGAGATAATTTATTTTCCGGTCTATTTCGGATTCCTTAGTGAATTTGATAGAGTGGTGAAGGCTATTAATGGATTGGAGAATTGTTTCTTCGCTTGTTAGTTCAGTATCGTAGATGCAAATTACATCATCTGCGTATCTTTTCCATATTACTATTCCCTTTGTTGAAGTCTTTTCTAAGAACGCATTTTCTAGTGCATTGATGAAGATGTCAGCGATTAACCCACTTAGTGGTGATCCCATTGCTAGGCCTTCTCTCTGTGTGTATATTTTATTGTCAAATTGGAAACACGTTTTGGGTGAGAACGACCCTCAGTAATCTCACAATCTCTTCAATTTTCTTTTTACCGAATTGGTTGGATTTTAAGCAGATAAGGGAAACACTACAGTAATTTTGAACAAAACAGAATACATTGAAAAAAACAGTCGAATTCCTAAACAACAATGAAATCAAGGAATTAACAAAAGACCCCCACCATCAAATTCCAAAAACAAATAAAAAGTGCGCTAAAAGAAACAGAATACATACTGACCAAAGCCGAAAATCAAAACTAATAAACATGAACCCCGAAAATACCGTCATTGAGGGGACAACCAAAAATACACAAAAAGGATGCCCAACTGAGAACCAATAGTCAATTGTAGGAATGCCCCTAATTACAAAATCAGCAAAGAGTAACTAAAAATCTTAAAATGCCGTCTTTCCAAGACAAAAACAACTCTGTAAAGAACACAACAGAACTAGTAACAGCATTGAACACCCTACAAATGAAACCAAGCTTCAGGCTAGTGTCCTTCGACGTAACTAACATGTACACCAATATTCCGATTATTGAAGCAATCAACACTATCGAAAACAACTTAAAATCCAACAATTCGGTAAAAGAAATTGAAGAGATTGTGAGATTACTGAGGGTCGTTCTCACCCAAAACGTGTTTCAATTCGACAATAAAATATACACACAGAGAGAAGGCCTAGCACTGGGATCGCCACTAAGTGGGTTAATCGCTGACATCTTCATCAATGCACTAGAAAATGCGTTCTTAGAAAAGACTTCAACAAAGGGAATAGTAATATGGAAAAGATACGTAGATGATGTAATTTGCATCTACGATACTGAACTAACAAGCGAAGAAACAATTCTCCAATCCATTAATAGCCTTCACCACTCTATCAAATTCACTAAGGAATCCGAAATAGACCAGAAAATAAATTATCTCGATATAACTATTGAACGTAAAGACAACGACCTTTCATATTCCATATTCCGGAAAGCAACACAAACCTCGCATGCAATCGACAATCAGTCTAATCACCCCAGTACGCACAAACTAGCGGGTTTCAATTCAATGGTGCACAGAGCTTTAAACATACCCATGTCAAAAGACAACTATAATAAGAAAATAAGAACTATTATGCAAATAGCAAAGGAAAACAACTTCTCGCCAAGCAAAATAAATCAAATTATAGCCAAACATAAAAATAAAGATAAGACGATTCCCAAACCGGACAGTAACGAGAAAAAATTTGCGCGTTTCAACTATGTGAATGCGAATACATATAAAATCACTAACCTATTCAAAAAGCAAGGCATCAAGATAGCTTTCACGACGAAAAACACAACCGCTAGGCACCTCCTAAATAGTAATCTAAATAAACGCGACCCATATTCAAGGTCAGGGGTATATTCTATAACGTGCCAAGACACCGATTGTCAAGCTAATTACATCGGGCAGAGTGGAAGGCGAGTAGACACACGTTATAATGAACATAGGAATGCGATAAGATACGGAACACATTCAGCCGTGTGCGAACATATGTGTGACGCAGGGCACAGCTTTACCAACATAGAGTCGGACCGTAAAATAATTCATCACGAATCGAAAGGCAGAGCTCTTGACATAAAGGAAGCAATCGAGATACACCTAGCCAAACGAAACAATCCCAACAATCTAAATGAACACACGTTCATGGAGAGCTCACCCCTCTTCACGCTACTAAAAAACACACCCTGTCGGAAACAAAACACAATTTAGCGACACAGCCAAGCTAGATAAAAAAAGGGGGGAAATTAGGAGGTTTTTAATAGGTAAATGTTATCTGGATCAGGTGTACGATGTACTTTTCTTCTGCAATAAACCAAGGCCCATATTCGCGGCAGTATTAAAGGTGCCGGGACGTCCTCATAAGACCGTCAACGCTTAGTTCGAATGGGTTATGCTCCACGCGTGGCGAGGGCTAATCCACGGTCTTTAATAGTTGTAGACCCACCTCATTCAATAACATACATCTTATCTAGGTTGGCAACACCTCATATAAACACATCGCTATCACTCCCCACAGCACGTAGGGGCAGGGGGGAGAAAGCAGGGAAAAACCAGTCGTTAAGATAACCACCGCAGTCGACCGCACAGTGAGTTCCAGTGAGCACGAAAACTGCGAGTAGCTGTTGTACGGAAGACAATCAGATAAGTAGTTAGCCTAAAATT
This sequence comes from Meconema thalassinum, assembly GCA_946902985.2. Classification (NCBI taxonomy): domain Eukaryota; kingdom Metazoa; phylum Arthropoda; class Insecta; order Orthoptera; family Tettigoniidae; genus Meconema; species Meconema thalassinum. The sequence continues at coordinate 1,467,536,500 of OX336389.2, read as the reverse complement.
TTATAGTTTAACCATAGTTTACAACCATATAATCTCTCTAAAGTACAATCTACGGATAGCTATCACCATTTAGCATTTCACCTAACATATATACTGCATTTAGCATACACTGACAGTTGCAGTATTCAGGATTAGGGCATAACCCATCTCTTTTGGGTACATTCGTGTTGACCGACTGAAAAGCACTAAACTCTTGTCTTACACTCATTGTACATAGATTCTTTAATGGTTTGCCCAGCGTAAGCTTAAAAAGCGCACGGACGCCAGTTTTTTTTCGACCTTTTCACTGAAATCGTTAGTGCTTGACTTCCTTTGGTCATAAATAAATAATTTTCTACAGAAACCTTTCTCGAGATATCCTTTACAGAATGGTGAAAACCGCATCAAAATCGATTCAGTGGTTCTCGAGATTACCCGTGACATTCAAGAATCGGGGACTTGGTTTTATACTAAGTAGAGATTATACGCCAATCAGTATAATTTAATATAATATAATCCCCCTTCCGTCCAAACTTAAATTGACTGTGAATTTAGCGGAACGAAACGATATTTTTAACGGTTTGCCCAGCGTAAGCATTCAACGCGCGCTCGGACGCCAATTTATTTTTTTTTTTTTTTTTTACTTTTCCGCTGAAATCGTTACTGCTCGGCTTCCTTTGATCATAAATAAATTATGTTTTACAGAAATCATCCTCGAGATATCCTTTACGGAATGGTGAAAACCGCATCAAAATCCATCCAGTGGTTCTCAAGTTCAGCCGTAACATACAAGAATCGGGGACTTTTGTTTTATACTAAGTAGAGATTATACTGATTGGCGTATAATCTCTACTTCGTATAAAACAAAGTCCCCGATTCTTGGATGTCACGGGTAATCTCGAGAACCACTGAATGGATTTTGATGCGGTTTTCACCATTCTGTAAAGGATATCTCGAAGAAGGTTTCTGTAGAAATATATTTTTTTATGACCAAAGCAAGTCAAGCACTAACGATTTCAGTGAAAAGGTCGAAAGAAAACTGGCGACCGTGCGCTTTTTAAGCTTACGCTGGGCAAACCGTTAAAAATATCTATGTACTGAACCCTTTGTAAGAATTGTTCAGCATGAAAGGTTCTACAAAAAAGCCCGGGAGAGCATATCTCTATCTTTAATACTTCGCCTATTATAAGTGTTTTTACGTTTTCGTTTCTTCCAACAATCTCCATTCAGTTACTGAGGCGACAGTTTACGAGATATCTAGGGGCGATTCTATCACCCCAGTTACAGCTTAGCTAGCGGACGAGCTTATTGCCCCAGCTACAGTCAGCAGCAAACTGTCGAGTCGTGTTGAGTTAAAAACTTCAGAGATGTTAGAGAAGAGTGGTTGTGTTTGGAGTTTCCCTGGAAGTGCAACTCGGCTTTTCTTAATTTCGCCTGTGAACTTTTCGTTCCGCAAAATATTATACAAGTTAAGATTGGACGGAAGGAGGATTTGTGTTTCATGCACCTCGCCATTATTAAAATACGTCAGACAAGAATTTGTTGCACATGCATCTCCATGATAATATAATTAATAGTCCAGTCAGTGATTTTAACCCATCATGCCGAGACGTAAAACGGATGTTGGTCGTTTCTATTTTTGCAAAAATTGAAAGTAGACTTTTGAGATCTACACAGGGCCAAACGTTGTGTGCCTGTCTGTGTGTAGTCTGTATGTCTGTCCCTCCCCCACCTATCAATTCAAACTCGACGAAACCAAATTGAACGAAATTTAGTACAGAGGTAGCACTAGCAAAGAGCACCTCAGTGTTTTGTTTTTTATTGCCGCCATCTTTACCAAAACTTTATGTCGGCCACTCAAATAGTCAAAACTTAAAATTAAATTACGACAAAACTAATCGTCGGACCTTTACAAAATTTGCTAAAACATACCTTTAGTCTCTATAGGATGCGTCATGCGCCAAAACTACAGGGTCATCAGCCATACCATTTCAGGATAGTGGCCGTGTGAATTATGCAAGCTTTATAATCCATAACTTGAGACCCACCAGTTCCGATAATCTAACCGAGAATTGTTTAAACTGTTCTAAAGGCCGTGGTCCGTTCGAGATTAAAAGTTTATATTATAATATTACTAGCAACCCACCCCGGCTTCGCCCGGGTACAGTTATGAATGCAAGGTGATAGGCTACTTTTAACCGAGGTCTTATAAGATTTCCTTGTATACGACATTAGTCGTTTTCCCTTCAGCAGTGAACACGAAAATATGTCGGTTTGATTTAACACGCGATAGAGCCACGTAAATCTTTCCACGAGAAAAACATTCTCCACTGAGATCAACTCCAGTCGAGCTAAATGTCTGACCCTGTGCTTTGTTTATGGTCATGCCAAAGCAGGCTCTTACTCGGAATTGTACTCGTTGGAAACGACAAGGCAAATCTTAAGGAATAATAGGGATTCTGGGTACTAAGACCGTTTCCCCTGTACCGCAGCTAGTTAAGATAGTTGCTTCAATGAAACAGTTTTTCAATGTTTTCATTATCAATCGCGTCCCATTGCATAACTTTGGTGGGTGTAAATTACGTAGCAATATAATAGGCACTCCCACATTAAAAGAAGCTTGTGTGGTGGCAAGTCAGAAGGAAGTAAAGAATTTAGGAATTCTCTAGAGTAATAAACAACTTCTTCACTATCGACTACTGCGTCTACAGAGTAATAGGCTATACTTGAGCCTGCGCAGTGAATTTGGAGAACACCAAGTCATTAATTTTCACAACTTGTTCGTTTGTCGGCGATAATATTGCTCTTTCTTTAAACCATGAATGAGACTTGTTACATAGGTCATGGATTTGAGGATAAACGCTATCAATCAATTCTTGAATGCTGCTTACTAAAACACAGATATCGTGACTGAGGGTAATTTTCCCGTCAATGACCGGTACATCTCCATTTCCGACTCTAAGTAACAAATTAGCAAACAGAATATTGTCTTCTGAAAATAAGAGTACTCTCATGTTAGTTTTGAGCGCCAATTTTGTTATATCCGGCCAGATGTAAGATCTTATAAATGAAGCGTTCACTTCGTCGGCTCTCGTTCCTCTGGTAACAACTGGTAAGATTTGACGAAAATCTCCGGCGAACAAAACTGTGCAGCCACCCATAGGTGTGTTCCGATTCCTTAGATCACGCAAGGTCCTCTCTACAGCTTCAACGGAAGTTTTGTGTGACATTGTAGCCTCATGCCATACAACTAAAGAACAATTTTGGATTAAACTGGCAGCGGTACTTTATTTTGAAATAGGCCTATTACACACGCTTCCATCATTACTGATAAATTTCAAAGGAAGTTTAAATGTTGCATGTGCTGTTCTTTCCCCTTCCAAAAGACTGGCTTCAATTCCAGATGATGTGACGGCAAGAGCAATATTTTCACCAGGCCTCACTTTGGCGAGCAACAAATTAATCAAGAACGTTTTGTCTGTGCCTCCAGGGGCATCGAGAAAAAATATCTTACCTTCCTTCTTAGTGATGCTAGATATGATAGTGTCATAAGCTTGTTTCTGATCGTGGTTCAGACGGTGTTCTTCTTGAGCAACGGTTTGAAGGAGCAGAAGACTAAGTCTTTCTTTCTCTTGTGACCATCGAGAAATTATTTGTTGCTCTGTTTCATTGTTACGTGTTAAGCGCTTTTTTTTCGATGTCAATGAACTATGACCTATATCCGTTTTACATCTCGTCATGATGGCTTAAAGTCACTGACAGGACTATTAATTATAACGAATTCTTGTCGGACGTAATTTAAGAATGGCGAGGTGCATGAAACACAAATCCTCCTTCCGTCCAATCTTAAATTGAAATTAAGAAAAACCGACGGTTAGCTGCTGGCTGTATCTGGGGTAATAGGTTCGCCCGCTAGTTAGGCTGTAACAGGGGTGATAGACTCGCCCCTAGCTAGCTCGTAAACTATAGCCTCAGTATTTGAATGGACATGGTTGGAAGAAATGAAACCGTAAAAGCACTTACAGTGAATGTATTGAAGATAGAGATATCCCCTCCCGGACTTTTATCTAGAACTTTTCATGCTGAACAATTCTTACACCCATAGAACTTACAGTTAGATATTTTTAACGGTTTGCCCAGCGTAAGCTTACAAAGTGCTCAGACGCCAGATTTCTTTTTCGACTTTTTTACTGAAATCGTTACTGCTCGGCTTCCTTTTATCATAAATAAATTAATTTCTACAGAAATCATCCTCGAGATATCCTTTACAGAATGATGAAAACAGCACCAATATCCATCCAGAGGTTCTCGAGATTACCCGTGACATCCAGGAATCGGGGACTTTGTTTTATACTAAGTAGAGATACTGCAGAGGTGACTTTAAAAAGCTGAGCCGTCTCAGTTACAGAACAAGATGGCAGCTGATCTCTCGTTCTGACCTATATTTCACTAATTTGAGTATGTTGCATGCAATATAGCCTATATATAGAAATAATATAAACTTTGTATGAAATAGATTATAATGAATACATACTCCAGTGAAGAAATCGTTTAAACCAAGTCATTATTTGCTACGACGCTGTATGTAAATCGATTGATAACGTTTGATTTAGGTGGACACGTTTGGTTCTGTGTTAGAGCTTTGGTCGTTCACCCAGTCGGCCGGGGTTCAAAACCTATCAGAGTCGTATTCTTTTGCTTGATTTTTTTATATTTATTGTTCTTTAAGCACTGAGACGTTATGAAATTGAGCGTTAGGTTGTGCATCTTGCAATGAAAAATAATATATATTTAATTAAAACAAAGTTTGCCACTGGATCTGCACGAGTAATATCTACTAGCAACCACTTGAACTATGCGTCTGCTAACCACGGCCTACTAGATGCGAGCTGTGCTCTATACCGGTCTTGACATTCCCATTTAGTGAACCCATGTATACGGTGTAATTCTAAAACTTCCTCTTGTTGCCGATAGAGCGCACTCGCCCTCAATGATACACGCGATTAAAAATTAGCTGTGCAGTAGGTTTATTAAATGTGTTTCTCCCAGTGATACGTTTAGACCAGTGGTTCTGAACCCTTAGAAGTCTGCAGACCACTCAGCCGAAAATTGAATCATGTACGGACCACCTCCTCCCCCCAATTCACCTTACCAGTTGTAACCCTTCCTAAATAACCCTTATTTTAAAGATATTTCAATTCAAACCCTGATAGTCATCGCCGCGAATACATTCGGACGATTCTCGTTCAACGCACATCGTTTCCGAATTCCCCATTTATTGGCCACTTTTATATACGTGCTAGTGGACCCTTTTCTCCCGCGGACCACTCCCGAGGCACTCGCGGACCACCTTTGGTCCGCGGACCGCCGGTTAAGAACCACTGGTTTAGACCAACGAAGTTTGTTTCAGTTTCCATTATTGTAAGTAGTCGGTTAGTTAGTTATTGTTGTTTTCAAGGGGCGGAACTATGAGGTCATCTGCCCCTTAAGTAGTCGGTGTTAATATACTGAATTCTTACATTGTTTGGAGTGTTTGCTGATGAAATTGTCGATGCTGGGGTAAATTATAAAATATGGTTCTAACGCCGCTACTCAAATCCAGTATGTCATACTGTTGGGTGCTATTTTGCACCTCGAATAGGAGGAAAATAGGACGTGATAAGGACAAAGAGTTATAACTATACCCATGCATTTAGGAGAAAGTAGGCTATATGTTCTTTCCTGAACATCTTGTTTAGACATTGGTTAGAGGATCCTTCCTGTGTGAACTCTGCCCATATTCATCAACACAACACATACAAATTATTATTTCCGAAAGATTACCCTGGTTCCATCCTTTATCCCGATCAATTAAAATAGTTCTCATTAAATCATCATTCATCCAGTGGAACTCAGAAAAATTGCCAGTTATCACGAAACAAATTAACGGTAGGCATAATTGTTAAACTGGGAACAGGGCTCCTCCATCTTACTATTGCAAGACACTTCTAACTCAAGGATCTGCGAACAAACCTATCAAATTGACTTTATTATAATTATGGCCTCCTACTTATTCGCACATCGCTAATTTTCTATTATTATCATTACATTATTTATTATAGTATTCATTGTGCATTCTTCATCATCGTCATTACCGTCCTTATTTATGACTGCTATTATTATTATTATCATGGGGCGTAGCAAGACCTGGGATTCGAACCATTGATCCCCGGACTTGCTGCAGCTCCCGATTGCAGACGCACTTGGGTGTGTGTAATGTCTTACTGTGGTGTGTGATTTGGTGATGATATTTGTTGTTTTAAGGGGCCTAACATCTGGGTTATCGGCCCCTAACGGTTTGGGTGATAGTGAAAGATGAGATGAGAATGAAAACTATAACTAATACTAACTACAGACTTACATACTGGAAGAAGAAATGGTAAACAGATAAAAGGATAAGGCAAATAAAGGACAGGAAGAAAAAATGCCCTCAACCCTCTAAGAATGAGGATTGAGGGACTTTGAGCGAAGGAGAGCCATGAAAGGCAGATAAGAAAGGGAAAGAGGAGAGGGCCCGCCCCAACGTCAGAGGAAAATGGGACAAAACGGACTCAGCTCAGGAATCCCCTGGGGTCGCCAACTCCCAAACTCACCAGCCGTGAGCCCTCGAGGGTGTAGCAGTATCCAGGGTGCACCAGAAGTGGTGGGGCTACATACACCCTGCCTCCTTGAGGGCCTTGTACAGAAGGCAGGAGATAACATGCAAAGAAAAAGTAGGCTGACCCCTCTAAGAATGAGGGTATAAGGAAAGATGAGACAAGAATTAAGGCGGGAAAGTGAAAGACTCCCTAGGCCTCATATATCCTAATACCGTCGGGGTCGGAAGAGAACAAGAGTTGACCACGAGAGGTCGACAAGACGAGCCCGGCACAAGTAAGTGGAAGCAATGCCGGACTCAGCTGGGGTCCCGTGGTCGCCAACCCACGGCCCACTAGATGTGAGCCCCTGGGGGGGAATGTGGTGTGTGCTGGTAACTGTGGCTAGAACTGGGGAGGAGGTTTGGAACCACCCGAGACCTTCGGGATAGGAGCCTCAATACTTACCCCCTCCCCGCTTTCTCTCCTTATGGGCTGTAAAGGAATCGAAATAAAAATTAAATTAAAAATCATAAGTGAAACGTTCTATCTTGTGCATTATGCCTACATTAATGCCAAACGCCCAATACAATTGGGCTCCCGGCGTTGTGTTGATCGACTGAAGAACAATGCTTAATATGCAATCCAACAATGAAAGGGCTTCTATGTTTTCTAACACGTGAAATATTTCATCAAGTTACAAGGTTGCAGTAGAATAATGTTTATGCACCCATGGTGAGTGGAGGCGAGACGTGTGGTCCACAGCCACCCACTGCACTGGGCGAATGGGGAGTGGGTGTAAAGTTTCTCACCCAGCATCAAAGGGAGTCTGTGTTCTCCCATACGGAAGCAGTTATCGTATCACATGTCAACCTCAACCATTGGAGGCCGGGACACAGTTAAGACAACAGTGTTTCACACCCGCAGCCACTGGGTCTTCGATACATATCCGTAACTTGCAAATAGTCACGGTAATGTAGGTGTGGGCTTAGGCGGGAATCAGAGCAATAATCATGTAGGCCTATACACAATATTATATTGGAAATACCTTAAAATGTTCGCGCTGATGTTGGTTAAGTGAAGACTCGTAGACATGCCCCAGGCTGAGCAGCCGACGTATATAAGCCTATACGTGTAGATGCATGGCCTCGTAGGAGAAATAGCTTACATTTCCCGTTTACGTCACAAAATTTACAAAATTTACTATTTTAAATTAACATCACTCGTGCACTTGCAATAAGTATGCCTTCCTTCGACTATTTAAAGGCCTGAGCACTCATGTCGTGAATGGAGCTTACATCACTGACTATTGCGCCACGGTGGCAGTCTTGGTTAAATACTCAGACAGAAGCTTCCAAATTCAACTAGGCGCACTTTATGACTTTGACTCTTTCGAGAATGTAAGCAAAAGATAACAAATTGAGAGATTCTAAATAAGGAAATAACTCCAAAAATGAACACACGGCAATGACCATTCCGCAGCAGGCAGGTGTGTTTCATAGACAATGAATGGCCAGTAGATTACCTAGCAACCATAGACATGTTTACACAGTATTCAGTACATACACGAAATAATTAATTGTTATATTGATTTAAATAATTGACTAATGACGAATTAAATAATTATATCGATTCAATTTAGAATAGCTCATTATATTATCTACCGTAACAACTTGGTCACCCATCAAAGTATATGCAACACCAAATGTTGCTTAACTTCGAAGATCTTATGGAATCCTGTGTTTCAACCCAGCTAACCCGTTGGCCAATTGAGGAGGGCATAATGAAAGAGTACAGTAAGCACGAAACAGGTCTGAGAGAAGAAAAATTTACCATTGGTATTCGGTATTCTAATAAATAGTTATTGAGACTTTCGTTTACTATAATAATAATATATTTAATGCAGCCAAATAGTCATAACTTAAAATATAGGATACATTGATGGGTTACATATTTGCACAATCACTTATAGACATTGTTCTTCTTGTGCAGAATTCTATGTGGTACTGTTCACACATTTTTCCACATAGTGTGCACTCACAGTCTATACTTGGGTCATGGAAGTGTTTTGATTTGCAGAGTAGGTGGTGAAACCCGTGAACTGCCAACCTTGTAATGACATGTCTTAGTTTGAAATTAGCTTTTGTCCACGAGCGGTCTATCATGGCCCCTGTGCCAAAGAAGTCTGGTTGTACTTCTTCTCTCTTCTCCGTCAACGTTGCCAGAAGTTTCTCTGATGCACCGGTGCTCGGTAGTGGTATGCTTGTCCTGAGGTCATCTACGAGGAAAGTTTCTTTCGCCAGGAAATATACAAGTCTAGATCGTGTCGTTTTTGATACTCCTATCACCTTCTTTATGTAGTTCGCTTTCACCCTTTCCAAGGTGGATAGGTTCCTCGTAGTTAAATGTGTCCAGATGATTTCAATGCCATAGGTCATTATTGGAAGAATTTTTACTCTGAATAGCAACATTGCTGTCTCCAGACTGAGAGATCTGATGTCTTTTATTTCGTGCATTGCCATCATTGCTTGGGTTACCTTATCTGTGACATGTTTTGTGAAACAATATGCACTCGATTGCAGTGTGATGCCTAAATATTTAAAGTCTGGAACTATCTTTAATTTTATATCCCGAATGAAAATCTCTGCTGAGGCGGGTATTCTTCCTCCTTTTCGGAAGATCATGGTGTCTGTTTTTGAGATGTTGATGTCCAGCTTGTGTTCGGAGCACCACTTTTGCACGTCATTTACAGTTTCCTGGAGTTTTGTTAAATCTCTGGGTCCCATTACAATGTCATCAGCATATGCGCAAGAGAATACTCCCTCCTTTTGGGCTATTTTTAGGATATCTGTGGTTGATATTATAAACAGCAAGGGGCTCAGTGGGTCTCCATGTAGGACCCCGTTTGATTGGGCTATCGGTTCTGATAGAGTGAGGTTGTCCGAAATTCGTACTTCGTTCCATTGCAGTATTGATGTGATGAGATTGGCCCATATATTGTTCATGCCTAGCATCTCCTTTAGCTTTTCTGTCACTAGCTTTCTATTTATCAGATCGAAAGCCTTTGTGAAATCTATAAATATGGTGTAATATTTTCCGTTGTCCTCTAAGGCATCCCATATTTGGTTAAGCAGAAGTTCAATAGCGTTTAGGGTAGATCGTCCCTTTCTAAACCCAAACTGGTTCTCTGGCAGAAGCTCGTTTATTTCATCATTTAATTTTCCTGTTATAATTTTGGTGAAGATTTTGAAGGGGCAGTTTTCCAGTGCTATGCCTCTGTACTTATTGGGGTCTCTTGGATCTCCTTTCCCTTTATATAAAACTTTTAAAATTGACTTTCTCCACTGGTCAGGTATGGAAGCTGTTTCTATGCATGTGTTATATAATTTTGTCCATATTGGGGCTAGAAGGTGTGCAGTGTCTTTTACATATTCATTATAGATCCCGTCCGGTCCTGCGGCTTTCTTATTTTTGGTGCTGTCTATGGCGATTCTAGTTTCCTCAATGGTCAGGGGTACCCAGTCTGTTGGTATTTGTGGAGAAATGATATGTGGATCTTTTCTGGTGTGCGCTAGACCCTTGATATTGAGAATCTTGCTGAAGTGTGATTCCCAATTTTCCATGTCTATGTAGTGTGTCTGTGATTCGTTTACTATGATACTGTGTTGCGGATAGGGAAGTGAATATTTCGAGAGTCACTGACCCTAGATGCAATGCTTGAGTTATTACAGAGGGATGCCACGTCTCTTCCTCAGACAAAGAAAGTGAAATGGTTGAATAGATTGGCTTCTTAAGGTTTCACGTCCAATAACATTATTTTTCTTGTCGAGCTGTTTGCAGATGACAAGCCGCGCTGCCGGCTGTTTGAAGTGTAAAGGCCGTGTTGAGTGATACGCCAGGGACACAAGACGTCAAAATGATGAAAGGTAAAAAAAAAAAGTGTTGTATACATTCAAGTGTGTGTTTACGGAATCTGGGAATATACACAAACAGACATCTACCAAGAAGCGGCTGTGTTTTCAGCATAAACAAAGGTTTATGTGTCATTGCATGTGGCCGTATTATGAATCAAAACTAGGCTAGGGTATTTCCATACAGAAGGGCGGTAATTCAAAGATTCCCTCATCAGTGAGGATGTTTGAATAATGCTCTCACATATTAAGATACAACAACTTACAGTTCTCGTGGTCCCAGAGACGTTCTTCTGCAGGGGACTGCCAGAGACTGTCCACAGATACTAGTAATGTGCAGAGAATGGCTAGCAATTCAGGGGCAATGAATTAGACCCATAAAGAGGGAATGGGGAAGTAAAAGCCCAGTGCCCCTTTTCTTGACAAGGGGGCAGTTACGAGCCCCCTGCCCCATCTCTTGACAAGGGGGTAGTTACTAGCCCTCTGCTCCATCTCTTGACAAGGGAGCAGTTACTAGCCCTCTGCTCCATCTCTTGACAAGGGGGCAGTTACTAGCCCCCTGCCCCATCTCTGGACAAGGGGGTAGTTACTAGCCCCCTGCCCCATCTCTTGGCAAGGGGGCAGTTACGAGCCCCCTGCTCCATCTTTTGACAAGGGGGCAGTTACTAGCCCTCTGCTCCATCTCTTGACAAGGGGGCAGTTACTAGCCCCCTGCCCCATCTCTTGACAAGGGGGCAGTTACTAGCCCTCTGCTCCATCTCTTGACAAGGGGGTAGTTACTAGCCCTCTGCCCCATCTCTTGACAAGGGGACAGTTACTAGCCCTCTGCCCCATCTCTTGACAAGGGGGCAGTTACTAGCCCCCTGCCCCATCTCTTGACAAGGGGGCAGTTACTAGCCCTCTTCCCCATCTCTTGACAAGGGGGCAGTTACTAGCCCCCTGCCCCATCTCTTGACAAGGGGGCAGTTACTAGCCCTCTGCCCCATCTCTTGACAAGGGGGCAGTTACTAGCCCCCTGCCCCATCTCTTGACAAGGGGGCAGTTACTAGCCCCCTGTCCCATCTCTTGACAAGGGGGCAGTTACTAGCCCTCTGCCCCATCTCTTGACAAGGGGGCAGTTACTAGCCCTCTGCCCCATCTCTTGACAAGGGGGCAGTTACTAGCCCTCTGCCCCATCTCTTGACAAGGGGGCAGTTACTAGCCCCCTGCCCCATCTCTTGACAAGGGGGCAGTTACTAGCCCCCTGCCCCATCTCTTGACAAGGGGGCAGTTACTAGCGCCCTGCCCCATCTCTTGACAAAGGAGCAGTTACTAGCCCCCTGCCCCATCTCTTGACAAGGGGGAGTTACTAGCCCCCTGCCCCATCTCTTCATAAGAAGGGAGGTAGTGCACAGTTCGCTACTCCTGTGGTGGTCCGGGCTGGGAGCACCTAGAGCCCCCTGATGAGCCAGCTTGGTATCCTAGGCGAAACCCCACACAAGACACGGCAAAATTCTAGAAAAATTGGTGAGTTTTAATTCACTGGCCGCGAAAGACAATATACCATATTTTATTTTCTAACTTCTTACAATTGCTTTTAAACATTCAAGATGATGGCTGAGTGAAATTTTAAAATTACATTTTTATTCCTAATCAAGTGGTCCAAGTTAACGTTGTACAATGAACTACCGTAATACTCGTCATCTGCTGGTACCTAAACATTTGGTCTGCATACGTAACAATCCAACATGGAGGCCATGTGAAATATTTCAACGGTTCCTAATATCTACAATTATATTCCCGCAATCAAACTGACAATCTGTGCGGTGATAGGGGCTATATAAATAAGTTGGCCTATGGAACTTTCAAGAATCTAATGAACACAAAACCTACTGAAGATGGCAGACAAGTAAAATTAAAATATTTAGATGGGCTTTTCTCGCGATTTAATTACCCGAGCGTAGTGAAACATGGCAAGGTACATTTTCATACAAGTCTTAATATAGGCCTACTGGTGTCTAACATAATCAATTTTATGGGAAATTAAAGATGGCATCTGTGCGAAATTTGAAATGTATATATTTGTATCAAGCGTCTTAGTGATTTTTTTTACAGTGAACCATCGTAATAATCTTCATCTTTTGGTGTATATTTCTATGACCTGAGAAATATCTTACCTGTTCTCAATATCTTCGAAACTATTACAGCAATTAAACTATAATGTTGCACGGCGATAGAGGACACTTCACTAAGTACATATATGTGTCTTTCAAAAACCTGATAAACACAAAAACAACATGGCGACCTTGCGAATGTGAAATATTTCAAATGACTTGTCTGGCGTTCGAATCATCCGAGCGTAATGAAACTTAATCCAGCTAATCTTCCTTTAGCGTTATGAATAAAAGCACCTACATTAATGTTGTGGATAAGCCTCATCATGTAACTTTCGGTACATGGAGGATGTGAGTTACCTTGAGCAATGATGCAAGCTTTGATTTACGACTCTATTACCATATAAGGCCAATTTGCTTTCGCAAAATATTTGTTTAATGTTTATTGTTTGAAATAATAACAAAGTTTGAATATTGGATTTTAAGTATAAAATTGTTGCGCTAACGTATCACAATGTAGGTCATGTACCAGAAGCTATTTGGTCCCTCACACGGATGGCCCATTTAATAGGCGGGAGATTCGTTTTAATGGGAAATACCAGTAGAATCTATGAAAACAGGCTACTTAGTTCTTCACGGAACTACTTGTTTCTTTTACATTTGCCTGGAGTATTGTAACCTTTCGTCTGTGATATAGACTAGAATTTGTAGGAAAAGAAAAAGAAAACAAAATTAGAATCAGTCGGCCACTCGGAGCGTTACCGGATGATAAATTTGAATCACGTTGGCACTGGTTCAAGTATTGGGATTATCCGAACTACTACAAAAAGAGACACATACACTGGGTGGATTTATAAACAAGAAAAATACTTTAATTACTGAATAAATGACAAAAACCAACTTCAAAATACACTAATCAACTGCACAACTCACTTCAAAAACATGAAAGGTTGGTCTCGAACTCACGATCATAACTACATTCCATTACATTACAAAATTTCTCTGCATCGCCTGCACCTATGACCTTTGTCATGAACTCCTGTCTTTCCGACCCACAAATTGATACATATTGAATTGGAAGCTTCACATGGTTTACTCTACACACATATTTACTACAAAAATATTTTCGTTATTAATCTTCCATCATTTGCTTTAATCTGCCAACATTTACTTTAATCTGCCATTATCTACTTTACATAACACCAATTTTCTGACTTAGCAACAATTTTTTATCATTGGCAATGTTTATCAAGATAGGTAATTGTTTATTTAAATTGTGATTGTTTATTAAATTTTAATTGTTTATAACATTAGCATTTAGGTCAGCAATTGTTGATTAGTATTAATTATTTAGATTAACAACTGTTTATTAGAACTATAATTGTTTTTAAAATTTACATTTAGATTACCATTGTTTATGAGCATTGGTAATTGTTTATTAACATTAACAATTGGAATAGCAAGTGTTGATTAGCATTGGCAATGTGTATTAAGATTGGCGATATGAATAGCGATGTTCCTAATTTCTTTCTTGAGAGCCCAAAGCTGTCTATAATGAGTACTACTATATTTCAGAAGTGAGGAATTTCCTATCAATGTGACTTGGTCCCTAGTTACATTAGTACACTTACTTTTTGAACATAGATTTGTTACCACCGTCTCAATAAAATACACACTGATCATAAGATAATTTTTGCTGTTGCGCTAACATACATTAATGAAATTCACGTAACAATTTTCTCACGATAGTCGGAAAATTCACCTTGCATTAAACAATAATTTTATCGATTTAAGTTCATCGGAGTCGAATACCTCCGTGTATTAAGTACTTGCGGGTATTATATTAGCGTCTACGTGTAGGCCTACAACAACATGGACCAAAACAAAAATACAAATGTATAAATCAAGGATTAATAATTTCAACCACTCACAAAAAACTCAATATTATCCAACCACTTCAATTTTATTTAGCGTTTGGCTGTACATATCAACATTAGTCAAAAATAGATGTGTATTTACATTATTTACAGTTTCACTTTCAAGTTGTTAATAAAGTCTATCACAGCTGGGCCTGCTTCCACAAAGTCACTGAAGTTGCCACTGTAGGAATGCGTCGGGCAGTCATTCACTATATGCCGTATGGTCTGCCTGGGATCACCACAACTGCATTCTGGTGAAGATATATATCCCCATTTGTAGAGAAGATCTGCACATCTACCATGGTTTGTTCTTATCCTGTTTAGCGTTGACCATGTTTTCCGGGGTAGATGGAAGCCACTTGGTGGTGTTGTGGAGTTTGTGATATCTTGCAGCTGACTTGGAATGTTTTCCACCAATTCTTCTTTCCAGTTTTGCAGCAGGTTGAAGTTTTGGTTCACCAGGTGTCTCGCTGTCCGGATGGAGGGGTTTCGCGAGCGTAGACGTCTCACTTCAGCAGCAGTGATGTCCTGTTGTATTGGTAGCTGGTCGTTGGCATTTATTTTCTTATACTCCCGGAGTAAGGCATGTTTGCGTCTGAGTTCCGCTGGTGGAATATGACTCAGTGCTGGTAACCAAAATGTTGGTGTTGATTTTACTGTGCCAGATATCATTCTCATTGCCTGATTCAATTGGGCATCGACAAGTTTGGTATAACTGCTATTTAGCCACACTGGAGAACAATACTCAGCTGTTGAGAAGACCAGACTGAGGGCGGTGGTGCGTAAAGTGTCGGCTGACGAACCCCATGTAGTGCCACATAGTTTTTGAAGTATGTTGTTTCTAGACTTCAGTTTTTCTGCCGTTTTCTTCAGGTGTTTCTTGGAGGAGAGAGTTCTGTCTAAGATGACCCCCAGGTAATTGGATTCATTGGTGTGGGTCAAGCGATTTTTACCTAGGTACACTTCTAGTTCACGATTAGCTAGCTTATTGCATAAGTGGAAACATGTCACTGTAGTTTTGCTTGGGTTCGGCTTCAGCCTCCATTTTCGGAAGTACTCATCAAGAATGCGTAGATCAATAGTTAGGGTATGTTCTGTATTTTCGATTTGTCTCTCCTGGGTAGCAATTGCCCAATCATCGGCGTATCCAAATGATTGGGCAATTGCTACCCACTTCAATTAGTACCTTAAACAACTTGACAGCCGTCTATACTGCTCATCAATAACAAAGGATAGATCTTCTACTAGATTGAAACCTAGGCTGCGATAGATATATCCGGGGATGACTGTGGCACTTACCTGGTGGTTCCGGTGAATTATTCTTTCTGAGTACTCTTTCACTAGTGTGTTTATAGGACATTTCAATTGTATTATTGGTCTTACACATCACCTATGTTAACTCAGGACTATTTGGCCTCTTCGTCGAATGGGGCTAACTCTGCCGGATATATCTGCCTTGGAGGATATATGCATCTCCGGACAGAATATTCATAAACATCGTTGCTACTTATTTGCACTCATAAAAACCAATACTGCACTTACCTTCGTACCCCATCAGCTTACTCACAACCACTTAAATCACTTGGTTGATACGCCACAGCAATACACTGACATCTACCCCATCTTTCCACGTCTGAAACACCTTTAACGAACACCCTGTGTTCAGCCATCGTTATTTTGTCCTTCCCATAAACATCACATGTTAATGGACTCATTTTATATCCCTTCGGCAGTCAACTGCTTATCAATATTACTGTTTTACTCTTTACCACTATTATTATTATTATTATTATTATTATTATTATTATTATTATTATTATTATTATTATTATTATTATTATTATTATTAGAGTCGCCACTTAGCGTAGCGGTCAGCATGGTTAGCTGCCGTCCTGGAGGTCCTGGGTTCGATTCCCGGCTCTGCCACGAAATTTGAAAAGTGGTATGAGGACTGGAACGGGGTCTACTCAGCCTCGGGTGGTCCAAATGAGTAGAGGGGGTTCGATTCCCACGTCAGCCATCCTCGAAGTGGTTTCTCACTTCGTCTTCGGGCGAATGCCGGGATGGTACCTTCTTCAAGGCCACGGCCGCCTCCTTCCCTCTTCCTTGCCTATCCATCCTGACCATCCATTACCTTCCCTCGTGAGGCCCCTGTTCGCTTTGCAGGTGAGGCTGCCGGGGCGAGGTGCCAATCACACCTCACCAGTTGTATCCACTCCGATTAGATGTTCCCCGCTCTAGGACACTGCCCGTAGAGGCGGTAGTGGTGAGTTCCCTCGCTGAGTCCGTGGGTTCCACCAACCTGGAGGGTAAACGACTAAGAAGAAGAAAGAGAAGAAGAAGAAATTATTATTATTATTATTATTATTATTATTATTATTATTATTACCCTTGACTCTTCCTTAGCACAATATCATTATAATTATTATTATCATTGACTCTTCCTTAGCACAATATCATTATAATTATCCTTGACTCTTCCTTAGCACAATATCATTATAATTATCCTTGACTCTTCCTTAGCACAATATCATTATAATTATTCTTGACTCTTCCTTAGCACAATATCATTATTATTATTCTTGACTCTTCCTTAGCACAATATCATTATAATTATTCTTGACTCTTCCTTAGCACAATATCATTATAATTATCCTTGACTCTTCCTTAGCACAATATCATTATAATTATTCTTGACTCTTCCTTAGCACAATATCATTATTATTATTCTTGACTCTTCCTTAGCACAATATCATTATAATTATTCTTGACTCTTCCTTAGCACAATATCATTATAATTATTCTTGACTCTTCCTTAGCACAATATCATTATTATTATTATTGACTCTTCCTTAGCACAATATCATTATAATTATTCTTGACTCTTCCTTAGTACAATATCATTATTATTATTATATTTGACTTTTCCTTAGCACAATATCATTATTATTATCCTTGACTTTTCCTTAGCACAATATTATTATTATTCTTATATATGACTTTTCCTTAGCACAATATCATTATTATTATCATTGACTTTTCCTCAGCACAGTATCATTATTTCTGGTTCAATAAATTCAGCATTCTAGACATTACGAAGCTATTGTTTCCCTTTCAGGAAGACAGTATTCGACCCTTATTTTTACAGTACTCGTCTTCATTTCTACATAATTGAATTTTTTTCCGACTACGTAATTTGGCAACAAATCTACGTCATGCTATACATTTCTCCCCATGCCACATTTTTACTTACAACAATCATTTATACATATTTCTGTTATAACATTCCAAATTTCTTAAATAATCCAAGTACTGTAGTTCAGTAAAATACTAAATAGGCTATTTTCATATATCCTACTGGTCTTACTTCGGACACGAGAAATTAAAACGAGATTTATAAAAATTGCTCAGCCGCCATTTTTAAGTTCTCATAAAATTCCTTTAAATTAGTCGTCAGTATATTAAGGCTAGTATGGAGATATACCGTGTCAGTTTCACAGCGTTCGTATGAAATGTAGCGGAAAAAATCCATTTAAATATTTAAATTTCGCGTCACAGCCATGTTGGTTTTGTGCTCACCAGGTTATTGAATTATCCATAGGTGAACTTATATCAATAGCCTCCATCAACATAGAAAGTTTCAGTTTTATAGCTGTAACTTAATACTCGGCAGATTCGTAGATATTGAGAGGAGTCTAAATATTTCGGATGGTCGCCATGTTGGATTGTTATATGTGTAGGCCATAGAGTTATGTACCCGTGGATGACGATCTTTGCATAGATTCAATATTCAAACGTTCACTTCAATCGCATGATTAGGACACAAGAAATAAAAACTTAATTTTAAAATTTCGCACAGCCACCATCTTGGGGTTATGTAAACAAATGAACTAGATTATTATGGTGTTTGAAGCCATTTTTCAGTTTTGCCTTAGAAAACAAAAGTTTGATGCTTTTCAGTCGGTCAACACGATTGTACCCGAATGAGATGGGTTATTCCCTAATCCTGAAAACAATCACATTTAGCCATCTCTTTTTTTTTTTTTTTTTTTTTTCAGGATTAGTGAATAACCCATCTCATTCGGGTACAATCGTGTTGACCGACTGAAGAGCATCAAACTTTCGAAATGTGTATAAACACATTCTGTACCATGTTTCACTGCGCTCGGATGGTTTAATAGCGAGAAAAATCTATTTGAATGTTTCAACTACGCTTGACCGCCATGTTCGTTTTGTACTTAACCGGTTTATGAAAGTCACATTGATGAACTTGCAGTAGTACCCTTTATCACTGTAAACACGTCAGGGTGATGTCTGTAACTGTTGCGGAGATATAGAATGCCAATGAAATATTTCGCGCGGCCGCCATGTTGCATTGTTGAAACGTATTAAAATTTGAAAGGCACAATGGAGGCCGGCCTAGGTAGTAGTATGCACTTACGTAGTTTCACTGAAATCGCTTCATTCGTTTAGATTTTATCAGGCGACACACACATACGCACACGCACACACACACCCACACAGACAATAGGTGATCTCATAAGTCTTTTTTTTTTCATAAATGAAAATAGGCTAAAAATAAGGATTTGTAGGCCTAATCATCTACTCCCGTAATCATTGTAGGGGGCATGAGATCTCTTCCCTTTTACATGCCTAGCAGTACATCACATCACTCTCAAAGGGTTGGCAGATAACTCCTCCCATCCTGGCGTCACAAAGGATACATATGTATAACATAGGATATACACAGAATTTAGTTTTATCACCCAAAACATGGCAACTTCACAACGCTGGGTTGTCCGTGCGAGGTTGACTTACGCGCACTCGTGTTAAAAAAGTCTGTAGACTATTTAACTAACAGCAGTGGTTACGCTTACTAAAACGCAGCGTTAGGTCATGGGGCCAAGCTCTCTGCTGACTCGGTAGACGCGTGGGTTCGAGCCCCACCGTCTGCCGTCCTTGAAATAGTTTTCCGTGGTTTCCCATTTTGAACACCAGGCAAAGGCTGGGACGGCACCTTCTGACAGGCCACGGCCGCTTCCTTCCACATCCTTGTCCAGTTTCATTCATTTTCATCCATTCTATCTCTCATCCCGACCCAAAGGTCGCCCACGGGCGTCGACAAGAAAGGCCTGCACTCGGCCTCTCAGGAGGCCTCATGACAAAAAAAACTTCATATTTCACTTGTATTGCCCTAATTCGCTCTCCTGCCACAATAACTGGGTGTTATGCGTTCGTAATACCCCTACTTAGTACAGAGCAACACTCAGAATGTGGACTATTGTCTTTCGAACAGACCACTCTGCTAGTTTTGTCCATACTAATTCAAAGTACTTTTCTCTCTGACTTCTTTTAAAATATTCTTCTTCCTGGTACGAATTAGCGCTTTCAAACTGAGATCCTCTCCACCCAATATCTTCCACTGTCTGTCGCAGGCTACCGTGACCTCAAGTACTCTCAAACTGTCATATCATGGCTGCTTGCCCGTTCATTGTCTTGAATCTCAGATACGCCCTGGAATCGGGATTTATATGGTGACCTTTCCTCAGTTAAAAATGGGTCTATGAACTTACGATTGTCATTTTCTTTTAGTGTATACAGATTCCGATTCTAATCTTAGATTTCAAAATCGATCATTCAAATTTAGTTAATTTAATTAGTTACGCGTTGGATTAGGATCTGCATATAATTCGGGGTTTTTCAGCAGCTTAACTCGCACTTCAATTTGGCCCTGACGAGAGCATGGCTAACTTTAGCCCCTTAGTGCGTAATTAAAGTAATTCACTCATAATTACAGCCCATTACTCGCTCATAGAGAAGCGTGTATTATATGTATTAGGAGTCTTTTTCTTTATTTCTATTGACACACATTAGCTTTATTATGTGTTTTACTGATGGTCACGTGCTGTGCGTGATAATTGACTCCGCCTCCCGCACAAGCACTAAGGGGTTCGGTAGATCCCTTTCGTCGGAGCTCGGAGCGCTATCTCCCCTCTGTTTGTATAAACCGATATCTGTAGCCGCTTCTTGCCTGTGTCTCAAGTCCGTGAACACTTATTCCTTCCTTCAAGCTTAAAATATTGAAATACCATTTACTTTCGCTGTGCATTATATTTTAAATGCAATGAACCAATTTATCCAGCCTAGTTCAACTGCGTTCTGTATAATGGACTGAGTGAGAAGACTATTACTACTACTGAAATGGGATATTTAACATGCCAGTAAATCTATTGCCACTTATCCCTTTCATTTTAGAAACCTCAAATGCCAGTTAATTGGGGACAGCAGGCAAGAACGTAACCGCGGTGCCGTACAGCGATGTTCTGTTGTTTGTTGCTTCATTTATGGACTTCCTTATTTATCAGCCTCCCTCGCACGGATCTGTGTGGAATCTGTCAGCTAACCGGTGTGTCCTTGTAATTACAGTCTAGGTTTGGGAAGAAGGCAGCCGTGGCCTTAAGTTAGGTATTATCATTTTGGTAAAGCTATTTGTAGAATGGCTGAGCTCACCTCCTCTAAGTTATATTCACGAGTCGAAGTGTTCCCCATTCCAGCCCTCCAGCCAGATTCTTTGACAGGGTTGCAACTTCCACAAACAATAGCCTAGTTGATGTTAGAGAAGGCATAGCACAAACGACTGAATAGTAGCCTATCTAGTATTCATGTCCAGCAGCGACTCGTCCAAGCAGTCAAGTCTCTGTGGCTAATTGGTTAGCGTGCTAGGCTTTGGCCCAAATGGTCCCGGGTTCGATTCCCAGCCTGGTCAGTGGGAATTCAATCTCCTGTGGTTAATTCCTCTGGCTCGGGGACTGTGTGTGTGCGACATCATTATGTACAAAAAGAAACCAAACCCAGGGAACAAATTAAAAAGAACGGAAACAAGTAAAAAAAAAGTTATGCCAGTTAGTTGTGTAGAGCTCTACTCCACGAGTACGGCATTACACTCACAAAGTCACTCGTAACATACAAGTGTTGAAATCCCAGCCGCATTTGGGCGAGCCGCGGCTGATCATGGCCATGGAAGGCTCCAATAATAGTGATGCTGATGATCATGATTAAAAGGGGGATGAACTGGCTGCGTGGCGAATTGGTGACGTTTGCTCTCTCTATTTTTTTAAATCCAAATACCAATATATCAGAAAGTATGCAAGCCAACAGCTTTAAACTATGCACACGTATATTCTGACATTTTAGATTAATTTTGAGTAACTTATATACGTCAGTTCTACCAACATGATTATAAGCCTGCTGATAGTACGAATTTTTAAATACATATAACTTCTATACTATCAGTTGGATTTCAACCAAATTTCGTATGTGCTATGTGTACTACAACAGATATGACTATAAGTATTGTTAAGAGCAATCACGGCTGCCAACTGTTAATAAATGCTGTCTATATTTGTTTTACCCTAATATCAATATATCAGAAAGTATGCAAGCCAACAGCTCTATACTTTGCACACGTATAGCACCTGACATTCTAGATTAATTTGGAGTAATTAATACAAGGCAGTGCTGCCAACATGATTCTATGCCTGCTGATATGTCCAATTTTAAAATACATGTAACTTCTATACTAACAAATGAATTTCATCCAAAATTGGCACAACAAGATATCATAATATTTCAGATTATTTCTGACCAGCACACGCATGGTATTGTTGGCAACATGCTTTTACGCGTGCTGATAGATCCAGTGTCTAACTGCAAGTAACGTCCATTGGACTTCAACCAAATTTTGTATTCTGTACCTTAAGAGATGGAGCTATGAATATATTCAGTCACCAGGGCTGCCAACTGTAGTGCTCTATTAGGCTACATTTTACCAGGTATATTTTGAACTAATTAGATATTTCGATATTACCAACTTAATTTCGTCATTATTCTATATAGGTTCATATACTGTAGAATAATCATTGGCATGAAAAGTAGGCTGTATAGTTCTTCACGGAACTTCTTGTTATTATTGTTATTATAAGTAGCAGTAGAAGTTTACAGTTTGTTTATTTAAGCCAAATTTTACATTTGTTGGTCCTGCCAAACTTACCGCTTGTCGGCAGTCGCCAATTATAATTTCAATATATATGTTAACAAATACAATTAAATTTACGCTTATACAGTCCATCTCTCACCTTCCAATTATTTTATTCAGTGCCGCTAATAATTATTCACAAAAATATTAAATCACCTCATAACAATTAATTATGGATATAATGATTATAATATGTTAATATGAATGCAATAAAGCAATTGTAGTAAATTATAATATTTGTTCTTTCAACCTTAATACAACAGTTATGTCGTTGAAAATGAAAATAAACAGCCTGCTTCCAGTCAACCGACCGGGTCAGGGATTGAATGAATGAAGCCCCCATCTAGCGGAGAGGATATGAACTATGCCGGCTACCGAAGCCTGTCGCACTCCCCCGGGGCAATGATTAAATAAATGACAGATGAAACGAAATGATAGCCTACTGGAGTGTGTTGCTGGAATGAAAGTGTGACAGGGAAAACCGGAGCACCTGGAGAAAAACCTGTCTGCCTCCGCTTTGTCCAGCACGAATCTCACAGGGAGTGATCGGGATTTGAACCACGGACCCAGCGGTGAGAGGCCGGCGTGCTGCCGCCTAAGCCACGGAGGCTCCAGTTATGTCGTTACTATTTTAAAAACTTAACTTAAAACTTAAAATACAATAATGTTACTATCATATTCAATTATTTTCACCTTTCATATTGCCACAGTCTATGAATAGGAGTCCATTACATATACAAGCATTTGTCCACTTACTTTAAGGAGTTATTTAATATCCAATTTCTTATACCTCTCTTTTCCCCCAGGGGCTCACTTCATGTGGGACGTGGGTTGGCGACCACGGGGCCCCAGCTGAGTCCGGCATTTCTTCTACTTACTTGTGCCAGGCTCCTCTCCGTCTTCTTTCCTGTCGACCTCCCTTGGTCAACTCTTGTTCTCTTCCGACCCCGACGGTATTAGGTTATCCGAGGCCTAGGGAGTCTTTCACTTTCCCGCCTTAATTGGCCCTTGTCTCATCTTTTCTGGTACCCTCCTTCTGTGAGGGGTCAGCCTTCTTTTTCTTTTCCTTTTACCTCCTGCCTTGTCCTCAAGGCCCTTAAGGAGGCCGGTTGTATGTAGCCCCACCCCTTCTGGTGCACCCTAGATAATGCTACACCCTCAGGGGCTCACGGCTGGTGAGTTAGGGAGTTGGCGACCCCGAGGGATTCCTGAGCTGGGTCCGGTTTCCCCCTTTTGCCCCTTACCTGTGGGGGCGGACGCTCTCTTCTTTCACTTTCCTACCTGCCTTTCATGGCTCTCCTTCCTTCCGAGTCCCTCAATCCGCATTCTTCGAGGGTTGAGGGCATTTCTTTTCCTCCTGTCCTTTATTTGCCTTATTCTCCTTTAGTTTTCCATTTCTTCTTCTAGTATGTAGGTTAGTAGTTAGTTTTTAGTGTTAAGTTTGCATTTCATTTTCATCTTCACGATCACCCAAACAATCAGGGACTGATAACCTAGATGTTAGGCCCCTTAAAGCAACAATTATCATCATCATATTATACCTCTTTTTGTTTTTGCCATACTCTCAAAGACCAGCAGTGAATGTGGTAGCTTGTTAAATAGAAATGGCACCATGTAAGCTAGTGATCTTTTGCCAACTTCATTATTTAAGTATTAAGTCTAGTAGTAGTAGTAATAGTAGTAAAAGGAGGATGATTCTGATGACTGCTATTAGAAGTTGCATCGTATTGCCTCGAGCCGCTCTCAGCCTCAGGCTGCAGATAATGAATGTATGTGAAGTGCCGTGTCGTTGTGTAAAGCGGAATCCCACTTGTATCAACTGGCCACATGCAGCCACAGTAATTGTATTACCAACCTGGAAACGAGTTCACTCCACTCACGTGCCCTGCATGTTTTATGTTGGCTGCAAAGCTTTGTGTCCGCAAACATTTACTGGTTAAATGAAGCAGCCCTCTTCATCAAAATAAACAACATGGCGTACATGTGAATTCGTCACCTCGTGAAGTGAATTGATCGTGTGTTCACTCTCTGCCACCGCTGTCTCAATTTTAAAGGAAAGAAATGTTGAGACTGTACCTGTCAGATATACTGGCATTTTAGAAACATTCTTCAAAATTATCAATTCACAATTTTGCGTAATAATAATAAAAATAAAATCATTGTGGATTTCCACAGACGTTTGACGCACTCAGTGCCTTGGTACGCTCATGAACATCGACATTGGAACACCATGAGGGAGTCCGTCGTTTCTGTTGATTGTCAAGATATAGAACGACGTCATGTCGGGATATTTGCTGCGGTGGTAAGACTCTAAGATTACTGCAGGTTAATTGTCAGAGTTTAGGAAATAAATTAATTGAATTTTGGAATTTGGAGAGACGTATTGTCCGGACATTGTCATTGCTACTGAATCTTGGTTATATGAGGACATAAATAGTAATGAAATAATTCAAGGGACCTACGAAATGTACAGAAGGGATCGGGGGAAGCGAGGTGGTGGGCTATTTATTTGTGTGGGCAAAAATATAGATAGTTTCTTAAAGTGGGCTGATACGAATCATGAAATGTTATGTGTACAAATTTCGGATAAAGGGAATAAATTCACTCTTTAGGTGATAGGGGCGTATAGAGCACCGAAAGATAACTTTTCGCTTCTCGACACACAGTATGTTAAAACTTGTACGGGAAATGGTATGAAAAAGAGCATAATAATTGCCGGAGATTTAAACCTCCCCAAAGTAGACTGGTCTGGTGAGTCAACTAGCTGTGGTCAAGCTCAGAGCGCTGCAAACAAATTCTTAAGGGAGGGGGGATTTTCCCAAGTAGTTGACTTCCCAACTAGAGGCAATAATACCTTAGATGTTTATCTCGTAAGGCCTGTAGAGCTGTATATTAACTGTCTGAAAGTACCAGGAATTAGTGACCATTCTGGGGTTGAATTTAATATTAGATACGGTGACATTACAAAATTAGACTCTGATGTAGCAAATAAGATCATATTCCAGTATTGCAGGGCGGATCAGGGCAAATTACAGGGGTATTTGAATGAGCTATTTGAAGGATGGGCATCGGAAGGAAATCACATTGATATCCTATGGACTAATTTTTTGAAAATTTTAAGTAGCGCTATTGATAAATTTGTTCCATTTAAATTACTGAAACAAAACCCAGATCCTGAGTATTACACACGGGAAATCAGGAGTCTGAAACAGAAAATTAGGAAATTATACAATAAAAGACATGATAGTGACAAGTATATGTTGAAATTTAAGTCCTTATCAAGAGAGCTCGTCTTAAAAAAGAGGGCTGCTCATGACAATTATATGCAAGGTTTACTTGGTTCGGGAAGCGATGGGTGGAAAAAAGTTTACAGTTATGTTAGGAGAAGAAAAGGAAATTCAAATAAATTGTCGATGATAATGTCCGGTGACGGTAAATTAATTACTGAGAAGCAAGCCATTGCTAATGAATTAAATGTCCTTTATGGTAGTATGTTCAATAAATCCAATAGCTGTGTGTTGGACCTTAACGGTGAATCAGGGGCTCCACTTCTCCAAATAAACCAGTCAGCAATTGTAAAGCTAATACAAAAATTACGTTATAATATATTGAAGGGTCCTGATAATATTGTTAGTGAAGTACTTAAACTAGGAGGTAGGGCAGTGGCACGATACTTAGAGGTGATTTTTGATGTGTCCATAAACAATGCGCAAATCCCGGATGCCTGGAAAAGAGCTACGGTAGTCCCAATATTTAAGGGAGGGAGCAGACTTGAATTGGGCAACTACAAGCCGGTTAGTCTTACGTCCATCGTTTGTAAACAGATGGAGCATCTCATTTGCGACTACTTGAGGGAACAGTGGGAAACATTATCATGGTTTAATGATAGGCAACATGGATTTCGGAAAGGTTACACATGCGAGAGTCAGATGCTATCACTTTTTCAAGATATTAGCGAATCGTTAGACGATGGAGTTTCAGTCGACGCCGTAGTTATAGATTTTGCGAAGGCATTTGATGTCGTGCCGCATGACATGCTACTCCATAAATTAGCTCCGACGAAGATTGATAGAAGAGTAATTTTATGGATCCAAGAATTTTTGACGGGTCGTTCCCAGAAAGTGAAAGTTGAAGGCCGATTCTCTGATGAAATTACCGTAACGTCGGGTATCCCTCAGGGCAGCGTAATCGGAACTTTGTTATTTTTGGCGTTTATAAATGACTTACCAAATGGGATTCGCAGTGACTGTCGATTGTTTGCGGATGATTGTGTAATATATCTAAAGATACATGACTCACAAGACAATGCAGTACTTCAAGATGACCTGAACCTGGTCTATAAGTGGGCGATTGAAAATAAAATGAAAATAAACGCAAGAAAATGTAGTCTAATAAAAATAGGGAAAGTGCGAAGGCAAGATTTTCAATATAACATTGGCTCGGAAATACTTGTAGAAGAAGATTCTTGCAAATATTTGGGCGTTCACGTAAGAAATGATATGAAATGGAGTAGTCATATAGGATGTGTAGTTTCTAAAGCTCACAAATCCCTGCACTTTGTAATGAGGGTATTTAAAGGAAGTAGGACCTCTGCTAAAGAATTAGGATATTTGTCACTTGTAAGACCTATTCTGGAATACGCCTCGGCGGTTTGGGATCCATATCAAGTAGGGCTCATAAATGAGTTGGAAATGGTACAAAGAAAGGCCGCTAGATTTGTGCTCGGTGACTTTAATCCCAGGAGCAGTGTGAACCGTATGTTAAAGAAACTTGGGTGGGAATCACTTGAGGCTAGGAGGATGAAATCTAGACTCTGCGCTATGTACAACGCGTATACAAATCAACCAGCATGGGGTGAGCTTAGCAAACGTATGGAAAATCCTACTTACATGGGTAGGAGCGATCACCCTTTCAAAGTTAAGGGCCGACCACAGCGAACAAATTATGGTAAATATTATTTCGTAAACCGCGCCATTGATAGTTGGAACTCTCTACCTGCCGCAGTCTTAGAGCCTTTTCCCAAACATATAGGTGTGTTTAAGAAAAGACTGACTATTTGTGTAAATACTCCAGTTTAATTGTTAGTGAATTGTTATGTACAATTATTTATTTGTTATGTATATCTAATTTGTCACCGGGGGACACACCCCCAATTGCAAATAAACGAATGCATGAATGAATGAATGTCGGTATGTAACCTAAACGATTACATGTCAGGCCAATTGAGTCTCCCCACGTGATTGGTCGCGTCAACCATAGTGTTGCACAGTTGACTTGCAGTCTGTGCAGTGAACTGTTCCTTGTCAAACATGCCTCGGCAACGAAGAAATGCTTGCTATTAACATATTTTTTTTTGCGTCCGGCTCCATGCCTAAATGGTTAGCGTGCTAGGCTTTGGCCCGATCGGCCCCGAGATCGATTCCCGGCCGGGCCTTTAGGGATTTTAATCTCCTGGGGTTAATTCCCGTGGCTCGGGGAATCGGTGTATGTGACGTCTTCATCATCCCTTCATCCTCATTACAACGCGCAAGTTGCCCACGGGCGTCAACTAGAAAGACCTGCACTCGGCTTCTCAGGAAGCCACACGGAGAGATGGTTGGTTCCTCAGTTTAGGGGCTGCGACAACGCGGTCATGTAGACCCGTGCACTTTGGGTGTGTGTAGAATCTGTCGGATAACCGGTGTTAATTGTGATGGCTGTATTAGTGTCTGCTATTTGTGTTTAATTCAAGTAAGGACTGCATACATTGGATTTTCAAGTAGTTCCAACTTTTGCTACCGAACGCCACCGTCAACGACCAACTAGTTCTGCACTTTGTTACTAGATGCCACCGCAGTCGGCTCCTGGCGACGAACGTTGGAACCTAAGAGCGTTACTCAAAAATAACCTATAATTTAGCTTCACACAGGTGTAATTAGTGGAAGGTTCTTTATCATGCCATGAATCTACGACACGGGACCAGCGGCTTTACTTCCCCTCCGGAGGAAGGCATACTCAGGGATTTTTAACACTCCTAAAAAATTCCAACTACTTCGGCCGGGTTTGAACCCGCGACCTTGGGAATAGAAGCTCAGTATGGTACCAACTGCGCTACCGAAGCCGCCCACACGGAGGGGAGAGAACATTTGTTGCAATTTGAGAGAATTAGGAAAATTGGTCTGTGTGAGAGTGGGGCTGTGGACAGCGCACCTTGTTTTTCATGTCTAACATCTTTTCACTCGGTTGCTGGATATTTTTGTGGAGTGACTTTGAAAAATGGGACGGAAGTGGATCGGAACCATCAAGCTGGCAGTGGTGGATCGAATGGAAGTGTAAAACGCACTGCCAACTCGATCGATCGATCCAGCTGGCAGTGGTAAGAGAAACAAACAGCGCGCGGTGTCGGAAATTGATACCATGACGTACTCTCGGACATGTGGAATGTATATGACATACTGAATGGTAAACACTCATGCGAACTCTGGTGTCAAGTGATTGAAACAAAGCACATGGTACATGTTCGAAGTCTTCGTTTCAGTATTTAAATGGTAAAATGCCCTAATATCAAACATTGTAAGTAGTCGGCATTGCCAGTATTATGTTTCTGCACAATGACTATTCAAATATTAACCCACATAACGGTAATGCAGTCATCAATATAATATAACCGGGTGAGTTAGCCGTGGTCGTTACAGCATGACTGCTGGCAGTCGCTCATATCCGGGAGGCGAGGAGGTTCGAATCCCCCCGCCGGCAACCTTGAAGATGGTCTTCTGTGGTTTCCCATCTTCCTTCCAGGCAAATGCCGGGGTTGATCCCTAACTATAGGCCACAGCCGCTACCTTCCAACTCCTCGTCCTTACCTTCAAACTTTCCTCCCCAGACAACTCCACACGTGACGGTACATGTAGCTCACCCATTGGGTGTCCGCCTCGAAGTAGCTACAATCTCTGGCGAGCCGAACATGTCCTCGGACACTCCCGGCACTAAAAGCCATACGCTAATATATATATATAATCGTTGTGGTTATATGAGAATCGAAGAAGCCTTCATGAACTATTGCTGAATACATTCTCTTTACTCACAAGAGGGCCCATTCATAAGGCATTTTAAACTCAATTTCACGCAGGAATATTATCGAAACAAGCAAAATATAAATGAAACTTAATTCCGTAATGCAGTATTATTGGAACGTGGAAATAAGTCACCATCTTGTGCACAATACTTGCATAGTCAAAATAGCCGTGGGGTTAGCGCCTATGACAGTGAATCTAGAGATCTCGGGTTCGAATCCCGGACGGGGTAGATATTTTTGCTACCAGATTATCATTTTAAAAGATATTTATCATATCAATATGACTCATTTTAACAGAATCCATATGAAATTACGTGTTGGTCTGTGAATCAAGAGGACCTGTTTATAAGGAATTTAAGGTTATGAGCGGTGTCGCGTCTATTAATCTAGTTGATCCATATCGTATTCTTTATTTAGGCTAGTGTTGGTGGAAGCTACAAATCATCTAATAAAATGAGTTCCGTATTATAAACTAAAATATCTGTAGAACACTCCCTTTTACAATAGATTAATATTTGTGCCAATAATAGTATAAAATACCGGTGTATCAACAATTTCACGTGAGGTTTCTTCTATTTCGGATGTTACACATCTTATGCGACTGCTGTAAGGCTCGTTTTTTTTTTGTTCTTTATTTTAGCGTATGGTTTTTAGTGCCGGGAGTGTCCGAGGACATGTTCGGCTCGCCAGTTTGTAGCTGCTTCTATGCGGACACCCATGGGGTGAGACACAAGTACCATCGCGTGTGGTGGGTTGTCTGGGGAGGAAAGTTTGAATGTAAGGACGAGGATTTGGAAGGTAGCGGCTGTGGCCTATACTTGGGACCAACCCCGGCATTTGCCTGGAAGGAAGATGGGAAACCACAGAAGACCGTCTTCAAGGTTGACGGCGGGGGATTCGAACCTCCTCTCCTCCCGGATGTGAGCGACTGCCAGCAGCCACGCCGTAACGACCACGGCTAACTCACCCGGTTATATTATATTGATGACTGCATTACCGTTATGTGGGTTAATATTTGAATAGTCATTGTGCAGAAACATAATACTGGCAATGCCGACTACTTACAATGTTTGATATTAGGGCATTTTACCATTTAAATACTGATACGAAGACTTCGAACATGTACCATGTGCTTTGTTTCAATCACTTGGCACCATAGTTCGCATGAGTGTTTACCATTCAGTATGTCATATACATACCACATGGCCGAGAGTACGTCATGGTATCAATTTCCGACACCGCGCGCTGTTTGTTTCTCTTACCACTGCCAGCTGGATCGATCGATCGAGTTGGCAGTGTGTTTTACACTTCCATTCGATCCACCACTGCCAGCTTGATGGTTCCGATCCACTTCCGTCCCATTTTTCAAAGTCACTCCACAAAAATATCCAGCAACCGAGTGAAAAGATGTTACACATCAAAAACAACGTACGTTGTGTTACGTGCCACCCCCTAGTGGCACTTTTGTTAACTGGATTACGGTGGGGGTACAAAGCACAACACCAATTACTGCTTAAAGAAATAATTAACTTTATTGTGGCCAGAAAATTACACTAATCAGCAAATACAAGCAATTAGGATCCTTCTCCAGTTTCCTCAAGTCTCTTCCTTATGCGCTCTTGGCCCCTTTCACTTGCAACAGACCACAGAAGTTAATCCGTCCTAATGAGTCCGGTGGCCTTGGCAGAAGCTACCTGCCCCTCTTCCTCAGGTACAACAAATACAGTTACTTACGAGCACTTGATGTACGCTGTTCACAAGCTGGGAGAAACAATGTCACAGGATTTCGTAACTCGCACAGCACTTCGTCACCACACTTCTGTCGCACAAGATAATCGCTCGCACTAGCTCGTAAAACACAACAACAACAACTGCTTCACGGGTCACTCTTATATAGCAGGCCGGTGACTCAATAAATGCTTCCAGATCCATCCAGGGTCCACGGCTTCTCGGCTAACTCACCCGGTAGACGTACACACACTCGTAGATCCGGCACAGTACCTACTCCACGGACAAATGGGAGGAATGTACACCACATTATTTGGATGTCCCAGAAGGACCGACTGAAGAGCTACACATGACAAATTGATTCCCATCCCCTTTGTCAAGAGCAGGGGTTCTCCAACTTCTTCTGTCGCGTTCCCCTTCTGAAACATGAAATATCTAGTGCCCCCCTCCACCTTATTCTTGTTTCCTTACTTAGCAGTTCTCATAGGTTACTTCGCACAAAAAAAATCGGATTTGCTTCTGTCTAATTACTGCAATTACCAGTTCCGCGGTGGCCGAGAGTGCTAACGCGCTGCCTAGTGCCTCGCTGGCATCGGAAGAGCGTGGGTACGAATCCCACCTCGGTCGTCGGGAAAATGGTTTTCGTGGTTTCCCAGTTTCACCACCAGGCAAATGCCGGGACGGTTCCTTTCAATAGGTCCACGGCCGATTTCCTTCCAATATCCCTTCCCTGACAAGTCCTGAAAAGATAAGTACATGGCCATTGGCTGCATTAATTTTTTTTAAATAGTTAAAATCCACGACCTGCTTCCAGTCGACCGACCAGGTCAGGGAATGGAATGAATGAAGCACCCATCTAGTGGCGAGGTTATGAACTGTGCCGGCTGCCGAAGCCTGTCGCACTCCCCTGGGGCAATGATTAAATGAATGGCAGATGAAATGAAATGACAGTGGACAGTGTTGCTGGAATGAAATGTGTGACAGGGAAAACCGAAGTACCCAGAGAAAAACCTGTCTGCCTCCGCTTTGCCCAGCACAAATCTCTCATGGAGTGACCGGGATTTGAACCACGGACCCAGCGGTGAGAGGTCGGTGTGTTGCCGTCTAAGCCTCGGAGGCTCTAGTTACAATAATAATTATAATAATAATAATAATAATAAGTCACAGTTTCCTATCCTTAGAGCATATCGAAGGTCAACAACTTTTTAAAAAGCAATCATGCATTTGTATTAGTCGATGGTGTTGAAAGTTAACTATTTCTCCTTGCTTATAAGAATAACTACTGCTGCATGTGGATTTATTGAATTGAACAACTTTTCTTTATTTCATGTGGCGTTATTTGTATCAGTTTATTTGTAAATTGGGCTAACCACTTCCATTGAACACGCACTGGAATTCAACTGTTCACTCACTGTCTTTGAATGGACTGCAGAGGCCTGGCAGATTTCGAGTCAACAATGGCAGAAATAGGACAATCTATTCTTGTAAGGAGCTGGCGGTCACATTGTTGAGTAGCTTATTGCCGACAGTGATTGTTAAGTGTTTGGTAAGGAGATATCCCTGAGGGTGGCGGGTGAAAGGATGCTGTGTGAGAAATGTTACTCTACAACAGGGGTGGCCAATAACAATAACTTTGAGAGCCGCAAATTTATAAAGCTGTTGCGAAGCAGGCCAGGTTGGTAAAAAAAATAATGATTTATAAACTAAAGGTACATTTTTTATTTCATAAAAAATTAATAAACATTTATATAGTTTACAAGAGTTTAGTGCTTTTCAGTCGGTCAACACGAATGTACCCAAAAGAGCTGGGTTATGCCCTAATCCTGAAATAAATTACATGAGATTAATAAATACACTAGGATGACCAGTTTCGATCGTCAAGCGATCATCATCAGATCCATCACACTTAGGCTATAAAATCTATGTTTGAAAATACAGGTGAAAATATTTACAATATGTACAATTATTTAGTTGCAGTATTCGTACTGCAACTGTCGGTGTATGCTAAATGCAGTATATATGATGTTAGGTGAAATGCTAAATGGTGATAGATATCCGGAGTTTGTAATATGGAGTGATTATATGGTTGTAAAAATCAACTATGGTTAAACTGTAGGCCTAATGTTACAGGCTAATTACTTATCTGATTGTCTTCCTTGCTAGAGCTACGCGCAGTTTTCGTGTTTACTGAAACTCCAGGTGTGGTCGACTGAGGTAGGTTGTTATCTCAACGACACTGGTTTTTCCCTTTTTCTCCCCCCTGTTCATATGTGCTGTGCGGATTCAGCGCGCTGTGTTTATGTGGGGTGTTGCCAACCTAGATAAGATGTATGTTATTGAATGAGGTGGGTCTACAACTATCAAAGACCGTGGAACATTTCTCGCCACGCATGGACCATAAGCCATTCAAACTAAGCGCTGCCCGGTCTTATGAGAGCGTCCCGGCACCTTTAGTACTGCCGCGAATACAAGCCTTGGTTTATTGCAGAAGAAAAGTACATCCTACACCTGATCCAGATAACATTTACCTATTAAAACTCCTTAATCCCCCCCCCCCCTCCCTTTTTATCTAGTTTGGCTGTATCGCTAAGTTGTGTCTTGTTTCCGACAGGGTGTGTTTTTTAGCCTAAGTGTAATGGATCAGATGATGATCGCTTGACGATCGAAACTGGTCATCCTAGTGTATTTATTAATCTCCCGTAATTTATTTCAGGATTAGGGCATAACCCAGCTCTTTTGGGTACATTCGTGTTGACCGACTGTAAAGCACTAAACTCTTGTTTACTAGGGCAACACTGAAAAAATGGCTTCAAACCCCACAATATATAGTTTACTTAACACATACGGTAATATTATTGTTCAATTACACAACTAGATAAAGGATTTTACTTTTGAGAAGTGCTTTTGTGAGTGTTCATTTTTGCTGTAAGTTGTTTGAAATCTGACTGTTAATTTGTAAGTGCAGTTTGAACGAGTTCACTTCAAGGTTCATCAGTTAGTTGAGTTCGATATTTAGATTTAGTGAACTTGAGCGTTGAGTACAGTGATCACACATACAGTAAGTAGTCCCAAATAATGAGATAAGCACACTCTTTCGTTAGTAAGTATTTCTTTTCTGGAACTTTCTTCCAAAACACCAGTGCATTTTTATACTTTATATTCTTTTTGAACTATTTAAAATCTGAACTATTTTTTCAAGGAGCCGCACGAGATTGACTCAAGAGCCGCATTTGGCTCGCGAGCCTCGTTGTGGCGACCCCTGCTCTAGAACTTTTCTCAGAATTCCTGCTGGCAAGATCTACTGGTTAGTTTTGTGAAATAAGACAGCAAAAGTACGAGTTTATTAGTCATGAATGGTCGTGGGAGTTTCCTGTCTATGATAGCCTTATTTGTTGCAGAATATGAAATATAAATATTTCAATCAGAGCTGGTGTCCTCCTTTATCACTCTCGGAGCCCCGCCCCCTACACACACAATTTGAGGACCTCTGGTCTAGTGCAAACAAGTGGAGTTAGGATAACACCAATAAACATAAGACAGCTCTGCCGGTAAAGATCACCCCGTGATGTAGGCCTAGCAGTCGCGTTAAGTTATGCACTATGACAGAAGGGAGAGATCAAGGGTTCGAATCCTGGCGCTGACAACACCCATTCTGTGTGTGGTTTGTTCAGTTTTCTGTACATGTCGAGATGGTGCTGTACCTACCCTAATAATTAAGGCCCGGAAGTTCATGCACTATTCAATGAATAAATATGCATACAAAAATGCTCCAATTATTGGTCAAATATGCATCACGTTTCAAAAAATATGCACAATGAAATGACAACGGCAATTACAATCACTCCGTATTCTTTAGCGTTTCCATTTTGAATATAAAGAAAATA
Organism: Meconema thalassinum; assembly: GCA_946902985.2. Classification (NCBI taxonomy): domain Eukaryota; kingdom Metazoa; phylum Arthropoda; class Insecta; order Orthoptera; family Tettigoniidae; genus Meconema; species Meconema thalassinum. The sequence goes on along the minus strand of OX336389.2, from coordinate 1,467,501,283 downwards.
TGAACGGACGGACGTATAACAAGACCTTTTTTTTTATAATATCTCAACTAAGAAACAATTCTAAATACAGTAATAGGAAATGTTATTTTATGGATCTTCAAGCGGTGTTCACCATCAATAATTATTTTGTTGTTAATTTGTAAGTATAACTGATATACAATTTTAATAGCCATTGAAGTTTTTTTATGAAAATAATTTACAATAATTATATAGTGAATACTGAATAAAAATAGTTGATATTAACTTGCAAGACGGACTGAAACGTACTGTACTAGGTATTACAATGATTTCAGTGTTATTCTGTGATAGACTCTCGGAGTCCGAATCGAAATATACGACTTTAAGAAGATAAAGTAACAAAACGCCCTTCAAAACAATAGGACATTAGAATATACACGCTTCTTAAGCAGAGATATGCACTTAAACAGGCAAAGGAGAAAAATGTGATGAATTGTGCCAAAATAACTAAAATATGCATAAATATGAAAAATATGATTTTGCATGAACTTCCGGGCACTATTGCAGTGGCGTAACTACAGAAGAGGGGAGTGATACGAGATATCAACCCCCCACAGCCGAATAATAAAAATATGATATTTGTTGAAGTTTCCAATTTTTAATAAAACCATTCATGACAAATGATTGAATTATGTATATTTATGGGCTACTTAGTGCCTGTTGGAACCAAGGAAACCGTGGATTACAAGAGAAATATTGGATCTGATAGTCAAGAGAAACCAGCACAGGAGGGAAAATACCATAAGAAGTCAGGAAAAATATAGACTTGTTAAAAATCAAATTACAACCCTTTGTAGAAGAGCCAAAGAGGAATGGATGGCTGAGATAGCTAAGAACATTGGAAATTATATTGCTGAGGGAAAAACTGACAGGGCTTATAGACACATCAGAGAAACCGAAAGTGAAAAGTTCTATAATAAAGGATAAAAATGGGAAAATCTTGTTAGATGCGGATGAAGTCAGTATGCGGTGGAAAGAATATCTTGAAGAACTATATGATGGGAATGTATCTAATAAAACATGGTATATTGAACCGGAAGATTATATAGAAGAAAATGATAAGGGCCCTGCTATCACAAGAAGAGAATTTGAATCAGCGCTTGAAAGAATAAGTGACAATAAAGCTTGCGGTCCAGATAGCATACCGGGAGAACTACTAAAGAACATGGGTGAGAAAATGAAAAACCTACTTTATGATGCAATCTGCAGATGCTATGATAGTGGCAAAATTCCTGAAGACTTCGCCAAAAGCAGAACAGTTATGATACCAAAGAAAGGAATAAGTAGACTACAGAATGCTCTGAACACAGAACCATAACACTGCTCTCCCATGCATCTAAAATTTTATTGTCAATACTAAATGCCAGAATAAATAACAAACTTGATTTCCAAATTGACCCAGATCAGTTTGGTTTCAGGAAAGGAATGGGAACAAGAGAAGCAATCTTGGCTCTACGAACAATATTAGAAAGAAGAATGGAGATGAATAGAAACACATATATAGCATTTGTAGATATTGAAAAGGCCTTTGATAATGTAAGTTGGGACCATCTCTTCAAAATTATTAAATCTTCAGGATTAGACTGGAAGGATAGGAGGCAGATACTAAGACTTTATGAAAATCATACCACAATAGTAGACATCAAAGGAAGCAATCAGGAAATAAATATCAGGAAGGGAGTAAGATAGGGTTGCCCCCTTTCACCGTACCTTTCCAATGTATTCATCGAAAAAGCTATAAATAAGTTCAAAACGAACACAAAAGGAATTAGAATAAATGGACAGCAAATCCATTGTATTCGCTTTGCAGATGATATAGCAGTGGTTGCAGACTCAGAAAAGGAATTATCCAAGATGCTGAATATGCTGTCATCATATTTAGTAGATTTATACCTAAACATTAACGTGAAGAAGACAAAAATATTAGTTGTAAGTAAACATCCTGAGCGAAATCACACCAACATCAGGCTTGCTAACAAAGTAGTGGAACAAGTCACCAGTTTCCCATACCTCGGAAGTTTAATCACAAATGATAACCGCTGCAGCAAAGAGATAAGAAGAAGAATAGCGCTTGCCAAACAAGCATTCAGCAACAAAAGAACTCTTCTGACCAATATATATCTAGATATTGAGATTAGGAAAAATTTTGTGATGTCATTTGTGTGGAGCGTACTCTTATATGGATGTGAATTTTGGACAATTCGAGAACAGGATAGGAAACGGCTTGAAGCGTTGAGATGTGGGTCTGGAGGCGAATGCTAAAGGTCAGTTGGACTGAAAAAAGAACAAACGTAAGTATACTATGAGAAATCCAGGGAAGGAAACAGCTGATGGTAACAGTGCATAGAAGAACAGCTAAATTCATTGGACACACCGTGCGTCATAATACCTTTCTAACCAATCTACTAGAAGGAAAGGTCTTAGGAAAGAAGGGACGAGGTCGACCTAGGAAGCAATTCCTTCAAGCATTGATACAAAACGTAAGATGTGGTTCCTATTGTGAGATGAAAAGACAAGCTGAAGACAGAAGACAATGGTTGAATCGACAAGGCATTGCCTTTAGACATTGATTGATTGAGTGCCTGTTTGTCATCTCTTGATGAATGCAGTACATTCGCATTTGTCTGTTGGCACAGGCTAGAGTAAAATGTGGCTTTTCACCGATGTCTCAGTCTCACTCTTGGCTGTGATTATATGGAAGCTACTGAGGTATGGGTGGTGCTTACCAATGACATTCAGGGCACAGTCAGTGCCTGTGGATGCTGTGAACTCTTAGGGTTAGTACTGCTGTTCTGACTCAGTGAGGAAAGCAATGGCAAACTACCTCACTCCTCATCTCGCCTAGTACGCCTCAATATAGCACTGTCTTGACTTGTTGTGGGTATCTACCCACATAACCTAACGGTGATGCTTCTTGAGGATCCAGCCAGCCTTCAGGCTGACTACCAAACAGACATGGACTTCTTACTAATTTGAAGGCATTTGTTTTCATTTGTTTCATTTTTTTTAGCGACAGCCTAACTTGGCTTAACAGTTACTGAATGAGCAAATTAGTCAACTGTTCAGTTAGCAGGCAGCGAGATGTTGTTGTTGTTGTTGTTGTTGATTCACTTAGGGGCTTTGCGACATCGTGATCCTGTAGCTCCGTGTACTTGGTGGTGTGTAGAATTTGTCTGATAACCTGTGTAACTGTGATGTGTATTTGTACTTGAGGTAGGATTCCGGTAGGAAGCGGCTGTGGCGATAAGTTAGGTATCATTGCGGCATTTGCCTGGAGTAGAAATGGGAAACCACTGGAAACCACTTCCAGGATGGCTGAGGTAGGAATCGAACCCGCCTCTTCTCAGGTTTGCCTCACGAGTCTGAGTGTACCGCGGTCCAGTCCTCGGACCAGTATTAAATTTCTTGGCAGAGCCACGAATGCTAGTCACCACTACGCAGACAGCGAGATCTCCTTCATCCCATTCCAATCATACAATACTTGTACTTGTCAGTTGTCATTATGTTAGTATCCGAGTCTGAGTGTCATTTTGGAACATGAATAATACATAGTGCTAAGTTCTTTTACTTTATTAAACTTGAACGTAAAGTAAAAAACAAAAGTGTCATGCTTTTCAGTCGATCAACACGATTGTACCCAAATGAAATGGGGTATTCCCTAATCCTGAACAAAATTACATGAGATTGACAAATATAAATACAAATACAAATACAAATATAAATATAAATACAAATACAAATACAAATACAAATACAAATACAAGTACAAATACAAATACAAATACAAATACAAATATAAATATAAATACAAATACAAATACAAATACAAATACAAATATAAATATAAATACAAATACAAATATAAATATAAATACAAATACAAATACAAATACAAATACAAATACAAATACAAATATAAATATAAATATAAATATACATATAAATGTAAAGATGAAGATGAAGATGGAAGATGGAAGATGAATGTAAATATAAGTATTAATTAATCTCATGTAATTTTGTTCAGGATTAGGGAATTCCCCATTTCATTTGGGTACAATCGTGTTGACCGACTGAAAAGCATCAAACTTTTGTTAACTAAGGCAACACTGAAAATGACTACATACACCATAATGAACTTAGAGTTGCGAACAGTAATTTATTAATAGGGTCTATATATATTTATTCTATGATTGGGAACCCAAAGGGCCAGGGGATTTCACGAATAAAACTGGATTTTAAAATCTAATGTCGACAAAATACTGTAGCTAATTTTGGAGCATTTGCGCATTGATAAGTGAAAGTGCAACGTATCAAACGGTAAAGACATCAATCACAAAAAACACATTGAAACTTCGTGATCCATTGATTGTATGTTTCTTTATGTCCAAAGAAATTTCTACTCAGTTCATCCCCCTCAAGAATCAAATCCTACTTACGCCACTGCATTGTTGCATTCACCACAGAAGGACAGGTCAGACAATTACAACACACACCCAAGTACACGGGGCTACACAATCACAATGTCGCAAAGACCCTAAATAATCAACAACAACAACAAAAACATCTTTATTTATAGAAATGTTTCCAATGTTTAAACACTCGAATATGTGATGAAATGATTTCTCCCTAGATTAAACCTGTTAGCAATCGATGAAGGAAATTAGAGAAAAAATTAATGTAGGAGAAAAGATTGAAGGAGAAATAATTAATTTTCAACTCCGAGATTTGCTGATGACTTGGCCATCTTAGCCGATTCGCCAGAGGATTTGAATGAGTTTTTAAATGGTTTGGACTCTATCTCAAGGAAAGAATTCATGATGATAATAAATGTAAATAATAATAATAATAATGGAATGCAGCTGAAGGAATCAGAACAAACAAATTGTCTCAGGTGTAATGTGCGGTAGCTATGTAGAGATGAAACGATTAGCTCAGGACAGGGAGGTGTGGAGCGCTGCATCAAACAAGTCAAAAGACAGAAGACTCGAACAACACAATACCTGTTAAATAACGGTAACTATCGAATGTTAATAGGGAAAGAGAATGAATTGTTTGAGTGCTACTGACCTAGTAAAGTGAGAATAATATTTACAATCCATGCTTGTCTTTGAAACAGAAGAAGAGGAAGTATCGTTATGCATTCAGACACAAGCTTTGGGGTGTTGGTGAAAATTGCTTGCGGTCTTGTTGAGCGAGACGTGATATAGGAGCAGAACTCCTAATTGACGATGAGAGTCCTTTCAAGCACGCTCGAGTTACTCCATAAACACAAATGTTGTACCAAGTTAACGCAAACATCAGCGGCGAGTTACTACCAGACTATCATAGCCATTGCACATGCGCAATGTGTAACACGCTTATTAGCATTATGCTTACGGTCTGCAAGATCCTTTTGCTTATAACTGGAGCGTTTTGGAGCTTCCAATAAGCTCCAAGCGATCGTGCCATGACTTTTTTTTTATAGAATAACCAAAATCGTTAGTGTTCATAACGGTAAATTCACGTAAAATATATGTTAGGAATCAGCTTGATTACTCATGCTTCAAAGATCCTGTCAAGAATAATTTACAAGAGGATGGGAAGCCAGATAGAAACGGAGTTGGGTGAAGACCAGTTTGGTTTCAGGAGAAATGTAGGAACAAGGGAAGCTGTACTAAGTCTTAGGCTGATTTTGTAAGGTAGAATAAGGATAGATAAGAGAACGCTCATGGCATTTGTAGACTTAGTAAAGGCTTTTGATAACGCGTATTGGGCTAAATTGTTTGACATTTTGAAAATGATTGGAATAAAGTACAGGGATAGGATGGTGATCTACAATCTATACAGAAGCCAGACAGCAGTCATTCGAGCTGAAGGACATGAGAGAGAAGCTGGTATTCAGAAAGGTGTAAGTTAAGGCTGCAACTTATCACCCATACTTTTCAATCTTTACATTGAACAAGCAATGAAGGAAATTAGAGAAAAATTTAAAGTGGGAGTGAAGATTCAAGGAGAAATAATTTCAACTCTAAGATTTACTGTTGACATCGTCATCTTGGCCGACACGCCTGAGGATTTGTATGAGTTTTTGATTGGTATGGACTCCGTCTTGAGGAAGGAATTCATGATGAAAGTTAATAAATGTAAAACAAAAATATTGGAATGCAGCCTAAAGAAATCAGAAACCTCTATGGACATCAAATTGGCAGGTGAAAAACTAAAGGAAGTAGGAGACTTCTGTTACTTAGGAAGCAAAATAACTAGTGATGGTCGAAGCAAAGAGGATATAAATAGTAGGTTGGGTCAGGCAAGGAAAGCTTTTATACAGAAAAGGAATCTGTTGACATCAAATATAGATTTAGGTGTTAGGAAGTCATTTTTGAAGGCCTTTGTCTGGAGCGTGGCGCTCTATGGAAGTGAAACTTGGACTATTGGTACAGCAGAAAAGAGGAGAATTGAAGCGTTTGAAATGTGGTGTTACAGGAGAATGATGAAGATCAGATGGGCAGATAGGATTACAAACGAAGAGGTATTATGACTAGTGGGAGAGGAGAGATATTTCTGGCGACTGCTAATGAAGAGAAGAGATAGGTTGGTAGGACACATACTAAGACACCCAGGAATAACAAGCTTAGTTATGAAAGGAAGGGTCGAGGACAAGAACTGTAGGGGTAGACCAAGGTTAGAATATGTTAAACAGATTGCCTCGGACGTAAGGTGTGGTAGCTATGTAGAGATGAAACGATTGGCTCAGGTCAGGGAGGCATGGAGAACTGCATCAAACCAGTCAAAAGACTGAAGACTCAAACAACAACATATGTTAGGATGTTATATTTTCATTGCTGACTGCCTGGAATGGAACCAAGACTGCCTTCCATGGCTCGTTAGAGTACAGGCGAGGCGAAGAATGATTGCTAGGATGTCCACTGGCTCCAGGCTTCAAGACAATGCTGGAATTGCCGTATATTAACTTTCCTTTGAGGCTCAGCAGGGTGCATGCGTTCTGTTTCCTCCCACAAGACTCAAGAGGTATGATACCATTCGCCACATACAGCATGTTGAGGGATGGCTGGAAGAGGTTATAGCTGAAATAAGACATAGTTTGTAAAAAAGTTCTCATTCTTGAAGGAAAGGTTGTTTATCAGGCGGCCAACAATTAGACGGTAGCAGGGCTGTGCAAGGTTTCTGGATCGTCATCGTTTCGCACAGTGCAAGAGACGGTCCCATTTCCTAATTCATCCTGCCATTGTCTTGTAGGGCAATGCTTACTGTCACAATGCTTAACGTCACAATGCTCCTCCTGTGAAAGAATTGTTGGAGCGGTAAATGTGACAGTTCCCGGAGCATCCACCCTAATCACCGGACACGTGTCCATGTGTTTCACCTAAGCTAAAGGAACCACTGCAGGGGAACGTTTCCAAACAAGAGAGGCCACACTTTAAGCGGTAGTGCACTCAGTCGTGAACATTAACAATGGCATCACTGCTGCTGGTAACTGCGCCTTCCACACATCTGAGAAGAGGTGAAGCATGTTGTAGCCTATACCCTACAGGTAGAGGGCCCTTGAGCGGATAAACCAAACGTTATCCGCATCCACACAACTGTTATCCGCATCCACACGACTGTTATCCGCATCCGCCCCACATCCACACGACTGTTATCCGCATCCACACGACTGTTATCCACATCCGCCCCACATCCACACGACTGTTATCCACATCCACACGATTGTTATCTGCATCCGCCCCGCATCCACACGACTGTTATCCAAATCCGCACGATTGTTATCCGCATCCGCCCCGCATCCACACGACTGTTATCCACATCCGCCCCGCATCCACACGACTGTAATCCGCATCCACCCCACAGCCGTGGCACGACTGTTATCCGAATCTACTGGCATTACAATAATGTTTCTAGATAAAGCATGAAGTATTTAAGTAACCCATTTAGACATTTGAGGAGAAAGTCGCTCTGTTAGGCTATGTATGCCATGTGCTAGGCTATGTTTAAAATGAATGTTATACAGCCAGAATTGCAACCTTTTTCAGTTCTGAGTGTTAATTATGCTTAATGACATAATTTGAATGAGATTAACTTAAATCATCATCTTACATTTGTCATGAAAAAATATAACGGAAAAATAATGAGAGGCTATGTCATAAATATCCGGGTCCTTAATAATGATATTCAACAAGTTCGGATTGGATTCTAAAAACTATCCGCAAATTTGCTCCAAACAGTATCCGCAGCTTGTCCGCTATCCGCACAGCCATGCAAACTATATCAGCTTGGCGAAAATTGTTACTGATAACCGTATCCGCGCAGAGCTTTGCCTATAGGCCTATGCATATGTTGTCACGGCATTCCGTTCCTCAAGCTTCTTTAGATTCTATCCACTTTTCCTTATAGAAAAATCACAGAATGATTTTTTTTGTGGAAATTTTCAAATAAGTTGTTATTAGCCATCAGTTCAGAGAGTGGGGTCATGACTCCGAGCTAACCCTTTGATATCTATATAGATCTCAACCGTTCATTCCACACCTTAGTATGTGCCCAACAAAACTTGCCATAGACGCCTCTCTTTCCCCGTACATTTGTTACGCTGTGTAACCATCTACTTAACCGCCTCGTGGTGTAATGACTAGCATTCTTGGCTGAAACCCTCGAGCTCAGGATTCGATTTCAAGCTCTGTTATGAAATTTAAGTCTGGTCTGAGGGCTGGAACGGCGTGGACTTAGCCTCGTCTGGCAAAACGTAGATTTCTTTTTTGTCATGTGGCCTCCTGAGAGGCCAAGTGCAGGTCGTTCTAGTCGACGCCCTTGGGCGACCTGCGTGCCGGGATGAGAAATGGAATGGAATGGATGACGATGAATGAAACTGGGCAAGGATGTGGAAGGAAGCGGCTGTGGCCTGTCAGAAGGTGCCGTCCTAGCAGTTGCCTGGTGTTGAAAATGGGGAAACCACGGAGAAGCATTTCAAGGACGGCCGACGGTGGGGCTCAAACCCACGTGTCTACCGAGTCAGCACAGCGAGCTTGGCCCCATGACCTAACGCTGCACTTTAGCGAGCATAGCCACCGCTGTCGGTTAAAACGTAGATGATGTGGGTTCAACTCCCGCCTCAGCCATCCTGGAAGTGGTTTGGCTTATTTCGCCACCATCCTCCCCAGCAAAAGTTAACGCACTTCTCCTAAACAGTGGAGGATCCAGGGAAGGGGCTCAGCACTCTCTCTCCCCTTTGTTAACAGATCATTAAACGCCATAGGAAATCTAATGAACGACATCTACCAAGCCCTAAGAATACCCAAAGGCAAATTCCAAACTGTATTTATTGACTACACCAAAGCCTTCGATCTACTGGAAAGAACAAGACTTCTAAACAAACTCGAAGACCTTGGCGGAAAGAATGAGATCACAATAGCAATAAGAAACATACTGACCCACAACAAAGTCGTAATACAAGACGGAGAGGCAACTTCGAAAGAAATCACGCAAACAAACGGCGTACTACAGGGGGACCCAATGAGCCATATACTGTTCAACATCGCCACAGCAGATATCACTAAAATAATTGAAACCACCAAAACAGTGTCAATATATATGTGTGTAGATGATATGGCCCTGGGTTCATCTAACATATCGGAACTACAAGACACCCTGGATGCTCTCCACACTTGGGCGACGGAAAACGAAATGTTAATTAACCACAGTAAGACGGTCCACATGGTATTTCGGAAAGAAGGAAAACTAGCAACAAATGACGAGGTAAACCTCGGAGATAACGGCATCAAAAAGTTAATATCTTTAAATACTTAGGGATTGCACTCCAGACCACATGCAACTCATTCAGGATCCATATACAAGAGAGAGCTGCTGCCGCCATCAGAGGAATGTTTGAAATCAAAAACATCACCAAACTCTCACTACAAACAGCCATTACGCTATTTCATGCCAAAATATCTCCTGTTATAACATACGGCATTGAACTAATATGGGAAAGACTAACCCTAACGGGCCTTACCAACCTTGAGAAAAACAAATCGAGATATTTGAAGAGAGCACTTGGAGTAGCGAGAACGACCAAGTCCAGACTGGTATATGAACTGGCAAGGGAACCGTTGTACATAGAGGACCTGAAACCAAGCTGCTCCTATCTCACACCAAGCAAGTATCTCAATTAATAGAGCTAAGGAAACAAAAAACAAAGAAATACCCGAAAAATTTTACGCTACAGACGCCAAGATTGACAGGAGATGGGCAAAAGCGAACCAAGAACTGCGATCGGTGTTAACAAGACTTTCTGTGCACGGCTATCACCACAGGATATGTAGAAATGACAAATTTCACGAACCAAACTATGCATGTGTATGCGCACTATGCCACAAACATTGCGAAAAATACCACATAACTAAATATCATAAGAGGATTAAGTCAATCATTGACTATAGCAAAGACTAGATCTAAATGTATCAAACATTGTACATAGGATATAAATCTTTATGTATGCACATTTGTGCGCACTTTATGTAATAATTAAACGCATTTTAAAGTGCTCAGGCTGAAATGCGCTCAAATGTTCTGAATTAATAATATTTATCTGTGTAAATGCAGTGAGATGGATTTCATTTCATATTGGAGCGAGTTGTCAGCAATGTAGAAAAGTTTTAGAATTTGGCAAACTTTCAACGAAGAAGCATGTAAAGGTAGTTTATTATGGCCAATGTACGCCATAGGAGAAACACATCTAGCACACACCCTTCGGGACACTGAATTTGCAAGAAAACGTTTCAGTCGGTCAACATGAATTTCGTCCAATTACATTAGGCGGGAAAACGAGTATTTAAACACCCTAACCTGAAAGAAAAATTACATGGAATGTTTATCACATCACTAATAAAACTCCTTTATTTACAAAAGAAATAGCACTTCCGAGGTGCTTCAGGCAAACTGGGCTATAACATCTGAAACGTTACACAAGTTATTATAAACCAGGGTCGTATATACAATTTCTTTTTTTTTTGGGGGGGGGGGTGACTATCCTGGAAAATTGTGAGTATTCTCAGGGGATTGTCACCGCAAAATACCCAGAAATATCAACCAATATCTAAGAGCATATAACTTTGTGTAATTATTTTAGTTTATATAGCCTACAGTACAGTTAGTGGCAATACAAAAAAAAAGGTGAAAAATACAACACAACACACAAATAAAATTTTATATTTAATGAATTTTCTATTATGGCCTATGGAGTATGAATGGCAAATATCTAAATATTTGTCAATAAGCAGAAGGGTAGACAGTTTTTTTTTTTTACAAATTGATAATTTATTTCTCAAACGTACCGTACTGTGGAATTCTCAGTTTTGCCTCACAAGGCTGAGTGTACCCCGTTCCAATCCTCAAATCAGAATTAAAATTTCTTGGCAGAGCCGGGAATCGAATTCGGTCCTCCCGCGTGGCAGCCAAGAGTGCTAGTCACTACACCACGAGATAGTCTAATTTCAATCTTAATATTGTGTAGCCTATAACTTAGCCAATAAGTTAAGATTAGGGTACAACCAAATTTACAATTATATTATGCTTTTACCAAAGCAACAGTTTCTTAATTTTTATTTGCCCATGTTGTACAATTTCGTAATTTAGAGATTGCATAATATTTGTACATAAGTGTAATACAAAACCATCGTACCTCACCTAAGTCGAAGTGAACCATACTAATAATATTGCTATTGGTTTAACGTCCCTTTTAGCTACACTGGCTTTTAGAGACGGCAAGATGTCGGAATTTTGCCCAGAAGGGGATCATTAACTTGCCAGTAAATCTACTGACACGGCTCCCTCGCATTTGCACACCCTCAAATGCCAGCTGCTGCACCAGGATTCAAACCCGCAACATTGGGTCCAGCAGGCGAGAACGTTACCGCTGAGCCAAGTAGCCAGTCGCCAAAGTGAACAGGATCTGATGATGATCGCTCGACAATGGAAACATTTCATATAATTAAGTGACCCCCCCCCCCCCTTCCCCTCCCCTTTTTGTACATGGAAGTGGTGTTATTAATGATAAATATTTCATGTAAAGTTTCCTTCAGGTAAAATATATAATCTCGTATGGCCTCGGGTGCCGAGTGCAAGCTTTGTTATTAGACGCCCTGAGGGCAGCTTGCATGTCGAATTTTGTTGTTCCTTGGAGCGCTATGAAAGTCAAGGAGGTTAGATATCTAAGCTGCTTGAAACTAGAGCGCGTTCTAGTAGAGAAAGGAGGAACTTCGTTTTGGCGGAAAACCCCGAGATTAATTTAACCATTATGAACACGGCCTACCAAATTCAAATGGATTCTTTAACATGGCAACAACGTATGACATGCGTGCCGAGTTTTTTGTCGCCTTTCAAAATTCACTTACCATGGCCAGGAGCGAACCTGCAAGCTTGGGGTTGGTAGTCCGATACGATAACCACTCACCCACCGTGGCAAGCTTCCTTCACGTTAGAGCGTTTAAATACTTGTTTCCCGCCTATTGTAATTGGACGAAATTCGTGTTGACCGACTGAAAAGCTTCCTATAATATAACTAGGCAACACTGAAGAATGGCTTCTAAGGATGGTCATTCGGTAAAGATATAGCTTTCTCCCTTAGATGGTGATGATGATGATGATAATTGTTGTTTTAAGGGGCCTAACATCGAGGTTATCGCCCCCCCCCTCCCTTAGATGGGAAATCATGATGGGAACTTACAGCAAGTGCACTGTTTTAATACCTTTACCACAACAAAAAAGGGACTTCAACACTAAAGTTCCCTGGGGGTAGAATAATGGCTGACATTTATTCATTAACTAGCACCAGTATCTTTAACGGTTTACACTGCGTAAGCTTAAAAGGCGCACGGACGGCAGGACCCAGACGCAATTCAGAAAAGCCGTGATGAACAGGGTAACTCCAAACACACATACTTTTCTCTTAAGTCTCAACTTGACACGACTCGACCGTTTGATGCTGGCCAAAGCTGGGGTGATAGGCTCCGAAGCTAGTAATTTAAAGTTCTACTGAATGGAGATTGTTTGAAGAAATAAAAACGAAATAGTACATTATGCAACGAGCCTATAATGGCAATAATGAAGACACGAGTATGTTTATAAAACGAGCGTATGCGAGTTTTATAATTTCCATACGAGTGTCTTAATTACCATTATAGGCGAGTTGCATACGACTGTTATGTTCGAAGATAATTATTATAACTATTTTATGTTCGAACGTAAATATTCATAAATATCTGGTCGAGATTTCGCCAGTTTTATGTACTGAACAGAGCGCATGGGACGCAGGCAATGCCTTGTATTTGACCATGGCCTCCTCGATTACCCTATTATGACACAAGGCCACGCAGTGAAATTTAAATTAGAAGGTCTTGGAAGTCAGCGCAGGTGCGATGCTATTCTTATCTAATTGGTCAAACAACAGTTTCTTGAGCTCTGATTGGTGGGAGAAACTGTTTCATAATGAAAAATAGTGTTATAATGAGCCTCATTATAGTACAGTTTTCTGACATATAATAGTCAGGGTCGAACATAAAAACACTTATAATGGGCGATATATTCAAGATAGAAATATGTTGTCACGGACTTTTTTGTAGAACGTTTCATGCTGAACAATTCTTACACTCATAGTAGGCTATACAGATATTTTTAACGGTTTACCCAGCGTAAGCTTAAAAGGCACACGGATGTCAGGTTTTTCTTCGACTCGATTCACTGAAATCGTTACTGCTCGGCTTCCTTTGGTCATAAATGAATGTTTTCTACAGAAACCTTCCTCCAGAAATCCTTTTCAGAATGACGTAAACCACATCAAAATCCATCTAGTGGTCCTCGAGATTACCCTTTACATCCAAGAATCGGGGACTTAGTTAAATGCCCGTTGCTCACGGTAAAATGATTCTTAAAATTTATTTTACAACTAATTTTATAAAAATTTGACGAAAGCAAGCTGTGTTGTTCACGGTATAATTATTTTATAAAATCCGTGGATGTATCAGGATCGCCATCTACCGATAAACTTCTGAACCAAGAATCAGCTGTTCAACACACATTGGTTTGAGAGTATGGCTTCAACAAACATAGCAAAAATTGCAAAAATTGCTACTTTAGCTACAATTATATGTCGTACAGTGGTATAAAGGAAGAAAAGAAATGCTAGGAAGTCCTGGACTCGGGAATGCATAAAAAGAAGAGAAGAGTAGAGGAATGCTGTCCTTGGTCGAACATGAGTTGAGGTTAGATCAGAATTCATATAGGAATTTTCTAAGAATGGAGGAAAGCAGTTTTAAAAAACTCCTAGATTTTGTTGGTCCCAAAATTATTCGTGAGGACACTAACATGAGGCAAGCCATTTCTCCTGAAATGAGACTGCAAGTGAGTACGAAGCCCGTTTATCTTCGCCTTCACATCAGCCTGGCTTGTGTTCGGTCGAATTTGTGAAACATATTCGGCGATTGAGATTTCTGCCTCCCTTCTTGCATTTCTATTGTGGTATATGGTCGTTTTAACCTCATACAAACACTGATATTTCTGGTACTCGTCCAGTAAAACACTAACAGCTTCCTTAGTCCAGCCGGAGCCTGCCATTTTCGAAGTGTTTGTTTACAAGCGAGCTTCACAATCTTCTCACCACGTGGCGCCAGCATCATCTTCATGTCAGCTTCCCTGATTGGTTCGTTTCGTAAAATTAATTTTACGGAATAGAACATGTCTTATTTTATGGAAAGTTTTATCAAAGGTTTTATAAAACTTGAATTTGACCGTGAGCAACAGAAATTTTATAAAATTAAATTATTGTACAATAAATTTGAAGGAAAATTTTACCGTGAGCAACGGGCATTTAATACTCTAGGAGAGATGTTTAAATTCGTATGCGCCCTCCCTGGATCCGCCACTATGCAGTGGAGTAGGAGAGAAAAGGAGAGTCGAGGCGTCATGCGGTCTGCTGGAGAGACGGTAGAGGCTGAGCAGAACCATCTGGAGAGGCTAAGAATAACAGAGCGGTCCATTGAGGGGACCACCAGCACGCTGGACAAACAAACAGCGCCGGCGGAAGTTAACACCACTCTCCTGGAACGCAGCAATTTCTGCACAAAACTGTCGCTGTCGGAGAGAACTTAACAAAGGATTGTTGTTACTTACTTTATGGGGAAACGAACATATGGTCTTTAGTTTGTGGTCCTGGGGTTTCAATTGATGAAAATAGCAATAGGATCTCCACTTATGCCTCCTCAGGGTTTCATCACCACTTACTCGTTTGTCCTGAATTTTTCGAACCTTCTGGATCAATGTGTACTTTCTTTCAATGGCACTAGTCTTCGTGGGGTTGGCGTAGCGCGCCTGCCTCTCACCCGGAGGCCCCGGGTTAATTTCTCGGCTCCGTCAGGGATTTCAGAAACTCACGTGAGGGCTAGAACGGGGTGCACTCAGCCTCGTGAGGACAATTGAGTAGCTGTGTGATCAGAGAGGCAGCGCCATGGTCAAGAAATTGAGATTAACACCTGAGGGGATATGTCGTGCTGACCACGCGCCACCCGCAATCTACCTAGGTATAGGTATAGGTATAGGCCAAATGGCTGAGCAGCGGTCGCCTGGTTCTTATTGGGATGTAGTGCCACGAGGGTGGGTTTCAATGGCAATAATCTATCCAGGAACCAAGCAAACCTATTCTTTACCCCCCCTACTCCTCCTATCATGGTCGTTTGCAATTCTAATCCAGCTCCCTTCTTCGAAATACCAGTTTCCATACTTTATTAGCAGAATCACTCTTCAGTCGGTACACACGAACGTGCTCAACTAAATTGGGCGGGGAATTATATAGTCTATAGGTATAATCCACTTTTTTCGAACAGATTATATATAGTAGGCTACTTAAAATCTTCAAACTCTCCACCATTATTCAGTTTATATAGGCTACTGCATGCATTCCATTAAATACAAGAACCACACATGATAATTTGTATTAGAATTATTATTATTAACAGAAAAGCGCACGAATGTGCATAACATAGATTTACACTAGTGAAACAAACATGTTACAAAAGAGTTAATTGATGTGAAAAACATCATGATCCAGTAATCAATCAGGAATGTGTGCCTTAAAGCATTCATTCATGACCAGTCATGATATTGTGAATTGAATGTTATTTGTGAAATAGAGCAACACTGTATGATGCTTTGTTCATTTTAAAATGTTAGTCCTTGCTATAATCACAGAGTGATTTCTGGTTATTTTTACATCGTGTGATGTGATATGTGTCACAGAACTGTTCACATAACGAGCACACGCAGAGTTCATTTGGGGCGTGGTAGGACATGTTTTTACATATTTTATGGTGGTACCCATGCACTGCTAACTTTATCACCACATGTCTTAGTTTCTGATTGGCGCTGGTCCAGTTCCGGTTGATCATGGCATCCGTGCTGTAAAATTCTAGCGGAATGCCTTCTCTCTTATCTCTTCTCTCTGCTAGGTGCGCTTCAGCATTCTTTGTTGATGGAAGCTGTAATTTTGTTCTTATTTCTTCGACGAGGAAGGGTTCCCGTGCTAATTGATATGTTAGGCGGGAGCGCGTGTATTTTGAGATGCCCATTAAGGTTTTCAGGAATTGGGCTTTAACTCTTTCGATGGTGGCCAGATCTCTCTTCGTTAGTCGGTCCCATATCAAGTGGATCCCGTACGTGAGAATTGGTAGGATCTTTGCGTCAAACAGATGCATAGCTGTTTTTAAGGATAGCTGCTGTAGATTGATAATGTCGTACATGGCTTTCAAGCAAGCCACTGCTCTGTCTTGGATGTGTAGTCTGAATGTTCCGGTAGTCTGAATGTTCCGGTAGTCTGAATGTTCCGGTAGTCTGTAAAGTGATCCCAAGGTATTTAACTGCATTCACTATTTCCACTTGGACCTCTTCATATTGCAAGTTGTCGTTTGCTGCTACACGCCCACCTTTCCGAAAAACCATCTGTTGGGTTTTTGTCCAGTTTATTTTCAGACTGTTATTTCCTGCCCATTCTACCAGTGCTGAGAAGGCGTGTTGGAGTTCTTCCTTATTTGGTGATCCTAGGACCATGTCATCCGCATATATGTAGTGAACCCTTTACCCTATGTTGGTTAAAAGATTCTACTTTTTATTTCTTCAATTAATAAATATTTCAACCAGCATCATGAAAGTAGCCAGAAAGCGATGAGGAAATTTCAAGCATTTGTTGGAGACAGTAGGGACATACCTGCATCAGTTTAACAAAAGGCTAAATACTTGAGCTATGAAAAGAAATAGCAGAGCGATGTATCATAAGGACAGGTGTGGCTACCTCAATTTTAGAAGCGACGCGCGGTGAGACATGGTTCTGGTATGTTCATTGTGATATTCGCGCCTAGAAGAAATATGATGCAGTAACGTGAATGGCTGATGAAGAAAATAGACACTCCCAAGACGCCAAGATCTACTAGAAACCGCCAAATTACAGAAAATGGAGAACCAATGAGAAGAGAATGCCTACTTGCGCGCCAACTCCGGCTGGGGTACGCGGCGGCTAGCATTCACGCGGGAAATCGCCTAGACAAAATCTCTACGATCGATTCTAGGATTAATGGGCATATTCTTGACCTGTGCAATATTACGAGTTCAGTGATATTTATTTCATTCCTGTACCACAATTATTTCGAGAAATTTTTACATAAAATCCCCCTCCATCTAGACCCAAGGGCCAGTTCATTTATAAGTGTGTCGAAGAGCCAAGACATTGACTATATTTCCGTGTGTCGAGGACACAAGACATTATTATTATTCTGTGCGTCTACGGACGTAGACTTTTATTTTGTGTGTCGAGGACACAAGATATTCATTGTAAAGTGTTAAATTCAGTGATAGATAGTCATAGTACTATAGTTATAGGGGCAGTATCGTCGATAATTCGCCAACGAACAGTGACAGGGAATTTAGTACCTGAACAAGCGAATTTAGTAGTCAGACATAAAGTGTATAATAACCTAATTTTTGTATCAGCGCAAGGATGACATCGATGAATGCAGAGGAAGTTTGGAATTCTCAACACTCCGTCCAGATGGCTGATATGAGATAGAGAACCATCCAGTTGGGGAATGGCGTCTGATGTTCTTTGACGGGTGACTACAAAAAGAGATGAGTACAAAATAATATTTTATTATTTGTTAAATTAACTTATGGTTTATGGGACATATTTTTGTAAATACTTTGCTTGTGTGATTAATGTAGTATATTTAGTTTTGATCTGACACACTTTTGTTTGGAAGCAGCTCGCACAATTGTAGTTTTTGGAAGGTTCTTTTCTTTGTGTTGTGTTAACTAACGTAGCTATGTGAACGGCCGTGTTCGCCTATGTTACGAAATGCGGTTAAAAACGTCTCTCGGAGATATGTCGTGTTTCAGAAGTAGGACTGAATTAATATAATTATATAGTAGATTGGAGGGTAATTAAATTTTGTTGAGATTTATTATTGATCAGATTCAGTGTGATTATTGCCTTTTGGAGCAATGTAATTTGTGACGAAGAGTATTCTGCTCTATCGTAAGTTTTAAATATTGTGTTAAATGTTTGCGAGCTCTAATTCAGCAGACCCGTGTGAAAGGCGGTATGTCAGTCCCAGATGTGTGTATTGTGATATTTTGTGGTATTACAAGCGGGAATTTCAGCAGAGACTGATTTCTGTCAGCTTGGTACCAGATTCATATTGTATCCTTGCGAGGACAATTATGGATATGTGATTATTGTCTGACCATATGTTGAGTTGGAGGAGATGTTAGTTGCTGTTGATTCCTTGAGATAACAGTCCAGCTGGTCGGCTATTTATATACACTGGAAGGGGGACATGACTGGTATTATGGAAAGGGTGAGTTGTTGTCACAAGGGCTGGCTGAGTTTCGCAAGCAAGCTCATCATTAGTGGAGTGCACGTCTGGCTCCCAATTACTTGAAAATAAATATAAATGTGAGAAACTGATCAATGGTAAAATTGTTTAAATAAATGGGAGTTGCCTACGAAACACGATAATATTCGAAGCGTTTCTTTAACATGCAGTTTTGTTAATATAAAGTAATCTTAACCACTCAGGTTGTTTGTTGTTGTTGGTTTATTCTATGTTTATTTTCCATGTCAGTGACCCGTGAGTCACGTGCGGCGCTGTTTTTCATTGTTGTTGAGTATCTGGCCATTGTGGCAGCTCATTTGGTTAAGTGTGTCACCACACTAATAAGGGTCTCAGAGAGATGCCTGTAAATAGTAGAGTTGTAATATGTGTGTCAGAATTAGATTTAAGGATTTTTATTAATGTTATGCCCATATCCATAAACGTTGATTTACGAGATGATTGTTCGTGAGCACCGTGGCTGTTAACCCGTTGTGAACGAACGATCATCCAAGTACTCATTTCTCGTAGATAGTCACCACGCGAACATAAATTCATATGCAAGATAGTGGAACTAGGATCCACATTTTATTAGAAAAGGGGAGATCCATCTGACTCCTCAAAGTGATAAATATTCCTGTCAGGGGAAAATTCAGGGAGGATTTTGTTTATTATTGTTTGTTTTATTCTTTTATGCACAAATTAGTTATTAAATCTTGTTATTATCTTACGCTTTGTCTCCTTTCTTTCTTAGTTATAGTTTTTATCCTATAACCCTTGCCTCAGAAAAGCACGTTGTTTGGCGGACGTAAACACCACACTATGAACTGAACGCGACCCCTTGATCTAAGATTCTTGCATAAAACACTGCTATTCTGAAGGGTTCATAGGTGAAAACTGGCGCCCAACGTGGGGCTATTCACTGTGGTGTAACGGGGAGATTACACATGTCAATAGTGGCGCATTTGAGTAAAACTGGCATGCCGCAAGTGCAGGCAGATATGACAGTATTTAATCACCGGGAAGTGATATTTTATTAAAAGTAGTTGAGGCGAAGTGGATACCGCCAAATGTGTGAAAGATAAATTAAAATCAGGAGTTTGCAAAGTAAAATACGGTTCACGTTGTTGTCTTTTAAATTAAAGTAAAATTAAGATGTGATACCGGGCGCCCAATGATAAAGTTAAAACTAGATTTGTGTAGAAAGTCAAACTCATGGAAATATTAGGAGGCTGTAGCCTAAAATGACAATTAATACTTTGTTAATTAGTCAGTGTTAATATCAGATCAGGATAACTGTTTAATGACTAAATATGTGCTTGGGGTTAAAATTAAATTGAGTAAAACTAGAACTACTCAGAGATGCAATCAACTAATGGGGTTAAAGGTAAAAATAAATGAACTGAGTAGGATAAAGAAATTAAATGTGCATTGGATTTATGTGCGTGTCAAAGGGCATTGGCGTATGCCATTTCCCATATGTCTCATATATATTATAAAACATGGCAACGGTGGCGCAGATCCAGGAGATCATTGAAAGTGCAGCGAGGAGAACGCAGGAATTGTTGGATACTAAATTAGCGGAACAAAGTGAATCGTTGAACACTAAATTATCAGAACAGAGTCAATCTATAAACACTAGTATGTTAGAGCAAAGTGAAGCGTTGAATACAAAATTATCTGAACAAATAAACACTAGTATGTTAGAGCAAAGTGAGTCGCTAAATACGAAAATGTCAGAACAAAGTGAATCGCTAAATACTAAACTGTTAGAACAAAGTGAATCATTGCGGACACAGTTAAATAACAGTAGAATTGAGCAAAATGAATATCAGGCGGAACAAGCTAGGTTATTAAAGAGTGAAATTAATGACACTATAAATTCACAGTTAGAGGCGCAAAATAATAAAAAAACGAACCAATTAGCTTCGTTAACCGCAGAGATGAAAGAGCACACAAACCAACAGATGATATTACTGGCCCTTGATGTAAGAAAAAATAATGAGAAACAATTAGAGCAGATTGAAAAAATGGAAAGTATTTTTGATAAAAAACTTAGCATTCTCGATGAAACGGTGTTAGCTAAATTAGAGCAGATTGAAATAGCATGCACAATGAATACAAGCGAGGTCAAAATAGCTCAGGATAAGTTGGAAGGACGGTTTAAGGAGATGGAGAAAAGTGGCAGGGTCATTCAACAACAAATATCAGCAGTAGATGAGAACATATCAGGCATAATTAAAGATATGGACCGTCTCGAGATAAAATCAGCGGAACAGTGGAAAAGCCTAGAAACGGAACAAGAACAATTTAAGAGTACATTAGACGAAAGGCTAAGCCAGATAGAAAATAATCAGGATGAAAATAAGAGCCAGATTGAAGAAAAAATAAGCACGATTAAAGAACAGATCAGGAAAGATTGGAAGAAAATGAATATTGATTCTAGAGAGGAAAGATCCACTATTCTTAAAACAGTAGGCGAAAACCACACGCGTATTCAAGCTTTGGAGCAAGAGGTAAAAATAAACTTAAAGAGCAGACAGACAGGATCATTAAAGCCGAACTCCGCTCATTAGAACAATCATCTATATTTAAAACGGGAGCATTGAAAGACAAGCAGGATGACTCACATAGTTCCCAACCCAGCATAGCAGGAAGTCAGAC
Organism: Meconema thalassinum; assembly: GCA_946902985.2. Classification (NCBI taxonomy): domain Eukaryota; kingdom Metazoa; phylum Arthropoda; class Insecta; order Orthoptera; family Tettigoniidae; genus Meconema; species Meconema thalassinum. The sequence goes on along the minus strand of OX336389.2, from coordinate 1,467,479,702 downwards.
TCAAGCAGAGAGCCCATTAACAACAAACACGGAAGGATTTCGCAAGAACGTAGATAGAAGCTCAACACCACAGGACGGTCATCAGCCCACACAACTTATTCAAGTAATTCGCTCAAATGACTACAAACCGCAGAAATACACCGAAAATTCAGGGGTAACGCCTAAGGCCTTTATCAAAGAGATTGAAGACCATTTCAATGACACTGGGGTACCTGAAGCACGTAGATTGAGAATGATGGAGAGATTTTTATCAGGAAATGTTCTCACCTGGTTTTTAAGTTTCAAATATACATTTGGAACCATGGCAGACTTTAATTTAGCGTTTCTGCGCAAATACTGGTCTCCCGCCATACAACAGAGTTTAAGAATGGAGCTTTACTCTAGAAAATATCAAACTACCCAGCAGACAAAATACTCAGATTTCTTTAACATGCAAATGCTAAAATTTCGCGACCTAGATTACCCATTAAACGAAGCAGATTTGGTGATGACAATAGCAAGGCAAATGCCAGTTAATGTACAGCAAGTACTAGTCGCAGCAAACGTTAGTACGGCCCTACATGCAGAGCAGATATTACGGCAAATAGATGAGACCACATCTCATAGTCATTTTAGAGGAGGAAGACAACTGGAATTAGTCAACACTACAGAGGTCGTAAAAACAAAACAGGGAAATACTAAAACGCAGGGTACTAATACAAGCACCTCCACACCTAGGCGAAACCAGGAAGAAGGGGAAAACAGACCATATCAGCGTAACGAAAATCACTACAACAATAGATACCAGGGCAACAATAGATACCAACAGAGAGGATATCAACAATGGCGTGATAATCGAAGGAATGACAGGCCTTATGGAAGATACGGTGATTACAATGCCAATCAACGATGGAAAGGAAGGAGAGATCAAAATCAAGGAGATCAACGTAACTATCGAGATGACTGGGATGATAGGCACGCTCAATCACAAAATTACTTAGAGGAGTTACACGCTAATCAAGGTGGAGAACTAGGAAGATGGGAAAAGGCCATTGGGAACAGAAGGAACCCAGATACACATACTGAGGAAGCTGGAAGTCTACTGAGACAAGAGGAATATCAAGGACATGAGCGACAGAAGGATGATGGGAGTCGAAATGGAGCTAAAAAGAAATGTTAATTTTGGATCAAGGAGACAGTCTCCAAACACAACAGTCGGAAGTTGAAGATGGATGGATAGTAGCGAACATACAAGAATGGATTGCTTTACCAGAAGACTGCCTGGAGGAGACGGTGAAACCACGGAACGATGAAATTAGGCAATTACCCATTATTTACGCAAGGATTGGTGGAATTAATATAAGATGTTTATTGGATACGGGGTCACAGATCAGTCTAGTATCGGAGGCCTTGGTTCGAGAATTGGGACGGACTCAGAATATTCCTGTAATTCCGGTACCACAGCTCAAAGTGAGGGGTGTTATTCCTGAACGCACCGTCACTTGTAAACGTCAGGCATACTTAGAGCTGAACATATTGGAGCACACTTTTGGGCAAACATTCATTATCATGGCAAAGATGAATTTCAATATAATTCTTGGTGCAAATTTCATTTGTGACTATCAAGCAGTGATAGATTTACACAAGAATACAGTCAGTTTTAGAGAATATGACCAGCTGAAAAACGTGGGATTGCATATGGATGAAATCACTACCGGAAGAGATGTAAATTCTTGGGCATTGGAAGCAATATCAGAAGAGACGGAAGAGGAGCTACGAAAGGCGGAAGATAACATCGTAGAAGGGGCTGTTGTGGAACTAGATGAGGAGATAGAATCCCAGGAGATATGGTCTTTATTAACAGAAGGAGATGACAGCGACGCACAATTTGAAGAGTTACTACAGGAGCGGCTCAATGACATTCAACTTGGGGGTGAACACAGAAAACAGTTGGAAGAGATTTTAAGGAAGCACAAAACAGTATTTGATACAGTACCTGGGATAATATTAAATTTCAAGTACTCTATGCAAGTCGAGGACTGGTCACCTTTCAAAAGCAGATTGTACCCAATTCCTGAAAAGTATCGTGGTCAAGTTAAAATCATTATAGATGAGATGTTAGAAGCTGGAGTGATAAGGAAGACTCCCTACACCTTATCGAAATGCGATTTTGGCAGTCACAAAACCAAATGGATCTATTAGACTTTGTTTAGATGCCAGAAATCTCAACATGAGACTCATTTTTCCTGAGTATGACAGAGTGCCAATTATCAGAGACGTATTAAAAGGCTTTAAAAACAAGAGCATTTATTCATCAGTCGACCTGACGAGCTCGTTCCACCATCTTGAGTTGGATGAGAAGTCACAGCTTCTAACTGGCTTCTTATTCGATAACCAGACATTTTGTTTCGTCAGAATGCCTTTTGGAGTCAAAACAGCGGGCTGTGCTTTAATCCGAGCACTGGACCGGAACCTAACCGAGGAAGTAAAGGAGATGACGGTGCGATACATTGACGACATTCTGTTGGCATCCGACAACATTGAAACTCACATGGAAAATTTAGATAAAGTATTGGGCAACTTGAATGTATCGAATTTCAAAGTAAATCTGAAGAAATCGCATTTCTTCAAGAGCGAGATCTTATATTTGGGTCACGTCATTGACAAGGAGGGAGCGAAGCCAAACCCAGCTAAGATTGAAGCGATAAAGAATTTCCCTACACCAACGAGAGTCAAGCACATTCGGGCTTTCTTAGGCGTAACGGGATTCTTTAAAGAAAACTGTCCAGGTTATACAGAGACTGTAGCTCCAATGCAAGAAATGTTAAAGAAAAATAACAAATGGTCATGGAACGCGGAATGTGAGAAGGCATTCCAAGCAACAAAACAGCTATTAGAAAACTGCATTAAATTAGGCTATCCAGATTTCAAGCTCAAATTTATAATCCAAGCAGATGCTTCACTAATTGGGATAGGTGCTATGCTCTACCAGGAGGATCCAGCTAACCTGCAGCACAAAACATATTTGGCATTTGTCAGCCGAAAATTGCGTAAGCACGAGCGAAATTATACTGTAACCGAGCTAGAATTGTTGGCCATCCTTCATGCGCTCCAACAATGGAAACGAATAATCTATGGTTACCCTATTGTTGTCAGGACTGACCACAAGGCACTAACATTCTTGTTTAAGACGTCAATGGCAAGCGAACGTGTGACACGTTGGTCTATATACATTCAGCAGTTCAGCATTGAAATTGAACATTGTCCAGGCAAGATGAACGTGATACCGGATGCACTCAGCAGGAACCCAGAGCCTGATAATGAAGAAACAGCGATGGTACAACACTTGGAGTTAACACCGAAGGACCGGGAATTCTTGGAGGAGTTACGTGAGATACAGCGAGAACAGGAAGCGGAACCATGGATGATGCTATTAATTAAATACTTCAAAAAGCAACTACCTACAGGAACACCTGCATTTCGAGAAGCGAAAGCCAAAGAAGGAAGATATGTTTATGTCAACAATTTGCTGCACAAATGGGTAGATAATGACCACACCAAGTTACGCATATTAGTACCTGCATCGTTACAACGAGGATTGGCATGACATACGCACGAAAGTTACGGTCACGTGGGCTTAGACAAGTGCGAAGCGACAATAGGAGAGACATTTACATGGCCACGTATGAGAACAACTATATGTGACGTCATTACAACTTGTGACCCGTGTCAGAGAACAAAGCCAAATAATTATTTACTGAGGCAATATCCTAGACCATTGCTACCTCAGAAACCATGTGAGCTGCTGGCGATGGACTGTCTTGGTCCAATTCCGAAGGGAAGGAGAGGTTGCCGTCATTTGCTAGTGTGCATTGATGTATTTTCTAAGTTCTTAGTACTATGCCCTATTCAGAAAACAACATCGAAGCAGGAACTCAGTCGCATTCGTAATAGAGTTATTCCAACCCTTGGAAAACCAGAGTTTATATTATCAGATCACGGCAGTTATTTCACAAGCGCCGAATTCAAGAAAGGAATGGAAGACATGGGTATAAAACATGTTTTAAGCAGTATCCGACATGCCCAAGCAAATCCAAGCGAGAGAGTAATTAAATGTGTAACTGCATATTTGAGAATCTTCATTCCGAACGAACACCACATATGGGTCGATAAAATTAAGGATGTAGAGACATGCATGAATTCTACCAGGCACGAGTCAACAGGACAAATCCCTATGGTCCTACACAAGAATGAGTATCCAGTAAGAACGTGGAAAAGCATCATTAACTGTCCACAAGATCCCATGATAGCACCAGACCTGCGAATTGAAAGAACGAGAGCATACATGAGGAAACAAGCAGACCGCAGATTACGGCGAGTAAGAAATAAGAGGTTCCACGGTGATCTTGAAGTCAACCAGCTCGTTTTGGTAAAACGACCTGCTACATCGGACCCAGAAAAGAAAATCTTTAGTAAATTCTGCGAGAAATTCATAGGACCCTATTCTATCGTAAGAAACCTTGGAAATAATGCTTACAGAGTGAAAGAATTGAGCACAGGAACAATGTCAGTTTACAACGCTGCCAACCTAAAAAAATATCGTCGAAGTGAACCATGGTAGCGCCGAAATAATGACGCTGTTTGAATATACGGACGTCCTACTATCAACAAAGTCAACGGGGAGCAGTTGAATACGGCACGTGGTGAAGGAGGAAGTAGAGCTGTTGTTGACAAACATTAACGAGGCGAGTAAGGTGTTGCCGCAGGCATCAGAGCGTCACGCAAGATTGGAAGGGGAAGAGACAAGCAGGAAATGAAAACGAGTAAATGCCATTGAAGACAGGAGCGCCTAGACCAAGTAAGAAAAAGGGGTGATTCTGGAAATAAAACAAATTGGCCTACGGAAGTATTGTAAAATTGTCGACTTTATTCCTAAGTTCGAAATTTTGTGAGTGGGAGAGTTGTGAACCCTTTACCCTATGTTGGTTAAATGATTCTACTTTTTATTTCTTCAATTAATAAATATTTCAACCAGCATCATGAAAGTAGCCAGAAAGCGATGAGGAAATTTCAAGCATTTGTTGGAGACAGTAGGGACATACCTGCATCAGTTTAACAAAAGGCTAAATACTTGAGCTATGAAAAGAAATAGCAGAGCGATGTATCATAAGGACAGGTGTGGCTACCTCAATTTTAGAAGCGACGCGCGGTGAGACATGGTTCTGGTATGTTCATTGTGATATTCGCGCCTAGAAGAAATATGATGCAGTAACGTGAATGGCTGATGAAGAAAATAGACACTCCCAAGACGCCAAGATCTACTAGAAACCGCCAAATTACAGAAAATGGAGAACCAATGAGAAGAGAATGCCTACTTGCGCGCCAACTCCGGCTGGGGTACGCGGCGGCTAGCATTCACGCGGGAAATCGCCTAGACAAAATCTCTACGATCGATTCTAGGATTAATGGGCATATTCTTGACCTGTGCAATATTACGAGTTCAGTGATATTTATTTCATTCCTGTACCACAATTATTTCGAGAAATTTTTACATAAAATCCCCCTCCATCTAGACCCAAGGGCCAGTTCATTTATAAGTGTGTCGAAGAGCCAAGACATTGACTATATTTCCGTGTGTCGAGGACACAAGACATTATTATTATTCTGTGCGTCTACGGACGTAGACTTTTATTTTGTGTGTCGAGGACACAAGATATTCATTGTAAAGTGTTAAATTCAGTGATAGATAGTCATAGTACTATAGTTATAGGGGCAGTATCGTCGATAATTCGCCAACGAACAGTGACAGGGAATTTAGTACCTGAACAAGCGAATTTAGTAGTCAGACATAAAGTGTATAATAACCTAATTTTTGTATCAGCGCAAGGATGACATCGATGAATGCAGAGGAAGTTTGGAATTCTCAACACTCCGTCCAGATGGCTGATATGAGATAGAGAACCATCCAGTTGGGGAATGGCGTCTGATGTTCTTTGACGGGTGACTACAAAAAGAGATGAGTACAAAATAATATTTTATTATTTGTTAAATTAACTTATGGTTTATGGGACATATTTTTGTAAATACTTTGCTTGTGTGATTAATGTAGTATATTTAGTTTTGATCTGACACACTTTTGTTTGGAAGCAGCTCGCACAATTGTAGTTTTTGGAAGGTTCTTTTCTTTGTGTTGTGTTAACTAACGTAGCTATGTGAACGGCCGTGTTCGCCTATGTTACGAAATGCGGTTAAAAACGTCTCTCGGAGATATGTCGTGTTTCAGAAGTAGGACTGAATTAATATAATTATATAGTAGATTGGAGGGTAATTAAATTTTGTTGAGATTTATTATTGATCAGATTCAGTGTGATTATTGCCTTTTGGAGCAATGTAATTTGTGACGAAGAGTATTCTGCTCTATCGTAAGTTTTAAATATTGTGTTAAATGTTTGCGAGCTCTAATTCAGCAGACCCGTGTGAAAGGCGGTATGTCAGTCCCAGATGTGTGTATTGTGATATTTTGTGGTATTACAAGCGGGAATTTCAGCAGAGACTGATTTCTGTCAGCTTGGTACCAGATTCATATTGTATCCTTGCGAGGACAATTATGGATATGTGATTATTGTCTGACCATATGTTGAGTTGGAGGAGATGTTAGTTGCTGTTGATTCCTTGAGATAACAGTCCAGCTGGTCGGCTATTTATATACACTGGAAGGGGGACATGACTGGTATTATGGAAAGGGTGAGTTGTTGTCACAAGGGCTGGCTGAGTTTCGCAAGCAAGCTCATCATTAGTGGAGTGCACGTCTGGCTCCCAATTACTTGAAAATAAATATAAATGTGAGAAACTGATCAATGGTAAAATTGTTTAAATAAATGGGAGTTGCCTACGAAACACGATAATATTCGAAGCGTTTCTTTAACATGCAGTTTTGTTAATATAAAGTAATCTTAACCACTCAGGTTGTTTGTTGTTGTTGGTTTATTCTATGTTTATTTTCCATGTCAGTGACCCGTGAGTCACGTGCGGCGCTGTTTTTCATTGTTGTTGAGTATCTGGCCATTGTGGCAGCTCATTTGGTTAAGTGTGTCACCACACTAATAAGGGTCTCAGAGAGATGCCTGTAAATAGTAGAGTTGTAATATGTGTGTCAGAATTAGATTTAAGGATTTTTATTAATGTTATGCCCATATCCATAAACGTTGATTTACGAGATGATTGTTCGTGAGCACCGTGGCTGTTAACCCGTTGTGAACGAACGATCATCCAAGTACTCATTTCTCGTAGATAGTCACCACGCGAACATAAATTCATATGCAAGATAGTGGAACTAGGATCCACATTTTATTAGAAAAGGGGAGATCCATCTGACTCCTCAAAGTGATAAATATTCCTGTCAGGGGAAAATTCAGGGAGGATTTTGTTTATTATTGTTTGTTTTATTCTTTTATGCACAAATTAGTTATTAAATCTTGTTATTATCTTACGCTTTGTCTCCTTTCTTTCTTAGTTATAGTTTTTATCCTATAACCCTTGCCTCAGAAAAGCACGTTGTTTGGCGGACGTAAACACCACACTATGAACTGAACGCGACCCCTTGATCTAAGATTCTTGCATAAAACACTGCTGTTCTGAAGGGTTCAGTAGATCACTGCGTCCTTTGATTTCTCTCGGATTGCTGTTGTTACATCGGCTGTGGCAATATTGAACAGTATGGGACTGAGGGGGTCACCTTGCAACACTCCATTAGTTTGGGTGATTTCCTTTGTTTTGCATACTGCGTCATCTATGGTGATCTGGTTGTATGCCAGGATATTTTTTACTAAGATTGTTAAAGGATTGTGATTTCCGATGATATTTTGAAGTTTCGACCATTATTAAAACTATAGTACAAGCTTCCTTCCGTGCCTTTCAGACAAAAAATACTATGATTCATAGAGAAAGGAGAAAATATCTCACGCGGACACAACAATGCGATTTATAGGGGCCGATTACCTCGATGTTAGGCCCCTTAAAACAACAATTATCATTAGGGCTCGGATTTTTAGGTGCTTAAAATCGGGAAAATATTTATTTTTTATGTATTTAAAATACCTGAAATATGTGACAAAAATGTATAAATATTTAATTATAATTTATTTTATTAATGTGAATATAAACAATATGTAGCACTCAGGAATGCAAGTTATGCTATGTTTCACTGACTGCTGAAGCATTACAATACACAACGAGATGCATCTTCAGGTTGTCCATCACAAATGACCGACGATTATGGCGAAACACTTCCCCTGAAGGCGCGAAACTGCGGTAATGTGTTTCTTGCCCTTAGGTGTTGTGTAACTTGAGATCGCTGTTCAGCCTTGATTGCTTTCCCGCATGGTTGACAGAACAGAACGCCCCCATCAGAAGTAAAATTATCTTTAAATTCTGCAACAGACGATAACTTGTAGTTGTTTTTACTTTAGGCATCGTAGAACTGCCTTACACTTCATAGTGCCAGAAATGAACTTCATGTGAGTGACACTGGTTCCAGGTAGCTGGGGGAGGGGGGGGGGTCTAGCACGTGGTTCAATATGGTTATGGACAAGGAAATCCCCGGCTTCCACCGTGAGTGACATGGGGCGGCAAGTTAAGAATAACACAATTGCAAGCTGACATACGATCTGCATGAAGATTAGATATCTCACAGGATCTTCCCCGTTGAAGTAACACAGAACAAAAGTGCAATAAACTGAAATAACTAGCATACTGCTTTTTAAAAAAAGTAAATATTATGTCTTTTTATTTGCGAATTTATGTATTTATAGAAAAAAAATGCTTAAAATATGTATTTACATAAAAAATATATATTTACCAAGAATCCGAGCCCTAATTATCATCATAATCATCACAATAATGGTGCACCTAATGTTCGATATCATATTTCTTGACTGGCTGCGTGGTGGGGTGTGCAAATGCGGGGGAGCCGTGTCAGTAGATTTGATGATGATGATGACGATGATGATAATTGTTGTTTTAAGGGGCCTAACATCCAGGTTATCGGCCCTAATGGTTTAGGTGATAGTCAAAATGCAAGATGATCAAATGAAACCTACAACTACCGATACTGACTCACAAACTAGAAGAGGAAATGGGGAACAAAAAGGAGAAGAATGTAAATAAAAGACAGGAGGAAAGGAAATGTCCTCGAAGAATGAGGATTGAGGGACTTAGAAGGAAGGAGAGCCATGAAAGGCAAGAGGGAAAGAGGAGAGGGCCCACCCCAAAGTCAGAGGAAAAAGGGGACAAAACGGACCCAGCTCAGGAATCCCACGGGATCGCCAACTCCCAAACCAACCAGCCATGAGCCCTTGAGGGTGTAGCACTATCCATGGTGCACCAGAAGTGGTGGGGCTACACACACCCTGCCTCCTTTAGTCCGGTGGATTAAGGGAAGTATTGTGCAAATCGAGGTAAAAGCGATTTTATATTTTTTATTTACGTTAATGGGTCCATAAGGAACGTTTTCAGCCACGTAGGCATTCTGTACACCCCCAGGTTAATTTTTTACAGCCCCCCAAAGACGTGATAGGGCGCGTACCCTTATTTTATGGGTTAAAAATTCGTATTATTTATGGACAAAATTAATAAAATTAGTATTATTTCCGATGTTTGTAGGCCAAGGAATTCATTTTTGGGGTATTTTCCATGTCGGGGGCAGTGCCACAGGGGGCCGGGGGTCAAAAGCCGCAAAACTTAGTTGATACATTTTCAAGGTATTTTGGGATGTAGAATTCATTTCTGGGTTAGTTTTTGTTCTAGGTGGTAAGGGGTTGGGGCAGTGAATCGTGGGGGAGGGGACTACGGGGGTGGTGCACACAATGATAGCAAACTGGTGCTTATAACGATTCATTACCAAGGTTTTTGGGGGTGTAGAATTCATTTCTAGGGTAGTTTTTGTTCTAGGGGTAGGGTTGCGGGCTCTCAGTATTCTACAGGGGGCGGGGGGTTAAGAACCGTAAAACATTTTCAATGTTTTTTGGGGCGCAGAATTCAATTCTGGGTTTGGTTTTGTTATAGGAGGTATGAGGTGGGGCCAGTGAATCCAGTGAATTCCAATATATATTGTATTAAAATTTGGATTCGATCTGATGACGGGTTTGTGAGATAATAATTCTTATATGTGACGCGTGGTTGAATCACGCTTAAAAACGGGCACTTTTTGTGTTGCAACTGCGATAACAAATATTAAAATATAAATTAAAAATTTGAAACCTACATGAACTACCGTAAAATAGAACGACGAAAATGATGATGTTATTGTATTGTATGCAGTTCTATTGGTTACTTCACAAACAACCTTCAAGCTCGAGTGCACATGTTGATCGACAGTAGTTCCAAGTTTAAATTTTAGTTGTGGAATTTTCTTATTTGTAATTCGAGTGTTACCTTATTAAAATTAATCTTGTAGGAATGATAATTCTTTTATTGACTTAGAGAAGGCTTGGTCACTGTAGTGATAGTTTTTTTCCTGTTCTTATTTCAGCGGACGTAGGCTTTTCTTCTCATTAGAGTTCCTCGAGTGGGAGAGGAGAGATGTTTCTGGCGACTGCTAATGAAGAGAAGAGATAGGTTAGTAGGACACATATTAAGACACCCAGGAATAGCATGCATAGTTATGGAAGAAAGGGTCGAGGACAAAAACTGTAGGGGTAGACCAAGGTTAGAATATGTTAAACAGATTGCCTCGGATGTGGGGTGTGGTAGCTATGTAGAGATGAAACTATTAGCTCAGGACAGGGAGTCAAAAGACTGAAGACTCAAACAACAACCGAGTCCCTGAAGTGTGAGTGGTTGCCAACTCTCAGCTACGCTAATTTCCACTCAAAATTACTCCACACGCCGAGAGTTTGGGGCTATTATTATTATAACTGTTATAATTATTATAAGTTTATCTAAATCATAGGAGCACTGACCATTTTACTGAATTAAACATAATATGTTTGAGCGTTTTCTACATTTACACGATATATTGCTTCTCGAAAGTAAATATATAATTTTAAGGCATTTTGCGAAGTTTCCCACCCTGCTTGAAGCACATCATAATAAGTACGTCACCGCGAGATTATTGCTCATTGGAGCTGTTCTTATGAGCGCGGCAGGCTTCTGTACAAACACAAGCTGTAACAAAGTTGAAAACTAGAAACACACAAAGTAGTACACGTAATGAAATGAACAGTGCGTGGGCAGTGGAACATGAAACCCGCCAGCTGTTCACAGCTTCAGTCATGTGCGAATTTTACCACGCAAAACGCTTTACTTTCGCCAAGAGCAAGAGGAACAATAACAAGGAAAACAATCAGTGGGGAAGGAAACGCGCAGCTCTGCAGGAATCTCTTTGTACTTTCCGTTCAAACAATGCAAGGACTAATGGAATCCCATGTCGTCTCAAAACGCAATAACATTTCCGGCGAACTAAATGACTCGGGTAAACTAGAGAGAGAGAGAGAGAGAGAGAGAGAGAAAGAGCAAGTTTTATGAAATGAAAGTCGGGTAGCTTGTTTGTTCTTGAAGATGCATACACTGTGGAGCGCGTACCTGCGACGCCACTGCAAACGAAACGTTCTTACAAATTCCTCCTTCCACTGACAAGGGAAGTCTTCGCGGTACTACACTCCGATCGGGATGAAATTCAGGTGACAAATAGCTGAGGAAATGTACAACACGGGACAGGAAACCGCATCAGCTCAAATTAATATGCTATGTCATATTTATAACGTTAAAGTTATGACAATGATACGCGTGCCGAACCGAGAATGGTGAGCAGCAAGCCAGTGAGGCACACGCTCGCTGTTCCTAGGCGAGAAGGAATGATACAAGCGCGTGGCCTTCAATGTGGATGTACTTTTTTTTTTAGTAATATGCAGGACGTGTTACCTATGATAAACACAATGGATGACATAGTAGCTGGGTTGCTACCGTAATTTGTTCATTATCCGAGATATATTGCCTAGGTATTATTATATACAAGTACAGAAATGAAATGCAACCGATACCTAATAATAAGTACAGTACTTTACACGATTAATGAGTATCACTTGTTTATCATGTCTTGTTTGTTTCAATCAATGTACGTATCACAAAGGTGAATGTCATGAACAAGGTGGTCAATACATAGATTTGTTTTACACCAGCCACACGTGAGTATGGCAGTATTTGTACACTGGCCACAAATATCCAGAGAAGGACTTTTAAAACAAAAAACAACAGGGTTTGGAAAGCTGGACGGTCGTTCATCTACAAAACCAGCCTTAAACCAGCTAAATGTCCACATGCTTTGAAAGCGTGGGGATGACAATTGGTTGTGTGTAAAAGACTGAACTTTCAAGATGTTGTTTCGTAGGTGAATATTGAACTCTAGACCATGTAACAGCACACTATCGTAGAAAGTTCGAATGAAATTCTTCCATATCCGAAATCGAAATATATCCAGGGGTTGAATTATACCTGTGGTTTCTTTTGTTACAATCTTGACATCAATTGGCTGCTAGTATAACACCTTCTGTTTGTCCAGTCCATGAATCTAAAACCAGTACACTAAAATCGGGGACTAACGGAAAATACACAATTCGGAGCCACTCTTGAAATAAATGTTGAGTTAATTTACCCGATTTGGAAGCGAGTACATATAAATTAGGTGCAGTAAACAAGGTGTCCTTAACTCTTGGTCCAAAGACTCCGTTCTTTTCCTGTAATACCACAAGTAGAACGGGAAGCAGACGACCATCCGCGGAGATTAATGGTTGGACTGTGTAACTATGCGTTAAACAATTTAGGGATTGTGCTTCAGCAAATATACGCTTGTCACCTTTGCTGTGAAGAGTTCGCCCAGAGTGAAATTCCATGTTGAACCCACTTTGGTCTGTATTAAAGACATACATTGGACTATAGGTTTCAATGGCTTCCGCAACATCAACAAAGGTTGTCGCACTTGCAAGTAGGTCAGCATGATTTGTTGTATAATTATGTGACACGAATTTTGTCACTTTTCTTGACACAATGGGAGCCAAACTTTCGATGCACGAATGGTTTCATCACCTACTCGCCGTGCTGCCGCAAGAGCCCATTTTCGGACATCACTGTCATGAACAACCTTTCTTCCCTCTCCGGCGCATTGAGACCTGTAACGAAGACGTCAAATTAGCCTCCAAAACACGGACCGAATTAATAACCAATAAAGTACATGTTCTAAACGAGACAGTCTAGTCAACAACTCATTTACGGTGTCTGCTTCGTTCCTTGTGCTGCACTCTTACTAGCGCGCGCCCGATGTGTGGACGTTTCATACAATAAAAATGGTATTGAATATTAATTTGAGCCAATGCGGTTTCCTGTCCTGTTTGGTACATTTCCTCAGCTATTCGTCTCCTGAGTTTCATCCCGATCGGAGTGTAGTAGCGCGAATACTTCCCTTGTGAGTGCTCCACAGAAAACTTAGAACGAATGTATTCAGTGTTGACTCGTTAGATCTAAGGGAAAAATGCCCTCCTGTCGGTGAACACGTCCAGGGAAGCGCAATGATCTGGGGTTGTTAAAAATACCTGAAATATAATATCCACTTACAAATTGAACACTTCACTTCTTTAATAATTTAATTGATGATACGTTCCCCTCGTTGTTGTTTGAGTCTTCAGTCTTTTGACTGGTTTGATGCATCTCTCCATGCCTCCCTGTCCTGAGCTAATCGTTTCATCTCTACATATTTACCACACCCTACATCCGAGGCAATCTGTTTAACATATTCTAACCTTGGTCTACACCTACAGTTCTTGTCCTCGACCCTTCCTTCCATAACTAAGCTTGCTATTCCTGGGTGCCTTAGTATGTGTCCTACCAATCTATCTCTTCTCTTCATTAGCAGTCGCCAGAAACATCTCTCCTCTCCTACTCGTCTTAATAACTCTTCGTTTGTCACCCTATCTACCCATCTGATCTTCATCATTCTCCTGTAACACCACATTTCAAACGCCTCAATTTTCTTCTTTTCTGCTGCACCAATAGTCCAAGTTTCACTTCCATAGAGCACCATGCTCCAGACAAAGGCTTTCAAAAATGACTACCTAATACCTAAATCTATATTCGATGTTAACACATTCTTTTTCTGTATAATTGCTTTCCTTGCCTGAGCCAACCTACTTTTTATATCCTCCTTGCTTCGTGCATCACTGGTTGTTTTGCTTCCTAAGTAACAGAAGTCTCTTACTTCCTTCAGCTTTTCACCTGCCAATTTGATGTCCATAGGGGTTTCTAATTTCTTTCGGCTGCATTCCAATATTTTTGTTTTACATTTATTAATTTTCATCATGAATTCTTTCCTCAAGATGGAGTTTCCCTCGTCACACGAATATCTTCAGACCTAGGTTAAGTTAATATATGAAATTATAGAAGATAATTTATTAGTATCAGTAAAAAGTTACTTTATTTATACTGTCCAACCTCTTGCAAACGACCGAGAGGCGTCATTTTAATTGATAGTCAAGCTGTATTGCAAAGCGTGTCATAACTATTGGCACACCTCTTGCTATTGTTTCAAACAGTCGCCACTGACCTTGATACATGTGTCGCACCGTGAAACCAATTTCAAGAAACCCTCCTGGTAATTCTCTTATTATTATAAAATATTTGCAAATGGGGGGGAATTCCCCGGTGGCAAATTGTACAAATACAGAAAATTACCAACAATAACATCAAATACAATATACACAATTCGTAATTTAGGAACATTACATCGTAGTATGTACACAAAATTTCAGTCTTCTCTTAAACACATCAACATGTTTGGGGAAAGGCTCTAAGGCTGAGGCAGGTAATGAGTTCCAATGATCAATACCACGGTCAATGAAAGAATATTTCCCATAATTTGTACGCTGTGGTCGGACCTTGACTTTATGTGGATGACCTGTCCTGCTCAGGTTGGTGGGATTTCCCAGACGTTCGCTTAGTTCTCCCCATGCTGGCCGATTAGTGTAAGTGTTAAATATAGCGTATAGTCTGGATTTCGTTCTTCTATCTTCCAGAGATTCCCACCCTAGTTTTTCTATCATTCGAGTTATACTGCTTCTAGGATTAAAATCGTTGAGCACAAACCTAGCAGCCTTCCTTTGTACCATCTCCAGCTCAATGATGAGCGCTACCTGTTATGGATCCCAA
The DNA here is from genome assembly GCA_946902985.2 of Meconema thalassinum. Classification (NCBI taxonomy): domain Eukaryota; kingdom Metazoa; phylum Arthropoda; class Insecta; order Orthoptera; family Tettigoniidae; genus Meconema; species Meconema thalassinum. The sequence continues at coordinate 1,467,464,531 of OX336389.2, read as the reverse complement.
ACCGCTGAGCCGTATTCCAAGACTGGCCTCACCAGGGTCAAATATCCTAATTCTTTTTCGGTAGAACTACTGCCTCTCAATACCTGCATTACAAAATGAAGTGCTTTGTACGCTTAGGAGACGACACAACCCACATGAGTACTCCATGTCATATCATTCCTTACATGGATGGCCAAGCATTTGCACGTGCCTTCTTCTACAAGTATTTCCGAGTCGATATTATATTGAAAATCATGCCTTGCCCTCTTCCTATTCTCATGAGACTACATTTCCTCGTATTTATCTTCATTTTGTTGTCAACCGCCCATTTATAAACCAGATTGAGGTCAGTCTGCAACTGAGCGTTGTCTTGTGATGTCGGTGTCCAGCGATCTAAGGAAGATCTTGGCAGCCTCTTGCACCTCTTCATTTCCTCTGAATTGACGACTTGGTTTGCGGGTCAAAGAAGTGTAGGCTACCCATGCTTCATCAATTGTAATGATCCTGAGCAGGAAGTCATTACTCTCTCTCTCTCTCTCTCTCTCTCTCTCTCTCTCTCTGACCAATTTGAATTGACTCAGGCACGCCGATCAGCTGCTTCTCTCTCTTTCTTTTGACACTTAGGACATTTGGTCTGCCGGTTGAGAATTGAGGAAACCTTGCCCGTTGGCATGGCTCGTAATAACATACTTTAACTTAATTAGCCTTGAGCTGAAGTTGTATGCCTGGGAAACGAAACATATCATCCGCGTAATTATTTTAAGTAGTGAAGTGTGTATTTTATTTCAGGTATTTGTGTACAGTGAGGAGCTGCATAGCCCAGTAATGATATCATTTTGGATTGCAAAAAGTGGAGTAATTTTGATTTTCAGGTAACTTATGTTATATGTATTAAACCCCTCGTTAAAAATCCTACTATCGACCTCTCTCTCCCCCTCCCCACCCCATCCCCTTGCTTGTGCATTTTCCGACATCTTGAGGAAACCACTAGGAAAAAGCACATTCTTCAGTTTATCCTCTGTAACTCGCTTCCAGTGCATTTTAGGCAAAACGTTATCATTACCAATCTCAAGGAGCGTTGCATTTCCTGTAAGTTTCATGTGAAACATATTCGAAGTATCCGAACAGGTACTGATATATGGGGCCGTGAACTTTTGCAAACATATCAAAAAAGAACGTAAAAAGTTAGATATACAAGTGGTTTAGCCGTAATAACTTAAAATTTTAGTGCAGATTTGTGCAAAATGCATAACGGCCAGTGAACTGGAGACTGAAATAAGTAGTTCCGTGAAGAACTAAATAGCCTATTTTAATATCCTACTTAAGTTAATAGCTTCTATCAACAAACAAAATTTCAGTTTGATTGCTGTTATAGATTTGTAGATTTAAATATTTAAATATTTAAATATTTAAATTCCGCGTTGCCGCCATGTTGGATTTGTGCTCACCAGATTATTGAAAGTCTTATAGGTGGATTTTCATAAATAAAGGCCATAGAGTTATGTACTATTAGATGAGGATTGTTGCGTACGTTAATTATTGAAACATCAATCGCATGATTAGGACACAAGAAATAACAAAAACAAGATTTTAAAATTTCGCACAGCCGCCATCTTGAGGTTATGAAAACATTTGAAATAAATTAGATGTCAGTGGATTAAAATTTGTATAAGCATTTATCCTACCAAGGTTCACCGCTGTCGGGTGGTTAAATCGCAACAAACGTATATTTAAATATTTAAATTCCGCGTTGCCGCCATGTTGGGTTTGTGCTCACCAGATTACTGAAAGTCTTATAGGTGAGCTGTTGATTATTGCCTTTATCACCATACAAAATGTCAGTTTGATTTCTGTCATGGATTAATAGATATTGAGAACCGTCTAAATATTTCGGATGGTCGCCATGTTGGATATTTATATATGTAGGCCATAGATTTATGTATTGTTAGATGAAGTGTATTGTGTAGGTTCATTATTCAAACGGTGACTTCGATCGCATGATTTGGACACAAGAAATAAAATCTTAATTTTTTAATTTCGCACAGCCGCCATATTGAGTTTATGTAAACAATGGAACTAAATTAGATGTCACTGCATTACAATGTGTATAAGCACATGTTCTACCAGGTTTCACTGCGCTCGGATGGTTAAATCGCGAAAAACGTTTATTTAAATGTTTCAATTTCGCTTGGCCGCCATATTCGTATTGTACTTAACAAGTTTATGAAAATGACTTAGGTGACTTTCTAGTCATGCCCTTTATCACCGTACAAAAATCCAGGTAATATCAGCAGTAGTTTCGGACATATAAAATGCTGGTGAAATATTTCGCACAGCCACAATGTTGATTGGAGAAACGTATCAAAATTTGAATGGCAAGGTCTGGGTCAGACAAATTAGTACTATGTCCTTACCGAGTTTCATTGAAATCGCTCCAGCCGTTTAGACTTTATTAGGGGGTCACACATAATCACATACGCACACACACACACACATACTCACACACACACACGGACAATAGGTGATCTCATAAGCCTATTTTCTCATAAATGAAAATAGGCTAACAATTGATTATATCTACCGACAATATACCACTACCTCTGTTCAAATTAGTATTCTTGAAAGTAATATCAACTTAAATCGATTATGTATGTAACTTACATGTGTTGTTCTTGAGATTCAAGCAAATTCTGGGAAGTTATGATTTCTTTCAATAAGAGAACCACATATTTTCATCACATTTACGAATCCTCTCATTAAAAAAGTATTGCATCACCTTGTTGCGAAGTAATGCTGCGCCTTGACATTCAAATGGCTTAGAGATATACACAAACATAATTTCATGTATCTTTATTGCTCATGAAAACCACACATAGCCAGTTGTAGAATCATACAGCGAGCCTTTCGGAAGTTGTGGTCCACATTGCAGCATACACCAGTACCGCTAATACCGATTAGCACGTTATCTTGCATTGATGCATACCTGCATCCGTCATGGCAAACTATCCACGAGTTCCTCAAGGCACTGTTGGTCCAGATTTTCCCACTCCTCAACGGCGATTCGGCGTAGATCTCTCCGATTGGTTGGTGAGTCATCGCATCCAAGTCAGCCCTTGTCAATGTATCCCAGGCATGTTCGATGGGGGTTATGTCTGGAGAACATGCTGGCCACTCTAGGCGAGCGATGGCGTTATCATGAAGGAACGCATTCACAAGATGTGCACGATGCGGGCGAGAATTGTCGTCCATGAAGACGAATGCCTCCCCGAAATTCTGCCGATATGGTTGCACTATGGGTCGGAGGATGTCATTCATGAATCGTAGAGCCGTTTCGGCGCCTTCCATGACCACCAGTGGCACACATCGGCCCCACATGATGCCACCCCAAAACATCAGGGAACCACCATCCTGCTGCATTCGCTGGACAGTGTGTCTAAGATGTTCAGCCTGACCAGACTGCGCTTGATACGTTTCCGACGATTGTCTGGTTGAAGGCATATGCGATAATCATCTGTGAAGAGAACGTGATGCCAATTCTGACGGATCCATTCAGCATGATTTTGGACCCATCTATACCGCGTTGAATGGTGTCAGGTTTGCAAAGGTGGACCTCGCCATGGACGTCGGGAGTGAAGGTGCGCATCATGAAGCCTATTGCGTACAGAGTCAAAACACGACGTCCTGTGGTGGCACGAAACGCATTATTGAGCATTGTGGCGTTACTTTCAGGGCTCCTCCCAACTGAAATTCGTAAGTTGCGGTCATCCACAGCCGTCGTGGTCCTAGGGCAGCTGAGCGAGGCAGGTCGTCGACAGTTCCTGTATCTCCGTACCTCCTCCATGTCCGAACGACATCGCTTTGGTTCACTCGGAGATGTCTGGAAACGTCCCTTGATGAGAGCCCTTCCTGACACAACGTTACAATGCGGAAACGATCAAACGGTGGTATTGACCTTCTAGGCATGGCAGAACTACAGGCAACACGTGCAGTGTATCTCCTTCCTGGTGGAATAACTGGACCTGATCGGCTGTCGTACGTCCTCCGTCTAATAGGCCCTGCTCATGCATGGCTGTGTACAGCTCTGGCCAGGTTTAGTGATATCTAGGAACAGTCGAAGGGACTGTGCTCGTAATGCTATATCGATATTCAGCGTCAGTTGTCAGGCAATCCTGGAACCGAGGCGATGCAACCCTTTTTTTGATGTGTATATTTCAACAAAATACAATTATTGTGGTCTTACCGCGGACATCACTGAATATGACAATGCCACACACTCTTTCCTCCATGCAGCTCGCCTTTCTTGTGTTTCAGGACCACACTTGTCATGATATAAAATAAAGAAGGAGGTATCACAGATTCCATATTCTGAGGGAAGTCAATTGAAGATGTATACAAACTATTGTCATAAAATCTGCGGCCTTGAAGATTCAAAAATGGTTTTCTTCCAAGTCATTTTTCACTTTACTCTACCAGTTATCACTGAGAATTGTGTAACCAATCTTTTTGAAACATAACACTGGTGTTTGGTGATGCAAGTCAACAAACAATACATCATCTCCGTTTTTTTGTCCTAGCCTGCTTGTATGGTTTTTATATCTGGAAGAGACTCTCCTTCAATCTGGCTAACGATGTCTTCAAACGAAAACTGGCACTCGTCCGAATGCTGTTCCAAATAAGAGAAAATGAATTCTAATGCTTCATCGACATCACTTGCTGGGCGGTCATGCCTGTAGGTACTCAACTGCACATTTTTTGTTGCATGATAAATGGTATGCCGCAATAGCTGCCCTCGCATAGAGTGAAAATGCGAAGTATTTCCTGTGTCCATTGGTGCCCTCGTGCATTGACAATACTCAGAACTGATCTTTCATGGGCGGTTTTCCAGATAGAAAGACTTGATCACGTGTAGCCAAAATGGGTTTTTTCGGCGTATACTCAAAATCCTCAGGTACTTCGTTGCCACAGAGAAAGCAATGATTTTTGACATGTCAATTCAACGATCAAAGGGACGATCCGGGTGCAGGCTGGGAGCTTCTCTTCGGAGGTAAGCCGCTATCAGCTTGTCATTGTTATACCTCCTTTGGCGTTCACGTTATTCAGCAAATCAACATGTGCTGCAGATTTACGCTTGGCACTTTACTAACGTAATCTATTTACACCTCGCTCTTTCACTACCAACGTTTCACCTTCACTCAAACTTTGAGTACAGATAATGATAAATGTGAACCACACATTTCAAATGAATGAGCACGTACTACACTACGGCTCGAAAAGGGAGGGAAAATGGCTGTGTAACTTTTCTTACTGTTAGTTGTCCTACTATGTAACTTATTATGAGGTGGGTGGTCTTTGCACAAATTTCTGAATTTGTATTGCTCATGTAGATCAGAATTAGATTAATTGTAGAAGCCACTCATTATAAAATGAGAATATTGTTATGATTCATAAGATTCTTCCTCTTAGGGTGTGGGGAATTCAGGCTTGCTATGACCGTACACCCCCTCTCAATGATTCTAGTACTACTTTGATTAATAACAACATGAATTGGAATACTGAAATGTAGGTTGATATATATTGAACCCTTTAGTATTGCAGTGTTTATATGCAAGAATCTAAATCAAGGGGTCGCGCTCAGTTCATAGTGTGATGTTTACGTTCGCCAAACAACATGCTCTACTGAGGCAAGGGTCATAGGATTAAAACTATAATTAAGAAAAGAAGTGACAAGACGTAAAATAATAACATAATTTAATGTCTATTTGTGCAAAAATGAAATGAATATAAACAACAACAATAATATTCCTCCCTGAATCTTCCCATGACAGAAATATCTATCAATGTTGAGGAGTCAGACGGATCTCCCCCTCATAAAAATGTGGATCCAAGCTCCACTAACTTGCATTGGGATTTTATGTAGGCTACGCGTAATGACTAACTACGAGGGATGAGTACTTGGATGACTGTTCGTTTACATCGGGTAACAGCCACGATGCTTACGAACAATCATCTCGTAAATCAACGTTTACGGATATGGGACACAACACTAATAAAAACCCTTAAAATTAATGCTGACACACAATCTAAAATCTAATATTTACAGGAATCTCCCTCGAGACCCTCCTTCAGTGCGATGACGCATCTGACAAATGAGCTGCCAACACGGCCAATTGCTCAATACACAAACAAGGAAAAGACAGCATCGCACGTGACTGCACGGGTCACTAATACGGAACATAAACATGGAATGAAACCAACAACAACAAAAGCCTCACCGGCTGAGATTACCTTATGTGAACAAAAATGCACGTTAAGCTAACGCTTCGGAGATTATAGTGATTCGTAGGCAACTCCCATTTATTTAAACAATTTTTATCATTGATCAGTTCTTATTCTGTATTTCAAGTAATTTTACGGAGCCAACAAGCACTCCACTAATGACCTTGATGCAATCTTTTCAGCCCGCCTTGTGAAAACAGCTTCCCCCTACCACAACTCTTGTCATCGTCCAACTCCAGTGTGTAAAAATAACTTGACCAACTGTCTCGTTATCTCGTAGAATCACAGCAACAAATCTCAACCACATAAACATATGGTAAGACATTAATCGATATAGCCACATATGTCCTCGCAAGGCAACGATATGGACTTGGCACCAAGCTGACAGAAATCAGTCTACGCTGAAATTCCCGCTTGTAATGACCAATAAAATACACACTCACACACTGCTGGGAATGACATAACATATTTTTCACACAGGTCGGTTGAATCAGAAGCTCACAATCTATTTAAAAATATTAAAACCTACGAGAGAGCTGACTGCTCTTCGCCACAACTCACATTGCTCCAACGGCAATAAACTCACTGAATCTGATCAATAATAAACATTACAAAGATTAATTTACCCTCCAATCTACTGTATGATTATATTAATTCAGTCCTACTTCTGAAACACAATATATCTCCGAGAGACGCTTCTTAACCGCATTACGTAAACATATGCGAACACGGTCGTCCACATAGCCACGTTAATTAACACAAACAAACAGGAACTTACGACTAAGAAAACTTGTGCGAGCTGTTTCCATGCAAAAGGTGTGTCAGACCAAAACTAAATACACTACGTTAATCAACACAAGCAAGATATTTACAAACAAAATATGTCCCATATACCATAAGTTAACTTGTCAGATAATAAGAATATTATTCAGTACTCATCCTCGGCCAGTCACCGTCAGCGAACATCTGCTGCCATCTCCCTACTTAATGCTGCTTAGCTCGTCTCAAACATCTCGATGGAGTGTTGACAGTTCCAAACTTCTTCCAGGATAAGCGAAGTCATCTCTCGTGCTGATGCAAACAGTTATAGATTATTACACACTCGATATCTGACTACTAAATTCACCGTTTTAGGTACTTCTTTCCCCAGAACAGTCTGTTGGCGAATTGTCGATGATACTGTCCCTACAAAATAGTACTGTGACTATCTATCACACTGAATTTAACACACATTTGTATTAATAAAAATCTGTGTCCTCATGACACGCAAAGTACAAGTGCCTACGTCCTCGGACGCGCAAAATATAATAATAACCTGTGTCTCCCGACACACACAATGTAATAAGTCTCCGTCCTCAGACGCACAAAATGTAATAATAACCTCCGTCCTCAGACGCACAAATTGTAATAATAATTCTTGGCTCTTCACGCCACTTATAAATGAACTGGCCCTAGGTATCGATGGGGGGGGGGGGGAAATTATATAAAAATTTCTCAAAATAATAGTGGTACAGGAATGAAACAAATATCACTGAACTCGTAAAATTGCGCAGGTCAAGAATATGCCCATTAATTCTAGAATCGATCGTAGAGATGTTGTCTAGCCGATCTCCCGCGTTAATGCTAGCTCTCGCGTGCCCAAGCTAGACTTGGCGCGTTCGTAAGCATTCATCTCCCATTGGTTCCACTTTTTCAATATGTTCGCGGTTTTTATCAGACCTCGGCCTCGTAGGAGTGTCCAGTAGTACCATCAGCCACTCACGTTACTGCATTATATCTTTTCTAGGCGCGAATAGTACAATGAACATGCCATAAGCGTGTCTCACCACGCGTCCCTTCTATTTTGAGGTAGCTACCACCTGTCCTTCTGAAACATTGCTATGCTCTTTCTTTCCACAATCCTTAAGTATTTACCTTTTGTCAAACTGCTGCAGGTATGTTCCCACTGTCTCCAACAAATGCTTGAAGTTTCCTCATCTTCGTCTGGCTATTTCATGACGCTGGTGGAAATATTAATTAACTGTAGAAATAAAACATCGAATCATTTATCCATCAGAGGATAATGGGTTCAATATTTAATATATATATATATATTTTTTTGCGTATGGCCTTTAGTGCCGGGAGTGTCCGAGGACATGTTCGGCTCGCCAGTTTTGTAGCTGGTTCGAGACGGACACCCAATGGGTGAGCTACAAGTACCGTTGGGGGGGGGAGGGGGAAGTTGGAATGTAAGGGCTAGGAATTGGAAGGTAGCGGCTGTGGCCTATACTTGGGGACCAACCCCTGCATTTGCCTGGAATGAAGATGGGAAACCACAGAAGACCATCTTCAAGGTTGCCGGCGGGGGGATTCGAACCTCCGCGCCTCCCGGATGTGAGCGACTGCCAGCAGTCATGCCGTAACGACCTCGGCTAACTCACCCGGTGGTTGATATATTATGTAATGCTTACAACAAACTGTCGAAAAGTACCGTCCCATGAAATTTTAGCTAGAGCAAGCCGAGACTTGAAGTTTGATAGGTGTGTGCTTTTGATGAACGTTGAGATTTGGTCATATTACCTTATAAAGACTTGACGAACATCATTCGCTGGTTACAGGTTGGTTTCCTCAGATGTTGTTCCCAATCCTACCCAATGGCCTATAAATTCAGGAAACTAAATCTCCAAAATTTCCTCACTATCGTAATACTTGTTTAAGTGAGGATCAGTTATAGATAAACTGCCTCTGACGTAAGAAACGGTTATCTACTAACACTTGTTGGTCCCTAGAAAAAAAAATACGGGGGAATCTCCCTCTGACTAAATACGTAATGTATTGACTCGCCGTAAACAGGATTTACAAGGTACAGCGAAATTATACAGAGTTCGCTGATACACGGACCTTCATCCTTCAAAAAATAGGACTGGTTTGCAAATGAGAGTTCACTCACCAAGTGCGCGAAGCAATTTGCCTTCATAGGACAATGATACACAATAGCGGCCGATAGATGAGACAGTGCGATAAACAATGTGTCGAACAGCAATTGCTGTGTACTACGTAAATACTGTAAATCGCGATCTCTCGATAATATATAGTGGGTCCACCACGACTTCAGTTGAATATTTAGTATAACGAAGCAGTAAGTTGCACACAAAATTGCAACAAGCAATAGACATAGCCAGCACAAGGCCGTGAGATGCAATAAAGAGCAACCAGATACACCAAGAATCAAATAGTATGACACGAAGCCGTGATCATGAAGTAATCTGCTCTAATAAGAAACCGCATTCTGGAGAAGCCCTCAATATAAAGGAATTGTAGTCACATGACTTTCTCTCACGCCGGACCAACCATTTTCCCATCGAAACCAGTGATGAACCAATCAAGTCAAAGCATCTTAATTCACATGACCAAGCTAACTTTCTTAATATCATTCAAGAAGCCAATAATATTCGAAGTACCTTCGATCTTGAAGACCGTGACACGACCTGTGTCACCCCCATATAAGTCAATGGCACAAAACCTTTAATTTCCCAGCTTACCCAACTTACCAAAATGGCTGGTTATTATGGAAACATTACGTGTTGAAGAATTAGTCAACAGCCGGCTGCTCGTTTCGGCAAGCCCTAACTTGGCACTTTCCAATAAATGTACAACATTTTCAATGCATATACATATTCCTACAAATTATAATGTGACATTAGACGTGATGAGGCGAGCGACAATAATTAATAATGTGAACAACCCGATATCAAAATTATAGACTATATTATAAAATATGAGATGATTATCATTAATAATAATAACAATAATAATTAATGATGAGGAGTGTCTGTGATTATCCTAGATCGGTCACAATTGCAATAAAGTACAGGGGTAGAAATTTGCTGACATGAAACATAGATTTAGGTATTAGGAAATCATTTTTGAAAGTCTTTGTCTGGAGCATGACGCGCCAGTTATTCGAGCAGAAGTACATGAGAGAGAAGCTGGTATGTATCAGGCGCGTGTATTCCACGGATGTAAGGTAAGCATTGCTTACCCAAGTCAAATAATGACGGGTACAATCATTATTTACTTTGGTTATAATGATATTTCAGCCTCCGTGGCTTAGGCGGCAGCACGCCGGCCTCTCACAGCTGGGTCCGTGGTTCAAATCCCGGTCACTCCATGTGAGATCTGTGCTGGACAAAACGGAGGCAGACCGGTTTTTCTCCGGGTACTCCGGTTTTCCCTGTCATAATTTCATTCCAGCAACACTCTCCACTATCATTTCATTTCATCTGTCATTCATTTAATCATTGCCCCAGAGGAGTGCGTCAGGCCTCGGCAGCCAGCACAGTTCATATCCTCGCCGCTAGATGGGGGCTTCATTCATTCCATTCCTGACCCGGTCAGAGACTGGAAGCAGGCTGTGGATTTTCATTTCATAGTGATATTTCAGTCTCTGTGACCTGTATTGTTTTAATGAACCCATTCACACTTCGTTGTTCTTTGATGCCTCACGGCCGACTGAATACGAGCTGCGCTCTATACCGGCCTTGACATTCCCAGTCAGAACCCATGTATAACATGTAATTGGAAAGTTTCTACTCGTTGCCGGTAGAGCGCACTCCCCTCCCATTATAGGCGCGATAAGGAATCAGCTGTACAGTACGTATATTAAATGTGTAATCTCAAGAACCACTGGATGGATTTTGATGCTACTTTCACCATTCTGTAAAGGTGATCTCGAGGAAGATTTGTGTAAAAAATAATTTATTTATGAACAAAGGGAGCCAAGCAGTAACGATTTCAGTGAAAAGGTCGAAAAAATAGCCTGGCGTCCGTGCGCTTTTTAAGCTTACGCTGGGCGAACCGTTAAAAATATCATTATATTATGAGTGTAAGAATTGTTCAGCGTGAGAAATTCTACAAAAAAGTCCGCGAGAGCATATCTCTATCTTCGATACATCGCCCACTATAAGTGTTTTTAGTTTGGACGGGAGGGGCATTTGGCTTGCACCTCGCCATTCTTAAATTACGTCTGACAGGAATTCCTTGCCCATTCATAACTGTTCCCGGGCGAAGCCGGGGCGGGTTGCTAGTGACACTATATAATTATTATCATTATAATTTCCGCATTATCAAAATTAAAATTATATCACAAAATAAAATAGCGTGCTAATAAATCTAAGAGAAATTAGACATACCTTGCACCTTCTTCGGGTACAAGGACACTACTCCAGCACCGTCTCATTAAAAGGAAAGAGAGGATCAAAATTACAGCCGGGAACAAGTAGCAGCTAATCGTGTGTTGTGTTTTGTGCTAAGAGATCTTTCGACAAATTATCAGATACCGTGTGCCTTCTTTTTCACGAAGCAGCTGTCAGGACGGGACTTACATAAACTCCTGCTGGACGTTATTCTCGAGGTTGAACAATGCGGTTTCATAATTATAATAACTGTCTCTGATAATCACAAAACTAACACTACAATGATGAGGCATTTAGGGGGAGGGAATTTGCAACCAATGGTCAATCACCCATACGACGAGTCTAGGAATGTATTCCCTAGTTATGATCATTGTCACATTCTAAAAAAAAACAAAAAAAACATTAGAACGCAGTTTCTGTAACGAGAGATGACTGATGGTACTGGAATAATTTCAGGGAAATACTTGTCATTACTATACACAATGCAAAAGGGTGAGATCGTCAAACCGGTCAGACACCTCACTAAAAAACACATCGATCCCACTAAATTTGAAAAAATGAATGTTCGGCGTGCCAAGGAAGTGTTCTCGTCAGAAGTTATTGGTGCCATTAGTACACTGAAAGAAAATATAGCCATGCACCCGGAAGCGTACACATTCATGGACGCAGAAGCAACCATTTTTTTTTGAAAAACGTTAATAAATGGTTCGCTATGCATGACGTAAGCATCACATATCATCATATTCAGTCTAGAAATCCAGATAAAGGGCATTTTTTCTCATTAAATGTCAGTCGCCTAAACTGGCTAGAGGAATATTTTCTTTCTTACCTTGAAACTTTGAAAACTGCTAGTAACGCTGCTAGAAAGGACTTCCTGAGTTCTGAGACTTACCAAGCTACCTATACAATTAATCACGGATTCAGCTGACCAGTGCATAAGGTATCTTCTAAAAATGGGTAGAGGAAAGTCGCCAAATATGGGGAGTTTTTTTTATAGGGCTCACATTAGACATAAGAAGGAACGGAATAATTTTGGTTTTCTCACCAATGTAAACCTCAGGCGATATACTATGTATATTACAAATATGGGCACGTTTGATGTTGTATTGCCCTCTGATATTAATGTTAACTTTAAAAGTGCACTTTCCCCGTATTAGGCAACCGGGTTTCGTAATATGGGGAGGTGAGAAACCTCATGGTTTTTATTTATAATAGGTACACTGAATAGTATACCCTACTAATTAAAGCATTAATTATGACATTTTTTTTTCGTGTGGCCTCCTGAGAGGCCGAGTGCAGGTCTTTCTAGTCGACGCCCGTGGGCGACCTGCGCGTCAGGATGAGAGATGGAATGGATGAAGATGAATGAAACTGGGCAAGGATGTGGAAGGAAGCGGCCGTGGCCTGTTAGAAGGTACCGTCCCAGCATTTGCCTGGTGTTGAAAAATGAGAAACCACGGAAAATCATTTCAAGGACGGCCGACGGTGGGGCTCGAACAGACGCGTCTACTGAGTCAGCAGAGAGCTTGGCCCCATGGCCTAACGCTGCGCTTTAGCCAGCGTAGCCACTACTGTCGGTAATTCTGCCTATGTAATGAAATCATGAACACAAATAGTACAAAAATACAAAAATGAATATTTTAAGTAAATAACAGTCCCAGTTTCCTGTTGCCGAACTTCCAAACCGTTCAGCAGAAAAATGCATAAACTTTAATGAAAACCGAGTGATTCTGATCGAATTCAACTGTAACGAGGTGCAAGGTATGTCTAATTTCTCTTAGATTTATTAGCACGCTATTTTATTTTGTGATATAATTTGCATTTTGATATTGTGGGAATTATAATGATAATATAATAGTGTCACTAGCAACCCGCCCCGGCTTCGCCCGGGAACAGTTATGAATGTGCAAGGAATTCCTGTCAGACTTAATTTAAGAATGGCGAGGTGCAAGCCAAATCCCCCTCCCGTCCAAACTAAAAACACTTATAGTGGGCGATGTATCGAAGATAGAGATATGCTCACGCGGACTTTTTTGTACAATTTTTCATGCTGAACAATTCTTACGCTCATAGTATATTGATATTTTTAACGGTTTGTCCAGCGTAAGCTTAAAAAGCGCACGGACGTCAAGTTCTTTCTTCGACCTATTCACTGAAATCTAAAATCGTTACTGCTTGGCTCCCTTTGATCATAAATAAATTATTTTCTACAGAAATCTTCCTCGATATTACCTGTACAGAATGGTGAAAGCCGCATCAAAATCCATCCAGTGGTTCTCGAGATTACCCGTGATATCCAAGAATCGGGGACTTTGTTTTACACTAAGTAGAGATAAGTCTTAGTCGTGCAATGCTTGGTGAACAGCGCTGTGTGAGCATTTGAGTAACTAACAAGATTTCATGAAAAAGGTCTCATTGTCTAGGCGGGTATGAGCGCATTTAGTCGGCCGTGGATGCCTACTGCGAGTTCCTTGCGGAGTCGCTTGCAGCAGCACAATAGCGTGACATGCCCTCTTTTGGTATTTCTTGGTACTGCAGGGTGAGTGTAAGCGAAGGCTAGGAAGCAATTCCTTAATTAAGTTACATACCTTAGGCCGAAAACAACGAGCAGTCAGTTTTCAAAGATAGTGTGTTTACTCGCTCATTATAGTTTGAGAAAGCGTGCCATGTTTGTGTAAAACAGCTTTTTATATGCTGTGTTAAAACGTGTGATTGTTTTACAGTGGTAGGCCGTCATTTTTTATAGTTCAGCGATATAATGTTGTCTAATGCAATATAAGGGAGTAGGGTATGCAGTAGACGTTTTTGTTTACACTAGTAGGCGTGGGAAATCTGTAAAAATATGGCACCGGGACTTGGGTCTAGAGATGACAACGTGTGATGTGCGGTAAATTTTAGAACAAAATATTAATTTTATTAGGAAGTCGTCCAACTCCTCAATTGAGTAGGTCTATTAACACGAAAGTGAACGCTTGTATTCGGTATTTTAACTAAACGTATAACATTTATCATTGATTTCAATTGAGATAGATTTACTTTGTAAGTTCAAAACATCCCAAACTTCTACAACTGGGTCTTCAATGATTTTGCGAAGAAAACCATTGCTTACCCTAAGTAAAATTCCACCACACGCCACTGGTTAGAAAAGTGTAAGGTAAGGCTGCAACTTATCCCCCATACCTTTCAATCTATACATTGAACAAGCAATGAAGGAAATCAAAGAAAATTTTTAAGTAGAAGTAAAGATTTAAGGAGAAATAATTTCAACTGTGATATTTACTGATGACATCGTCATCTTAGCCGACTCGCCAGAGGATTTGAATGAGATTTTAAATGGAATGGACTCTGTCTTGAGGAGAGAATTCATGATGAAAATCAATAAATATATAACAAAAATATTGGAATGCAGCCGAAAGAAATAAGAAACCACTATGTGCGTCAACTTGCCAAGTGAAAGGCTAAAGGAAGTAGGAGACTTCTGATACTTAGGAAGCAAAATCACCAGTAACGGATGAAGCAAGGAGGATATAAAAAGTAGGTTGGCTCAGGCAAGGAAAGCATTTCTACAGAAAATAAATTTATTGACATCAAATATAGATTTAGGTATTAGCAATTCATATTTTAAAGCGTTTGTCTAGAGCCTGGCACTCTATAGAAATCATACTTGGACTGTTGGTGCAGCAAAACACAGGAGAAGAGAAACATTTGATATGTGGTGTTACGGGAGAGTGATGATGATCAGTTGGGTAGATAGAGTAACTAGTGAAGAGGTATTAAAACGAGTGTGAGAGGAGAGATGTTTCTGGCGACTGCTAATGAAGAGAAGGTAGGACACATACTAAGGACATCCAGGAATAGCAAACTTAGTTATGGAAGGAAGGGCCGAGGACAAGAACTGTAGTGGTAGATCAAGGTTTGAATATGTTTAACAGATCAACTCGGATGTAAGGTGAGGTAGCTATTAAGAGATGAAACGATTGGCTCAGAACAGGGAGGCTGGGAGTGCTGCATCATACCTGTTAAAATAATGAAGACTACCAACAACGAGGGAACCTTTAAAACTTCAAAGGAAAGGAAAGTCATGTCAATAGTGGGCAAACAATGTAAATCTCTAAGTATGGGGAAGACAGAAGGAAGGAAGGTAGTGAAGAAGAGAAGCACGTGTCAACAGTGGGCCAACAATGGGGCGCTCCAAGAAAGGGGAAGACATTTTTATTTATTTATTTTACATTCGCACAAACATATTATACAGTATTTCTCACCACCACTCAACCAGCATAATACATTTAAAAACAAGTTTTATGAAATAAAAGTGCAGTTTTAAATAACAGTATTATAAAATGTATTAATGTTAGTCAGAATTATAGTGCTTAGGAACAGTATAATAAAGTGGAGTAGGCTACATCATTTAGATAGGCCTATACAGCAATACACTACTAGTACTGTGATCAGTTCTGTACCCCGGTTTATTATTGCCTACTTTTCGTATTTCTATCAATGTGGGTTTCACCGATCTGTTCTTCAGTCTGAAAACAGTCCGAAAATATTAGAAAATATTTGGAAATCTAATCCTTTTCTTGTAAATAAAATATTTTTGTATGAATCTTGTAGGAAATGTAATCCTTTACAACATGGGTAATTTTGCATTTTGCACTATACTGCACTAAAAAGAAGTTATTAAGGCGGAATTAGTGACCTATCTAACTTTTTGCCTTTTGTTTGGACATCATTGCAGATTTTCACGGCTCGTATACCACTACCTGTTCCGAAAGTTCCAACATGTTACTCATGAAACTTGCAGGTAATGCAACGATCTTTAAAATCGGTTATGACAATGTTTTGCCTAAAATGCACTGAGCCGAGTTACTGTGGAAAAACTGAAATAAGTCCGTTTTCTTGGTGTTTTTTTTTTCTAAGAATGCGGAAAACACACAAGGGGAGGAGGTCAAAAACTTGGATTTTTCATGAGAGGGGCAATACATTCAACTTATCTGAAAATCTAAAAATGTACCGACCGTTTGCAATTCAACCCCCTTTATTTTGAGCTACTGTATCTCTACTGGGCTGAGAGGTGGCGATGTAGGCTATATTCTGAATGTTTCAGCCAAGGCGATTTGCAGAGAAGGCTGTATTGTAGTTGTTCTTCACATGTGCAGTACGGGCCCAAACGACAAAATACAACCTTTGGGGAGAACTGTACGTCACATCACTGAGGCACGGCGTTCTTAAGTTAACTTAAGAAGATGTCAGACAAGAATACAGGGTGACTCCTAAAGAGGTGTACAAGATGTCACACAAGAATACAGGGTGACTTCTAAAGAGATATACAAGATGCCAGATAAGAATGTGCACCTCTTTAGGAGTCACCCTGTATTCTTCTATGCCATTTTGTACACCTCTTTAAGAGTCGCCTTGTATTCTTATCTGGCATCTTCTTCATCAGACACATTACTTTTTTTCATTCATTCACTTAATTTATTTGCAAATGGGAGTAATTCCCTGGTGGGAAATTGTATAATTACTTTAAAAAAAATTACAGTCAGTCTGAAAGACTAGACGTTATATCATTTCAAATGACGCATGCTACAAATGCTACACATGTTAAAAAAGCTCAGGAGGGCTTCTCGCTTCGCTCGAAGCCCCAAGACTCTTTCAACAGACTCCATTGCCCATTAACTTAGGCTTCCCGCGCGGGAACCTCGTTAAGTGTCACCCTGTAATTTGCTCTGACATCCTGCACAGCTCTTTAGGAGGCACCCTGTATTCTTATCTGGCATCTTGTATATCTCTTTAGAAGTCACCCTGTATTCTTGTGTGACATCTTGTACGCCTCTTTAGGAGTCACCCTGTATTCTTGTCTGACATCTTGTGCACCTCTTTAGGGGTCACTCTGTATTCTTCTCTGCCATCTTGTACACCCCTTTAAGAGTCACCTTGTATTCTTATCAGGCATCTTGTATATCTCTTTATGAGTCACCCTGTATTCTTGTCTGGCATCTTGTACTGTAATTTGCTCTGACATCCTGCACACCTCTTTAGGAGGCACCCTGTATTCTTGTCTGATATCTTGTGCACCTCTTTAGGACTCACCCTGTATTCTTCTCTGCCATTTTGTACACCTCTTTAAGAGTCACCTGGTATTCTTATCTGGCATCTTGTATGTCTCTTTAGGAGTCACCCTGTATTGTTATCTGGCATATTGTTCTGTATTTTGCTCTGACATCCTGCACACCTCTTTAAGAGGCACCCTGTATTCTTATATGGCATCTTGTATATCTCTTTAGACGTCACCCTGTATTCTTGTGTTCGCTTCGCTCAAAGCCTCAGGTCGCTCGACGCCGCAGGACTCTTTCAACAGATCCAATACGCTGCCGAAGTGACGCGCCTAGCAACCGTATGGGTGCAGCCACATTGGACCCAAACAACTGGTTGCTAGGTTTTTTATACATAGGAAGCTGCATTAACACTGCGCAGTGTCTTGAATTTTGTTGATAAAAAGGTGTAATAAGCGTGAAATAAGGCAAACGCCTCCCGTGAAGATTATCCACAATGTTGGAGCTACAAAATAGAAGTGAAATTTTATGGATGAAGTACGAGAATTTTGCGAGATAATATGAATAAAGTCGACCTCACTCCTGAGGCAAGAATTGCATGGCGGGTTCTGCAAATTATAAGTATTTATTTATAACATCATTTAGTGGATACAGTATATCTAATATAGAGAGATATTTAGGACATATATGTCACATAAAGGGGTTTTTGGTTCATGTGGGCAGTGTAGTTGTAATTAAATATGGTTTGTACTATAAGTATTATAAACGACAACCTACATAACCTTACATCTGATTCACTAACAGCAATAAATTTTCTCCTACAACTTTTCTGAGTAGTGATTTTTCACTTAATTTATTTAAGCAGTGAATTGTTTCCAAACAACAATTAGGCCTATCCTAGACTGAAAATTTCTGCCTAAATACTGTATTTTATTTTTTTGCAAACTGGGCATAATATGTGGTCTGTGGAAAGGTTTGAAGTTGCTAGTAGAAAGTCCTATTCAATTTGGTAACTGGAAACTGTGTGAGCCATCAAGTACCATAGCACATGGATCATCGTTATTGTACCGGGACTAGCATTTCCCTACATCACCCTTTGGGCCCACTTCATACCAAGTAGGCTACTTGTACCACTTTGACTGTCCAGCACATATTGCGTGAATGTTTGCTAGGATTGCTCGTGAAGATGCAGGGTGGCTTTTTTGTTGTTGTTGTTGTTGTTGTTGTTCTAAATCTCTATATACCAGCTAATTCTATTTAGCTCTTTTGTGGCACACCAGCTAATGTGTAACATTAATCAGTGTGATAATGTGGTCATCAGCTTGGTGTAGGCCTACTTATTGGGTGAGAGCCTCGGATATTTTCATGTCAGTTTTAGTGGCCTAATATTTAGAGCTAGGATGGGAAAAGTGCCCCATTATTTAGAACGAGGTAGGACGATAGACCTTAATTGTAGACTTCTCTAACCTGTTATTGAGCACACAGGTTAGGCTTTGTCAATTTGATTCGTTTTGAATCAAACGCGGCGTTGTGGTAAACACACAAATTGTATTGAAATGCAGTCTTTGTTTCTTCTATAGCCGTTGTTGAGATTTGGCCTAAACTCTCATCCAAATATTTTAAACTGTTCCCTTATGCATTAATATACCTTAAGTTCATTTTATTCGTCACTTACTGGTAGGGCCTAAGGTACTTTATTTTCCGTAGTATTGATCATTCATACGGGACGTGATTCAGAATATCCAGAAATGTTATATTTTCATGTTTTCACTTAATTTAAGGTAAATATCGTAGGCCACATCTCTACGACTTATGATCTAAGACTTAATGTGCATCTCGTACGCAATATTTTACAACTTTATTGGAAAACTATGTTAAATTACTGTGGAAAATATACTTTTCTATGCTCTTTTGCTTATGAACATCCATGCATGTACAGTTTTATACGATACAAATAGGAAATAATGACGGCTCGAAGACTGAAGCAAGCTACAAGGGAGCCATGATGTATTGCTCCAGTTGCTTAGCAACGGAGCGGAAGTGACGTCGACTTCTGCTTCTGCTTCCCGCGTGGCTGCATGACGTCACGCACTCGCTCCCCGTGCGGCTGCATGACGTCACTTCCGTCTCCGTCTCCGTCTCCGTAACGCATAACGTTGGACCCAAGCATAACGACGAAGTCGACAAGATCATTTGAAATGATAAAAAATATCAACAACTACCGTATAAACACAGCTAATGTACACAAGTCACGATTTGGAAGCTATAGTAAGTTAAATACATCGGAGATTTTAACACAAAATCCAGTCTTCTCTTAAATTTATCAATATGTTTGGGGAAAGGCTCTAAGACTGTGGCAGGTAATGAGTTCCAACTAACAATACCACGATTAATGAAAAAATATTTCCCATAATTTGTACTCTGCGTCGGCCCTGAACTTTGTGCGGATAATCAGCCCGGCTCAGGAAGTCGGGATTTCCCAGACGTTTGCTTAGTACTGCGCATGCCATAGCGTAAACTCTACTCTGGATTTCACCCTCCTATCTTCCAGAGATTCCCACCCTAGTAGTTCTATCATTCGAGTAACACTAATTCTTGGAAGAGGTTGATGGTTTTCACTCGGTCAACATGATTGTACCCAATTGTGATGGGTTATTCCCTAATCCTGAAAATAAATTACATGAGATTAATAAATACAATGAAAAACAAACTTCGTTTACTAAGGCAAACTGAAAATGGCTTCAAACACCATAACTACTTCTTGGATTAAAATCGTTGAGCACAAACCTAGCAGGCTTCTTTTGTACCATCTCCGGCCCATTGACGAACCCTACTTGATATGGGTCTCAAACCGCTGAGCCGTATTCCAAGACTGGCCTCAAATATCCTAATTCTTTTGCGGTGGAACTACTGCGTTTTAATACCCTCATTACAAAATGAGGTGATTTGGAGACCACACAACCCACATGGGTTCTCCATTTCACATCATTCCTTTGTGTTATTCATGAATGACTACGTTTATTTATGCAATGGCAGTGATAGGTCGGTTGTGCGAGTTCGTGTGGAATATCTCCAAAGCTGTGGGTTCTCAGGCATGGGCAAGAGAGTTATACTTTAGTGGTATTGTATTCTGAGTGTGGCCATTACTATTTTTGTCACATTCTCTGCATGAGCATACTTGGACAGTAACTTAATTGAAGTCCACGGCTACTCTTTTCATTCTTAAACCCTAGTAAAACTAGAAACCGAATAAGATTCGTACGTAGACATACATGCAAACAAGTACCAATGACTGATGACCAAATACCCCTAACCTTAAACAAATCATCCACCACAACAACATGCATATTCTAGTATGAAGGGAAATAGCTAATAAGCCCAAAATGCTACTATTTAGTGGAAACAAACAACTTTTCGTTATATAATTTACTTTCAATACACCACAAATTATGTTCTGCACCGACAGTGCAATACGTTTGTAGATAGGATGTTAAGAAACCTTAACAGTCTAAAGTGTTTAATGGAGCAAAAACGGTACGTGTTATACGAGGGCTGTTTTTTTTCAAGTTCCAATGGACTGTATAAAAATAACAGATTGACATACCAAACTGATTTTACTACTAAATGTTTGCTTGTTTTATTATTATGTCTCAACATAATCGTCAAAACGATCGAAACATTTGTCGTATCGTTACACCAGCTTCACAATGCCCTCGGCAAAAACTTCTCCCGCCACTGAGGTGAGTAGGGCCTACGTCTGGAAAGTCTCCTCAAGTGTTTCCTTTTTGGTGAGGCATTGCCGCCCAACCATACCTTCAATTCTCGAAAAAAGTGAAGTCATTCAGTTTGGTTTGGATTACACGGCAGATGGTCCAAAACTTCACACTTGAATTCTTTAAAAAAGTCTATCGTAACGTTGGCACAGTGCGGACATGAATGATTTTCACCTTCTTCGAGAATTGAAGGTATGGTTGGGCGGCAACGCCTCGCCAGAAAGGAAAAACTACAGGAGACTCTCCGGACGTACCCACCTCATTGGCGGTAGAATTTTCTGCCGAAGGCATTGGAAAGCTGGTGTAATGATACGACAAATGTTTCAATCATTCTGGCGATTATGTTGATCATCATCATCATCATCATCATTTCCCCTTATCCAGCTCCTGCCGGGTCGGGGTATTTATGGCACTTCTCCACTTTCCTCTTTCCTTCCACCATTCTTCTTCCACGATCTTGTCCCAGTCCAGATTTCTTTTTCTTACGCTGTTCTTCACTGAATCAATCCACCTTGTTCTAGGTCTTCCTCTTGCTCTCTTACCCTTGCACTTCGCCTCCAGCATCTGTCTTGGTATTCTATTTTCCTCCATCCTCTTTACATGTCCAAACCACCTTAGTTTATTCTTCTCAATTCTCTCATTTAGTTTTCCCATCCCAACTTCCTTCCTAACATCTTCATTCCTCACTCTGTCTTTCCTTGTCTTTCCTGTCATACTTCTTAGGAATTTCATTTCACTGGCTTGGATTCTACTCTCTTGCCTGCTTGTCAGGGTCCAAGTCTCAGCTGCATAAGTTAATATGGGAACATAGTACACTTTATACATTACCTCCTTGCTTTTCCTTGGTACTTCCTTATCCCAAACAAGTTTTCTTACACTTTGATAAAATGCATTACTCTGCTGTACCCTCCTGCCAATCTCCATGTCCAACCTACCAGTTTGCATCAATTCACTTCCTAGGTATTTGAGCATGTCCACAATTTCCAAACTCTGACTTCCAATTTTTACAGTGCCCTTTCCTTGTCTTTCCCCTCTTGTCATCGCCATGGTCTTGCTTTTCTCGATACTGATTTTCAGGCCGTACTTCTGAATATTTTCGTTCAGTGCATCTAGTTGTTTTTGCACTTCTTCGGTGTTCCTTCCCCAGACCACAATATCATCTGCAAATAACAGTAACTTCATTTCTTTATGTCCATATGCTTCCTTTGTTTCCTTTACAATTTCATCCATCACCATTATGAACAAGAGAGGTGACAGCACACTCCCCTGTCTTAGTCCAGTCTTGTTCCTAAACCAATCTGTCTTTCCAACTGGGGCCAGTACCCTGCTAACACAGTTGTTGTACATTGCTTGCACCATTTCCAACATTTCTCTACCCAGTCTCTTCTTAACCATGGTTTCCCATACCTTCTCTCTGGAGACACTATCATATGCCTTTTCTAGATCTATGAAAGTCATGATCAAATCCTCTCCATATTCCCAGTTCTTTTCCATCACCTGCCTCAAGCTAAAGATTGGGTCCACTGTGGATCTTCCACTCCTGAAGCCATACTGTTCCTCTTGCAACTCTCCTTCCACCTTTCTTCTCATTCTTATTTCTAATATTCTTTCCAGTATTTTTACTATCTGTGATAAGAGGGTGATCCCTCTATAGTTATCACACACCTTCTTGTCCCCCTTCTTAAACACTGGTATTATTAGCCCTTTCTCCCAGTCTTCTGGTACACATTTCTGTTTCCACACACACTTTAGCAGTCGATACAACCATTGCATACCAACAGGTCCAGCAGCCTTTATCATTTCTACACTGATTTCATCCACCCCTGTTGCTTTTCCCATCTTCATTTTCTGTACTGCTAATTCCACCTCCAGCATTGTTATATCATCTTCTGTTATAGAGTCGTCAGGTTGTGTCACTTCGATCTCACCAGTACAATTGCTCACATTCAATAGCTTATCGAAATACTCCTTCCATCGTCCCTTTATCTCTTCTGGGTGTGTTAACAACTCTCCATCTTCCTTTTTCACCAGCTTTGTGGTAACTCTTTCTTTCCTCTTACTTCTTAGAAGCCCATACAGCATCCTTTTACTGCCACTTACATCTGTTTCCATTCTTCGTGTAAATTCTTCCCAACTTTTCTTCTTTTCTTCTCCTACCACTTTCTTACACCTCCGTTTGCTGTCGTGATACTTCCTTTTGCTTTCTTCTTTTCTTTCACTGCTTTCCTCACTTCGTCATTCCACCACGGTGTCTCCTTCTCTTTCACTCTTGTTGACGTCCTACCACAAGCACTCTCTGCTGCACCAACAAATGCCTTTTTAAAGTGGGACCATTCCTCTTCTATGTTTTCCACTTCAGTAACTGGGATTTGTTGCTTCAATCTCCCCTGAAAATCTTCCTGTACAGTTTTGTCTTTCAATTTCCATACTTTTATTTTACTTTCTCTGATCTCCTTTAGGTTTTCCAATTTTTCCCATCTAAATTTTGCCACCACAGCTCTATGGTCCCCATCAAATGCTTCTCCTGGTAAAGCTGTCACATCTATCAGCTTTCTGCGATTAGTCCTTTCCACCAGAAAGTAGTCAATTACTGATTTTGTTCTTATATCGCCCCCCCCCTCAGGGGCTCACATCTAGTGGGACGTGGGTTGGCGACCACGGGACCCCAGCTGAATCCGGCATTGCTTCCACTTACTTGTGCCGCGTTCCTTTCCGTCTTCTTTCCTGTCGACCTCCCTTGGTCAACTCTTGTTCTCTTCCGACCCCGACGGTATTAGGTTATCCGAGGCCTAGGGAGTCTTTCACTTTCCCGCCTTAATTGGCCCTTGTCTCATCTTTTCTGGTACCCTCCTTCTGTGAGGGGTCAGCCTTCTTTTTCTTTTCCTTTTACCTCCTGCCTTGTCCTCAAGGCCCTTAAGGAGGCCGGGTGTATGTAGCCCCACCCCTTCTGGTGCACCCTAGATAATGCTACACCCTCAGGGGCTCACGGCTGGTGAGCTCGGGAGTTGGCGACCCCGAGGGATTCCTGAGCTGGGTCCGTTTTCCCCTTTTGTTCCTTACCTTTGGGGGCGGACCCTCTCCTCTTTCACTTTCCTATCTGCTTTTCATGGCTCTCCTTCCTTCCAAGTCCCTCAATCCGCCTTCTTCGAGGGTTGAGGGCATTTCTTTTCCTCCTGTCCTTTATTTGCCTTATTCTCCTTTAGTTTTCCATTTCTTCTTCTAGTATGTAGGTTAGTAGTTAGTTTTAGTTTAAAGTTCGCTTTTCATTTTCATCTTCACGATCACCCAAACCATCAGGGGCCGATAACCTAGATGTTAGGCCCCTTAAAACAACAATTATCATCATCAACATCATCTTCTATCGCCCCAACCATATCTCGTAATTTTCCTGCTGTTTTTCTTCCGAAACCATGAATTACCCACAATCAGTGCATTCCTTTCACAAAAGTTTACAAGTTCCTCTCCTTCCCGGTTCTTTTTCCCATATCCATATGGTCCAATGACTTCTTCCTTTCCTTGTCTCTCCTTTCCGACTTGTGCATTCATATCTCCCATGATCACCACTTCTACATCTGAAATTACTCTTTCTACATCCTCCAGGAATACTTCAATATCTTCTTCTCTGTTTCCAGTCTGTGGTGCATACACTTGTATGAAGTCCATCACGTCATTTTTCATCTTCATTCTAATTTTCATTATTCTGTCACTCACACACTCGACCACCTCAACATACTCCTCCAGTTGTTTCGAGGTTATCAGTCCCACGCCATTTTTTCCTCTTGGCCACCACTCCAGTATAATGTATATCCTTTCCTCAATTTCTTCCTTCCTTTACCTTTCCATTTCACTTCACTATGCCCCATCAATCCAACACTCCCTCTCCATGAAGTCTACCATCTCCTCCACCTTGCCTGTCAGGGTCATGACATTCATGATTCCCACTTTCATTTCGGTTACTGGTCGCCCATTTCTCACAGTTTCCCCAGTAACAAAAGAACTGCGCGTCGCCTGCAGGGTACGCCCTAACCTTCTCCGAATAATTTGAAGTGCTATTTCCATTTTAGGCTATTATTACGATGGGGTCGCCACTCCCAAAGGCATTTTATGAAGCTACTGCCAGCTATTATACAGGCCGCCCCTAACATGGGAAACAGACGCCCTTGCAGCCGCCCCTAACCTGGGAAACAGACGCTGCCGTTTGATGCTGTACTCATACTATTCCCTGAGTACTGGGTTGCCTCTTCCGCAATCTCCACCGTTCCGAAGTCCATCTTCTCCGCTGCAGATTCCGTTGAGGTCTTCGCACGTAACCCTGTGCACGGGGCCTATGTTATACCCCATAGGACTGGGTCCTCACCAGAACTTAGCCGGTACTGTAGTTCCATGGTATATTACAGTACCGTTGCCCACCCCCGCGATGTGGACGCGCCTGGCAAGAATTATCCATGTAGCCAATTATAATTGCCTCATGGACCGGGTTAGGGAGCTGTCTAAATCCAGCCTCCAAGATTATGTTGATACATAAGAATAAAACAAGCAAACATTTACTAGTAAAATCAGTTTGGTATGTCAATCTGTTATTTTTATACAGTCCATTGGAACTTGAAAAAGAAACATCCCTCGTAGATGTCTCTTCTTTAAACTTGTGTTCTTTGACTTTTTCGCTTTTTACCTGTCACCCTAGAATTGTTCCATGTAAGACTGAAGACTCAAGGAGATTGGTCTGCCATCGGAGAATCTTGTACTGGACATGAAGAGTTATCTTTCTGTGATATTTTCGCTCTTCCATAAGCGGTCAGCCAGTGCTTAGCAGTCATGACTTCAGTGGGTCGTTGTAAGATGACTAATCTCGTATTAGGTACATCATTGTTTCTTACAAGACTTCAGTGCGTATTGTGGCTCCGGTCCCAGAGGTGCATGGATCGATTCCCGGCTCGGCCAGAAAAATAACTCCGGTCTAAGGGTTAGAACGAAGTACACTCAGGCACGTGAAGCAAACTTCAGAAGAGAGGGGTTCGTATCGTCCACGCTGGTTCCACTTGGTTACGTTTCGTGGACAATACACTCGTGACATGGAAACGTGTTAAAGAAGCTGAGATAGAATTTCTCAGCCATCTTAACACAATCCACCCCAATCTCCATGAAACTAGAATCTCTGTTGTTGCTTAATTTTTGGGATTTAGACATCGTGTTCTTTTATCCCCGTGTACTTGGGTGTATTGTGCCCATCATACGAGAGTTTCGGGGAACTGCCTGTCTTGAATAGCCCTTCCGAGACCCTCTTCTGACCAACACACAGTACTCGGGGAATAGCTCGAAATGTTTCCAAAAACAGTAAAATATAGGATGCCAAAAAAAAGTAGGGTCATCGAGTCATATCAAAGTGCTCAAAGTGATAACATCGCACTAAGGTGTGCTCAGTACTGTTCCAATGTGACCTCTTAGCAATCAATCATCTACACACACATACATACTGTACATACGTACATCCGTACGTAGACTTTGTATGATAACTTTTGCTATTGAGCTGTCTTTAGTACGGTGTGTATTTGTATTCAGGTAGGGATTGAAAGGAGGCGGCCGTGGCTTTAATTTGGGATCCATCTTGGCATTTGCCTGGGGTAGAAGTGGGTAACCACGGAAAATCACTTCCAGGATAGCTGGGGTTGGAATCGAACCCACCTCTTTTCAGCTTTGCCTTTCGAAACTGAGTGTACCCCGTTCCAGCCCTCAATCCAGAATTAAATTTCTTGGCAGAGCCGGGATTTGAACCCGGATCTCCGGGGTGACCCCAAGCATGCTAGCCGCTACGTCACAAGCTGGTTGAAACTTGAATCCAACCGTTGGGTTCCAATTCTTGACGTGGTGGTAATCAAGAATGAAGCCTCAGCACGTCACATGCGATCTATCGAAAACCCACCATCACTGACAGATATTTACATAAGAAGTCAAACCAAATAGACTGTGCTAAGCTCTCATCGCATGAAGAAAACCTACAGTAGGAAATAGAAGATGCTACATCCGAATTAGTCGCAAACGGCTACTCCAGCTCTGGTATCAACCAAGCGACACGTCCACCGAAGGACAACCCGCCTGCAGAGCAAATAAAAGCACACGCAAGTGGCAAGCTTATCTACCTTACAACAAAAGGGCCACGGACAGAATAGTGAAGCACCGCTCCATAGAATCAAATAAATACATGAGTTATGTTTACAAAAACACTTCTCGCACAATTGGGGGGGGTTTAATCGGATGATTAGATTCGTTCGTCAAGTAAACATCATCAGGTCTTCAGGTTTAATTTAGGTTCGGCGGATACGTGTTCAGCACTTATGTATTTACAGTTATTATGTTAGAGAAGATTTTAGTTAAACTTCATAACAGGTAGGTTATCAGCCCCAATGATAGTTTCACACCATGCCTTTCCAGGTTACTTCATAAATTTGAAATACTGCGCGAATCCCAAATGTAAGCCGCAAAAGCGACACGGTGAAACACTTTTTAAGATATGGAGATAATTTTCATTTACTGAACCAATCGGGGCATAAATTCACAACTCCCTGTTGTTCAGGGTTATTTTCAGGACTAGTGATGTTTCTGGAGATCTTGAAGTCATCAGCGTATAAGAGAATTTTGAATTGCACACCTTCCCTAAGGAATCGGTGCTTGGACACTGGCTTAGGCTATAAAATGGAAATTAATCACTGTGGAGCAATTAGCGGAGACGGCAGCCGTCACCTGCCAGTCTTGTATACAGCAGTTGACATATTGTTAGGAAATATATCCTGCTATGAGTGACGTCACGGGGCAGCAGCTGGTGTGTGTCGTTTTAGTGGCTCTCTTGTTGCCTAAATATTTAGCCACACAGGAATAGGATAATTGGCAGCTTAACCCAAACTCAGCTCTACTTCAAACGTTCACAGGATACAAGCGTTCAATGGTAGTGAGCCCCTGGAACAAAGACTCCTTCTTCTCAGCCGGATCTTCGTTTCCAAAGCAGCTTGGCCGCGGTAAACACATCACTCAGCAGCGAATGTCTATTAGGAAATAGCTTCTGCTGGGCCTTTAAATGATGACGGGTGCCGCTTTAAGCATTTCTCGACGGTGCAGCGTAGCATGAAACCAATACATTCACTATGATCCCTGCCACAGACGAAAAGAAAGAAAAATCCTATACAGTTTGAAGGATAGCCTTGCTCCTCTAACGCGCTGAGTATCAGAACTTATAACTTATGAATGTTACTGCACCCAGTGGAGTTCAACACCAATAAGCACAAGATAATTATGAAGAGAATCGATCACCCCTACTGCTTGCCGCGTGTGTATGGACTCGCTCAACGGCTTGTGCGAAGTGAGTTGTGTTATGACATATCCTCGTCAGGAAGGTATCCGTCTAACCGCGCGATGTATCAAATGAGTCACCAAACCCTTCTCACACCTGGCCTAGTCATGTCAAGAGACGGATACAGATTGTGGAATCGACGTACCCGCAGTATTTAAGACGTCATCTTAATCCCCATACTCCTTTGTATTACATACATAATTTGTATTCTAGTGCCTACATAAATAACATTTTTACGACATTGACTTATGTAGTATTGACGCCAAACCATAAACGACAAATAGGAAACAATTAAGCTGAGAGTACATTTAAACATAATTCACCTCATCTGGGATAGATGCAACGTTTTAGACGAAGATTCAAAATGTTCGGACAGTAACACCGAGTGCACAGTAACACCGAGTGCACAGTAAAACCGAGTGTACAATAACGCCAAGTGCACATTAACACTGATTGCACAGTAACAACGAGTGTACAATAACGACAAGTGCACATTAACACTGATTGCACAGTAAAACCGAGTGTACAATAACGCCAAGTGCACATTAACACTGATTGCACAGTAACAACGAGTGTACAATAACGACAAGTGCACATTAACACTGATTGCACAGTAACAACGAGTGTACAGTACCACCGAGTGTACAGCAACGCCAAGTGCACATTAACACTGATTGCACAGTAACACCGAGTGTACAATAACGCCAGGTGCACATTAACACTGATTGCACAGTAACACCGAGTGTACAATAACGCCAAGTGCACATTAACACTGATTGCACAGTAAAACCGAGTGTACAATAACGCCAAGTGCACATTAACACTGATTGCACAGTAACAACGAGTGTACAATAACGACAAGTGCACATTAACACTGATTGCACAGTAACACCGAGTGTACAATAACGCCAAGTGCACATTAACACTGATTGCACAGTAAAACCGAGTGTACAATAACGACAAGTGCACATTAACACTGATTGCACAGTAACACCGAGTGTACAATAACGCCAAGTGCACATTAACACTGATTGCACAGTAACAACGAGTGTACAGTACCACCGAGTGTACAATAACGCCAGGTGCACATTAACACTGATTGCACAGTAACAACGAGTGTACAGTACCACCGAGTGTAAAGTAACGCCAAGTGCACATTAACACTGATTGCACAGGAACAACGAGTGTACAGTACCACCAAGTGTACAATAACGCCAGGTGCACATTAACACTGATTGCACAGTAACACCGAGGCTACAGTAGCACTGAGTGCACATTAATACTGAGTGCACAGTACAGATGGCATCGATACATGTGGAATATAAACAAATTTTCGTCCATGAGTGATGCAAAGATCATTATAGAAATCTTTGTTAGCTAACAAAGCATCAACTTTGCTTGGCCGCCATGTTCATTTTGTAGTTAGTAGGTTAATAGGTGAACTGTTATTAGTGCCCTTTATCACGGTACCAAATTTCAAGGTGATATCAGTAATAGTTGAGGAGATATAGAATGCCGGTGAAATATTTCGCATAGCTGCCATGTTGAGACGTAATGAAATTTAAAATAATCGGTCGAGGTCGACCAAAATGGTGCTATGATCCCACCGAGTTTCATTGAAATCGCTCCAGCCGTTTAGATTTTATTAGGGGGAACACACACATACACACACGGACAAAAGTTGACCTTATAAGCCTATTTTTTTTTCATAAATGAATATAGACCAAAAATGGCGCAGAGTCCCTCATTCCTTGCACGGTTTCGAATAACCTGAAATAAATAAGATTTAAAAAAACAAAAAACGTGGCGATACAGCCCATGAAGAGCCTAGGTCAGCAGAGCGACTGTACAAATTTGGAACATATCACGTGTTGTCATCAGTCACGACAAGAATGAATGAACAACTCAGTCCTAACATGACACTATTCCAACCCTGTTGCAATAGTCAAGGTTGTTATTTTATAATCAATTCCAGCTGCCCTAGGCAGCGTTCGTGCCATAAACATGACTCCTGAAGTGCCCTGCCATATCTCATCGCAGGACATTAAGGCTCCTTTGAGCATACAATAAGATGGAGAGGGTGCCTGCTATGGTTCTACTGGCCATATAGCATCTAGAGGCTCGGAAGTGATCAGTGGTAGAACTGCATTGGACTCCCATAAGATGAGCATTATCAAATCACTTTAAATCCCAATTTAAGCGTGCTCCTTGAAGAAATTGAAGATGGTGATAACTAGAGCCCTGCAAGGATAGACAAAACATTATCCGCATCCGGCCCGCATCCGCACAACTGTTATCCGCATCCGTCCCGCATCCGCACAACTGTTATCCGCATCCGCACGACTGTATTCCGCATCCGTCCCGCATCCGCACAACTGTTACCCGCATCCGCCCCACATCCGCACGACTGTTATCCACATCCGCCCCACATCCGCACGACTGTTATCCGCATCCGCCCCACATCCGCAAGACTGTTGTCCGCATCCGCCCCACATCCGCAAGACTGTTATCCGCATCCGCCCCACATCCGCACAACTGTTATCCGCATCCGCCCCGCATCCGCACAACTGTTATCCGCATCCGCCCCATATCCCCAAGACTGTTGTCCGCATCCGCCCCACATCCGCAAGACTGTTATCCGTATCCGCCCCACATCCGCACAACTGTTATCCGCATCTGCACCACATCCGCAAGACTGTTATCCGCATCCGCCCCACATCCGCAAGACTGTTATCCGCATCCGCCCCACATCCGCACGACTGTTGTCCGCATCCGCCCCACATCCGCAAGACTGTTATCCGCATCCGCCCCACATCCGCAAGACTGTTGTCCGCATCCGCCCCACATCCGCAAGACTGTTATCCGCATCCGCCCCACATCCGCACAACTGTTATCCGCATCTGCCCCACATCCGCAAGACTGTTATCCGCATCCGCCCCACATCCGCAAGACTGTTATCTGCATCCGCCCCACATCCGCAAGACTGTTATCCGCATCCGCCCCACATCCGCAAGACTGTTGTCCGCATCCGACCCACATCCGCAAGACTGTTGTCCCCATCCGCCCCACATCCGCACGACTGTTATCCGCATCCGCCCCCACATCCGCACGACTGTTATCCGCATCCGCCCCACATCCGCACGACTGTTATCCGCATCCGGCCCACATCCGCACGACTGTTATCCGCATCCGCCCCACATCCGCACGACTGTTATCCGCATCCGCCCCACATCTGCAAGACTATTATCCGCATCCGCCCCACATCCGCAAGACTGTTATCCGCATCCGCCCCACATCCGCACGACTGTTATCCGCATCCGCCCCACATCCGCACGACTGTTATCCGCATCCGCCCCACATCCCCAAGACTGTTGTCCGCATCCGCCCCACATCCGCAAGACTGTTATCCGCATCCGCCCCACATCCGCACAACTGTTATCCGCATCCGCCCCACATCCGCAAGACTGTTATCCGCATCCGCCCCACATCCGCACGACTGTTATCCGCATCCGCCCCACATCCGCACGACTGTTATCCGCATCCGCCCCACATCCGCAAGACTGTTGTCCGCATCCGCCCCACATCCGCAAGACTGTTGTCCGCATCCGCCCCACATCCGCACGACTGTTATCCGCATCCGCCCGCATCCGCA
Source organism: Meconema thalassinum (assembly GCA_946902985.2). Taxonomy (NCBI): domain Eukaryota; kingdom Metazoa; phylum Arthropoda; class Insecta; order Orthoptera; family Tettigoniidae; genus Meconema; species Meconema thalassinum. Next base: position 1,467,432,282 of record OX336389.2, on the reverse strand, counting down.
CAACTGTTATCCGCATCCGCCCCGCATCCGCAAGACTGTTGTCCGCATCCGCCCCACATCCGCACTACTATTATCCGCATCCGCCCCACATCCGCACGACTGTTATCCGCACCCGCCCCACATCCGCAAGACTGTAGTCCGCATCCGCCCCGCATCCGCACTACTATTATCCGCATCCGCCCCACATCCGCACTACTATTATTCACATCCAGCCCGCATCCGCACGACTGTTATCCGCATCCGCCCCACATCCGCACGACTGTTATCCGCATCCGCCCCACATCCGCACGACTGTTATCCGCATCCGCCCGCATCCGCAAGACTGTTATCCGCATCCGCCCCGCATCCGCAAGACTGTTGTCCGCATCCGCCCCACATCCGCACTACTATTATCCGCATCCGCCCCACATCCGCACGACTGTTATCCGCATCCGCCCCACATCCGCACGACTGTTATCCGCATCCGCCCCACATCCCCAAGACTGTTGTCCGCATCCGCCCCACATCCGCAAGACTGTTATCCGCATCTGCCCCACATCCGCACAACTGTTATCCGCATCCGCCCCACATCCGCAAGACTGTTATCCGCATCCGCCCCACATCCGCACGACTGTTATCCGCATCCGCCCCACATCCGCACGACTGTTATCCGCATCCGCCCCACATCCGCAAGACTGTTGTCCGCATCCGCCCCACATCCGCACGACTGTTATCCGCTTCCGCCCGCATCCGCACGACTGTTGTCCGCTACCGCCCCACATCCGCACTACTATTATCCGCATCCGCCCCACATCCGCACTACTATTATCCACATCCAGCCCGCATCCGCACGACTGTTATCCGCATCCAGCCCGCATCCGCACAACTGTTATCCGCATCCAGCCCGCATCCGCACTACTGTTATCCGCATCCAGCCCGCATCCGCACAACTGTATTCCGCATCCAGCCCGCATCCGCACTACTGTATTCCGCATCCGCCCCACATCCGCAAGACTGTTGTCCGCATCCAGCCCGCATCCGCACTACTGTTATCCGCATCCAGCCCGCACCCGCACAACTGTATTCCGCATCCAGCCCGCATCCGCACTACTGATATCCGCATCCGCCCCACATCCGCAGGAATTTTATCTGTATCCGCTGACATTACACTATTATTTTTAATTTATTAGATACAGCCATAAGAGCCTCCGTGGCTTAGGCAGCAGCGCGCCGGCCTCTCACCGCTGGGTCCGTGGTTCAAAACCCGGTCACTCAATTTGAGATCTGTGCTGGACAAAACGGAGGCAGACAGGTCTTTCTCCGGGTACACCGGTTTTCCCTGTGAAAATTTCATTCCAGCAACACTCTCCACTATAATTTCATTTCATCTGTCATTCATTTAATCATTGCCTCAGAGGAGTGCGTCAGGCCTCGGCAGCCGACACAGTCCATATCCTCGCCGCTAGATGGGGGCTTCATTCATTCCATTCCTGTCCCGGCCGGAGACTGGAACCATTTACAACACATACTGTAACTGTGGCTGCATGGTACAGTGCATATTAGACCGCCGCGCCGCGCCGCGCCGTCTCTGTAGCAAAGAATCATCTAATAAATAGTCCGGGACATACGTTCATTCCCTACAGTTTGTACACGATGGAAAAAAGAGACAGTCAGTCTGAAAGACTGGACTTTATATCATTTTAAATGCTACAAATGCTGAAAAATGCTAAAAAAGGCTGGAGGCTTCTCGCTTCGCTTGAAGCCAAAGACTCTTCACATGTTAGATGATCAAGAAACAATCAGAACGCTAGAAACTTTTAAGTTATGAGGGAGCTGGCTGGATGACGTCACGCTCGCCATGTCGTTGCCGTCTCGTAACTCCAGAGCTCACCAGTACACATGCACCAAGCGGTACTATGACGTCACACGCCTCAGTGCATTCTCGGTACATTTCGTGACGTCGCCGTAACGTAACGACAAAGTCGACTAGATCATTTAGAGCTATGCAACTTGACCGCATCTCACAAGTAGAAGGTTAATAAGGCTGAAGATTCTTGAGTGAATTTGAAAAATTATTGAGTGAAAGTGAACTTTTCACACTGCTTTATTAAGTTATTATGTCAGTAACAAAATTTTGGTGCTTTTCAGTCCGTCAACACGAATGTACCCAAAAGGAGCTGGGTTATGTCCTAATCCTGAAATAAATTACATGAGATTAATAATTAAGTATTAATGTATGTCTACCCCTTATTATTCCCGTTTTTCCAACGGGGTCGGGGATGAGATGCGATGGAAGTCTTAGTGGCGATGGTTTTTAAGGCCGGATACCCTTCCTGACACCAACCTCATGAGAGGAGTTAATGAGAGATGAAATGAATGATGGTGAATGAAACTGGGCAAGGATGTGGAAGGAAGCGGCCGTGGCCTGTCAGAAGGTACCATCCCAGCATTTGCCTGGTGTTGAAAATGGGGAAACCACGGAAAACCATTTCAAGGACAGCCGACGGTGGGGCTCGAACCCACGCGTCTACCGAGTCAGCAGAGAGCTTGGCCCCTTGACCTAACGCAGCGCTTTAGCCCGCGTAGCCACTACTGTCGGTTAATAATTAAGTATTAATAATTAGTATTTATTAATCTCATGTAATTCATTTTAGGATTAGGACATAACCCAGATCTTTTTGGGTACATTCGTGTTGACCGACTGAAAAGCACCAAACTTTTGTTTACTTAGGCAACACTGAAAAATGGCTTCAAACCACACAATGTTATTATGTCAGTGATAATTAGCTTCATACGAACCATTTCAACTCTACCATCCTGCGACAACATTCCAGAACTTATGGATTTTTTCAGATATGTTGTTGTTGTTGTTTGAGTCTTCAGTCTTTTGACTGGTTCGATGCAGCCCTCCATGAGCTAATCGTTTCATATTGAACCCTTTAGTATTGCAGTGTTTATAAACAAGAATCAAAATCAACGGGTCGCGCTCAGTTCATAGTGTGATGTTTACGTTCGCCAAACAACATGCTCTACTGAGGCAAGGGTCATAGGATTAAAACTATAATTAAGAAAGAAGTGACAAGACGTAAAATAATAACATAATTTAATGACTATTTGTGCAAAATGAAATGAATATAAACAATAACAAAAATAAAATTCCTCCCTGAATCTTCCCATGACAAAATATCTATTAATGTTGAGGAGTCAGACGGATCTCCCCCTTATAAAAATGTGGATCCAAGTTCCACTACCTTGCATTGGATTTTATGTACGTGTAATGACTAACTACGAGGAATGAGTACTTTGGATGACTGTTCGTTTACATCGGATAACAGCCACGATGCTTACGATCAGTCATCTCGTAAATCAACGTTTACGGATATGGGACACAACACTAATAAAACCCTTAAAAATTAATGCTGACACACAATCTAAAATCTACTAATTACAGGAATCTCCCTCGAGACCCTTCTTTAATGCGGAGACGCATCTGACAAAATGAGCTGCCAACCCGGCCGATTGCTCAATACACAAACAAGGAAAGACAGCATCGCACGTGACTACACGGGTCACAAATATGAAACATAAATATGGAATTAAACCAACAACAACAACAAAAGCCTCGACGGCTGAGATTACCTTATATGAACAAACATGCACGTTAAGCTAACGCTTCGGAGATTATAGTGATTCGTAGGCAACTCCCATTTATTTAAACAATTTTTACCATTGATCAGTTCTTATTCTGTATTTCAAGTAACTTTACGGAGCCAAAGCACTCCCTAATGACCATGCTGCAATCATTTCAGCCCGCCTTGTGAAACCAGCTTCCCCCTACCACAACACCTGTCATCGTCCAGCTCAGTGTGTAAAAATAACATGACCAACTGTCCCGTTATCTCGTAGAATCAACAGCAACAAATCTCAACCACATAAACATATGGTAAGACATTAATCGAAATAGCCACATATGTCCTCGCAAGGTAACCATATGGACCTGGCACCAAGCTGACAGAAATCAGTCTACGCTGAAATTCCCGCTTGTAATGACCAATACAATACACACACACACACTGCTGGAAATGACATAACACTTTTCACACAGGTCGGTTGAATAAGATGCTCACAAACTAATTAAGAAAATATTAAAACCCACGAGAGAGCTGACTGCTCCTCGCCACAAACCACATTGCTCCAACGGCAATAACTTCACTGAATCTGATCAATAATTAACATTACGAAAATTAATTTACCCTCCAATCTACTGCATGATTATACTAATTCAGTCCTACTTCTGAAACACAACATATCTCCGAGAGACGTTTCTCAACCGCATTACGTAAACATATGCGAACACGGTCGTCCACATAGTCACGTTAGTTAATAAAAAAACCAAACAAGAAACTCTAACTAAACAAAATTGTGCGAGCTGTTTCCATGCAAAAGGTGTGTCAGACCAAAACTAAATACACTACGTTAATCAACACAAGCAAGATATTTACAAAAACTATTTGTCCCATATACCATAAGTTAATTTATCAGATAATAGGAATATTATTCAGTACTCATCCACAGCCAATCACCGTCAACGGACATCTGCAGCCATTTCCCAACTTAATGCTGTTTAGCTCGTCTCAAACATTTCGACGGAGTGTTGTTGGTTCCAAACTTCTTCCATGGTCAGTGATGTCATCTCTCGTGCTGATGTAAAAAGGTTATAGATTATTATACACTCGATATCTGACTATTAAATTCGCCGTTCTAGGTACTCAGTTCCCCAGAAACAGTCTGTTGGCGAATTGTCGAAGATACTGTCCCTACAAAAATAGTACAGTGACCATCTATCACATTGATTTTAACACACTTTAGTCTTAATAAAAATCTGTGTCCTCATGACACGCAAAGTAGAAGTTACCTACGTCCTTAGACGCACAAATGTAGTATAACCTGTGTCTTCCGACACACAATGTATAAATTAGAAGTAACCTACGTGCTTAGACGCACAAAATATAGTCAGTAGTCTTGGCTCTTCACGCCACTTATAAATGAACTGGCCCTAGGTATCGATGGGGGGGGGGGGGGGGAAATTATATAAAAAATTCTCAAAATAATAGTGGTACAGGAATGAAACAAATATCACTGAACTCGTAAAATTGCGCAGGTCAAGAATATGCCCCTTAATTCAAGAATCGATCGTAGAGATGTTGTCTAGCCGATCTCCCGCGTTAATGCTAGATCTCGCGTGCCCAAGCTAGACTTGGCGCGCTCGTAAGCATTCATCTCTCATTGGCTCCACATTTTCTGTTAACTTCGCGGTTTTATCAGACCTCAGCCTCGTAGGAGTGTCCAGTGGTACCATCAACCACTCACGTTACTGCATTATATTTTTTCTAGGCGCGAACAGTACAATGCACATGCCATAAGCGTGTCTCACCACGCGTCCCTTCTATATTGAGGTAGCCACCACCTGTCCTTCTGAATCATTGCTATGCTATTTCTTTTCACAATCCCTAAGTATCTAGCCTTTTGTCAAACTGCTGCAGGTATGTCCCAACTGTCTCCAACAAATGCTTGAAATTTCCTCATCTTCGTCGGGCTATTTTATGACGCTGGTGGAAATATTATTTAATTGAAGAAATAAAACATCGAATCATTTATCCATCAGAGGATAAAGGGTTCACAACTCCTCCACTCACAAAATTTCGAACTTAGGATAAAGTCGATAATTTTTAAAAGACTTCCGTAGGCCAATTTGTTTTATTTCAGAATCACCCCTTTCTATTACTTGGTCTAGCCGCTCCTGTCTTGAATGGCATTTACTCGTTTTAATTCCTGCTTGGACCTCCCCTCTCAGTCTGCTTGCGTGACGCGCTGACGCCTGAGGCAACACTCTGCCCATCTCGTTAATGATTGTCAACACCAACTCCACTTCCTTCTTCACGTGCCGTACTCTACTGCCCCCCGTCCACTTGGTTGATATTAGGACGTCCATATATTTAAACTGCATCATTATTTCGGCGCTCCCATGGTTGGCTTCTTCGATAAGTTTTTAAGTTGGCTGCATTGTAGACCGACATTGTTTCTGTGCTTAACTCTTTCACTCTGTATGCATTATTTCCTAGGTTTCTTGCAATAGAATAGGGTTCTATGAACTTTTCACAGAATTTGCTGAAGATTTTGTTCTCTGGATCAGATCTGGCGGGTCGTTTCACCAAAACTAGCTGGTTGATTTCTAGATCACGGTGAAATCTCTTATTTCTCAGTCGCCGTAATCTGCGATCTGCTTGTTTTCTCATGTAGGCTCTCGTTCTCTCAATTCGCAGGTCATGTGCTATCATGGGATCTTGTGGGCAGTTAATGATGCTTTTCCACGTTCTCACTGGATACTCGTTTTTGTGTAGGACCATAGGGATCTGTCCTGTTGACTCGTGCCTGGTAGAATTCATGCATGTCTCTACATCCTTAATTTTATCCACCCACTTGTGATGTTCTTTGGGAATGAAGATTCTCAAGTATGATGTTACACATTTTATTGCTCTCTCACTTGGATTAGCTTGTGCATGTCGGATACTGCTTAAAACGTGTTTTATACCCATGTCCTCCGTACCTTTCTTGAATTCGGTGCTTGTAAAATAGCTGCCATGATCTGACAATATAAATTCTGGTTTTCCAAGGATTGGAATAACTCTATTTCGAATACGACTGAGTACTTGCTTCGATGTAGTTTTCTGAATGGGGCATAATACGACAAACTTAGAAAACACATCAATGCACACTAGCAAGTGACGGCAACCTCGCCTACCTTTCGGGACTGGACCGAAAGAGTCTAGGGCCAGTAGCTCGCAGGGTTTCTGAGGTAGCAATGGTCTAGGATACTGCCTCATTAAATAGTTATTGGGCTTTGTCCTCTGACAAGGATCACAAGTCGTAATGACGTCACATATAGTTGTTCTCATACGTGGCCATGAAAAAGTCTCTCCTATTGTCGCTTCGCACTTGTCTACGCCGACGTGTCCGTAACTTTCGTGAGTATGCCATGTCAGTCCTCGCTGTAAAGATGCAGGTACTAGTATGCGTAACTTGGTGTGGTCATTATCTTCCCATTTGTGCAGCAAATTGTTGACATAATCATATCTTCCTTCTTTTGCTTTCGCTTCTCGAAATGCAGGTGTTCTTGTAGGTAGCTGCTTTCTGAAGTATTGAATTAATAGCATCATCCATGGTTCCGCTTCCTGTTCTCGCTGTATCTCACGTAACTCCTCCAAGAATTCCCGGTCCTTCGGTGTTAACTCCAAGTGTTGTACCATCGCTGTTTCTTCAACATCAGGCTCTGGGTTCCTGCTGAGTGCATCCGGAATCACGTTCATCTTCCCTGGACAATGTTCAATCTCAATGCTAAACTGCTGAATATATATAGACCAACGTGTCACACGTTCGCTTGCCATCGACGTCTTAAACAAGAATATTAGTGCCTTGAGATCAGTGCTGACAACAATGGGGTAACCATAAATTATTCGTTTCCATTGTTGGAGCGCATGAAGAATGGCCAACAGCTCTAGTTCCGTTACAGTATAATTGCGCTCGTGCTTACGCAATTTTCGGCTGACAAATGCCAAATATGTTTTATGTTGCAGGTTAGCTGGATCTTCTTGGTAGAGCATGGCACCTATACCAATTAGTGAAGCATCCGCTTGGATTATAAATTTGTGCTTGAAATCTGGATATCCTAACTTAATGCAGTTTTCCAGTAGCTGTTTTGTTGCTTGGAACGCCTTCTCACATTCCGCATTCCATAACCATTTATTATTCTTTTTTAGCATTTCCTGCATTGGAGCTACAGTCTCCGTGTAACCTGGACAGTTTTCCTTAAAGAATCCCGTTACGCCTAAGAAAACCCGAATGTGCTTGACTCTCGTTGGTGTAGGGAAATTCTTTATCGCTTCGATCATAGCTGGGTTTGGCTTCACTCGCTCCTTGTCAATGATGTGACCCAAATATAAGATCTCGCTCTTGAAGAAATGCGATTTCTTCAGGTTTACTTTGAAATTTGATGCATTAAGATTGCCTAATACTTTATCTAAATTTTCCATGTGAATTTCAATATTGTCGGATGCCAGCAGAATGTCATCAATGTAGCGCACCGTCATCTCCTTAACTTCCTCGGTTAGATTTCGATCCAGGGCTCGGATTAAAGCACAGCCCGCTGTTTTGACTCCGAAGGGCATTCGGACGAAACAAAACGTTTGGTTATCGAATAAGAAGCCAGTTAGAAGCTGTGACTTCTCATCCAATTCAATATGGTGAAACGAACTCGTCAGGTCAACTGATGAATAAATGCTCTTGTTCTTAAAGCCTTTTAGTACGTCTCTAATAATTGGTGCTCTGTCATACTCAGGAAAAATGAGTCTCATGTTGAGATTTCTGGCATCTAAACAAAGTCTAATAGATCCATTTGGTTTTTTGACTGCCAAAATCGCATTTAGATAAGGTGTAGGTGTCTTCCTTATCACTCCAGCTTGTAACATCTCATCTATAATGACCTTGACTTGACCACGATATTTTTCCGGAATTGGGTACAACCTATTTTTGAAATCCTCGACTTGCATTGAATATTTGAAATTTAATATTTTCCCAGGTACTGTATCGAATACTGCTTTGTGCTTCCTTAATATCTCTTCCAATTGTTTTCTATGTTCACCCCCAAGTTGAATGTCATTGAGCCGCTCCTGTAGTAACTCTTCAAATTGTGCATCACTGTTATCTCCTTCTGTTAATAAAGACCATATCTCCTGGGATTCACTCTCCTCATCTAGTTCCACAACAGCTCCTTCTATGATGTTATCTTCTGCCTTTCGTATCTCCTCTTCCGTCTCTTCTGATATTGCTTCCAATGCCCAAGAATTTACATCTCTTCCGGTAGTAATTTCATCCATATGCAATCCCAAGTTTTTCAGTTGATCATACTCTCTAAAACTGACTGTATTCTTGTGCAAATCTATCACTGCTTGATAGTCACAAATGAAATTTGCACCAAGAATTATATTAAAATTCATCTTTGCCATGATAATGAATGTTTGCCCAAAAGTGTGTTCCAATATGTTCAGTTCTAAGTATGCCTGACGTTTACAAGTGACGGTGCGTTCAGGAATAACACCCCTCACTTTGAGTTGTGGTACGGGAATCACAGGAATATTCTGACTCCGTCCCAACTCTCGAACCAAGGCCTCCGATACCATACTGATCTGCGACCCCGTATCCTATAAACATCTTATATTAATTCCACCAATCCTCGCGTAAATAATGGGTAACTGCCTAATTTCATCGTTCCGTGGTTTCACCGTCTCCTCCAGGCAATCTTCTGGCAAAGCAATCCATTCTTGTATGTTCGCTACTATCCATCCATCTTCAACTTCCGACTGTTGCGTTTGTAGACTATCTCCTTTATCCAAATTTAGCATTTTTTTTAGCTCCGTTGCGACTCCCATCATCATTTTGTCGCCCACGTCCCTGACATTCCTCTTGTCTCAGTATACTTCCAGCTTCCTCAGTATGTGTATCTGGATTCTTCATGTTCCCAATAGCTTTCTCCCATCGCCCGTGCTCTCCACCTTGACTAGCGTGTAATTCCTCTAGGTAATTTTGCGATTGAGCGTGCCTATCATCCCAGTCATTTCGATAATTACGTGCATCTCCTTGATTTTGATCTCTCCTTCCTTTCCATCTTTGATTCCCATTGTAATCACCGTATCTTCCATAAGGCCTCTCATTTCTTCGATTTTCACGCCATTGTTGATATCCTCTCTGTTGATATCTATTGTTGCCTTGATATGACCTATTGTTGTAATTATTTTCGTTATGCTGGTACGGTCTGTTTTCTACCTCTTCCGGGTTTCGCCTAGGTGTGGATGTGCTTGTATTTGTACCCTGCGTTTTGGTGTTCGCCTGTTTTGGTTTTATGACCTCTGTCGTATTTACTAACTCCAGTTGTCTTCCTCCTCTATAATGATTATGAGATGTAGACTCATCTATCTGGCGTAATATCTGCTCTGCATGTAAGGCCGTACTAACGTTCGCTGCGACTAGTACTTGTTGCACGCTGACTGGTAATTGCCGCGCTATAGTCATCACTAGATCCGCTTCATTTAAAGGGTAATCAAGGTCGCGAAATTTTAGCATTTGCATGTTAAAGAAATCTGAGTATTTCGTTTGCTGGGTAGTTTGATATTTCCTAGAGTAAAGCTCCATTCTTAGACTCTGTTGTAATGCCGGCGACCAGTACTTGCGCAGAAACGCGATTTTAAAATCCGTCATAGTTCCAAAGGTATATTTGAAGCTTAAAAACCATGTAAGGACATTTCCTGATAAAAATCTCTCCATCATCCTCAATCTACGTGCTTCAGGTACCCCAGTGTCATTGTAATGATCTTCAATTTATTTAATAAAGGCTTTAGGTGTCACCCCTGAATTCTCCGTGTACTTCTGCGGTTTATAATCGTTCGAGCGAATTACTTGGATAAGTTGTGTGGGCTGATGACCGTCCTGTGGCGTGGAACTCCTTTCAATATTCTTGCGAAACCCCTCCGTGTTTGTCAATAATGGGCTCTCCGTCTGAGTCGGAATCCCTGCTGTGCTCGTCCCGTCTTGGCTATTTGAGTCGTCCTGCTTGTCTTTCATGGTTCCCGTTTTAAATATCGAGGACTGTTCTATTGACCTGAGTTCAGCTTTAATGATCCTGTCTGTTTGTTCTTTAAGTTTACTCTTAATTTCTCGTTCTAATACTTGAATACGAGTATGATTTTCGCCTACTGTCTTAAGGATGGTTGATCTTTCCTCTTTAGAATCGATATTCATTTTTCGCCAATCTTTTCTTATTTGCTCCTTAATTGTGCTTACTTTTTCTTCAATGTGGCTTTTAGCGTCATCCTGATTACTTTCTATCTGGCTCAGCCTTTCTTCCACTCTCGCGCTATTTTCGTCAATGGTACTCTTTAATTGATCCTGATCCGCTTCTAGGCTTTTCCATTGCTCCGCTGATTTTATTTCGAGACGGTCCATATCTTTAATTATGCCGGATATATTTTCATCTACCGCTGATAATTGTTGCTGAATGACCTTGCCGCTTTTTTCCATTTCCTTAAATCGTCCTTCCAACTTATCCTGAGCTATCTTGACCTCGCTCGTACTCATAGTGCATGCTAGTTCAATTTGCTCTAATTTAGCTAACACCGTTTCATCCAGAGTGCTAAGTTTTTGATCAAAAATAATTTCCATTTTCTTAATCTGATCTAATTGTTTTTCATTGTTTTTACTAACATCTAGGGCCAGCAATACCATCTGTTGATTAGTGTGATCCTTCATCTCTGCGGTTAACGCCTCTAATTGGTTCGTGTTTTTAACATTCTGCGCCTCTAATTGCGAATTTATAGTGTCATTAATTTCACTTTTTAATAATCTAGCTTGTTCCGCCTGATATTCATTTTGTTCAATCCTACTGTTGTTTAATTGTGTCCGCAATGATTCACTTTGTTCAGATAGTTTTGTGTTTAGTGATTCACTTTGTTCGGATAGTTTTGTGTTTAGTGATTCACCTTGTTCGGATAGTTTTGTGTTTAGTGATTCACTTTGTTCGGATAGTTTAGTTTTTAGTGATTCACTCTGCTCAGACAATTTGTTTATAGACTCACTTTGTTCTAACATAGTATTGTTTATTGTTTCACTTTGTTCGGATAGCTTAGTGTTTATTTGTTCAGATAATTTAGCGTTTAATGATTCACTCTGTTCAGCCAATTTAGTGTCCAACAATTCCTGTGTCCTCCTAGTCGCGTTTTCAATGATTTCTTGAATCTGTTCTACTGTTGCCATGTTACACACTTTATATGAGACATTAGGGAAATTGCATAAAGCAATGCCCCCTGACACATACATACAATCCCCATGCACATTTACTTTATTTATCCTACTCAGTTCATTTATAATTTACATTTAATCCCACTAGTCGATTGCATCTCTGAGTGGTTCTAATTTTACTCAATTTAATTTAAACCCAAGCACATATTCAGTCATTAAATTGTTATCCTGATCTGATATTAACACTGACTAATTAAAAAAGTATTAATTGTCATTTAAGGCTACCAGCCTCCTAACATTTTCATGAGTTTGACTTTCTAAACGAATCTAGTTTTAACTTTAATCATTGGGCGCCCGATATCACGTATATTACCTTTTACTTTAATTCAATAGACAAAAACGTGAACAGTATTTTACATTGCAAACTCCTGATTTTAATTTATATTTCATACAGTTGGCGGTATCCTCTTCGCCTCAATTACTTTTAATAAAATATCACTTTCCGGTGATTAAAATACTGTCATATCTGCCTGCACTTGCGGCATGTCAGTTTTACTCAAATACGCCAACTAAATGTGTTCCAGCAGCGAACCAGCAACAAAATTACACCTTCATTGTTGCGTCAGTTTGTAATCCCAACTACGCTTACATTGAAATGAGCAATTTCTCTGCCGCTACACCACAGTGAACCGCCCCACGCTTGGCCGCGCCAGTTTACCTCCTATGAATCCTTAAGTATTGCAGTGTTTATAAACAAGAATCAAAATCAAGGGGTCGCGCTCAGTTCATAGTGTGATGTTTACGTTCGCCAAACAACATGCTCTACTGAGGCAAGGGTCATAGGATTAAAACTATAATTAAGAAAGAAGTGACAAGACGTAAAATAATAACATAATTTAATGACTATTTGTGCAAAATGAAATGAATATAAACAATAACAAAAATAAAATTCCTCCCTGAATCTTCCCATGACAAAATATCTATTAATGTTGAGGAGTCAGACGGATCTCCCCCTTATAAAAATGTGGATCCAAATTCCACTACCTTGCATTGGATTTTATGTACGTGTAATGACTAACTACGAGGAATGAGTACTTTGGATGACTGTTCGTTTACATCGGATAACAGCCACCACGATGCTTACGATCAGTCATCTCGTAAATCAACGTTTACGGATATGGGACACAACACTAATAAAACCCTTAAAAATTAATGCTGACACACAATCTAAAATCTACTAATTACAGGAATCTCCCTCGAGACCCTTCTTTAATGCGGTGACGCATCTGACAAAATGAGCTGCCAACCCGGCCAATTGCTCTATACACACAAAAGGAAAGACAGCATCGCACGTGACTACACGGGTCACAAATATGAAACATAAATATGGAATTAAACCAACAACAACAAAAGCCTCGACGGCTGAGATTACCTTATATGAACAAACATGCAAGTTAAGCTAACGCTTCGGAGATTATAGTGATTCGTAGGCAACTCCCATTTATTTAAACAATTTTTACCATTGATCAGTTCTTATTCTGTATTTCAAGTAACTTTACGGAGCCAAAGCACTCCCTAATGACCATGCTGCAATCCTTTCAGCCCGCCTTGTGAAACCAGCTTCCCCCTACCACAACACCTGTCATCGTCCAGCTCAGTGTGTAAAAATAACATGACCAACTGTTCCGTTTTCTCGTAGAATCAACAGCAACAAATCTCAACCACATAAACATATGGTAAGACATTAATCGAAATAGCCACATATGTCCTCGCAAGGTAACCATATGGACCTGGCACCAAGCTGACAGAAATCAGTCTACGCTGAAATTCCCGCTTGTAATGACCAATACAATACACACACACACACTGCTGGAAATGACATAACACTTTTCACACAGGTCGGTTGAGTAAGATGCTCACAAACTAATTAAGAAAATATTAAAACCTACGAGAGAGCTGACTGCTCCTCGCCACAAACCACATTGCTCCAACGGCAATAACTTCACTGAATCTGATCAATAATAAACATTACAAAAATTTATTTACCCTCCAATCTACTGCATGATTATACTAATTCAGTCCTACTTCTGAAACACAACATATCTCCGAGAGACGTTTCTCAACCGCATTACGTAAACATATGCGAACACGGTCGTCCACATAGTCACGTTAGTTAATAAAAAAAGCAAAACAAGAAACTCTAACTAAACAAAATTGTGCGAGCTGTTTCCATGCAAAAGGTGTGTCAGACCAAAACTAAATACACTACGTTAATCAACACAAGCAAGATATTTACAAAAACTATTTGTCCCATATACCATAAGTTAATTTATCAGATAATAAGAATATTATTCAGTACTCATCCTCAGCCAATCACCGTCAACGGACATCTGCAGCCCAACTTAATGCTGTTTAGCTCGTCTCAAACATTTCGACGGAGTGTTGTTGGTTCCAAACTTCTTCCATGGTCAGTGATGTCATCTCTCGTGCTGATGTAAAAAGGTTATAGATTATTATACACTCGATATCTGACTACTAAATTCGCCGTTCTATGTACTTAGTTCCCCAGAAACAGTCTGTTGGCGAATTGTCGAAGATACTGTCCCTACAAAAATAGTACAGTGACCATCTATCACACTGATTTTAACACACTTTAGTCTTAATAAAAATCTGTGTCCTCATGACACGCAAAGTAGAAGTTACCTACGTCCTTAGACGCACAAATGTAGTATAACCTGTGTCTTCCGACACACAATGTATAAATTAGAAGTAACCTACGTGCTTAGACGTACAAAATATAGTCAGTAGTCTTGGCTCTTCACGCCACTTATAAATGAACTGGCCCTAGGTATCGATGGGGGGGGGGGGGGGGGAAATTATATAAAAAATTCTCAAAATAATAGTGGTACAGGAATGAAACAAATATCACTGAACTCGTAAAATTGCGCAGGTCAAGAATATGCCCCTTAATTCAAGAATCGATCGTAGAGATGTTGTCTAGCCGATCTCCCGCGTTAATGCTAGATCTCGCGTGCCCAAGCTAGACTTGGCGCGCTCGTAAGCATTCATCTCTCATTGGCTCCACATTTTCTGTTAACTTCGCGGTTTTATCAGACCTCAGCCTCGTAGGAGTGTCCAGTGGTACCATCAACCACTCACGTTACTGCATTATATTTTTTCTAGGCGCGAACAGTACAATGCACATGCCATAAGCGTGTCTCACCACGCGTCCCTTCTATATTGAGGTAGCCACCACCTGTCCTTCTGAATCATTGCTATGCTATTTCTTTTCACAGTCCTTAAGTATCTAGCCTTTTGTCAAACTGCTGCAGGTATGTCCCAACTGTCTCCAACAAATGCTTGAAATTTCCTCATCTTCGTCTGGCTATTTTATGACGCTGGTGGAAATATTATTTAATTGAAGAAATAAAACATCGAATCATTTATCCATCAGAGGATAAAAGGTTCAATGTCTACATACTGTAGCTACCACACCCTACATCCGAAGCAATCTGTTTAACTTATTCTAACCTTGGTCTACCCCTACAGTTCTTGTCCTCGACCTTTCCTTCCAAAACTAAGCTTGCTATTGCTGGGTGTCTTAATGAGTGTCCCACCAACCTATCTCTTCTCTAATGAAGCAGTCGCCAAAAATATCTCTCCTCTCCCACTCGTCCTAATACCTCTTAATTTGTTACCCTATCTGATCTTCATGAAAATGAAATGTGGAAAAGCAACCGGCCCCGATGAAATTCCAGTGGAGGCTTGGAAATGTCTGGATGAAGAGGGCATATATATGTTGTGGAATCTATTCCAACTGGTACTTCAAGAGGAAGTAATGCCCAAGGAATGGCGGGAGAGTACCATAATTCCCATTTATAAGGAGAAAGGTGACATTCAGGATTGTGCAAATTACAGAGGAATAAAACTCATGTCACACACAATGAAGATCTGGGAGAAAGTTATTGAAAGTAGGCTTCGGGTGTAGACGACAATAGGAGATGAACAGTTTGGATTTATGCCGGGAAAGGGAACAACAGATGCTATTTTTGCACTTAGGCAGGTCATTGAAAAGCACAGGGAGAAGAGAAAAGAACTACATATGGTGTTCATAGACCTAGAGAATGCGTATGATCGAGTGCCCCGTCAAGAGGTATGGAGATGCATGAGATGCAAGGGAGTACCGGAGAAGTATGTGCGCATTGTTCAGGATATGTACCGTGGAGTAAGGACACGAATTAGAAGCAGTGTAGGATTATCAGATACTATACCGGTTCAAGTAGGTCTTCACCAAGGATCTGCACTAAGCCCCTATATTTTTGATCTAATAACTTAAGAGAACCAGCTCCTTGGTGTATGCTATTTGCAGATGATATTGTCTTATGTAGCACACACAGGGACGAGCTTGAATATAAACTGGAATGCTGGAGAAGAGCCATAGAGGACAGAGGCCTTAAAATCAGTGGGAATAAGACCGAATACCTGTGCCTTGGAGGAACTGGAAATGAAACTATTCAGATGGATGGTAGCCAGCTACAGGCAAGGGACAGTTTCAAGTATCTGGGATCCACTGTATCTAACTATGGCAATCTAGATCTGGAAATTACCCACCGAATCCAGGCTGCCTGGTTAAACTGGAAAAAGTTATCTGGTATTCTCTGTGAGAGGAGACTGAATATCCAAGTAAAGGGTAAAGCCTATAAATGTGCAGTGAGACCTGCAATGCTATACGGAGCAGAAACTTGGCCAACAGTGCAGTCACAGTGCAAGCGACTGGAAGTAGCTGAAATGAAGATGCTAAGATGGATGTGTGGTGTTACAAGGAACGATCACATCAAAAACACCTTCATACGAGGCAGCGTAAAAGTGACTGAAATATCAAAAAAAGTGCAAGAAAGACGCTTGCTCTGGTATGGCCACATCAAGCGCAGGGATGAGAGTTATGTAGGAAGACGAGTGCTTGGTCTGGAGGTGGAAGGCAAAAGGGAAAGAGGCAGGCCTAGAAGAAGATGGATGGACTGCGTGCAGGATGATCTCCGGGAGAAGCAGTTAACAGAAAACACTATTTGGGACCGAGGAAAATGGAAACGACTTGTCAGAAACGTCGAGCCCGCCTGAACGGGAAAAGACGAAGAAGAGGAAGAAAAAAAAGAAGAATCTGATCTTCATCATTCTCCTGTAGTACCACGTTTCAAACACTTCTATTCTCCTCTTTTCTGCTGCACCAATAGTCCAAGTTTCACTTCCATAGAGCGCCACGCACCAGACAAAGGCTTTCAAAAATTACTTCCTAACACCTAAATCTATATTCGATGTCAACAGATTCCTTTTCTGTAGAAATGCTTTCCTTGCCTGAGCCAACCTACATTTTATATCCTCTTTGCTTCGTCCATCCCTGGTTATTTTGCTAAAGGAAGTCTCCTACTTCCTTTAGCTTTCACCTGAAAATTTGATGTTCATAGAGGTTTAGATATGACAAGGCAGAAAACAGTTCTGGTTTGGAACTTAATAACCCCTTGCACTACAGCCCATGAAAGGCCTAAGCCTACCAAGCAACCGCTGCCCAGCCATTTGGCCTGCAGATATTGGAGTGACACATGATCAGCGCATCGGGTCCCCTCGGTCGTTAATCTTGGTTTTCATGATCGGGGCGCTGCCTCACTGTCAGACAGCTACTCAATTGTCCTCACGAGGCTGAGTGCACCCCGTTCCAGCCCTCACGTCAGCTTCTAAAATCCCTGATGGAGCTGGGAATCGAACCTGGGGTCTCCGGGTGAGAGGCAGGCGCGCAACCCCAATACCACGGGGCCGGCGGTTGGAACTTGGTAAATAAATATTATGAAAAAAAAACAATCAAAACTTTTCAAATTTATTTAATTTATCTATTAATTGCCGAAAAATTCCCATTTTTCGCGAATAACGACATAAGAGATGCTAGATATTTTGCGATTTTTCGCTAGTGTTCCGCGAGTTGAAACGTTTAATTATATGATATTTTGTATGTAAAATATGTCTAAACCAATGTTTATTTGATTTAATTTTTTTCGCGATTTCGCGAGTCGCGAATTTTGACTGTATCTAGCATGTGCTATGTTAAAAATTAACGTTATCCAGCCAGAATTGCAACGCTTTTCAGTTCTGAGGGGTAAGTATGCTTAATAACATAATTTGAATGAGATTAGCTTAAATCATCTTACATTTGTCATTCATTCATTCGTTTATTTGCAAATTAGATATACATAACAAATAAATAACTGTACATAACAATTCACTAACAATTAAACTGGAGTATTTACACAAATAGTCAGTCTTTTCTTAAACACACCTATATGTTTGGGAAAAGGCTCTATGACTGCGGCAGGTAGAGTGTTCCAATTATCAATGGCACGGTTTACGAAAGAATATTCACCATAATTTGTTCGCTGTGGTCGGCTCTTAACTTTGACAGGATGATCGCTCCTACCCATGTAAGTAGGATTTTCCATACGTTTGCTAAGCTCACCCCATGCTGGTTGATTTGTATACGTGTTGTACAAAGCGCAGAGTCTAGATTTCATCCTCCTAGCCTCAAGTGATTCCAACCCGAGTTTCTTTAACATACAGCTCACACTGCTCCTGGGATTAAAGTCGCTGAGCACAAATCTAGCGGCCTTTCTTTGTACCATTTCCAACTCATTTATGAGCCCTACTTGATATGGATCCCAAACCGCCGAGGCGTATTCCAGAATAGGTCTTACAAGTGACAAATATCCTAATTCTTTAGCAGAGGTACTACTTCCTTTTAATACCCTCATTACAAAGTGCAGGGATTTGTAAGCTTTAGAAACTACACACCCTATATGACTACTCCATTTCATATCATTTCTTACGTGAACGCCCAAATATTTGCAAGAATCTTCTTCTACAAGTATTTCCGAGCCAATATTATATTGAAAATCTTGCCTTCGCACTTTACCTATTTTTATTAGACTACATTTTCTTGTGTTTATTTTCATTTTATTTTCAATCGCCCAATTATAGACCAGGTTCAGGCCATCTTGAAGTACTGCATTGTCTTGTGAGTCATGTATCTTTCGATATATGGAAGAAGCATAACGGGAAAAAATATGACATGTCAAAAACATCCGGGTCGTAGTAATAATATTCAACAAGTTCAGATTGTATTCAAAAAACTATCCGCAAATTTACTCCAAACATTATCCGCAGCTTATCCGCTATCCGCATGGCGCAAAGCTTTAGTGATAATCACTAGGGCTCGGATTTTTAGGTGCTAAAAATCGGAAAAATATTTATTTTTTATGTATTAAAAATATCTGAAATATGTGACAAAAAAATAAAAATATGTAATAATTTAGTTTATTATTGCGAATATAAACAATATGCAGTACTCGCGAATGCAATTTTACTGACTACTGAAGCATTACTACACACAACGAGATACATCTTCAGGTTGTCCATCACAAATGACAGACGATTATCGCAAAACACTTATTCTGAAGGCGCGAAACTGCGGCATTATGTTTCTTGCCCTTGTGGGGTTGTGTAACTTGAGATGGCTGCTCAGCCTTGATTGCTTTCCCATATGGTTGGCAGAACAGAATGCCCCATCAAAAGCAACATTATCTTTAAATTCTGTAACATACGATAATTTGTAGTTGTTTTTACTTTAGGCATTGTAGAATTGCCTTACACTTCACAGAGCCAGAAATGACCTGCATGTGAGTGACTCTGGTTCCAGGTATCTGGGGGACGGGGAGGTCTAGCACATGGTGCAATATGGCTATGGACAGGGAAATCCCCGGCTTCCACAGTGAGTGGCACGGGGCAACAAGTTAAGAATAGCACAGCTGCAAGCTGACTTACGCTCTGAATGAAGATTAGATAGCTGACAGGTTCTTCCCCATTAAAGTAACACAGAACAAAAATGCAATAAACTGAAAGATCTAGCATACTGATTAAAAAAATATATATTATGTCTTTTTATGTGCTAACGAATGAAAAGCAGGAATTTATGCATTTATAGAAAAAAAAGCTTAAAATATGTATTTACATAAAATAATATTTATTTACCTAAAAATCCGAGCCCTAATAATCACAATTCCTTGGCTTTCTGGGAGAGTCAGTGGCTAGCTGATTTATGCCCAGTAAACTGAGAGCGATCAAGGGAACAACTTGCGTTTGGGGAATCTCTTTCTGGTCACGGAAAAAGTCCGTCATTTTGTGTAGGCTAAGTATAGGTTATAGTTATTTTTTTTATTAATGCAGCCAATGGCCATGTACTTTTTTTTTTGACGACGGGTCAGGGAAGGGATATTGGAAGGAAATCGGTCGTGGACCTATTGAAAGGAACCGTCCCAGCATTTGCCTAAGGATAGGTTATGCAAGATCCATCCACTCGTACCTAATGAGAAGGGGGGATCCCACATTTTGCACCTGTGGAGGCGTAGATCCGTATTCACCGTGGCCCACATTTTAACAGAGTATGTAACATACGAAGAAACCTTGGTTTGCCGATGACACTCGATCTTATATTAGCCGATGACGTGGTGGCTGCTGATCTCTGTCATCCGATTTGTAAGTGAGAGTGGGTTAGGGCCAGTAATCTAAATTCTCAAGTGTGTTTTTTACTCAAAGACGTGTTCCTTTTTGGAATTTCTGATGGTTTTTTTTTTTCGGATATTGTAGATATTTGTTTTATTCTTATTTATTTTTAATTTTTCCTCTTGCTTTCTTCATATTTAGAAATAATAATGTTGTTTTACGTGGAAGCCTCCGTGGCTTAGGCGGCAGCACGTCGGCCTCTCACCGCTGGGTCCGTGGTTCAAATCCCGGTCACTCCATGTGAGATTTGTGCTGGACAAAACAGAGGCAGACAGGTTTTTCTCCGGGTACTCCGGTTTTCCCTGTCACAATTTCATTCCAGCAACACTCTCCACTATCATTTCATTTAATCTGTCATTCATTTAATCAATGTCCCCAGGGGAGTGTGACAGGCCTCGGCAGCCGGCACAGTCCATATCCTCGCCGCTAGATGGGGGCTTCATTCATTCTATTCCTGACCCGGTCGGTCGACTGGAAGCAGGCTGTGGATTTTCATTTTCAATGTAGTTTTACGTCCCTTTTAACTACTGCGGCTTTCAGAGACGCCGGGGTGCCGGAACTTTGCACCGAAGGGGATTTTTAACTTGCCAGTAAATCTACTGACACGGCTCCCTCGCATTTGCCCTCCCTCAAATGCCAGCTGACTGCGCCAGGATTCGATCCTGCAACCTTGGGACCAGCATGCGAGAACTTTACCGTTGAGCCACGCAGCCAGGCTCTTCATACTTAGGCGACCAGCTCTAAATTTTAATTTAATCTAGATTTGATTCATTTTATCTGTGTTAAGAGGGGAAGATGACCTCTCTGTTCCGCCTCTCAAAACAATAACTAACTTCTGAATATTTCAGTTCCTCTTTGTATGAAAAGTTTGATGCGTTATTTTGATGCGTAGACATACTGTATCAGTAATGAGGTCCTTCTCTACAGAGCGGAACCTCGCTGGGGCCATGTGACGGGTGGAGAGCGACGAGTTATGAGTAATCTCTAGGGCTGTTTTTTAAGCAAGGGCCGCTTTTTTTAAATTAACGGAACATTTTACTTTGAAACAACATTTATTTTTAGGTTTCACATACCTTCCCCTATTTTTCTACATAGTTGCCATGTTTATATAGGCACTTGTCATACCTTAAAACTAAGTTCTGAAATCCCTCTGTATAAAAGTTTACCGCCTGCTCTGACAACCAAGAATTCACGGCTGTTTTCAATTCTTCAACGTCGGCGAGGCGCTTCCCACCAAGAGTACGTTTCAGCTGCGAAAAGAGGTAGAAATCGCTCGGAGCGAGGTCAGGGCTATACGGTGGATCATCCAAAACTTCCCACCCAAAAGAGCCAATCAGTTCCCGAGTCCGGGCAGCAGTGTGAGGTCTTGCGTTATCGTGAAGGAGAAAAATTCCCTTCGTCAGCATGCTGCGACTTTTGTTCTGAACTGCACGTCGGAGTTTGGTCTAAGTTGCGCAGTAGGCTTCTGCGTTGATCGTCGTTCCTCGTGGCATAAAGTCCACCAGCAAAACACCACGCCTGTCCCAGAACACAGTTGCCATGATCTTGCGCTGTGACGGCGTTTGTTTGGGTTTAACCTTGACAGGAGAGGTTGAGTGTCGCCATTCCAATGACTGTTGCTTGGTTTCAGGGGTGGAATGGGATACCCAGCCGGCCCTGTGGTGTTGGAGTAGCGCGCCTGCCTCTCACCCGGAGGCCCCAGGTTCGCTTCCCGGCTCCGTCACGGATTTTAGAAACTGACGTGAGGGCTGGAACGTGGTGCACTCAGCCTCGTGAGGACAATTGAGTAGCTGTCTGACAGTGAGACAGCGCCCCGGTCACGAAAACCAAGATTAACGGCCGAGGGGACCCGATGCGCTGACCACGCGTCACCCCAATATCTGTAGGCCAAATGGCTGGGCAGCGGTCGCTT
This sequence comes from Meconema thalassinum, assembly GCA_946902985.2. NCBI lineage: Eukaryota > Metazoa > Arthropoda > Insecta > Orthoptera > Tettigoniidae > Meconema > Meconema thalassinum. The sequence goes on along the minus strand of OX336389.2, from coordinate 1,467,409,943 downwards.
GGTAGGCCTAGGCTCTTCAAGGGCTGTAGTGTCAGGCGTTATTATTATTATAATGGGATACCCATGTTTCATCTCCTGTGATGATTCGACTCAACATGTCATCCCCTTCTTGGGCATAACGAGTCAAAGAAGTGAGGGAACTGGCCAATGTCTTTCGTTTTGTGGTCTTCCGTGAGAAGTCAGGGTACCCATCGAGAGCACAATTTCCTGGACTTAAGGTTTTCAGACACAATTTTACACAGTACAGACCTAGACACTTGAGGAAAATCCATTGATAGAGTGGTTATCGTGAATCTTCGGTCCTCGTGAATTTTCGTGTCAATTGCAGTCACTAAGTCATCTGTGATCACAGATGGTCGACCTGAGCGTTCATCGTCAGGAACATTTTAACGGCCACTTTTGAACTCGCGTACCCATTTTCGCACTTTACCTTCCGTCATTGCATTATCACCATACACCTCACGAAGCTGACGATGAATGTCTGCAGCCGACATGTTTCTTGTACTCAAAAAAACGTATCACAGATCGTACCTCACACGCGGCGGGCGAATCAATAATCTTGAACATAGTAAAGATGCACAATTCAAGGTACAGGTTAGTTACACAGCTGCAACTAACGCCTGCTTGTTCGCAAAGGATGCCGGGAGGTAGCGCGCGCGCTTGTTGCGGCGTGCGCACTAACTACGGGCTAAAAAAAAACGACTCTTACTTAAAAAACAGCCTTCGTATAACAAGTAGTTCCGAGAAGAACTAAAGCATATCTTCATACATCCTACTTATGTCAATTGCCTCTATCAACATACGAAATTTCAGTTTGATTGCTGTAATAGATTGATAGATATTAAGAACCGTCTAATACTTCGGATGGTAGCCAGGTTGTATTTATATATATATGTGGGTCTTAGAGTTATGTACTATTACATGAAGATTATTGTGTACGTGTAGTATTGAAACTTCAATCGCATGATTAGGACACAAGAAGTAAAAACGAGATTTAAAAATTTCACACAGCTGCCATCTTGTGGTTATGAAAACAATGGAAATAAATTAGATGCCAGTGGATCAACATTTCTGTAAGCATTTACCGTACCAAGTTTCACTGAACTCGGATGTTTAAAATCGCGAGAAACGTCAATTTAAATATTTATACTTCGCGTCGCCGCCATATTGGATTTGTGCTCATCACGTTATTGAAAGCCCTGTTGGTGAACTTATGTTCGTAGCCTTTATGAACATAAAATATTCCAGTTTGATTGCTGTAAAAGATTCGTAGATATTGAGAACCGTCTGAATATTTCGGATGGTCGCCATGTTGGATTGTTATATGTATAGGTCATAGAGTTATGTACCATAAAAGGAAAATTATTGCGTAGGTTCATTATTCAAACTTTCACTTCGATCGCATTATTACGACACAAGAAATGAAAACTTAATTTTAAAATTTCGCACAGCCGCCATCTTGAGGTTATGTAAACAATTGAACTAAATTAGATGCCAGTGCATCACAATATGTAAAAACATTTACTGTACCATATTTCACTGCACTCAGATGGTTAAATCGCGAGAAAAGTCTATTAAAATGTTTCACCTTCGCTTGGCCGCCATGTTCGTTTTGTACTTCACAGGTTTTTGAAAGTTTAATACAATAAACTTGCAGTAGCGCTCTTTATCGCCGTACAAATTTTCAGGATGATATCAGTAATAGTTTCGGAAATATAGAATGCTGGTGAAATATTTCGCACAGCCGTCATCTTGAGGTTATGTAAACAATTGAACTAAATTTGATGCCAATGCGTTACAATGCGTATGAACATTTGCTGTACCAAGATTGATTGCGTTTGGATGGTAAAATCGCGAGAAAAGTCTATTAAAAAGTCTCAATTTCGCTTGGCCGCCATGTTTGTTTTGTAGGTTAGCAGGTTTTTGAAAATCTCATAGGTGAACTTCTAGCAGTGCCTTTTATCACCGTACAAAATTTCAGGGTGATATTGGTAATAGTTTCGCCATGTTGGATTGGTGAGACGCAGTAAAATTTGAAGGGCACGGTCGGGGTCGGCAGAGGTGGTGCTATGCCATTACCGAGTTTCATTGAAATCGCTCCTGCCGTTTAGATGTTATTAGAGGTGGGGACACACACACACACACACACACACACACGGACAAAAGTTGATCTCATAAGCCTTTTTTTTTTTTCATAAAATGATAATAGGCTGAAAATAAGATAATTCTTAATTTCAGTAAGGAGTTTTACCGTCACACACAATTTAATAGAAGGACGGTATCTTTTCACTATTTGTACAGTGCAATGACTATTACATTCATGGAACTTTTCAGTTGCATTACTCATACTGAACATCCCTCTACCTCATTGATGTCCCACAAGACGAACGTTCATGCATATGATGAAGAAGTAACCTATTAGGCTTGTCCAATCAGCTCATCAACGTCATGTCTTATGACCTCGGTACAGCTGCTCATTTCTGACAAGCTTTTTTTCCACTGAAGCGAACTGGAGAGTTGGGAAGAAGGATAAGTGTGTACCTAGTTAATTAATCCAGCTCCACATTGCTCTTAGTGCCATCGCTCGATATTCTAGTGAAAGAAATGCCTCGATAGTAATTGGAGTCATACCAATTCTCTCGTGTTAATTCATCAATCCCACCGTTAGGAGGTAGGCTATGCTCTACTCCGGCATTGTGTAACCGAATTTTTGGTTACAGAGATCACCTTTGGGTTCAGTACTTATGTGTTAGCACCATGGTGTGTGATGTAGGTAAATAGGTTACCAACCATGGCCACCTATTGATGGAGCACCACACAGCGTCTAGTGTTTAGTGCCTACTGGATTCTTTTGTGGTGGTCCACCAGTAGGTGGCAGGTGGCTTTGCTAATGGCAGGTTACAATTATGTTCCTTTTATGATAGAGTATTGTTTTGAGTCTTCTTGTTGGTTGATAAGTAGTTAAAGAGAGAGAGGATAATAGTATAGATTAGGTTAAGTTTAGTGAAAATGAATAGAGGCTTTGATGAAAGAATAGTTATGAAGAGATTGGAATGTGCGGTTAGAAATTTTATCAGAGGCAGTTAGAATCAAGATGATGAGATTATGTTCTGAGGTATGGCAATGTAATGTTTTGGAATAAATAAATGTTATGGCGGGATATATGCTGATGTAGAAAGAGACGTTTAAGAAAACTCAAGAAGGAAAGAAAGGAGCAGAAGAATATTAAGCTTTGTGAGGGGTATTTTCATTATGAAGACAGTTGTGGATACTGAACAAGAGATGCAGGTAAAGGAAGATTGCTTACATGTAGACAAACAAGTAATAACAGTATTGTATTTCCTATTTCTTTGCGTATTTAACGCTATATACACCCCGAAGATTATTATATTATTTGAGGGAAGAGATTAGTTACATTGACGCACCAACGGTAGAAGGAAGAGATTAGTTACATTGATTGCCCAGTGTTGTTGTTGGTTGACACCGACCAATATATATTTAAATTTATTAAATTGATGCACCAACGTGTGGCTGGACAAAGGAAACACCAATAACGATCCCAACATTAAATACTATAATTGAATTAGTTTCATTGACGCCCAACTGTGGTGGGAATATTATTATGAGAAAGAAGATAAGTTTACCAATTTTAAAGAATAAATACGACTATTATTAAAGATGTTTCATTGGCACCCAACGTGAAGGCACGAATAAGGAAATAAGAAATATGGATGCTGAGATGATGGTCATGTTGAGGAAGCTCATGTTTCGTAGCAACAATTCCGAAGGGATGGAAGAGAGGTTGACAAGCCGGATGCATAGCATGGAAGTTAGGATGAGCAGCCGGATGGATGATATGGAGGAGAGGATGAATAGCATGGAGGAGAGGATGACCAGTCAGGGGGCAGGCCAGATGAATAGCATGGAAGTTCGGATTGCAGCCGGATGGATGGCATGGAGGTGAAAATGTCTGAGAAGCTTGACAAAGTCAAAGAGCAGGTGGCTAGAGAAAGTTGAGATGGTAGAATCTGTGAGTGTTGCTGTGGAGGAGGAGAAAGAGAACAAGGAGCAGGAGAAGGTGGAAGAGAAGGAGAAAAAGAAGAAGGATCAAGAGGAGGAGAAAGGGAAGTTGGAAGAGCAGAGGGTGGAGAACATATGCATTGTAGAAAAGAAAGTTGAGATGGTAGAATCTGTGAGTGTGGCTGTAAAGGAGGAGGAAGAAGAGGAGATGTGTGAAGTATGTGATGCTAGGCGGCGTAAGGAAGTTAGTAATAAAGTGAAGAACCGGTGGAGGAGAAGGTGCACGAGGAGGACAAGGGGGACGAAGAAGAGAACGAGATGTAAGGCAAAGAGAAGGAATAGGAAGAGGACGAGATGTCAGGCAGATCGAGATAAGAGAGTGAAGGTTCAGAAAGAAAGGAAAATATAAAAGGGACAAAGGGAAAGAGGTATGAAAAGATAAGAAGAAAGGAACTGTTGAACAAGATAAGGCAGATGAGGAAACTGAGGAAGAGAAGGAAAGAGAAGCAGGAAGGAAAGGCGAAGAAGAAATAGAAGAAAAAGGAGAAGAAGGAGAAACAGAAGAAAAGGATGAGCAAGGAGGAAGGTAAAGAAGGAGGGGAATTAGAAGAAAGTGAAGAAGGAATGAAAGCAGGTGATATGGAAGAAGCTGAAGAAAAGGAAGCAGATGAAGGAAGGGAAAAGGTAGAAGAGAAGGGAGAAAGGAAGGAGAGAGAAGATGAAGCAGAAAAAACGAATGAAAGCAGATGACATGGAAGAAGCTGAAGAAGAAAAGGAAGCAGATGAAGGAAGGGAAAAAGTAGAAGAGAAGGGAGAAAGGAAGGAGGGAGAAGATGAAGCAGAAAAGGGAATGAAAGCAGATGATATGGAAGAAGCTGAAGAAAAAAGGAAGCAGATGAAGGAAGGGAAATGGTAGAAGAAAAGGGAGAAAAGAAGGAGGGAGAAGATGAAGCGGAAGAAGGAATGAAAGCAGATGATATGGAAGAGCTGAAGAAGAAAAGGAGGCAGATGAAGGAAGTGAAACGGAAGGTATATAAGGAAAGGAAACAGGCGAAGGAAGGGAAGAAGTAGAAGAGGAAGGAAAAACAAAAGAGAGAGAAGAAGTTGTAAAAGGGGAAGGCGTGATAATAATGAAAATGGTACTGGTGATACTCCGCGCTTTAGAAGAAATAATGGGGACAGGCCCTAGAGAGGTCGGAAGAATGATGGTCATGGAGAAACAGCTGTATTCTTTCTTTCCATTAACAATGTGTTGTTGAATGATCTAAGAGACTTAAAAGTAACATCTGATTACTGTGAACATAGTGTTCATTGATAGTTTTAGTCAGCGTATGTTTGATGTATTTCAATTTATGTATTTGTGTGAGGGTCGAGGATGAATCTCTAACTTTCAATTAGAGATTTACCCTCGAGGGGGCGTTTCTGTAACCGAAATTTTGGTTACAGAGCTCACCTTTGGGTTTCAGTAATTATGTATTAGCGCCATGGTGTGTGATGTAGGTAAATAGGTTACCAACCATGGCCACCTATTGATGGAGCACCACACAGCGTCTAGTGTTTAGTGCCTACTGGATTCTTTTGTGGTGGTCCACCAGTAGGTGGCAGGTGGCTTTGCTAATGGCAGGTTACAATTATGTTCCTTTTATGATAGAGTATTGTTTTGAGTCTTCTTGTTGGTTGATAAGTAGTTAAAGAGAGAGAGGATAATAGTATAGATTAGGTTAAGTTTAGTGAAAATGAATAGAGGCTTTGATGAAAGAATAGTTATGAAGAGATTGGAATGTGCGGTTAGAAATTGTATCAGAGGCAGTTAGAATCAAGATGATCAGATTATGTTCTGAGGCATGACAATGTGATGTTTTGGAATAAATAGATGTTAAGTCTGGATATATGATAGATTGTTAGGTGCCATGATTACGATAGTGGTGTTGATGATTTTGTGTGTATAAAATGAGCATTTGCATGAGAAGAAGGTATCATTGGTTTGTGTTATAATTGGGAACAGGTCAGTGTACATTTCAGTTAATATAAATATCTCTGTTGTTGGTGCAATATACATTTTTGGTTATTTTATCGCTTGTATATTGTAATGTCATAACCAATTTGAGGTTAAGAAGTGGTAGTATCATCTCAAACAAACGAGCTCGAAATATCATCTTTGGTTCCTAGTAGAGGTTAGGGTATTGTTAGTACAAGGTCTTGCCGTAACTTCCAAAGCCATCTGGTATTAGTAGTAGTTAAGGTTCTGTCGCCAGGAGGCAGCAAGGGTGTTTAGATCTCTCTGTTTCGGCGGACATTTTTAACCCGTAGCATTGCCATGGAGGAAATACTGAGTCAAGGAGGATTGGATGCCGATAAGTTCGCCGTCTTAAGACAGCAGATATCGGACAATGAAAACAAAGAACAGGAGTATCTTGACATTGCTAATGCGTTTTTGGAGAGCATTTTGGCTATCCCCCAAAGGAATATGAAGCTGGAGATTCAAGTTGGATTGAAAAAATTGCAGGAGGCTTTCGATGCAGGGAGTACTAGTCGGAGATCCTGGAAGAAAGCCAGAGAGTTGCTGTTGCTTCAAAAAATGACCTTTCTTCAAGAGCGGAGGAATTGTCTCCGATATCTTCGGGAACAATTCCAGAGAACACTGAAAAGGAGGAATGGACAAGAGTTCAACCCAAGAAGAAGAGGAAACAACAGAGTAATGAAATTGAAAATACTCAGCAGCGAGTAGAAGAGCTTCAAACTGTGGTCATGAACCCTGCAAGAAAGGAAGAAGGGAAGAGGTCTAAACCAAGAAGGCGCCTTGAAGCTGTTCTTATTCAGCCAGCAAAAGACAGATCCTTTGCGGATGTACTTAAAGATATCCGTAGCAAGGTCAAACCAGAGGACAGTGGCGTGGACATTAAGTCAATTAGGAAGACCAGGTCTGGAGATGTTCTTCTTGAATTGAACAAATCTACGACGTGTGAGGGTCGAGAAAACCTCAACAAATCGTTGAGAGAGGCTCTTGGTCAGGATGAAGATGTCAGAAGTAGGGGGCTACTAGGAGTTCTGCCCCCCTCTTACCATTACTCCCACCTACTGTACATTCTCAGCCATGTTAAATAATTAATATTTCGCAAACCCATGGTCCGATTTTGACAAATGAGGTGTCGTTGGACTCGGGTTGACGCCCTCTTTCCAATGGAGCACTCATTTCAATCCCTAAATAAAACCTACCCCTAATAGGGGGTGAAATTGTAATTCTTTAGTGAAAGTCTCTTTTCAAATGCGACATGTATAAGGTGCGCTGCTAAAATGAACTTAAACGTTGTTGCTCATATCGCGCATGCGTTTTTCTGGCTGCCGCTATGGATGAACATTTTTGTTTTTTACGCATGCGCACTTGGGATTTTTGTAAGAGGGCGAGCTCTTTGAAAAAAATGATTGATAAGAAGGGGTTTTGGTGGTTAGGAGAGAACCAGATAGTCGCCTACTTTCCTACGAAGTTTGCCGATATCTCTCGAACGCAAGGTCGGATTTGGACGTGTGACGTGTCAAATCGCTTGTCTCGAAGCCCTATACATGTTATTAATAGGTTAAAGTTTTGAGAATGAGGGAAACAGGCTTTTGGGGGTAAAACCATGATTTTAGACTTTTTCCGATATGTCACGAATGCATGGTCGGATTTGGTCCTATGACATGTCAAATGGCTTGTCTCGAAACCCTCTTTATTTTTGTAATAGGTTAAAGTTTTTGAGAATGAGGAAAACAGAAATTTTTGTTGTAAAACTGTGATTTTAGACTTTCTGTTATATCTCACAAACCAATAACGCCAGAGACGTATACGAGGGGTCGTAGGACTCGGGGTGACGCCCTTCACCTCTCTCTCTCTTTCGAATATAGTATTTATGTTTTAAAAAATGCGAAAGGGCCTACGACACTTATGTTGAAAACATTTCAGTTTTTAAAACTTTTATTAAATTTGTCTAAAATGTTCATGACGAGTGGTTGTAGATAGAAAGAGACGATACCACTGGACACGTGTTTTAACGAAGCTATTACTGGCCACGGTGGTGATATACCAATACAGTATTCGCTATTTCAATGAGACGGCGGGTCGAGGGTTCGTTTTCTGATTTTTCCTATGATGGAATTCCTAATTCCTAAACCCCCTGAAGGGGGTCTTTAACGTGTAAACGATTATGAGTGACATGACAGATGATAATTCCTTGATTCGATGAAGTTGGCTTTAGATAGAACAAACAGAACTGGGTTATATGTTGCTTGAAGTGAGTATAGAAAACAAACTTGCTGGGGCAGACTGACAGGATGTGAATGTTATTTGAGCTTATTGGAATGCATTGACTTGACTTGACAACAGGGCAATGAAAAAAAGCACAGAGATGCTGAGGACACTTGAAGGTCAAACGATATGGCAACCATGGTGGGAGGGGGAAGCTAGGATAATGCCGTCGATCATGTTCAATGTTCAATGGATGAATTTATATTTAACGAAGCATTGTTCGGAGAGGGTCATGTGACGACTTGTTTTAAGGGTATTTATTTTTTCGATGTTTCCTATGGTGGACTCATTGATTGAAATAATCCAAAACTGCTAGGGCATAGCCTTGAGATTTTATAAACCGATAATGGGATTTTGACATACAAGGTCCTCCCAGAACCTGACATGATGTCATTCTTTTTATGGCTTATGAATTTCCCCAAAAAAGACCCAAAACAACAAGATCATGGACTTTTGCTTTTCTTAATATATTGCAAACCCATAATGTAAGATGTTTACTGTGAGTGACGAAATCTAGCTAGGTAAAGAAAGAATTATTGTAGGATATATGTATGGTGACTGACATGTCTTTGACCATTGAAACTTGTTTTCAGATCTGACTGTAGTACATAGGGAGTATAGGTTGTAGGCATGGATTGACAAACGGTGCACACAAAATTCAATTTGTCGATTCAAGAATTAAGAGTAGACTATCATTAATTAATTGGTTAAAGAGTGTAGCTAAAAATAAAAAAAATGGTGGCTACATTAAACTAAACTGAACCAAGTCGAATCAAACCCAACTGAACCAAACCAAGCCTAAAGCAAACCAAACCTAATCAAGAACAAGCCAAGGGCTTAAGTGTAAAACTTGTGGGGGAATGCAGTCATTGGCAATGTCCAAAGGAAGGGATAACGCTCTACCTCTAGAGGGTAAGGTAAAGCTAGCGCATGGTGCTAATGCATATTCCCAAGTACATGAACCACACACACACACAACTATCCTATGCTGTTTTTATGAGTTAACTGTTAAAACTTACTCAGTGGTTACTGAGCAAGATGGTCGCTACACACAACAAGCTTTAAATACTCGAGGCTAATAATCTATACACACACACACACACACACGCTTGTTCTAAACTAAACTGTCTTGCTGGCAGTGCTCACACAGTAGGCAAATGACAGAAATGCTTGGCTAACAGAAATACAATCATTTTCGTTTGTCTAATGTTACCAGCTAACCATTACATGCTATAGTGGTGAGCACATGTGCCTCTTGCACTGGAGATCGTAACTCGATTTCTAGCTCTAAGGCCTAGAATGAATCAAACTAAGAAAGAAGGGTATGGTGACGCAGTGGTTAAACTGTTAGCCTTTCACTAAGGTAGACTAGGGTTTGATTTTAGGTTAATATACATGTCATAAACAAACAAACAAACAAACAAAAAAGCAGAGATAATGTTTAAAACTGATTACACTTGTCTCTTTTCAAATTATTACTTAGATGGCAAATACAAAGGTGGACTGGGTTTGATATACAGTTAGTGCTGCCTATCGCATACTAGCATGTAAGAAAGCCAAACAAGCAAAAGGCGTAGGTAGAGCAGTGGTAAAATCGCTATGTGTAGAGAACTACCTAACGGTTTTATGAACTGGCAATGCTATGTCGCATAAACAGTGCAGGATACAATCCAGCAACCATAATTTTTATCTTGTGGAGCAGAGAAAAACATATATAGAGAGAGAGATATAGAAAGCTTGTGTATGTATGGGTAGCATTGATTGTTTGACCAGAGAAAATACGATGAGGTAGGGTGGGGAAAGGGAGAATTAACACTTATATATGAATGGTAAATAGTATTTTTGTTTTTTTCAATAGTTTTGTTTTTCAAATGCATTGGTAGATAGCCGTTATTTTGTAAAACATTCTTACTTGCAGTAGTAATAAGACTCTATGGTTCTGCTAACACATAGATAGACTGTATTATTGCCATGGTCAAGCACTCACATTAAGATCATTTACAAAATCATAAAATGAAAAATAAAAAATCTTGTTTTGGAAATATCGATTTTTTTCAACATACACAAAATAAATATATAAAAAAATTTGTAAACAGCAAAATGGAAAATCCATGTTTCCATATAGACAAAATTTAAAAACCTTAAACGGACATTTAAGAAAATATATGCAAATGGGAAATTGACAAATGTGTAAATATGAAAATGGAAAAATCCTTGTTTCCATATCATGAAATTGAAAAACATCAAACTGTCATTTTAAAAAAATGCAAATGGAAAATTGACAAATTGCAATGTGTGAAATGTGAAATTGAACAAATGGCTATCATTATTTAAAAATAAAAGAACATGGTGCTCTATGGTTGAGGTGTGAATCAAACCCTCTCTACTTATTTGGACCACCCGAGACTGAGTAGACTAGTTTTAGTTGTCATGCAGCTTTTAAAAGTTTGTGTTAAATCTAGGAATTGAACCCAAGAGCTTGTAGGGGAGATCCAAGGTTATAATAAGTTAAACAGATAGCCTTGAATGTAAGTGTGGTAGCTATATAGAGATGAGACGTTTCGCTCGGGTGAGGGAGGCATGGAGATCTGCATCAAACCAGTCAAAGACTGACGACTCAAACAACAACATGCAGAGCTCACCAAAATAATGTTGTGTAACGGTAAATGTTAGTCAACGAACAGTAATGCATTACTAAAACCTATGACACGATACCTAATAGCTTTTCTAAAATTATTTTAAAATGCCTTTAACCCTATATTAAACACCCAGTTCACAAGACTCATAACTGCAAGGTTATGGTCAAACAAAACAAAATCTATATTTCAAAACAAACAAGTGGTTTAGTCAATGTATACTGGAAAAAGTTTTATAAACACTCAAGTCCACAAAAATAATTAAATTAGTAACTGTCAGGTTGACCGAGTGGTTATGGTGTTTGACTTAAGTTCAAATTTTCTGTACAAGAAAGCAAGGGTTCGAATCCCTTACCTGATATAACTATTGCCTCAACATGGCTTGACCACACTGTATTATTGTGTACTCGGTACACAAACCATAGATAGAGTGTATTGTTTAAGGTCACTCTCTTTGCGAACATAGTCAGTGACTGTTGATGGTTAACAATTGCATTAATAGTGGGACATAGGGATAGCAATTAAGAAAAACAGACAATACACATACACTATTTTTATTTATTTAATGTAAGTACTTGTACAATAGTTATATACAAACTACAACTCTCCTTTGTCTATAACTATCTAGTCCTTTTCGATCCTCTTGCATATCAAGGGCAGATGACTTTGTAGTTCAGCCCCTTAAAACAACAACAACACTACTTCTTGCATAGTCTGTGATGTTGATGACTCTTGAGGCGTGGAAGATGGATACAACATAACTTTTACAACAGGGGTTAAACGTTGCTCAACAAACAATGCACTATTTTGAGTAGCAACATCTTTCTCTTGTACTAACTTTTTAGCATTCTGATGATTTTTTTGTCAACACCATCAGTGTTTTGTCTGGAGCACTACATTGATGATCACTCACACTTAAAACCACACCATTTCTACTTTTCATATTGCCTCGACATTTTGTTGACCTCTGTTTTGAGCATTGCCAGAATATTATTCCTTTTGCATTTTGTCGTCTATAGTTATAAGAGTAGCCTTTATAGAGTACACGTTGATTACCTCGGTTAGTTGTAGTAAGTTCCAAAGTAGTAACTAACCGGTTAGTATGATTTGCACACTACAAAGGTTATCTCTGTTCTGGTAATAGAATTATTTAGCGTTGGCTTTTATATTTAATATGTACAGTTTAAAGTGATAGAAAAGTGGTAGAAACGTGGTAGCAAAGTGTAGACAATTGGTAACATAGTGGTAGAAAAGTGGTAGCAAAGTGGTAGAAAAGTGGTAGAAAAGTGGCAGAAAAGTAGTAGAAAAGGGGTAGCAAAGTGGTAGAAAAGTGGTAGCAAACTAGAAAAGTGGTAGAAAAGTGGCAGAAAAGTAGTAGAAAAGTGGTAGCAAAGTGGTAGAAAAGTGGTAGCAAACTAGAAAAGTGGTAGCAAAGTGGTAGAAAATATTACATGTATTGTTAAGAAATAGTTTAAGCGGTTACATGGATTCAATACACTATAATTTTAGCATTACGAAGCTCATTTTCTATATCCAAAAGTTCTTCCTCATATTTAGTATGACCAGCCTGTTTACAGGTATGCAAGTACTGAAGCCGCTGGATTAGCTTACTGGGATTGTTCCAGTAAACAAATTTAACAAATGATTTTTTTGGGTGTAAACCATTATCATCATCATTATCATCATTATCATTATAATCATCATCATCATCATGGTTATCATCATCAATATAATTATCATCAATATAATCATCATCACTATTACTATCTAATCCTTTTTGTTCATCTTGCAATGCAACAACCTTTGGCATAGTTTGTGTTGTCTTTGATAGTGTTAGAGGTTTTTTAGACGTTAACGACTGTCCTAACATGTCTTTTTCAGGAGATAATAAATGCTCTTTAACAAACAAAGCACTATCTTGAGCCACACTATTTTTTTCTTGGTCTTGCTTTTTTTACCTTGGTTAGAGTATTTTGTCCATTTAAATGAGTATTATTTTGAGATTTACAATGATGATCGATTGAAATAAGTATGTTGGAGCCTTTTGTCTTAATCGTTCCTCGACACTTTTTAGATCGTTGTTTCGAACAGCACCAAATAACAGTTCCATTTTTATTAGTTCTTTTTACAATATATGCATATCCTTTATAGTAAGCACATGGCTTACCATAGCTAGTCGTTGATACTTCCATGTCAATTGTTAAGCATAAACTAATCTCTAGTAAAGTTAACTCGATAATAAAAATGATTGTTTGTAGTATGTGCAGTTTAAAGTAAGAGCAAAAGTGAGAGTCAAATGGTAGAAAAGTGTTAGCAAAGTGGTGGAAGAGTGGTAGCAGTTTATAGTAGTCATGATCTTTTTTTACCAGAATGTGATTTGAGTAAATGTAATTTCTAATCCTTAGCAGTGAGTAGTCAGTTAGTCTTGGTTCAGACAAGCGTAAACAGTTCTCCAATGAATCAGAGATCAAGATTTTCATTATGAAACATTTGTGTAACTAATTAGGTATCGGTACTTGATAGCTTTACACATGAACAAAAATTCCAACATATCTGACATGAATTACATGATTTGAAAGTTGACAAAGAATATCCAATCAACCATTGTAGTTACAATGTCAAACACAAAAAGACAAAATCAGCATGAACTTTTAAGTTACAGGAAAATTCTATGAAATAGACTATGCAGGAAATTTGGAAATACACATCAGAAGTTTGCAACACCATCCTTCTAGCCTATATAAATTATCGACATGGAAAGTGTGCACCGCCCCTAACATTAAACCAATTTATCAATAACACAAGTCAACAATCAAAACATTTTGTGTTGAGTCTATCATTTAATGCATATATTCTGTCTACATTGAACAGTAACAAAAAAAAAAAAAAAAAAAAAAAACGCCATTCATAATTAATTAAGTTTGCTTTAATTCTTTATGTAATGATATATACATATTTAAAGTTTTGGCTGACTGTTCAGGGTGAATCGACTTTGAACACATAAGAGAGGGAATATTTTAAGACTTAACTTCAGCTCACCTAACATAACCTAAATTTACCTAACCTAACCTTGTCATATAGGTAAAAAACGGGTCAAGCTATGCTTTCGACTACCGAGTTTCAGCTACTTTTCAAGGTTACTCTCCCGAACATTGCCGGAGACTGCTGATAAACATCTATGTTCCCACGGCGGCGGCGCGCAACGACTTACATGACACGCATCCCCCTTTTCATTGATCCCCGTTGATTTGTCCCTTTGGACTGGTCCCTGTTGACTAGCCCCTTTTGGACGGGCCCTTTTTGAATGGAGTCTTTTTTGACGGGTCCCTTTGGACCAGGGACCCAGGGACCCGTCAAAAATGACTCCATTCAAAAAGGGCCCGTCCAAAAGGGGCTAGTCAACAGGGACCAGTCCAAAGGGACAAATCAACAGGGATCAATGAAAAGGGGGATGCGTGTCATGTAAGTCGTTGCGCGCCGCCGCCGTGGGAACATAGATGTTTATCAGCAGTCTCCGGCAATGTTCGGGAGAGTAACCTTGAAAAGTAGCTGAAACTCGGTAGTCGAAAGCATAGCTTGACCCGTTTCTTACCTATATGACAAGGTTAGGTTAGGTAAATTTAGGTTATGTTAGGTGAGCTGAAGTTAAGTCTTAAAATATTCCCTCTCTTATGTGTTCAAAGTCGATTCACCCTGAACAGTCAGCCAAAACTTTAAATATGTATATATCATTACATAAAGAATTAAAGCAAACTTAATTAATTATGAATGGCGTTTTTTTTTTTTTTTTTTTTTTTGTTACTGTTCAATGTAGACAGAATATATGCATTAAATGATAGACTCAACACAAAATGTTTTGATTGTTGACTTGTGTTATTGATAAATTGGTTTAATGTTAGGGGCGGTGCACACTTTCCATGTCGATAATTTATATAGGCTAGAAGGATGGTGTTGCAAACGTCTGATGTGTATTTCCAAATTTCCTGCATAGTCTATTTCATAGAATTTTCCTGTAACTTAAAAGTTCATGCTGATTTTGTCTTTGTGTGTTTGACATTGTAACTACAATGGTTGATTGGATATTCTTTGTCAACTTTCAAATCATGTAATTCATGTCAGATATGTTGGAATTTTTGTTCATGTGTAAAGCTATCAAGTACCGATACCTAATTAGTTACACAAATGTTTC
Organism: Meconema thalassinum; assembly: GCA_946902985.2. NCBI lineage: Eukaryota > Metazoa > Arthropoda > Insecta > Orthoptera > Tettigoniidae > Meconema > Meconema thalassinum. Next base: position 1,467,394,816 of record OX336389.2, on the reverse strand, counting down.
ATAATGAAAATCTTGATCTCTGATTCATTGGAGAACTGTTTACGCTTGTCTGAACCAAGACTAACTGACTACTCACGGCTAAGGATTAGAAATTACATTTACTCAAATCACATTCTGGTAAAAAAGATCATGACTACTATAAACTGCTACCACTCTTCCACCACTTTGCTAACACTTTTCTACCATTTGACTCTCACTTTTGCTCTTACTTTAAACTGCACATACTACAAACAATCATTTTTATTATCGAGTTAACTTTACTAGAGATTAGTTTATGCTTAACAATTGACATGGAAGTATCAACGACTAGCTATGGTAAGCCATGTGCTTACTATAAAGGATATGCATATATTGTAAAAAGAACTAATAAAAATGGAACTGTTATTTGGTGCTGTTCGAAACAACGATCTAAAAAGTGTCGAGGAATGATTAAGACAAAAGGCTCCAACATACTTATTTCAATCGATCATCATTGTAAATCTCAAAATAATACTCATTTAAATGGACAAAATACTCTAACCAAGGTAAAAAAAGCAAGACCAAGAAAAAAATAGTGTGGCTCAAGATAGTGCTTTGTTTGTTAAAGAGCATTTATTATCTCCTGAAAAAGACATGTTAGGACAGTCGTTAACGTCTAAAAAACCTCTAACACTATCAAAGACAACACAAACTATGCCAAAGGTTGTTGCATTGCAAGATGAACAAAAAGGATTAGATAGTAATAGTGATGATGATTATATTGATGATAATTATATTGATGATGATAACCATGATGATGATGATGATTATAATGATAATGATGATAATGATGATGATAATGGTTTACACCCAAAAAATCATTTGTTAAATTTGTTTACTGGAACAATCCCAGTAAGCTAATCCAGCGGCTTCAGTACTTGCATACCTGTAAACAGGCTGGTCATACTAAATATGAGGAAGAACTTTTGGATATAGAAAATGAGCTTCGTAATGCTAAAATTATAGTGTAATGTATCCATGTAACCGCTTAAACTATTTCTTAACAACACATGTAATATTTTCTACCACTTTGCTACCACTTTTCTAGTTTGCTACCACTTTTCTACCACTTTGCTACCACTTTTCTACTACTTTTCTGCCACTTTTCTACCACTTTTCTAGTTTGCTACCACTTTTCTACCACTTTGCTACCCCTTTTCTACTAATTTTCTGCCACTTTTCTACCACTTTTCTACCACTTTGCTACCACTTTTCTACCACTATGTTACCAATTGTCTACACTTTGCTACCACGTTTCTACCACTTTTCTATCACTTTAAACTGTACATATTAAATATAAAAGCCAACGCTAAATAATTCTATTACCAGAACAGAGATGACCTTTGCAGTGTGCAAATCATACTAACCGGTTAGTTACTACTTTGGAACTTACTACAACTAACCGAGGTAATCAACGTGTACTCTATAAAGGCTACTCTTATAACTATAGACGACAAAATGTAAAAGGAATAATATTCTGGCAATGCTCAAAACAGAGGTCAACAAAATGTCGAGGCAATATGAAAAGTAGAAATGGTGTGGTTTTAAGTGTGAGTGATCATCAATGTAGTGCTCCAGACAAAACACTGATGGTGTTGACAAAAAAATCATCAGAATGCTAAAAAGTTAGTACAAGAGAAAGATGTTGCTACTCAAAATAGTGCATTGTTTGTTGAGCAACGTTTAACCCCTGTTGTAAAAGTTATGTTGTATCCATCTTCCACGCCTCAAGAGTCATCAACATCACAGACTATGCAAGAAGTAGTGTTGTTGTTGTTTTAAGGGGCTGAACTACAAAGTCATCTGCCCTTGATATGCAAGAGGATCGAAAAGGACTAGATAGTTATAGACAAAAGAGAGTTGTAGTTTGTATATAACTATTGTACAAGTACTTACATTAAATAAATAAAAATAGTGTATGTGTATTGTCTGTTTTTCTTAATTGCTATCCCTATGTCCCACTATTAATGCAATTGTTAACCATCAACAGTATCTGACTATGTTCACAAAGAGAGTGACCTTAAACAATACACTCTATCTATGGTTTGTGTACCGAGTACACAATAATACAGTGTGGTCAAGCCATGTTGAGGCAATAGTTATATCAGGTAAGGGATTCGAACCCTTGCTTTCTTGTACAGAAAATTTGAACTTAAGTCAAACACCATAACCACTCGGTCAACCTGACAGTTACTAATTTAATTATTTTTGTGGACTTGAGTGTTTATAAAACTTTTTCCAGTATACATTGATTAAACCACTTGTTTGTTTTGAAATATAGATTTTGTTTTGTTTGACCATAACATTGCAGTTATGAGTCTTGTGAACTGGGTGTTTAATATAGGGTTAAAGGCATTTTAAAATTATTTTAGAAAAGCTCTTAGGTATCGTGTCATAGGTTTTAGTAATGCATTACTGTTCGTTGACTAACATTTACCGTTACACAACATTATTTTGGTGAGCTCTGCATGTTGTTGTTTGAGTCGTCAGTCTTTGACTGGTTTGATGCAGATCTCCATGCCTCCCTCACCCGAGCGAAACGTCTCATCTCTATATAGCTACCACACTCTACATTCAAGGCTATCTGTTTAACTTATTATAACCTTGGATCTCCCCTACAAGCTCTTGGGTTCAATTCCTAGATTTAACACAAACTTTTAAAAGCAGCATGACAACTAAAACTAGTCTACTCAGTCTCGGGTGGTCCAAATAAGTAGAGAGGGTTTGATTCACACCTCAACCATAGAGCACCATGTTCTTTTTTTTTAATAATGATAGCCATTTGTTCAATTTCACATTTCACACATTGCAATTTGTCAATTTTCCATTTGCATTTTTTTAAAATGACAGTTTGATGTTTTGCAATTTTATGATATGGAAACAAGGATATTTCCATTTTCATATTTACACATTTGTCAATTTCCCATTTGCATATATTTTCTTAAATGTCCGTTTAAGGTTTTTAAATTTTGTCTATATGGAAACATGGATTTTCCATTTTGCTGTTTACAATTTTTTTATATATTTATTTTGTGTATGTTGAAAAAAATCGATATTTCCAAAACAAGATTTTTTATTTTTCATTTTATGATTTTGTAAATGATCTTAATGTGAGTGCTTGACCATGGATTTTCCATTTTGCTGGTTACAAATTTTTTATATATTTATTTTGTGTATGTTGAAAAACGATATTTCCAAAACAAGATTTTTTATTTTTCATTTTATGATTTTGTAAATGATCATAATGTGAGTGCTTGACCATGGCAATAATGCAGTCTATCTATGTGTTAGCAGAACCATAGAGTCTTATTACTACTGCAAGTAAGAATGTTTTACAAAATAACGGCTATCTACCAATGCATTTGAAAAACAAAACTATTGAAAAAAACAAAAATACTATTTACCATTCATATAAAAGTGTTAATTCTCCCTTTCCCCACCCTACCTCATCGTATTTTCTCTGGTCAAACAATCAATGCTACCCATACATACTCAAGCTTTCTATATCTCTCTCTATATATATGTTTTTCTCTGCTCCACAAGATAAAAATTATGGTTGCTGGATTGTATCCTGCACTGTTTATGCGACATACCATTGCCAGTTCTTAAACCGTTAGGTAGTTCTCTACACATAGCGATTTTACCACTGCTCTACCTACGCCTTTTGCTTGTTTGGCTTTCTTACAGGCTAGTATGCGATAGGCAGCATTAACTGTATATCAAACCCAGTCCACCTTTGTATTTGCAATCTAAGTAATAATTTGAAAAGAGACAAGTGTAATCAGTTTTAAACATTATCTCTGCTTTTTTGTTTGTTTGTTTGTTTATGACATGTATATTAACCTAAAATCAAACCCTAGTCTACCTTAGTGAAAGGCTAACAGTTTAACCACTGCGTCACCATACCCTTCTTTCTTAGTTTGATTCATTCTAGGCCTTAGAGCTAGAAATCGAGTTACGATCTCCAGTGCAAGAGGCACATGTGCTCACCACTATAGCATGTAATGGTTAGCTGGTAACATTAGACAAACGAAAATGATTGTATTTCTGTTAGCCAAGCATTTCTGTCATTTGCCTACTGTGTGAGCACTGCCAGCAAGACAGTTTAGTTTAGAACAAGCGTGTGTGTGTGTGTGTGTGTGTGTGTGTATAGATTATTAGCCTCGAGTATTTGAAGCTTGTTGTGTGTAGCGACCATCTTGCTCAGTAACCACTGAGTAAGTTTTAACAGTTAACTCATAAAAACAGCATAGGATAGCTGTGTGTGTGTGTGGTTCATGTACTTGGGAATATGCATTAGCACCATGCGCTAGCTTTACCTTACCCTCTAGAGGTAGAGCGTTATCCCTTCCTTTGGACATTGCCAATGACTGCATTCCCCCACAAGTTTTACACTTAAGCCCTTGGCTTGTTCTTGATTAGGTTTGGTTTGCTTTAGGCTTGGTTTGGTTCAGTTGGGTTTGATTCGACTTGGTTCAGTTTAGTTTAATGTAGCCACCATTTTTTTTATTTTTAGCTACACTCTTTAACCAATTAATTAATGATAGTCTACTCTTAATTCTTGAATCGATAAATTGAATTTTGTGTGCACCGTTTGTCAATCCATGCCTACAACCTATACTCCCTATGTACTACAGTCAGATCTGAAAACAAGTTTCAATGGTCAAAGACGTGTCAGTCACCATACATATATCCTACAATAATTCTTTCTTTACCTAGCTAGATTTCGTCACTCACAGTAAACATCTTACATTATGGGTTTGCAATATATTAAGAAAAGCAAAAGTCCATGATCTTGTTGTTTTGGGTCTTTTTTGGGGAAATTCATAAGCCATAAAAAGAATGACATCATGTCAGGTTCTGGGGGGACCTTGTATGTCAAAATCCCATTATCGGTTTATAAAATCTCAAGGCTATGCCCTAGCAGTTTTGGATTATTTCAATCAATGAGTCCACCATAGGAAACATCGAAAAAATAAATACCCTTAAAACAAGTCGTCACATGACCCTCTCCAAACAATGCTTCGCAAAATATAAATGCATCCATTGAACATTGAACATGATCGACGACATCATCCTAGCTTCCCCCTCCCACCATGGTTGCCATATCGTTTGACCTTCAAGTGTCCTCAGCATCTCTGTGCTTTTTTTCATTGCCCTGTTGTCAAGTCAAGTCAATGCATTCCAATAAGCTCAAATAACATTCACATCCTGTCAGTCTGCCCCAGCAAGTTTGTTTTCTATACTCACTTCAAGCAACATATAACCCAGTTCTGTTTGTTCTATCTAAAGCCAACTTCATCGAATCAAGGAATTATCATCTGTCATGTCACTCATAATCGTTTACACGTTAAAGACCCCCTTCAGGGGGTTTAGGAATTAGGAATTCCATCATAGGAAAAATCAGAAAACGAACCCTCGACCCGCCGTCTCATTGAAATAGCGAATACTGTATTGGTATATCACCACCGTGGCCAGTAATAGCTTCGTTGAAACACGTGTCCAGTGGTATCGTCTCTTTCTATCTACAACCACTCGTCATGAACATTTTAGACAAATTTAATAAAAGTTTTAAAAACTGAAATGTTTTCAACATAAGTGTCGTTAGGCCCTTTCGCATTTTTTAAAACATAAATACTATATTCGAAAGAGAGAGAGGTGAGGGGCGTCACCCCGAGTCCTACGACCCCTCGTATACGTCTCTGGCGTTATTGGTTTGTGAGATATAACAGAAAGTCTAAAATCACAGTTTTACAACAAAAAATTCTGTTTTCCTCATTCTCAAAAACTTTAACCTATTACAAAAATAAAGAGGGTTTCGAGACAAGCCATTTGACATGTCATAGGACCAAATCCGACCATGCATTCGTGACATATCGGAAAAAGTCTAAAATCATGGTTTTACCCCCAAAAGCCTGTTTCCCTCATTCTCAAAACTTTAACCTATTAATAACATGTATAGGGCTTCGAGACAAGCGATTTGACACGTCACACGTCCAAATCCGACCTTGCGTTCGAGAGATATCGGCAAACTTCGTAGGAAAGTAGGCGACTATCTGGTTCTCTCCTAACCACCAAAACCCCTTCTTATCAATCATTTTTTTCAAAGAGTGCGCATGCGTAAAAAACAAAAATGTTCATCCATAGCGGCAGCCAGAAAAACGCATGCGCGATATGAGCAACAACGTTTAAGTTCATTTTAGCAGCGCACCTTATACATGTCGCATTTGAAAAGAGACTTTCACTAAAAAATTACAATTTCACCCCCTATTAGGGGTAGGTTTTATTTAGGGATTGAAATGAGTGCTCCATTGGAAAGAGGGCGTCAACCCGAGTCCAACGACACCTCATTTGTCAAAAGCGGACCATGGGTTTGCGAAATATTAATTATTTAACATGGCTGAGAATGTACAGTAGGTGGGAGTAATGGTAGGAGGGGGGCAGAACTCCTAGTAGCCCCCTACTGTCAGAACTTTGACCCCCCGAATAACTCTGGAGGTGCGGGACTTTGACTGCATCACGACTATTGCAGATGTGGAGGAGGCGGTCAGACGGGACATTTAAACACTTAGCGGAGAAGTCAAAATCTTTGTCACGGAACCCAATAGCAGAAGTCAGAAAATGGCTATTATACATTTAGCAGAGCAAGATGCCGGTAAACTTCTGGAAGAGGGGAGAATGAAAGTGGGATGGATATATGGTAGGGTAAGGGAGAGAGCAATGGTAACTCTGTTTCCGTTGTTTGTCATATGGACATCTTGCAAGGAATTGTAATGGCCCTGATAGGAGCAAACTCTGTTACAAGTGTGGAGATGCCAGACATAAAGCATCAGACTGTAAAGGTGAAGCACGATGTGTGCTATGCACGGAGAAGGAGGTTCATGACACCAAACGGAACCATGTTCCCGGTTCAGGCGCCTGTATAGTGTTTAGGGATGCTCTCGAGAAGGTTAAAATCGGCAAAAAATGGTGAGAGTTCTTCAAGGAAATGTTCACAAAAGTTTGACTGCCAATGATCTCTTGACGCAATTGGCATTTGAAATGGAAGTGGATATTTTTCTCCTGAGTGAGCAATATCAGAACAGGGACCATCATGGGTGGTTTGCGGACAACCTTGGAACAGCCGCAATTTTCATTCCGGATCTGGGAAAATATCCAGTGACAGATCAAGGTTCTAAGGATGGTTTCGTCTGGGTTAAGAATGGCACGCTTACGTACGTGAGCTGTTACTTCACTCCGAACGAGCCCATTGCTGATTTCCAGAACAAGTTGGATAGCCTTGAGGACACATTGCGTGGTATGGGAAATAACCTTATTGTAGCTGGAGATTTCAATGCCAAGGCCTTGGAATGGGGTATGCCGGATGTAGATTCCAGAGGACGTCGTATACTGGAAATGGCTGCAAGGTTGGGATTGTCGACCGTAAATGTTGGAAATACGCCTACCTTTCGACGACCTGGCTGCAATGGAACCATACCAGATGTGACTTTAGCTTCAGACGATTTTTTGTGAATAATATCTGAATGGCGGGTGATTGAGGACTACACAGGAAGCGATCATCAGTATGTTACTTTCTGTGTACTTCAGCAAAATCGACAACAAAGCGCTGTCATACGCAAACCATCATACTGGAATCCCACAAATATGGATAAAGAAAAGTTCTGTGAGGTAATACAGAGAGGAATGGTGAAAGTTGAAACGAGTTGCTTTTCATTTGAGGGGAGAGAGGCGGCGGAGAAAAAATGAAGAAAGAAGAAGTCTGAATGACTAAGTAAGCAAGACATCACCCTGAAGTAATGCGAGAGCGGTTCCGGGGTGATGAACACATCGTGGGAAAAGGGAGGTGGTTTTTAGTGGGTAAGAATCCCACACTACTGTGGAGTGCGGACCCTTCACATGTGTCTTTTGAAGATTTTCCACAGTCCCTCGTAAAAAAAAAGTCTGGATATATGCTGATGTAGAAAGAGACGTTTAAGAAAACTCAAGAAGAAAAGAAAGGAGCAGAAGAATATTAAGCTTTGTGAGGGGTATTTTCATTATGAAGATAGTTGTGGATACTGAACAAGAGATGCAGGTAAAGGAAGATTGCTTACATGTAGACAAACAAGTAATAACAGTATTGTATTTCCTATTTCTTTGCGTATTTAACGCTATATACACCCCCGAAGATTATTATATTATTTGAGGGAAGAGATTAGTTACATTGATTGCCCAACGGTAGAAGGAAGGGATTAGTTACATTGACGCACCAACGTGTGACTGGACAAAGGAAACACCAATAACGATCCCAACATTAAATACTATTTGAATTAGTTTCATTGACGCCCAACTCGGAAGCGAATCTTTATTTAGTATAAAACAAAGTCCCCGATGCTTGGATGTAACGGGTAATCTCGAGAACCTCTGGATGGATTTTGATGCAGTTTTCACCATTCTGTAAATGATATCTTGAGGATGAGTTCTGTAGAAAATATTTTTTTATGATCAAAGAAAGCCGAGCAGTAACAATTTCAGTGAAAAACTGGCGTCCAAGCGCTTTGTAAGCTTACGCTGGGCTAACCGTTAAAAATATCTAAATACTATGAGTGTAGGAAATGTTCAGCATGAAATGTTCTACAAAATATTCCACGAGGTATATCTCTATCGTCAATATATTTTCCACTATAAGTGTTTTTACGTTTTCATTTCTTCCCACCATGCCCATTCAAATACTGGGGCGACAGTTGACGAGCTAGCTAAGGGCGACTCTATCACCCCTGTTGCAGCCTAACTAGCGGGCGAACCTATTACCCCAGATACAACCAGCTGCAAACCGCCGAGTCGTGTTGAGTTAAGACTTCAGAGAAGGGTGGTTGTATTTGGAGTTTCCCTGAAAGTGCAACTATGCTTTTCTTCATTTCGCCTGTGAACTTTCCGTTCCGCAAAATACACAGTCAAGTTAAGATTGGACGGAAGGGGGATTTGTGTTTCATGCACCTCGCCTTGGAAGTGCAACTCTTCATTTCGCCTGTGAACTTTCCGTTCCGCAAAATACACAGTTAAGTTAAGATTGGACGGAAGGGGGATTTGTGATTCATGCACCTCGCCATTCCCTGGAAGTGCAACTCGGCTTTTCTTCATTTCGCCTGTGAACTTTTCGTCCCGCAAAATACACAGTCTAGTTAAGATTGTACTGAAGGGGGATTTGTGTTTCATGCACCTCGCCCTGGAAGTGCAACTCTTCATTTCGCCTATGAACTTTTCGTTGCGCAAAATACACATTCAATTTAAGATTGGACGGAAGGGGGTTGGTTCCTCAGTTTAGGGGCTGCGACAACGCGGTCATGTAGCACCGTGTACTTTGGGTGTGTGTATAATCTGTCTGATAACCGGTGTTAATTGTACGGAAGGGGGATTTGTGTTCCATGCCCCTCGACAATCTTAAATTACGTCTGCCAAGAATTTGTTGTAATTAATAGTCCAGTCAGTGATTTTAAGCCATCATGCCGAGATGTAAAACAGATACAGGTCATAGTTCATTGGCATCGAAAAAAAAGCGCTTATCACGTAACAATGAAACAGAGCAATAAATAATTTCTCGATTGTCACAAAAGAAAGAAAGACTTCGTCCTCGGCTCCTTCAAACCGATGCTCAAGAAAAACACCGTCTGAACTACGATCAGAAACAAGCTTATGGCACCATCATATCTAGCATCACTAAGAAGGAAGGTAAGATATTTTTTCTCGATGCCCCTGGAGGCACAGACAAAACGTTCTTGATTAATTTGTTGCTCGCCAAAGTGAGGTCTGGTGGTAATATTGCTCTTGCCGTCGCATCATCTGGAATTGCAGCCACTCTTTTGGAAGGGGGAAGAACAGCACATGCAACATTTAAACTTCCTTTGAAAGTCAGCAGTAATGATGGAAGCGTACGCAATATTTCAAAACAAAGTAACATTACAGTTTAATCCAAAATTGTTCTTTAGTTGTATGGGATGAGCTACAATGTCGCACAAAACGTCCGTTGAAGCTGTAGTCAGGACCTTGCGTGATCTAAGGAATCGGAACACACCTATGGGTGGCTGCACAGTTTTGTTCGCCGGAGATTTTCGTCAAATCTTACCAGTTGTTACCAGAGGTACGAGAGCCGACGAAGTGAACGCTTCATTTAAAAGATCTTACATCTGGCCGTATATAACAAAATTGGCACTCAAAACTAACATGAGAGTACTCTTGTCTTCAGAAGATAATAGTCTGTTTGCTAATTTGTTACTTGGAGTTCGAAATGGAGATTTACCGGTCATTGACGGGAAAATTACCCTCCGTCAAGATTTCTTTGTTTTAGTAAGCAGCATTCAAGAATTGATTGATAGCGTTTATCCTCAAATCCATGACCTATCTAACAAGTCTCATCCATGGTTTAAAGGAAGAGCAATATTATCGCCGACAAACGGAACAAGTTGTGAAAATGAATGACTTGGTGTTCTCCAAATTCACTGCCCAGGCTCAAGTATATTACTCAGTAGACGCAGTAGTCGATAGTGAAGAATCTGTTCATTGCCCTACAGATTTCCTAAATTCTTTACTTCCTTCTGGCTTGCCACAACACAAGCTTATTTTAAAAGTGGGAGTGCCTATTATATTGCTACGTAATTTACACCCACCAAAGTTATGCAGTGGGACGCGATTGGTAGTGAAAACTTTGAAAAACTGTTTCATTGAAGCGACTATCTTAACTAGCTGTGGTACAGGAGAAACTGTCTTAGCACCCAGAATCCCTATGATTCCTTCAGATTTGCCTTATCATTTCAAACGAGTAGAATTCCCAGTAAGAGTCTGCTTTGACATGACTATAAACAAAGCGCAGGGTCAGACACTTAGCGTGAGTGGAGTTGATCTCAGTGGAGAATGTTTTTCTCATGGACAGCTTTACGTGTCTCTATCGCGTGTTACATCAAACCGAAATCTTTCCGTGTTCACTGCTGGAGGGAAAACGACTAATGTCGTATACAAGGAAATCTTATAAGACCTCGGTTAAAAGTTGCCTATCACCTTGCATTCATAACTGTTCCCGGGCGAAGCCGGGGCGGGTTGCTAGTATTATTATTAGAAAGAAAATAAGTTTACCAATTTATGGTTAAATAATGTTTCATATCTTATATCAGAATCCATTCTTGTCGCTGTACAGCAGAGCTCTGCATATCCTCCGAACTAAATTCTCAACACTATTAATTTCAGTGTTTGAGACCTTGTTTGAGTCAACACAAACTCTACACCGGTTCCATGGAGACCACTAATATTGAGGCTATTTGGTATCCAAAACATGCATTATTCCTCGTTCCTCTTTATTTCTAAGATTAGGCTATTAAATGTAGAACTGGTTTCCATGCATCCTGGACCGAACGCTGCAATTATTGAATTTTAGATTCCGCTAGCAATCTAAAAGATTTCTTGTTTGAAGCCCGTCGCAACTAGTGTGATGAACATAAGTGTTGTTATATCGTTTCACTGTTAGTTTATGGGCCCGCAACCAGTATACATGGTACCCTGACTTTACTCATTGCACATGTCTCAGCTTTACACTCTGCAGCTCTTCAACACTCGGGAAACCTTCAGGGATCATACGCACAATAACACAGTTCAACTGTAACCACCACCTCATGACTTGCTAATACCAGTAGAAAGAAACACCCTGGCAGGGCATAATATATCCCCGTCGCAGTTTCCAGTCACTGCTTACAATCTAAAGTCATTTTCCCAAAGCTGTAACCATTGTGCTAGACGGAAATAGAAATGAAGAAACGATACAGTGTGTATTATTTCGTGTGGCCTCATGTTGTGCGATTGAGGTGTCCAAGTCAAACACTGCTGCGCAGTGAATCTTGCGGCAGCTTTGGCTGTTGATGGCCCAGCAAATGTGTTTCCTCGACCGCTGTCACCGCAAGTAGCTTGTGTACTGCTAGGAAAAACCTTTGTGCTTCATGTTTATGTAACAAGCGGAACCGTAAAGGGTGATGGGTACCTTCAGGTTTGCTTCTAAATGGAGCACCATCTCTGTGAGTAATCGCACATAAAACATTGCTACTACAGATCCGGCTTCTTTGGTGATGATATCGTTAATTTCTTTTCCCCAACTTCCTTGTATTTATATTCCTTCTTCCACAACACGGCGTAACGGTGCGCGTTAAATCACTCACCACGACTGTGATGGGGAGCTGCAGCGAACCCGGCGGTCAGAGGTTCAAATCAAGCGCTGACAGTGGCCATCCTGAGTGTGGTGTTTACCCAGGTTTTACCACACTCCCTGCTGGAAAATGTACATTAGGCACCTACCCCATTCTCAACCATAATAATAATTACAGTTTTACACACACAGAAACACAGGTTATCAGACAAATTGAACACATAATTCACGGGACTGATGACCAGGATCTTCCAAACCCCTAAAACGAAAAAACAACAACCCTGAGGATCAGAATTCTTTTTATGGCCGGATGTCCTTGCTGTCACCAACCTCAGGCTAATGAGAGATTACATTGGAATTACATTGGACAAGGGAATAGAAGAAAGGTAACCGGCTCAGCATTTACCTGGTGTTGAAAAAGAGAAAGCTTGGAGAGATGGCTAATGGTGGGGTTCAAGTCCACTCGTCTCCCGAGTCTGGTGATAGCCTGTCCCTTGCACTACTGTCGACCAAAATATTATGTTCACTCGAGTTTGAAGGTTGTTTGTGAAGTAACCAATAGACCTACATAAAATCCAAAAACGTCATCTTTTTTTTTTTCGTTCTATTCTACGTTAGTTCATGTAGGTTTGGAATTTTAAATTTATATTTCAATATTTTTTATCGTAGTTGGAACACAAAAAGTGCCCGTTTTTAAGCGTGTTTCAACCATGCGTCATGTTTAACGGTATGTAACTTCCATAATATTTCATGGATTTCTACCAAATTTTGGACATAGGCTGCAGTGTAAGCCATAAGAGATAGGCTATAAATGCGCATGCTACTCTCCCTGGACACTTGAGCCGTAGGTTGTCATTACCCATGCAAGAAAATAATGTGCTTCATTAGACCTCAATATTACTTCGAGCAAATCATAAATGCCAATGACTGCATACATAATTTATTATTCTAAATAGATTAATATTTGGTTTGAATCTTAAATAGCGGTAGATGAATGATTGTTTTTAATCTTAAATAGATGAATCGTAGTTTTGAATGTTAAATTTTAAGGAAAGTAAGCTTTCTAGTTCGCTGTTATCCATTTTTAATTGACTTTGGAACGGATTTTCTCTTTTTCTCCTCTCTCCTATAGGTTTGCCTTTTATGGTCTACTGTAAAGCTTCGTTTAACCGTCACCCTTTAAACCGTCAGTTTCTGTTAACCGTCATTGCTGTAATTGCATAATAATACTGCAATAACAAAGTGATTTAAGGCGCAGTGACGTGTTCGCTTTGTTTACTTACTCTATTTTAGTGACGCCAATGCTCCGAAAAATACGAAATATTGCCGCGGTGAAAGCTCGAGCTGTAATGTACAATATTTTGCCATATTTGTAGCTACTGTACGGATGTTTTTATCATGTAATAAATAGTTTTATTTGCTATTTCAATCGAGTTTAATTTCTTTTCGCTCCGAAATATATTACATTACTGTGTGAGTGATATCTGTCTATAATATAATTGATTCAGGTCATGGTTTGGAGGAATAATACAGTGTTTCTGTTATCCGTTTCTCCGCTCAACCGTCACGACCACGGTCCCGACGATGACGGTTAATCGAGTTTTTACTGTACATTGAACAAGCTCATCAATCCTCATTCTCCGAGAGTTGTAGGAGTTTGATTGCTCTGCACCTTGTCCACATTTTCTTACAGTATGTACCAGTATGGACCTAAGTGGTAGTTACTAGTGATGGTAGCACTCGTACTGATAGTCTAGTAGTGATCGTTTGTCTCCCTATCATTGGAGAAAGTATGCCTCGTGGAGTGTTGGTTTGTGATGTTGGCTCCTCGGCAAGAATTTAGTTATGGTGTGATTTATTGGTCTGGTATCGTTGACATACAACTCTCCCAAGCGGTGTCAGTTTCGAAGACTTGCACTGGGTCAGAGGAGACTCTCTTTAGGGTCAGATGACACAATCACCATAACCTTATGCATTCTAAAAAGAACAAAAGTTTGATGCTTTTCTGTCGGTCAACACTATTGTACCCAAATGAGTGGGGTCATTCCCTATTCCTGAAAGAAATTTACATGAGAATGTTATTATTGAAAATGAAAATGAAAATCCACAGCCTGTTTCCAGTCGACCGACCGGGTCAGGGAATGGAATGAATGAAGCCCCCCATCTAGCGGCGAGGATATGAACTGTGCCGGCTAACCGAAGCCTGTCGCATTCCCCTGGGGCAATGCGTAAAAGAATGACAGATGAAATGAAATGATAGTGGAGAGCGTTGCTGGAATGACATTTAGGACTGGGAAAACCGGAGTACCCGGAGAAAAACCTGTCTGCCTCCGTTTTGTCCAGCACAAATCTCACATGGAGTGACCGGGATTTGAACCACGGACCCAGCGGTGAGAGGCCAGCGTGCTGCCGCCTAAGCCACGGAGGCTTCAATATTATTATTATTTATTATTTATTATTATTGTGGCCTCCGTGGCTTAGGCGGCAGCACGCCGGCCTCTCACCGCTGGGTCATTGGTTCAAATCCCGGTCACTCCATGTGAGATTTGTGCTGGACAAAGCGGAGGCAGACAGGTTTTTTCTCAGGGTACTCCGGATTTCCCTGTCCCAAATTTCATTCCAGCAACACTCTCCACTATCATTTCATTTCATCTGTCATTCATTTAATCATTGCCCCAGGGGAGTGCGACAGGCCTCGGCAGCCGGCACAGTTCATATCCTCGCCGCTAGATGGGGGCTTCATCCATTCCATTCCCTGACCCGGTCGGACGACTGGAAGCAGGCTGTGGATTTTCATTTCATTTATTATTCTCATGTAAAATATTTGGATACAATCGTGTTGACCGACTGAAAAGCATCAAACTTTTGTTTACTAAGGCAACACTGAAAATGGCATCAAACACCATAATGTATGCATTCTACAGAGAAAAGGCATTTCCTACATGGGCTTACATTCTCTCTCTCCCCCAGTAGCGTAGCCGAACTCCTCTGCTGTAATGGGAAGCTACAATTAGGATGACGTTCCGGCGCTGACAGTGTCCATCCTGAATGTGGCAAATATCGGGATAATATTGTATTTGAGTTCCAGTGAACCTTTCCCAATCACAGTTATAGACACTTCAATCACCATAGTAATACAGGTTATCAGACAAATACCCTAAGTGTGGAAATTTGAAGTCATTATTTTTTCATTGTTGTCTACACAAATTGTCTTTTGCTGCTTTTCAGTCGGTCAACACAATTGTGCCCAATGAATAGGGCGGAGTACAAGTTATAAATATATAAAGACACTCCTGGACAAAATTATAATATGATATTGGTTTAATTACCTGTCAACTGTTGTGTTTTCAAAAGCGTCGGGGTGCCAGAGACATCCATCAGGAAATCTACTAACACGAGGTTGTCATAAGATTCCCAAAAACTTTAATTTGCCATCGGACTGGGCCGGAATAGAACCCGCCACTTGGGTTTTGAAAGCCAATGCTAATCCAACTAGAGATATCACGGTTGAATGGTATAACTGCTCGCTTTTCACCGAAGTGCTCCAGGATCAATTATCGGTTAGTTCATATCGGGCTTTCGTGAAGATACATCACGTACAGTGATTCAGGTTCCATGTAATGTTTTTTTTTTAAATCCTAAGGTTGAGAACCACGTACAACTGCAATATTTTGCTAAACCTACTGGGTAACTCATCCAACTTGTTTCAGTGAGCCAAGCCAAAATTAACCTCGAAGATCGAAAGTAGTTGAGGGTTGAGTGTCACATACATGTGTACCAATTAAGAACCCCATAGCTAGAGCATCGCTGTCAGCACCATGTGTTTTTCGTCCAATTAGGGCGACCTAAGAATAGCAGAGATACAATTCAGTTGACAGACGAATGCTTGGAGGTTAAATGGAGAGTGTGTCTCCACTAAGCAATGTAAACTTTTTGTAATCCTCTGGAGAATGAAATGTGAAGCGGATGCCGAAAGCAAGAGCGCTGCAAAAACGTTGACAGTACTATTTCAACGAAAGCAAATTTGCACAGAGGAACTAACAAGTAAGTGGCAGTCAAAGAGCAAGAAAGAGGCGTTATATTACGAGAGTGCGACAAGATCTTCACCTAACAACTGCCAGGAATGAAGTAATGTAATGAAGTAATATTTATGGCTGTGGTTTTGCATCTGAGTTTTTCTATATTTTTCCGCGACTGACAACGCAGCCGTTTTGAAACATCCAGTGAAATGTCCAATTCTACCGATTCAACAGACAGACAGGGCAAACACCTGAAGGTTTTTGCAGAGAAGAGATCAAGAATTGGATTTTCAAACTGCGTTGATGACCTAGGAGGCTTTCAGAGATGGTAGAGCATAAAATATCTCCGGCATGTGTCGAATATTTTCAATACAGATGAACAACCAAAAATTATCACATCTCTTGAGACGTGTAAGATAAGAAGTCCAATTTGATTGTGCACGGCTTCGTACAGTCCTCTGGCTGCGTTTTGAAACATTACCCATAATCCTCACTCTCGCTCTCACTCCATTCCTTGACTCTTCCCTCCTCATAACATGCACTTGCTTACTGTGTTATGGAATTATAATCACACGACACGCTTTCTCGTAACGCAGTGTGTCAGATGTAGGGTACAAAATTCATGCTTACCATAACAGTTAAGATTTGATACCCGGTGTAAACGAAATCTTTTGTTGCTAAAAGAATACGCCATGATCGCATAACGGAACGAACCCATCCAAGTTTGACCGAGGTAGTTTTGATGTCAAATGTTTCCATTCTGTCATGGCACGTAATTTACATGAGTTGAAGGAGCAATGTTGGCTTCCGTCCAACACAGCAATTTAAGAAATCGTGAGGTAGCAATTTGTTGTGACGTTTCGTTTAGGGCTGCTCAGAGATGGATACAGCAGCGACATGGGATGGCCACAGGGCACTGGTTTACGCTCGTTTCTAATGGGGAAGATGTTTATTAATTGTTCAGAAGAGGTACTTTTCCGTTTTCACAACATTTACAAGGCAGATTATTGGAAACGTATTATTTATGATTCTCATGTGCACCTTTCTGGGAGTCATTAGACGTTCATTTCAATTTGAATTGTCACTGCTGCACCGGAAATATTTCTTTTATTACGTAAATAAATCATTTTCCTTCTTGCTCATTAGACGACCGCCGCCATGACACATTGACGTCGTACACTATGTCATAGCCTACCCGTTGCCAACATGTCGGATACAAAATACACCTCACGACACGTGAATAATGAAATAAAAGGCAAAACCATTGGTCTGGATAAAGAATATTGATGCGTGAATGCCCCCACTGTGCGAGACAAAAACCAGGGGTGTTCAAATTAGCTAAGGCGCCCGGAGGGCCACGCTACCTAACCAGTATTGGTCTAGGCGAAAACCATTGGTCTGCCGGATGAGATATAGTGCCGAATGTGTGGGGTTGGCAATACGGTACATGATGCTTAAAATTGATGAATCAGAAGGAATTTTGCCTATAGGCTATAAGTCGTGTTCATATTTGGGATTGTTGGGAGGGTCACAGACAGCGGAGGAGTCACATCTATTACTACATCATCTCCAGATACTTTCCCGACTATTAATTCAGGTAATTTGGTCAATGTCAGTAACATAAGAATTTTGAAGCGAAAAGTACCTCTTCTGAACTCTTACCAGCTGTTTAGTTGAAACTTCACAGGGGAACCCGTTCTTAAAGTCATGCAGCTGCCGCCAGAGGGTCTATCTCTAGTCTAGTGAATAGATGATCGAGCTAGAGTTAAATCGTAATTGGGATTATGTGATCTTCTCTGACGAGATTTCTTTCAGTTCGGCGTAGGTCGGGCCGGTTCATGTTTACGGAGCACGCGGAGCCCGGTGCAGCACTACAGACATCCACACAGCACATTACTCTGTGTTCTTGCCTGACGTCACACTGGAATACAGTGAGTGTTCTTCCTCCACGAACGTCACACCTTACCGGTATGTCCTGCGCACTGCGCAGCTGTAAGGCGTCACAAGACGGGACGCCTAGAAATGTACGCAGGTAGTTAGGCTACAAGAAAATGATGGCTGAGTGAGACACTTAGATTTCCCACTCCAGTCGAGCTTGGCGTGTGTTCTCATGTCCATTGCCACACCGTTACAGTGGAGAACTGCCGTAGTCGACCATGCCATGAAACTATGGCACTACGGTATAATGAGGGATGGGTGTACTTTAGACTTATCTGTACATCTGCCATCATTTCCTGTCACATAAAAATGAACTGAAAACCCACCTGGCCATGAACGAGGAGTAGGCCTAAGCACTATACATACTGTACTGGGGTTTCTAGAATCAATTATACCCAACACTCTCGCTTTGTTCTTCTATACATTTCAATTGTTTACTCCTCGATCGACCATTTTTCTTTCAAAGTTGTAGCAATTCTTATTTAGTAATAGCATTTGTGAGCCTACTGATTAATACTCCATATACGTAGGAGGTTCTCTTTAATAACTGAACAAAATTCTTCCCACAACGTATTTCACTGTCAGAACTAGTGAAAATGAAAATCCACAGCCTGCTTCCAGTCTCCGACCGGGTCAGGAATGGAATGAATGGAGCCCCCATCCAGCGGCGAGGATATGAACTGTGCCGGCTGCCGAGGCCTGACGCACTCCTCTGGGGCAATGATTAAATGAATGACAGATGAAATGAAATGATAGTGGAGAGTGTTGCTGGAATGAAATTTTGACAGGGAAAACCGGAGTACCCGGAGAAAAATCTGTCTGCCTCCGTTTTGTCCAGCACAGATCTCACATGGATTGACCGGGATTTGAACCACGGACCCAGCGGTGAGAGGCCGGCGTGCTGCCGCCTAAGCCACGGAGGCTTCGTCAGAACTAGTAACTATCTCAAAACTGGGAGAGCCTTGCATGATATGGTGTTCCAGCCACCTTAGCTTTCAGAATGAAAGAAAGCGGCTTATCATTCCCGGAAAATTGCATAATATGTGGCATACATACTCAAAGGTTATTACATTGTAGTTTTATGAGAATATATCGCAGCCTTGATTTAAAATTACACAGGTAGACAAAACAGCCACTTTGAATAATAATAATAATAATAATAATAATAATATTTATACCTCAAGATGGTACTCCAACATCGCCAGTCGAATTGCACTCCTCTCACCTTCGTAGATTACAAAAAAAGCATTCGATTCAATCGACCGCGTAACCCTGTTTAATATACTTCCCGTATAAGTTATGGTGTGGACAAAAAAACAACTACATTAGTCCAACAGACCTTGACAGGCACAATTTGTAAAGTTAAATTTATGGGTGAAGTGTCCGAACCTTTTCACATTAGAACAGGCGTAAGACAGGGTGATGGGTTGTCCCCCCCCCCCCTATTCAACCTGGTACTAGATACGATCATCAGAACATGGGAGAAAGAAATACATGGAATAAGTATGGGAACAAAAGAACAACGAATAAACTTTGCTGACGACCTAGAAATAATTACCCGGACTCCCAAAGAAGCCAGACATGGCATCGAGAAGCTTCACGAGATATCCATCAGAACCAGCTTCCAGATCTCTTACGAGGAAGCACAGTACATGGCTTCCAAGAGTACAAACCTGGCATCACTTACAACCAAATATGGCGACATCACACAAGTTATGCACTTCAAGAATTTAGGTGAAATTATCGGAAACACTGGCAACGAAAGAATGGCTAACAAAACACGTGCAGAAAAATTACGCAAAGCTTACACAAACACTTGGAATATTGACACCAAGAAATCAGTTTTCCACTAAATCCAAACTCCATCACTACCACACAGTCATTCACCCAATGGCACTCCACACGAGTGAGACGTCATCGTTAACCAACAACATCAAAGACATTGAGAAGATAGAACGGCAGATACTGAGGAAAATATTTCGACCAAATCTCCAGGACGGTATCTGGACGAGGAAAAGAGCAGAAGAATTGTATTCTCTGACTGAACAATTCGCCTCACTTGCACGGAAAAGACGCATGCAATTCTAGGGACATATAGCTCGAATGGACAACTCCCGATTTACCAAGAAAATCTTCCTCATAGTCGAAGGAACCCGACAAACCAAAGTAAGCTGGCTTGCAGACACCCAAAAGGGCCTCACTGGTATTAACATTGACTCACTAACAACGACAGGCACATAGCGAAAGGATGAGAAGTTTTGGGAAGAAAAGCAGAATAAGAAGTCCGATGCTAATTAACGGTTCTACGTGCTCCTTACAGGGCCAAAAGCATTGTATATCTACATCTCTACTTAGTATAAAGCAAAGTCCCCGATTCATGGATGGCACGGGTAATCTCGAGAACCACTGGATGGATTTTGATGCAGTTTTCTTCACTCTGTAAAGGATATCTCGAGGAAGGTTTCTGTAGAAGATAATTTATGTATGATCAAAGGAAGGCAAGCAGTAACGATTTCAGTGAAAAGTCGAAAAGAAAACTGGCGTCCATGCGCTTTTTAATTTTTTGTTAAAAATATCAATATACTATGAGTGTAAGAATTGTTCAGCATGAAAAGTTCTACTAAAAAGTCCTGGAGAGCATATATCTCTCTTTTCAATACATCGCCGACTATAGGTGATTTTACGTTTCATTTCTTCCAACGATCTCCATTCAATTACTAGCTTCGAGTCAGTTTACGAGCAAGCTGGCTGGCAAGCGAGCATATCACCCCAGACACTGTAAGTGGTGTATTTGCAAGGGTTCTAGCACCACCGCCACCGCTCCACCGCTGGAATACTAAAATGGCAATATCTCGCGAACCAATCAGGCTAGAGACTTGTACGAGGGGTCATTGAACTCGGGCTAATACCCCCTTTCCAACGGACAGCATATCTCCACCCCAAAATAAAACCTACCCCTACTAGGGGGTGAAATTGTATTTTTTTAGAGAATCTCTCTTTCCAATTGCAACATGTGAGAGTTTGAATGCTAATATGGAATGAAACGTTGTTCTACATAAAGTGCATGTGTTCGGTGGGTAGCCACTATGAATTAACATGCTTGTTTTTTGTTTTTATGCATGCCCACTCATAGGTTTGGTAAGAGGGCGGGCTTTTTAAAAGATGGTGGCTGTAGTGTAACCTAACCCAACCTAACGGGTCCTTGTGGACAGGTCATTGTTGATGGGTCCTTGTGGACGAGCCTTTGTTGACAGGTCCTTGTGGACGAGTCCTTGTGGACAAGTCCGTGTGGACGAGTCCTTGTGGACAAGTCCTTGTTGACAGGTCATTGTGGACAGGTTATTGTGGACGAGTTTGTGTGGACAAGTCCTTGTGGACGAGTGCTTGTGGACGAGTCCTTGTCCCTTTGGACTGATCCCTTTGGACCGGTCCCTTTGGCCTGGTCCCTATGGACTGGCTCATGAATTTATTTAAATTATGTCAAAGGGCCTAACTACATTTGCGTGTGTTGAACTGACGTTGTTCACCAACCCCCACTACTATAATGTGATAACGATATGAAAGGAAAGTGACGAAATACATGTGAACACGTGTGAGATGACCTTATTACCGTCCTCCTTGTGAAACAAGTCACATCCTGTTTTGGTTCATACGTGAGAAAATGCAAGTTCATGTGTAATATGACCTAACACACAAGTGTACACAAGTGTACACATGTGCACGTGCACGATAAGAGCTAACAAGTCACAACCTGTTTTTGACAGTGGTGGGAATAAGGCTAGAGACATGTACAAGTAGTCAAATGACTCCGGCAGACAACCCCTTTCCTATGGATAACTTATTTCCACTCAAAAATAAAATCTACCCCTACTAGGGGGTGAAATAATAATATTTAGGTAAAAGTCGCTTTCCATGTGCAACATGTGGGAGTTTGTATGCCAATATGAAATTAAACTCGTTCCACATAAAGTGCATGCATACAACTGAATGCCGCTATGATTTATCATTTTTGTTTTTTGTTTTACGAATGCGCAATTGGGTTTTTTGTAAGAGGGCGGGCTTTTTGAATAATGATTTATAGATACGTTTTTTTTTACAAATTAACCAAAGATCCAAAAACTAATAGGTCATCGGCTTTTTAATATCTTATGAACTAAGAAAGCTAGGGACTTGTATGAGGGGTCGTTGGACTTGGGGTGACGCCCTGTTTTTGAATGTATTATTCATTTTTTGTCAAAAGGGCCTATCTGCACTTTCGTTAATATCTCGCTAACTAATAATCACAGAGGGTCAAGTGAGGTGTCATAGGACTTAAAATGGCCAACCCCTCTCCATGACCAATGAATTTACCCCCCCCCCCCCCAAAAAAAACAGCAAGGTCATTAACCTAAGATTTTATCAACTAATAATCAGAGAGGGACAAGTGAGGTGTCACAAGACTCAGGATGACCAACCCTTTTCCATGACCAACGAATTTACCCAAAATACCCAAAACAGCAAGGTCATTGACCTACGATTTTATAAACTTATCAGTAGAGAGGGTCAAGTGAGGTGTCATAGGACTACGAATGGTTAACCCTTTCCCATGACCAATGAATTTACCTCAAAAATTCAAAACAGCAAGGTCATTGACCTGAGGTTTTATAAACTAATAATCGGATATCAACATGTGAGGTGTCATAGGACTTAGAATGGTCAACCCTTTCCCATGGCTAATGAATTTACCCAAAAATACCCAATACATCAAGGTCATCGACCTGAGATTTTATAAACTTATAATCGGATATGGACATGTGAAATGTTTACAGTGAGTGATGAAACATAGCTAGGTAGTGAAAGAATTATTGTAGGCTACATGTATGGTGACTGACAAATCTTTCACCATTGGAACTTGTTTTCAGATCAAACTGCAGTACAGAGAGAGTATAGGTTGTAGGGTGGGATAATAAATGACAAATGGTGTATACAAAATCTGATTTATCGATTCAAGAAATAAGAGTAGACAATCTTTAATTGATTGGTTAAATAGGATAGATAAAATCCAAAATGGTGACTACATTGAACTAAACTGAACCAAGCTGAATCAAACCCAACCAAACCGAACCAAACTTAATCAAAAACAAGCCAATGGTTTACGTGTAAAACTTGTGGGTGAATGTGGTCATTGGTAATGTCAGAAAGGAAAGGGATAACGCTCTACCTATAGAGGGTAAGGTAAAGCTAGTGCATGATGCTAATGCACACACACAAGTACATGAACCACACACAACTATCCTATGCAGTTTTTATGGGTTGACTGTTAAAACTTGCTCAGTGGTTACTGGGACAAGATGGTCGCTACACACAACAAGCTTTAAATACCTGAGGCTAATAATCTATACACACACTCACACACGCTTGTTCTAAACTAAACTGTCTTGCTGGCAGAGCTCACACAGTAGGTAAATGACAGAAATGCTTGGCTAACAGAAATACAATCATTTTCGGTTGTCTAATGTTACCAGCTAAACATTACGTGCTATAGTGGTGAGCACATGTGCCTCTTTCACTGGAGATCTTAACTCGATTTCTAGCTCTAAGGCCTAGAACGAATCAAACTAAGAAAAAAGGGTATGGTGACGCAGTGGTTAAACTGTTAGCCTTTCACTAAGGTAGACTAGGGTTTGATTTTAGGTTAATATGCATGTCATAAACAAACAAATAAAAGCAGAGATAATGTTTAAAACTGATTACACTTGTCTCTTTTCAAATTATTACTTAGATTACAAATACAAACGTGGACTGGGTTTGACATACAGTTAATGCTTCCTATCACACACTAGACTGTAATAAAGCCAAACAAGCAAAAGGCGTAGGTAGAGCAGTGGTAAAATCGCTATGTGTAGAGAAATACCTAACGGTTTTATGAACTGGCAAAGGTATGTCGCATAAACAGTGCAGGATACAATCCAGCAACCATAATTTTTATCTCGTGGACAAGAGAAAACATATATATAGAGAGAGATATATAGAAAGCTTGTGTGTGTGTGTGTGTGTGTGTGTGTGGGGGTAGTATTGGTTGTTTGACCAGAGAAAATACGGTGAGGTAGGGTGGGGAGAGGGAGAATTAGCACTTATATATGAATAGAAAATAGATTTTTTTTCAATCGTTTTGTTTTTTCAAATGCAGTGGTAGATAGTCGTTTTTTGTAAAACATTCTTACTTGCAGTAGTAATAAGCCTCTATGGTTCCGCTAACACATAGATAGACTGTATTATTGCCATGGTCAAGCACTCACATTAAGATCATTTACAAAATCATAAAATGAAAAAATAAAAAACCTTGTTTTCGAAATATCGTTTTTCAACATACACACAAAATAAATATATAAAAAATTTGTAAACAGCAAAATGGAAAATCCATGTTTCCATATAGACAAAATTTAAAAACCTTAAACGGACATTTAAGAAAATATATGCAAATGGGAAATTGACAAATGTGTAAATATGAAAATGGAAAAATCCATGTTTCCATATCATGAAATTGTAAAACATCAAACTGTCATTTTAAAAAATGCAAATGGAAAATTGACAAATTGCAATGTGTGAAATGTGAAATTGAACAAATGGCTATCATTATTAAAAAAAAAAAAAGAACATGGTGCTCTATGGTTGAGGTGTGAATCAAACCCTCTCTACTTATTTGGACCACTCGAGACTGAGTAGACTAGTTTTAGTTGTCATACCACTTTTAAAAGTTTGTGTTAAATCTAGGAATTGAACCCAAGAGCTTGTAGGGGGGATCCAAGGTTATAATATGTTAAACAGATAGCCTTGAATGTAGGGTGCGGTAGTTATATAGAGATGAGACGTTTCGCTCAGGGCAGGGAGGCATGGAGATCTGCATCAAACCAGTCAAAAGACTGACGACTCAAACAACAACATGTAGAGCTCACCAAAATAATGTTGTGTAACGGTAAATGTTAGTCAACGAACAGTAATGCATTACTAAAACCCATGACACGATACCTAAGAGCTTTTCTAAAATTATTTTAAAATGCCTTTAACCCTATATTAAACACCCAGTTCACAAGACTCATAACTGCAATGTTATGGTCAAACAAAACAAAATCTATATTTCAAAACAAACAAGTGGTTTAGTCAATGTATACTGGAAAAAGTTTTATAAATACTCAAGTCCACAAAAATAATTAAATTAGTAACTGTCAGGTTGACCGAGTGGTTATGGTGTTTGACTTAAGTTCAAATTTTCTGTACAAGAAAGCAAGGGTTCGAATCCCTTACCTGATATAACTATTACCTCAACATGGCTTGACCACACTGTATTATTGTGTACTCGGTACACAAACCATAGATAGAGTGTATTGTTTAAGGTCAATCTCTTTGCGAACATAGTCAGAGACTGTTGATGGTTAACAATTGCATTAATAGTGGGACATAGGGATAGCAATTAAGAAAAACAGACAATACCAATACACTATTTTTATTTATTTAATGTAAGTACTTGTACAATAGTTATATACAAACTACAACTCTCTTTTGTCTATTACTATCTAGTCCTTTTCGATCCACTTGCATAACAAGGCAGATGACTTTGTAGTTCAGCCCCTTAAAACAACAACAACACTACCTCTTGCATAGTCTGTGATGTTGATGACTCTTGAGGCGTGGAAGATGGATACAACATAACTTTTACAACAGGGTTTAAACGTTGCTCAACAAGCAATGCACTATTTTGAGTAGCAACATCTTTCTCTTGTACTAACTTATTAGCATTCTGATGATTTTTTGCCAACACCATCAGTGTTTTGTCTGGAGCACTACATTGATGATCACTCACACTTAAAACCACACCATTTCTACTTTTCATATTGCCTCGACATCTTGTTGACCTCTGTTTTAAGCATCGCCAGAATATTATTCCTTTTACATTTTGTCGTCTATAGTTATAAGAGTAGCCTTTATAGAGTACACGTTGTTTACCTCGGTTAGTTGTAGTAAGTTCCATAGTAGTAACTAACCTGTTAGTATGATTTGCACACTACAAAGGTTATCTCTGTTCTGGTAATAGAATTATTTAGCGTTGGCTTTTATATTAATATGTACAGTTAAAAGTAATAGAAAAGTGATAGAAACGTGGTAGCAAAGTGGTAGACAAGTGGTAGACAAATGGTAACATAGTGGTAGAAAAGTGGTAGCAAAGTGGTAGCAAAGTGGTAGCAAAGTGGTAGAAAAGTAGTAGCAAAGTGGTAGAAAAGTGGTAGCAAACTAGAAAAGTGGTAGCAAAGTGGCAGAAAAGTAGTAGAAAAGTGGTAGCAAAGTGGTAGAAAAGTGGTAGCAAACTAGAAGAGTGGTAGTAAAGTGGTAGCAAAGTGGTAGAAAATATTACATGTATTGTTAAGAAATAGTTTAAGCGGTTACATGGATTCTTTACACTATAATTTTAGCATCACGAAGCTCATTTTCTATATCCAAAAGTTCTTCCTCATATTTAGTATGACCAGCCTGTTTACAGGTATGCAAGTACTGAAGCCGCTGGATTAGCTTATTGGGATTGTTCCAGTAAACAAATTACCAAATGATTTTTTTGGGTGTAAACCATCATCATCATCATCATCATCATCATCATCATCATCATCATCATGGTTATCATCATCAATATAATTATCATCAATATAATCATCATCACTATTACTATCTAATCCTCTTTGTTCATCTTGCAATGCAACAACCTTTGGCATAGTTTGTGTTGTCTTTGATAGTGTTAGAGGTTTCTTAGACGTTAACGACTGTCCTAACATGTCTTTTTTCAGGAGATAATAAATGCTCTTTAACAAACAAAGCACTATCTTGAGCCACACTGTTTTTTTCTTGGTCTTGCTTTTTTACCTTGGTTAGAGTATTTTGTCCATTTAAATGAGTATTATTTTGAGATTTACAATGATGATCGATTGAAATAAGTATGTTGGAGCCTTTTGTTTTAATCATTCCTCGACAGTTTTTAGATCGTTGTTTCGAACAGCACCAAATAACAGTTCCATTTTTATTAGTTCTTTTTACAATATATGCATATCCTTTATAGTAAGCACATGGCCTACCATAGCTAGTCGTGGATACTTCCATGTCAACTGTTAAGCATAAACTAATCTCTAGTAAAGTTAACTCGATAATAAAAATGATAGTTTAAATATGTGCAGTTTAAAGTAAGAGCAAAAGTGAGAGTCAAATGGTAGAAAAGTGTTAGCAAAGTGGTGGAAGAGTGGTAGCAGTTTATAGTAGTCATGATATTTTTTTACCAGAATGTGATTTGAGTAAATGTAATTTCTAAACCTTAACAGTGAGTAGTCAGTTAGTCTTGGTTCAGACAAGCGTAAACAGTTCTCCAATGAATCAGAGATCAAGATTTTCATTAAGAAACAGTTGTGTAACCAATTAGGTATCGGTACTTGATAGCTTCACACACATGAACAAAAATTCCAACATATCTGACATTAATTACATGATTTGAAAGTTGACAAAGAATATCCAATCAACCATTGTAGTTGCAATGTCAAACACAAAGACGAAATCAGCATGAACTTTTAAGTTACAGGAAATTTCTATGAAATAGACTATGCAGGAAATTTGGAAATACACATCAGAAGTTTGCAACACCATCCTTCTAGCCTATATAAATTATCGACATGGAAAGTGTGCACTGCCCCTAACATTAAACCAATTTATCAATAACGCAAGTCAACAATCAAAACATTTTGTGTTGAGTCTATCATTTAATGCATATATTCTGTCTACATTGAACAGTAACAAAAAACGCCATTCATCTATATATTTAAAACATTAAGGCGATTTTTGTTACCACGAGATTGAGAGAACGACAGAACTGATTTACTTCGTAGAGCACTCTAACGAAAGCTCTTGGCCTGTAGATTTGCAGAGTGTCTCTAAAATAAACAAATATTTTACGGTATATTTTTAAATAAATATAGAAAATAGCAGAATTCTTGCCCCTCACGCATGTGCACAATCCGCCTGGGCTCATGACAAAATGGCGGTGAGAAGTCCATTAAAATGTAGTTATTTAATAAGCTTCCATGTAATTGAAAACATACATTAACCAAGTTCTGACAATAAAATATAATAACAGTATGAACATATACGAATGTGCAATATTGATTTTATTGATAATGAATTGGATTATTTTCTTCAGATAGCGGCTTTTGAAGATACTGAATGGTTGCGTCTGCGTCTAAACAAGAGGGCACGAGTAGCTAATTGGTTAAGGCGGTTGACTGTGGATCCAAGGATCTCAGGTTCGATCCCAGCTCTCGCCAGTATTTTTATTTACCACTGAAATATTGTTTTATCAATAGTATTAGTAAGGTTTTATGTCAGTTAAAGATACATATTTCTACATTCCTTCTCAATACGTTTTATTTCCGTTTTACCATTGCATTACAGCATGTCCTCAATACGCCGTTTGAATATCAGCAATCAGTTCCAGTAACTGACAACAGATGGCAGTACCTCGCCCATATAGTTTGCAGTAACTGAGAGCAGATGGCAACACCATTGCGTCGATATATTTAAAACACAAGACATGGCGCGTTTTCACGTGATAGTTAAATATTGTTTTATCAAGCAGTATTAGTAACGTTTTATGTCAGTTAAAGATACGTATTTCTACATTCACTCTCAATACGTTTTATTTCCGTTTTACCATTGCATTAGAGCATGTCCTCAATACGCCGTTTGAATATCTGCAATCAGTTCCAGTAACTGACGACAGATGGCAGTACCTCGCCCATATAGTTCCAGTAACTGAGAGCAGATGGCAGCACCATTGCGTCGATATATTTAAAACACAAGACATGGCGCGTTTTCACGTGATAGTTAAATATTGTTTTATCAAGCAGTATTAGTAACGTTTTATGTCAGTTAAAGATACGTATTTCTACATTCCCTCTCAATACGTTTTATTTCCGTTTTACCATTGCAGTACAGCATGTGGTCAAAAGAGCTAATATCTGCCATCAGTTCCAGTAACTGACAACAGATGGCAGTACCTCGCCCATATAGTTCCAGTAACTGACAACAGATGGCAGCACCATTGCATCGATATATTTAAAACACAAGACACGGCGCGTTTTCACGTGATGGAGAATTATAAAGAAGGGGAATTTTTAAGAAGGGAAACGTTGAAGAACATTAACTGACAGTTGAGTGTGTAGGCTATGTTGTTTATGTACCTTAATATTGCAATTTCTTCCCAATGCTTCGGTGGTCAAGTTGGTAGCATCCTAGACTAAAAGTTATAATTATGCATCATCGATATACTCTTAAATTATAGAGAAAAAGTAGTTTTCCAGGCCCTGGCGCGTGTCCACTATTGCTTTCGCCATGAGAGACACTTGGCAAACATAATTCGCTGGAAGGGCCCCGACATCGTGGTCACTCAGCCCCGTGTACTTTGGTGTGTAAGTGTAAAATTTCCTCTGATAGCCCGAGTTATTGTGATGGCTGCATTACTGTGTGTATTTGTAATTAAGATGGGAAATGGCAAGGTGACGGCCGAGGCCTTAAGTTAGGAACCATCCCGGTACTTGCCTTGAATGGAAGTGGGAAACCACGGAAAACCACATCCAAGATTGTCGAGGTGGGAATCAAACCCTCTTCTTAGTTATACCTCAAGAGACTGAATGTGCCCCGTTTTTGCCTTCCGACCAGAAATAAATTTCTTGGCAGAGCAGGAAATTTAACCCGGGTCTCCGGGGCGATAGCCAAGAATGGGTGGGCTTCCATGTGTTAATACGATTTTTGACATGCACGGGATATAGAATTCTAAAACTGCCTCCATTAGGGTGACTGCCGAAGTGAGTATTGAGTATAGGCCTATGCTCATTCCAGTAGTTGGCGAAGTTATTCTATGTTCCCCTGCAAAATGTACTGCCATAAACTTTAACAGGTGATGGAAATATCTTATTTAGAGCAGTTTTGTACTGTTTATATCAAAATGAAGAACGTCATTCTGAGCTGCGTTTTCAAGCTATTGCAAAAAATTTCGCTGGTAGGAACAATTATAAGGAATTTATTTTAAGCGATCAGTCTCATTGCATTCTCCTCACCAGCCAACTTGAGTATGAAAGTCTCTGGACGGTCATTTTGAACTTCATTGTATAAGACAGTTGTTTAATGATTATTTGCTTAGAGTACTGAGTCTAACTACGCAGTTGATTTCGTCAATGGAAGTATTTTTTGCCATTTAATATTTAGCGGCTCCGATATTGCAGGACACTATAGTGTTATCGAATAATACGAAGCCAAGTTTAAAATCCAATATAAGTAGGCCATTTCGGAAACAATTCCAGATGTTATGCAGTACAGTGTAAGGTATTTGACGATCAATTGTAAACATTGTTCTACATTGTATTTCTCTTGCGTAAAATCTACGCGCGGTTACTTTGGCCTTTACTGTTGTGATGGTAAAATTGATCTGCTGGAATATAAAATATTTGCCAAGCTGCAACAATGTAATGATATCAATTTAAAAGTCATTGAACTTATATCCAGTAGTTCAATCACGTACATCAGCGTTAACAAATTGGCGAACATAATTCATTTGATGGACTCAGGCATCGTGGTCACTCAGCCCCGTCTATTTTGGTGTGCGAGTGTAAACTTTTCTCTGATAACCTGTGTTAATGTGATGGCTGTGTTGATGTGTGCATTTGTAATTAATGTGGGGAATGGGGAGTTAACGACCGAGGCTTTAAGTTAGGAACTATCCCGATATTTGCCTGGAGTGGAAGTGGAAAACCACGGAAAACCAAATCCAAGATTGTTGAGATGGGAATCAAACTTTGCTCTTCTTAGTTTTGCCTCACGAGTGCGCCCCGTTCCAGTCCTCAGACCAGAATTAAATTTCTTGGCAGAGTGGGGATCGAACCTGGAATCCGGGGCAATAGCTCAGAATGTAGCCTTAAGAGTGGGCTTCCCTGTGTTAATACGATCTTTGACAAGCACTGGACATATAATTCTAAAACTCCCTCCATTACGGTGGCTGGCGAAGTGAGTCAATGCTCACTCCAGTAGTGGCGAAGTGATTCTATGCTCCCCTGCATAATTTACTGTCATGGAAATGCAAAGTATTGTACCTTCAACAGATTATGGTAATTAATTATTTACAGCAATTTCATTCTGTTTACTTCAAAATGAAGATCGTCATCCTGAGTTGCGTTTGCAAGCAAATTGCAAAAATTGCAAGGATTTTATTATTGGCGATCGGTCTCATCGCATTCTCATCAGCAACCAACTTGAGAATGGAAGTCTCTGAACTTCATTGTATATGTGAATATTATTGTTTATTGATTATTTGTTTAGAGTACATAACAATAGGTCTAACTACGCAGTTGATTTTGGCAATGGAAGTA
Source organism: Meconema thalassinum (assembly GCA_946902985.2). Taxonomy (NCBI): domain Eukaryota; kingdom Metazoa; phylum Arthropoda; class Insecta; order Orthoptera; family Tettigoniidae; genus Meconema; species Meconema thalassinum. Next base: position 1,467,363,251 of record OX336389.2, on the reverse strand, counting down.
TTATTTGCCATTTAATATTTGGCGGCTGCGTTGATGCAGGCCACTATAGTGTTATTTAAAATGACGTTAATTTGGGGAGAAATGCTGCTATAAATAAACCCATTTGACGAAATAGAACATTAGCCGCAAATAAGAGGGAAATCGGAGGTAAAATACGAAGCCACTTTTAAAATCCAATATAAATATGGCATTTCAGAAACAATTCCAGATACTATGCCGTTACAGTTCAGGGTCCTTGACGAACAAATGTAAACATTGTTCTGCACTGTATTTCTCTTGCGAGAAATCTGTACTTGGTTACTTTGACCTTTGCTGTTGTAATGGTAAAATTAATCTGAATAAATATAAAATATTTTACAGGCTGCAACAATTATTTTTCACTCGAGATGATATCTCAAGGAATTTCAGAGAGACTAATCGGCAGTACAATGCTATGTCCTTCGTTTCATTTGGTGCCAATGTTACTGTGCCACACGCACACGGTCCACATTGTTTTAAAATGTATGGAATTGCACATCATCGCATTTCTTCGTTATATTCCAAAATTATAAGCGACGGTTTGCGGCCAGTTGTATTAGACTCCTCAGAGTTCTTGAATTCCTTGGAACTAAATGACTGGCCGCCACATACTCCAAACGTTTGACCCGTTATGCTGCTTAGAAATCTGAACGTTTCCCAAGGACTCCTAAATGCAACCATATTGCTTGGATTTGGAAATAATAGCTGCAGGTAAAATTAGGCAGAGAGGTCTAATCCTTCGAATTGATTTAACACCATCCGATAAAACACTATCATTTTCTTTTAAGAGGCAATATTTTCCAATTCATTTGGCATACTTTATCACAATCAATAAAGCTCAAGGGGAAACTCTGGAACGTATAGGCCTCAATTTGCCCCAACAATTTTTCAGTCATGGCCAGCAGTATTTTGCAATGTTGAAAGTGCAATCTGTTGACGCCCTTATAGTTCCAATAGAGTCAAAAAATAATCGTACAAAGAATGTACAGTAGGCCTATATAAGAAAATTCTTCAGTAAATATTTTTCTATTGACCGTCATGTTTTGACGGGTTTCAACTAGTAATTAATTAAGTTTGCTTTAATTCTTTATGTTATGATAAATACATATTTAAAGTTTTGGCTGACTGTTCAGGGTGAATCGGCTTTGAACACATAAGAGAGGGAATATTTTAAGACTTAACCTCAACTCACCTAACATAACCTAAATTTACCTAACCTAACCTTGTCATATAGGTAAGAAACGGGTCAAGCTATGCTTTCGACTACCGAGTTTCAGCTACTTTTCAAGGTTACTCTCCCGAACATTGCCGGAGACTGCTGATAAACACCTATGTTCCCACGGCGGCGGCGCGTATCGACTTACATGACGCGCTTCCCCCTTTTCATTGATCCCTGTTGATTTGTCCCTTTAGACTGGTCCCTGTTGACTAGCCCCTTTGGAAGGGCCCTTTTTGAATGGAGTCATTTTTGACGGGTCCCTGTGGACAGGTCCTTTTGGCAGATCCCTTTGGACCGGTCCCTTTGAACTGGTACGTATGGACTGGCCCATGCAATTATCCAAATTATGTCAAAGGGTCCGGTCCAAAGGGATCAGCCAAAAGGACCTGTCCACAGGGACCCGTCAAAATGACTCCATTCAAAAAGGGCCCTTCCAAAGGGGCTAGTCAACAGGGACCAGTCTAAAGGGACAAATCAACAGGGATCAATGAAAAGAGGGAAGCGCGTCATGTAAGTCGTTGAGCGCCGCCGCCGTGGGAACATAAGTAGTGGTTTTTGAGGGATTCAGATACCTCCTCCTCCTCACCCTCCTCACAAGATGGCGGCAGCCCGATAACTCCCGAACGCATGGTCGGATTTAGACGAATGAGGTGTCATTGAACTCGGGCTAACACCCCCTTTCCAATGGACAACATATTTCAACCCCAAAAGTAATACCTACCCCTACTAGGGGGTGAAATTGAATTTTTTAGAGAATCTCTCTTTCCAATTGCAACATGTGAGAGTTTGAATGCCGATATGGAATGTAACGTTGTTCTGCAAACCAATAATCAAAGAGGGGCATGTTAGGCCTTGAGGTGAGAGCCCCTGTTATTGTTGACGAGCCCCCTGCTGACGGGCCCGTGTTGATGGGTTATTGTTGACAGGTCCTTGTGGACGAGTCCTTGTTGACAGGTCCTTGTGGACGAGTCCTTGTGGACAGGTCATTGTTGACAGGTCATTGTGGACGAGTCCTTGTGGACGAGTCCTTGTCCCTTTGGACTGATCCCTTTGGACGGGTCCCTTTGGCCTGGTTCCTACGGACTAACCCATGAATTTATTTAAATTATGTCAAAGGGCCTAACTACATTTGTGTGTGTGTTGAATTGACGTTGTTCACCACTACTATAATGGAATAACGATATGAAAGGAAAGTGACGAAATACATGTGAACACGTGTGAAATGACCTTATTACCGTCCTCCTTGTGAAACAAGTCACATCCTGTTTTGCTTCATACGTGAGAAAATGTGAGTTCGAACCCGTGGTCGGATTTTGACGAATGAGATGTCATTGAACTCGGGCTGATACCCCCTTTCCAATGAACAACATATTTCCACCCCAAAATAAAACCTACCCCTACTAGGGGGTGAAATTGTAATTTTTTTTAGAGAATCTCTCTTTCCAATTGCAACATGTGAGAGTTTGAATGCCGATATGGAATAAAACGTTGTTCCACACAAGAGACATGTGTTTGGTGGATAGCCACTATGAATTAACATGCTTGTTTTTGTTTTTTGTTTTTTACGCATGCCCATTCATAGCTTTTGTAAGAGGGCAGGCTTTTTAAAAGATGGCGGCTGTAGTGTAACCTAACCTAACCCAACCCACGAGTGGTGATCAAAAAGTATTTTAAGTGACGCTTGTCGATTGGCAAACCAATAATCAAAGAGGGATATGTCAGGCCTTGAGGTGATAGCCCCTTTTGATTGATCCCTGTTGATTTATCTCTGTTGATTTGTCCCTTTGGACTGGTCTCTGTTGACTAGCCCCTTTTGGACGGGCCCTTTTTTGACAGGGGGTCATTTTTGATGGATCCTTTTTGACATGTGCTTTTCGACGGGTCCCTGTTGACGAGTCATTGCTGACGGGTCCTTGTTGATGAGTCCCTGTGGACGGGTCATTGTTGACGGGTCCCTATTGACAGGTCATTGTTGCCAGGTCATTGATGACAGGTCATTGTTGACGGGTCATTGTTGATGGGTCCTTGCTGACAAGTCCCTGTTGATGGGTCCCTGTGGAAGGGTCCCTTTAGACCGGCCCCTTTGGACTGATCCCTATGGACCGGCCCATGAAATTTATCCAAATTATGTCAAAGGGCCTAACTACATTTGTGTGTAAAGCAGTGTGTTGAACTGACGTTGTTCACCAGTCCTTACTACTACAATTGGATAACGATATGAAAGGAATTGATTAACTAGACATGAGTTAACTACCAACGAAACACTTTGGCGACTCTGCTTGTTATTGACCAATGAGTAGGGTTTTAGAAAAACTGTTTGTTATTTTGGGTTATATACAAAAAATGCTTAGACCTTTTGAGTGACTATGTTTGCTAAACAAGACATTATACCAGACACGATTAGGATTCTTATGTAGCTCAGACAAGGAAATAATTTCTACAGAATCTGTTGACATTGAATATAGATTTAGGTATTAGGAAGTCATTTTGAAGGCCTTTGTCTGGAGCGTGGCACTCTATGAAAGCAAAACTTAGACAATTGGTGTAGCAGAAAAGTGGAGAATTGAAGTGTTTGAAATGTGGTGTTACAGGAGAATGATGAAGATTAGATGGGTAAATAGGGTTACTAACAAAGAGGTATTAAGACGAGTGGGGGAGAAGAGATGTATCTGGCGACTGTTAATGAAGTAACGAGATAGGTTGGTAGAACACGTACCAGGACACCCAAGAATAGCAAACTTAGTTAAGGAAGAAAGGTTCGAGGACGAGAACTGTAGGGGTAGACCAAGTTTAGAATATGTTAAACAGATAGCCTTGAATGTAGGGTGTGGTAGCTATATAGAGATGAAACGATTAGCTCGGGACAGATAGGCGCTGAGATCTGCATCAAACCAGTCAAAGGACTAAAGACTCAAACAACAACATGTAAGTTCACTAAAATAATGTTGTGTAACGGTATATGTTAGTCAACGAACAGTAATGCATTACTGAAACCCATGACACGATACCTAAGAGCTTTTCTAAAATGATTTTAAAATGCCTTTAACCCTATATTGAACACTCAGTTCACAAGACTCATAACTGCAATGTTATGGTAAAACAAAACAAAATCTTTATTTCAAAACAAGCAAGTGGTTTAGTCAATGTATACTGGAAAAAGTTTTGTAAACACTCAAGTCCTCAAGACTAATTAAATTAGTAACTGTCAGGTTGACCGAGTGGTTAAGGTGTTTGACTTAAGATCAAATTTTCTGTATAAGGAAGCAAGGGTTCGAATCCCTTACCTGACATAACTATTGCCTTGACATGGCTTGGCCACACTGCATTATTATGACACTCGGTACACAAACCATAGATATAGTGTATTGTTTAAGGCCACTCTCTTTCTGAACATAGTCAGAGACTGTTGATGGTTAACAATTGTATTAATAGTGGGACATGGGGATAGTAATTAAGAAAAACAGACAATACCCATACAATATTTTTATTAAATTCATTTTATAATAGTTACACACTGAATTCAAGTCTATCTCTTTACCATTGTTCTATATAGATTTTTAAACACAATGCTTGTTGTAGATCCTTTTACAACTTTCTCCAGGTACTCTTGCTCTTAAAAACTGGGGAAGCCGCAATGGTTTTATAAACATAAAACCCTCATCCTCTTCTTTTTCATAATTATCATCATCATCATCATCATTATGAATATTATCATCAAAATTATTATAGTCATTGTCACCATCATTATCATCATCATCATCATCATTCTCAATATCACTAGAACTATCCAATTCCTCTTGTTTGTTTTCCACAGGGACCTCTTGTAGAGTCTGCGTTGCTTTTGATAGTGTTAAGGGTTTTTTGAACGATGGTATTTGTCCTAACATGTCTTTTTTGAGGTGATGATGAATGCTTTTTAACAAACAATGCACTATCTTGAGCAGCAATATATTTTTCTTGGACTTGCTTTTTTATCTGGGTTAGAGTATTTTGCGTATTTAAATGTGTATTAATTTGAGATTCACAATGATGTTCTTTTGAAGTAAGTACGTTGGAGTCTTTTGTTTTAATCATTCCTCGACACTTTTTGGATCGTTGTTTTGAACATTGCCAAATAACAGTTCCATCTTTATTGGTTGTTTTTACAATATATGTATATCCTTTATAGAAGACACATGGCTTGCCATGACTGGTTGTTGAGACTTCCATATCAACTAATACATATGAATTAAATTTTAGTAAAGTCACATGAACAATCTTTAGATTACAATTGATTTACACACACACACACACACACACACACACACACACTTTCCTAAATGTCAAGATTTATGGATGTTGTTTTTCCGCCAACAGCTGCTTACTGCGTATGACAAGGCTGGAGACTGGTAGGTGAGACGGTCTTTCACGATGTGAACACTGTAACAGGCAGTAGTCAACTGACAATATTCTTATACCCTAGTCAAGGTTAACAGTTAATTACTGCGTATGACAAGACCGTACACTCGTAGGTTAGACCGTATTTTTTGTTTGTTGCTAAGGATCCCATATATACTCTAGACATGTTAGTTCTGAACACTTAGTGGTTAATTGTATATATTGAATTTAAATACACAGCTCATACAAGCACGTTTTGCGGATGGGAGGGGTGAGAGGCTGGCAAAAAAGGAAATGTTTTAGTTTAATGAAACGTTATGTCCTAGTAGGCGTGATTTATAGTAGACGCAATTGATAGTAGACGTAATTGATAGTAGGTGTAATCGATACTAGACGTGATTAATAGTAGACGCAATTGATACTAGGCGTGATTGATAGTAGGCGTGATTTGTAGTAAGCGCGATTTATAGTAGACGCAAATGATAGTAGACGCGATTGATAGTAGGCGTGATTGATAGTAGACGCGATTGATACTAGGCGTGATTGATAGTAGGCGTGATTTGTAGTAAGCGCGATTTATAGTAGACGCAAATGATAGTAGGCGCGATTGATAGTAGGCGTGATTGATAGTAGACGCGATTGATAGTAGGCGCAATTTGACATGGGCGCGACTCAGATCATTTTTGATATCATAAAGTTACAGTGTCAATGTTTATACAAAGTTCAAGGTAGAGGGTATTTTAAGACATAACCTCAGCTCACTTAACATAACCTAACTTTACCTAACCTAACTTTGTCACGTGACATGTTCTACAAGTTTAGACTTGCTTTAAGACAGATTATGACGTCATAGATTGATGGGAGGGGTGAGAGGCTGACAAAAAAGGAAATGTTCTGGTTTAATGAAACGTCATGTCCTAGTAGGCGCGATTTATAGTAGCCGCAATTGATAGTAGGCGCGATTAATAGTAGACGCAATTGATAGTAGACGTGATTGATAGTAGGCGTGATTTGACATGAGCGCGATTTATAGTAGACGCGAAAGATAGTAGGCGCGATTGATAGTAGGCGTAATTAGACATGGGCGAGATTTATAGTAGGCGCAATTGATAGTAGGCGCGATTGATAGTAGGTGTAATTGGTAGTAGGCGCGATTTGACATGAGCGCGATTTATAGTAGACGCAAATGATACTAGACGTGATTAATAGTAGACGCAATTGATACTAGGCGTGATTGATAGTAGGCGTGATTTGTAGTAAGCGCGATTTATAGTAGACGCAAATGATAGTAGGCGCGATTGATAGTAGGCGTGATTGATAGTAGACGCGATTGATAGTAGGCGCAATTTGACATGGGCGCGACTCAGATCATTTTTGATATCATAAAGTTACAGTGTCAATGTTTATACAAAGTACAAGGTAGAGGGTATTTTAAGACATAACCTCAGCTCACTTAACATAACCTAACTTTACCTAACCTAACTTTGTCACGTGACATGTTCTACAAGTTTAGACTAGCTTTAAGACTGATTATGACGTCATAGATTGATGGGAGGGGTGAGAGGCTGACAAAAAAGGAAATGTTCTGGTTTAATGAAACGTCATGTCCTAGCAGGCGCGATTGGTAGTAGACGCAATTGATAGTAGACGCGATTAATGGTAGGCGCAATTGATAGTAGGTGTGATCAGGTACTTACTGCATATGAAAAGGCTGTACACTCGTGTGTTAGACACTCTATCTTGTTAAGGACTCCTATATATTCCCTATACAAGGCTATACATGTTAGTTCTAAACACTTAGTGGTTATTTGTATTTTAAATTTATATACACAGGTTATACAAGCCCGTTTTTTCACACAGTAAAACTTTGTCAAATAGCCACATGCGATACGCAAAGTATGTTTCCGCTATCTAGCGGTGACTATGGAAACTACCTGAACATATCCTAATCTAATCCTAGCTAACTTCATCTGACGTGACCATACCGGTTTGTAAGCAACAACAACACACTAAGATTCCATGAATTCCAGAGTACTTTTAGATTAATTATCGACTCTCGACTCTTATAACTATGTCTATCCCACTCTGTCAAAAACACGATTTTTTTAAAAAAAAATTTGCTTGATGTCAATACTAAAGTGATAATGGGTTTTCCGATCCTATCACTATAAATTCATTACCCCCACTCTTATCTCGGTCTCGACAACAACCATGCCTATTTTTATTATGTCAGATGATGTAATGTTCGAGTGCAAAGTGGGTGTAAAAGTGAGTGCAAAGTGAGTGCAAAAGTGAGTGCAAAGTAAGTGTAAAAGTAGTTGTAAAAGTGAGTGCAAAGTGAGTGCAAAAGTGAGTGCAAAAGTGGGGTGTAAAAGTGGTACCCTATTTGTAATGGCTTATTTGACAAGTTATTTTGTGGCACCCTATTCGTAATGGCTTATTTCACAAGTTGTTTTTGTCAATGTATTTAGAGGATATTTCTCTTGTTCATGGAAAGTATCTCAGCCCTTTTTATGATAGCATAATGCTTACCGTCATGTTTGTAAGCAACAACAACACACTAAAATTCCAAGAATCCAAACTACTCTAAGGTTAATGATGGTCTCTCAACTCCATTCCACGCCTAGTCAAAAACATTATACATTTCAAATTTTTCAAAAAAGGTAAATTGAGAAAGTAGGCTATATATTTAAACTAAAAAATCATATGCTAACTCCAACACCTACGTCTATCCCATTCTCAGTCAAAAAAAAATATATAATTATATTCTTTAAATTTTTCCAAAAAATATTTGGAAAGTAGGCTATAATTTGAAAACTAATCATCCTAAAAAGTCATATATAGACTCAAACCAATGGCTTTTATGTCCTTAATCGATAGAACAAAACATGGAATTTGACATTTTTCAAAATATTGATCATTTTTAAAAATGGGCTATATTTTGTAAACTATGAATTACACAAAAAATGTGTTTGACATAAAAATGATAGGTATTTACCCCCTCTACCCACAAACCAAGTCCCAGGTCTCTGGGACAAAATCCAAAAAGGTTCAATTTTGAAAGTAGACGATATTTTGAAAACTAATCATTCTAAAAAGTCATATATAGACTCAAACAAATGTCTTTTAAGTCCCTTAACGTTAGAACAAAACTTAACATTTTTTTCATTTTTTCAAAAAAAGTCCAATTTTCAAAATTGCCTATATTTTGGAAACTAAGAATTAGTTCCAAAATGGCGGTCGTAACTTAACTCAACCTAACCTAACCCTACGAGGTGTGATCAAAAAGTTCCAAAATGGCTGCCGTAGCCTAACTTAACCTTTGATTGATCCCTGTTGATTGACCCCTTTTGATTGATCTCTGTTGATGTATCCCTTTGGACTGGTCCCTGTTGACTAGCCCCTTTGGACGGGTCTTTTTTAAAGGGGGAGTCATTTTTTTACGGGTCCCGGAGGACGGGTCCTTGTTGACGGGTCCCTGTGGGCGGGCCCCTTTGATATAATTTGGATAAAATGCACGGGCCAGTCCATAAGGATCAGTCCAAAGGAACCGCCCACAGGGACCCGTCAACAAGGACCCGTCCTCCGGGACCCGTAAAAAAATGACTCCCCCTTTAAAAAAGACCCGTCCAAAGGGGCTAGTCAACAGGGACCAGTCCAAAGGGATACATCAACAGAGATCAATCAAAAGGGGTCAATCAACAGGGATCAATCAAAGGTTAAGTTAAGCTACGGCAGCCATTTTGGAACTTTTTGATCACACCTCGTAGGGTTAGGTTAGGTTGAGTTAAGCTACGACCGCCATTTTGGAACTAATTCTTAGTTTCCAAAATATAGGCAATTTTGAAAATTGGACTTTTTTTGAAAAAATGAAAAAAATGTTAAGTTTTGTTCTAACGTTAAGGGACTTAAAGGACATTTGTTTGAGTCTATATATGACTTTTTAGAATGATTAGTTTTCAAAATATCGTCTACTTTCCAAATTGAACCTTTTTGGATTTTGTCCCAGAGACCTGGGACTTGGTTTGTGGGTAGAGGGGGTAAATACCTGTCATTTTTATGTCAAACACATTTTTTGTGTAATTCATAGTTTACAAAATATAGCCCATTTTTAAAAATGATCAATATTTGGAAAAATGTCAAATTCCATGTTTTGTTCTAACGATTAAGGACATAAAAGCCATTGGTTTGAGTCTATATATGACTTTTTAGGATGATTAGTTTTCAAATTATAGCCTACTTTCCAAATATTTTTTGGAAAAATTTAAAGAATATATATATAATTTTTTTTTTGACTGAGAATGGGATAGACGTAGGTGTTGGAGTTAGCATATGATTTTTTAGTTGAAATATATAGCCTACTTTCTCAATTTACCTTTTTTGAAAAATTTGAAATGTATAATGTTTTTGACTAGGCGTGGAATGGAGTTGAGAGACCATCATTAACCTTAGAGTAGTTTGGATTCTTGGAATTTTAGTGTGTTGTTGTTGCTTACAATCATGACGGTAAGCATTATGCTATCATAAAAAGGGCTGAGATACTTTCCATGAACAAGAGAAATATCCTCTAAATACATTGACAAAAACAACTTGTGAAATAAATCATTACGAATAGGGTACCACAAAATAACTTGTCAAAAAAGCCATTAAAAATAGGGTACCACTTTTACACCCCACTTTTGCACTCACTTTTGCACTCACTTTGCACTCACTTTTACAACTACTTTTACACTTACTTTGCACTCACTTTTGCACTCACTTTGCACTCACTTTTACACCCACTTTGCACTCTAACATTACATCATCTGACATAATAAAAATAGGCATGGTTGTTGTCGAGACCGAGATAAGAGTAGGGGTAATGAATTTATAGTGATAGGATCGGAAAACCCATTATCACTTTAGTATTGACATCAAGCAAAATTTTTTTAAAAAAAATCGTGTTTTTGACAGAGTGGGATAGACATAGTTATAAGAGTTGAGAGTCGATAATTAATCTAAAAGTACTCTGGAATTCATGGAATCTTAGAGTGTTGTTGTTGTTGCTTACAAACCGGTATGGTCACGTCAGGTGAAGTTAGCTAGGATTAGATTAGGATATGTTCAGGTAGTTTCCATAATCACCGCTAGATAGCGGAAACATACTTTGCGTATCGCATGTGGCTATTTGACAAAGTTTTACTGTGTGAAAAAACGGGCTTGTATAACCTGTGTATATAAATTTAAAATACAAATAACCACTAAGTGTTTAGAACTAACATGTATAGCCTTGTATAGGGAATATATAGGGGTCCTTAACAAGATAGAGTGTCTAACACACGAGTGTACAGCCTTTTCATATGCAGTAAGTACCTGATCACACCTACTATCAATTGCGCCTACCATTAATCGCGTCTACTATCAATTGCGTCTACTACCAATCGCGCCTGCTAGGACATGACGTTTCATTAAACCAGAACATTTCCTTTTTTGTCAGCCTCTCACCCCTCCCATCAATCTATGACGTCATAATCAGCCTTAAAGCTAGTCTAAACTTGTAGAACATGTCACGTGACAAAGTTAGGTTAGGTAAAGTTAGGTTATGTTAAGTGAGCCGAGGTTATGTCTTAAAATACCCTCTACCTTGTACTTTGTATAAACATTGACACTGTAACTTTATGATATCAAAAATGATCTGAGTCGCGCCCATGTCAAATTGCGCCTACTATCAATCGCGTCTACTATCAATCACGCCTACTATCAATCGCGCCTACTATCATTTGCGTCTACTATAAATCGCGCTTACTACAAATCACGCCTACTATCAATCACGCCTAGTATCAATTGCGTCTACTATTAATCACGTCTAGTATCATTTGCGTCTACTATAAATCGCGCTCATGTCAAATCGCGCCTACTACCAATTACACCTACTATCAATCGCGCCTACTATCAATTGCGCCTACTATAAATCTCGCCCATGTCTAATTACGCCTACTATCAATCGCGCCTACTATCTTTCGCGTCTACTATAAATCGCGCTCATGTCAAATCACGCCTACTATCAATCACGTCTACTATCAATTGCGTCTACTATTAATCGCGCCTACTATCAATTGCGTCTACTATAAATCGCGCCTACTAGGAAATGACGTTTCATTAAACCAGAACATTTCCTTTTTTGTCAGCCTCTCACCCCTCCCATCAATCTATGACGTCATAATCAGTCTTAAAGCAAGTCTAAACTTGTAGAACATGTCACGTGACAAAGTTAGGTTAGGTAAAGTTAGGTTATGTTAAGTGAGCTGAGGTTATGTCTTAAAATACCCTCTACCTTGTACTTTGTATAAACATTGACACTGTAACTTTATGATATCAAAAATGATCTGAGTCGCGCCCATGTCAAATTGCGCCTACTATCAATCGCGTCTACTATCAATCACGCCTACTATGAATCGCGCCTACTATCATTTGCGTCTACTATAAATCGCGCTTACTACAAATCACGCCTACTATCAATCACGCCCAATATCAATCGCGTCTACTATCAATCACGCCTACTATCAATCGCGTCTACTATCATTTGCGTCTACTATAAATCGCGCTTACTACAAATCACGCCTACTATCAATCACGCCTAGTATCAATTGCGACTACTATTAATCACGTCTAGTATCGATTACACCTACTATCAATTACGTCTACTATCAATTGCGTCTACTATAAACCACGCCTACTAGGACATAACGTTTCATTAAACTAAAACATTTCCTTTTTTGCCAGCCTCTCACCCCTCCCATCCGCAAAACGTGCTTGTATGAGCTGTGTATTTAAATTCAATATATACAATTAACCACTAAGTGTTCAGAACTAACATGTCTAGAGTATATATGGGATCCTTAGCAACAAACAAAAAATACGGTCTAACCTACGAGTGTACGGTCTTGTCATACGCAGTAATTAACTGTTAACCTTGACTAGGGTATAAGAATATTGTCAGTTGACTACTGCCTGTTACAGTGTTCACATCGTGAAAGACCGTCTCACCTACCAGTCTCCAGCCTTGTCATACGCAGTAAGCAGCTGTTGGCGGAAAAACAACATCCATAAATCTTGACATTTAGGAAAGTGTGTGTGTGTGTGTGTGTGTGTGTGTGTGTGTGTAAATCAATTGTAATCTAAAGATTGTTCATGTGACTTTACTAAAATTTAATTCATATGTATTAGTTGATATGGAAGTCTCAACAACCAGTCATGGCAAGCCATGTGTCTTCTATAAAGGATATACATATATTGTAAAAACAACCAATAAAGATGGAACTGTTATTTGGCAATGTTCAAAACAACGATCCAAAAAGTGTCGAGGAATGATTAAAACAAAAGACTCCAACGTACTTACTTCAAAAGAACATCATTGTGAATCTCAAATTAATACACATTTAAATACGCAAAATACTCTAACCCAGATAAAAAAGCAAGTCCAAGAAAAATATATTGCTGCTCAAGATAGTGCATTGTTTGTTAAAAAGCATTCATCATCACCTCAAAAAAGACATGTTAGGACAAATACCATCGTTCAAAAAACCCTTAACACTATCAAAAGCAACGCAGACTCTACAAGAGGTCCCTGTGGAAAACAAACAAGAGGAATTGGATAGTTCTAGTGATATTGAGAATGATGATGATGATGATGATAATGATGGTGACAATGACTATAATAATTTTGATGATAATATTCATAATGATGATGATGATGATGATAATTATGAAAAAGAAGAGGATGAGGGTTTTATGTTTATAAAACCATTGCGGCTTCCCCAGTTTTTAAGAGCAAGAGTACCTGGAGAAAGTTGTAAAAGGATCTACAACAAGCATTGTGTTTAAAAATCTATATAGAACAATGGTAAAGAGATAGACTTGAATTCAGTGTGTAACTATTATAAAATGAATTTAATAAAAATATTGTATGGGTATTGTCTGTTTTTCTTAATTACTATCCCCATGTCCCACTATTAATATAATTGTTAACCATCAACAGTCTCTGACTATGTTCAGAAAGAGAGTGGCCTTAAACAATACACTATATCTATGGTTTGTGTACCGAGTGTCATAATAATGCAGTGTGGCCAAGCCATGTCAAGGCAATAGTTATGTCAGGTAAGGGATTCGAACCCTTGCTTCCTTATACAGAAAATTTGATCTTAAGTCAAACACCTTAACCACTCGGTCAACCTGACAGTTACTAATTTAATTAGTCTTGAGGACTTGAGTGTTTACAAATTTTTTCCAGTATACATTGACTAAACCACTTGCTTGTTTTGAAATATAGATTTTGTTTTGTTTTACCATAACATTGCAGTTATGAGTCTTGTGAACTGAGTGTTCAATATAGGGTTAAAGGCATTTTAAAATCATTTTAGAAAAGCTCTTAGGTATCGTGTCATGGGTTTCAGTAATGCATTACTGTTCGTTGACTAACATATACCGTTACACAACATTATTTTAGTGAACTTACATGTTGTTGTTTGAGTCTTTAGTCCTTTGACTGGTTTGATGCAGATCTCAGCGCCTATCTGTCCCGAGCTAATCGTTTCATCCCTATATAGCTACCACACCCTACAATCAAGGCTATCTGTTTAACATATTCTAAACTTGGTCTACCCCTACAGTTCTCGTCCTCGAACCTTTCTTCCTTAACTAAGTTTGCTATTCTTGGGTGTCTTAGTACGTGTTCTACCAACCTATCTCTTTACTTCATTAACAGTCGCCAGATACATCTCTTCTCCCCCACTCGTCTTAATACCTCTTTGTTAGTAACCCTATTTACCCATCTAATCTTCATCATTCTCCTGTAACACCACATTTCAAACACTTCAATTCTCCACTTTTCTGCTACACCAATTGTCTAAGTTTTACTTTCATAGAGTGCCACGCTCCAGACAAAGGCCTTCAAAATGACTTCCTAATACCTAAATCTATATTCAATGTCAACAGATTCTGTAGAAATTCTTTCCTTGTCTGAGCTACATAAGAATCCTAATCGTGTCTGGTATAATGTCTTGTTTAGCAAACATAGTCACTCAAAAGGTCTAAGCATTTTTTGTATATAACCCAAAATAACAAACAGTTTTTCTAAAACCCTACTCATTGGTCAATAACAAGCAGAGTCGCCAAAGTGTTTCGTTGGTAGTTAACTCATGTCTAGTTAATCAATTCCTTTCATATCGTTATCCAATTGTAGTAGTAAGGACTGGTGAACAACGTCAGTTCAACACACTGCTTTACACACAAATGTAGTTAGGCCCTTTGACATAATTTGGATAAATTTCATGGGCCGGTCCATAGGGATCAGTCCAAAGGGGCCGGTCTAAAGGGACCCTTCCACAGGGACCCATCAACAGGGACTTGTCAGCAAGGACCCATCAACAATGACCCGTCAACAATGACCTGTCATCAATGACCTGTCAACAATGACCTGTCAATAGGGACCCGTCAACAATGACCCGTCCACAGGGACTCATCAACAAGGACCCGTCAGCAATGACTCGTCAACAGGGACCCGTCGAAAAGCACATGTCAAAAAGGATCCATCAAAAATGACCCCCTGTCAAAAAAGGGCCCGTCCAAAAGGGGCTAGTCAACAGAGACCAGTCCAAAGGGACAAATCAACAGAGATAAATCAACAGGGATCAATCAAAAGGGGCTATCACCTCAAGGCCTGACATATCCCTCTTTGATTATTGGTTTGCCAATCGACAAGCGTCACTTAAAATACTTTTTGATCACCACTCGTGGGTTGGGTTAGGTTAGGTTACACTACAGCCGCCATCTTTTAAAAAGCCTGCCCTCTTACAAAAGCTATGAGTGGGCATGCGTAAAAAACAAAAAACAAAAACAAGCATGTTAATTCATAGTGGCTATCCACCAAACACATGTCTCTTGTGTGGAACAACGTTTTATTCCATATCGGCATTCAAACTCTCACATGTTGCAATTGGAAAGAGAGATTCTCTAAAAAAAATTACAATTTCACCCCCTAGTAGGGGTAGGTTTTATTTTGGGGTGGAAATATGTTGTTCATTGGAAAGGGGGTATCAGCCCGAGTTCAATGACACCTCATTCGTCAAAATCCGACCACGGGTTCGAACTCACATTTTCTCACGTATGAAGCAAAACAGGATGTGACTTGTTTCACAAGGAGGACGGTAATAAGGTCATTTCACACGTGTTCACATGTATTTCGTCACTTTCCTTTCATATCGTTATTCCATTATAGTAGTGGTGAACAACGTCAATTCAACACACACACAAATGTAGTTAGGCCCTTTGACATAATTTAAATAAATTCATGGGTTAGTCCGTAGGAACCAGGCCAAAGGGACCCGTCCAAAGGGATCAGTCCAAAGGGACAAGGACTCGTCCACAAGGACTCGTCCACAATGACCTGTCAACAATGACCTGTCCACAAGGACTTGTCCACAAGGACTCGTCCACAAGGACCTGTCAACAAGGACTCGTCCACAAGGACCTGTCAACAATAACCCATCAACACGGGCCCGACAGCAGGGGGCTCATCAACAATAACAGGGGCTCTCACCTCAAGGCCTAACATGCCCCTCTTTGATTATTGGTTTGCAGAACAACGTTACATTCCATATCGGCTTTCAAACTCTCACATGTTGCAATTGGAAAGAGAGATTCTCTAAAAAATTTCAATTTCACCCCCTAGTAGGGGTAGGTATTACTTTTGGGGTTGAAATATGTTGTCCATTGGAAAGGGGGTGTTAGCCCGAGTTCAATGACACCTCATTCGTCTAAATCCGACCATGCGTTCGGGAGTTATCGGGCTGCCGCCATCTTGTGAGGAGGGTGAGGAGGAGGAGGTATCTGAATCCCTCAAAAACCACTACTAACTTAGGTGTTTATCAGCAGTCTCCGGCAATGTTCGGGAGAGTAACCTTGAAAAGTAGCTGAAACTCGGTAGTCGAAAGCATAGCTTGACCCGTTTCTTACCTATATGACAAGGTTAGGTTAGGTAAATTTAGGTTATGTTAGGTGAGTTGAGGTTAGGTCTTAAAATATTCCCTCTCTTATGTGTTCAAAGCCGATTCACCCTGAACAGTCAGCCAAAACTTTAAATATGTATTTATCATTACATAAAGAATTAATTCAACAAAATTATGTTAAATGGTCCGGCTAAGCTCAAATTATCAGCGTTTCGCCCCGGTGTACTATTGGGCTCGTTAGTTGGTACAGTACACCTCACCAAGACGCTGAAAAGTGCTTACTGAGTAGGCCAATGCAATACACTATGATACACATTATAATATGTCGTATCGACGTCACGAGCATTGCCAAAGCACTTCAGGAAGTATAGTCTTCCTTTCAAAACAAATGCAAACCTTACCTTGGTTATCGATATGTCGAAAAATGTTCTCGAATGAGAAACTGTTGTTATGGTCCTTTGAGCTCCATTAATTCAACAAAATTATGTTAAATGGTCCGGCTAAGCTTTACTAGCTTTACCTTACCCTCTATAGGTAGAGCGTTATCCCTTACCAATGACCACATTCACCCACAAGTTTTACACTTAAACCATTGGCTTGTTTTTGATTAAGTTTGGTTCGGTTTGGTTGGGTTTGATTCAGCTTGGTTCAGTTTAGTTCAATGTAGTCACCATTTTGGATTTTATCTATCCTCTTTAACCAATCAATTAAAGATTGTCTACTCTTATTTCTTGAATCGATAAATCAGATTTTGTATACACCATTTGTCATTTATTATCCCATACCTACAACCTATACTCTCTCTGTACTGCAGTTTGATCTGAAATCAAGTTCCAATGGTGAAAGATTTGTCAGTCACCATACATGTAGCCTACAATAATTCTTTCACTACCTAGCTATGTTTCATCACTCACTGTAAACATTTCACATGTCCATATCCGATTATAAGTTTATAAAATCTCAGGTCGATGACCTTGATGTATTGGGTATTTTTGGGTAAATTCATTAGCCATGGGAAAGGGTTGACCATTCTAAGTCCTATGACACCTCACATGTTGATATCCGATTATTAGTTTATAAAATCTCAGGTCAATGACCTTGCTGTTTTGAATTTTTGAGGTAAATTCATTGGTCATGGGAAAGGGTTAACCATTCGTAGTCCTATGACACCTCACTTGACCCTCTCTACTGATAAGTTTATAAAATCTTAGGTCAATGACCTTGCTGTTTTGGGTATTTTGGGTAAATTCGTTGGTCATGGAAAAGGGTTGGTCATCCTGAGTCTTGTGACACCTCACTTGTCCCTCTCTGATTATTAGTTGATAAAATCTTAGGTTAATGACCTTGCTGTTTTTTTTGGGGGGAGGGGGTAAATTCATTGGTCATGGAGAGGGGTTGGCCATTTTAAGTCCTATGACACCTCACTTGACCCTCTGTGATTATTAGTTAGCGAGATATTAACGAAAGTGCAGATAGGCCCTTTTGACAAAAAATGAATAATACATTCAAAAACAGGGCGTCACCCCAAGTCCAACGACCCCTCATACAAGTCCCTAGCTTTCTTAGTTCATAAGATATTAAAAAGCCGATGATCTATTAGTTTATGGATCTTTGGTTAATTTGTAAAATAAACGTATCTATAAATCATTATTCAAAAAGCCCGCCCTCTTACAAAAAAAAACAATTGCGCATTCGTAAAACAAAAAACAAAAATGATAAATCATAGCGGCATTCAGTTGTATGCATGCACTTTATGTGGAACGAGTTTAATTTCATATTGGCATACAAACTCCCACATGTTGCACATGGAAAGCGACTTTTACCTAAATATTATTATTTCACCCCCTAGTAGGGGTAGATTTTATTTTTGAGTGGAAATAAGTTATCCATAGGAAAGGGGTTGTCTGCCGGAGTCATTTGACTACTTGTACATGTCTCTAGCCTTATCCCCACCACTGTCAAAAACAGGTTGTGACTTGTTAGCTCTTATCGTGCACGTGCACATGTGTACACTTGTGTACACTTGTGTGTTAGGTCATATTACACATGAACTTGCATTTTCTCACGTATGAACCAAAACAGGATGTGACTTGTTTCACAAGGAGGATGGTAATAAGGTCATCTCACACGTGTTCACATGTATTTCGTCACTTTCCTTTCATATCGTTATCACATTATAGTAGTGGGGGTTGGTGAACAACGTCAGTTCAACACACGCAAATGTAGTTAGGCCCTTTGACATAATTTAAATAAATTCATGAGCCAGTCCATAGGGACCAGGCCAAAGGGACCGGTCCAAAGGGATCAGTCCAAAGGGACAAGGACTCGTCCACAAGCACTCGTCCACAAGGACTTGTCCACACAAACTCGTCCAAAATGACCTGTCCACAATGACCTGTCAACAAGGACTTGTCCACAAGGACTCGTCCACACGGACTTGTCCACAAGGACCTGTCAACAAAGGCTCGTCCACAAGGACCCATCAACAATGACCTGTCCACAAGGACCCGTTAGGTTGGGTTAGGTTACACTACAGCCACCATCTTTTAAAAAGTCCGCCCTCTTACCAAACCTATGAGTGGGCATGCATAAAAACAAAAAACAAGCATGTTAATTCATAGTGGCTACCCACCGAACACATGCACTTTATGTAGAACAACGTTTCATTCCATATTAGCATTCAAACTCTCACATGTTGCAATTGGAAAGAGAGATTCTCTAAAAAAAATACAATTTCACCCCCCAGTAGGGGTAGGTTTTATTTTGGGGTGGAGATATGCTGTCCATTGGAAAGGGGGTATTAGCCCGAGTTCAATGACACCTCGTACAAGTCTCTAGCCTGATTGTTTCGCGAGATATTGCCATTTTAGTATTCCAGCGGTGGAGCGGTGGCGGTGGTGCTAGAACCCCTGCAAATACACTACTACTGTACAGTTATGTCGAGTTAAGACTTCAGAGAAGAGTGGATGTGATTGGAGTTTCCCTGGAAGTGCAACTAGGCTTTTCTTCATTTCGCCTCTGAACTTTTCGTTCCGCAAAATATTAGACAAGTTAAGATTGGACGGAAGGGGGATTTGTGTTTCGTGCATCTCGCCATTCTTAAATTACGTCTGACAAGAATTCGTTGCACATGCATCTCCATGATAATATAATTAATAGTCCAGTCAGTGATTTTAACCCATCATGCCGAGACGTAAAACGGATATAGGTCGTAGTTCATTGATATCGAAACAAAAACCGCTTCTCACGTAATTCATTCATAACTGTTGTCGGGTGAAGCCGGGGCAGGTTGCTAGTATAATAATAATACAGTGAAACATGACCGAAGCGGAATCTACTAGGTAAAACAACTTTTACCGTATTGAGCAAGTTTCAGGACTGAGCAAAATTAGAGCAAATTACATACCCCTGTTTCGTTAGTTCAGTTTTTGGTGACATCTCAATAACAGATGTAGTTTGATGTATTTTGTATAACTTCCTCACACATAGCCTACACTTAATACACATCCCCTGTCCATCTCGTGGTGTAGCGGCTAGCAATCTTGGCAGTCGCCCAGAAGGCAAGGGTTCGATTCCCGGCTTTGCCAAGGAATTGATTTTGGTCTGAGGGCCGGAACGGGGTACACTCAGCCTCATGAGGCAAAACTGAGGGGAGATGGGTTCGATTTTCACCGCAGACATCCTGGAAGTTGTTCTCCGTGGTTTCACCACTCCTACTCCAGGCAAATGCCGGGATAGTTCCTTACTGGGCACGGCCGCCTCCTTTCCAATCCTCACCCGTATTACAAATACACACATTAACAGAGCCACCACAGTATTACAGGCTATCAGACATAATTCCACACACACCTATGTATACGGGGCTAAATGATGATGATGATAATTGTTGTTTTAAGGGGCCTAACATCGAGGTTATCGGCCCCTAATGATCTGGGTGATAGCGAAAATGATAATGAAATGAAAACCAGAACAAAATTATCTAAGACGGAAAATACGTACAAAAAGGAACTCACATGGAAACAACTCACAATATGGTCTTACAAAAGGGAATTTAGAACGAAAAGTTGCACAAAAAGAATAGATTGAAAAAGACCCACAAAACGTAGGCTAGATTCAAAATACGTACAAAATGCAAAGTAGCGTCGAAATACTTACAAAATGCAACTGAAATTCAAAATACTTACAAAATGCAAATGAGATCGAAAATACGTACAGAATGCAATTGAGGTTCAAAATACTTACAAAATGCAATTGAAATTGAAAATACACAATGCAATTCAGATTGAAATATCCCAGTTCCAATCCAAATTATTCACAAAGTGCATTTGAAATTCAAAATACTTACAAAATGCAATTGAAATTGAAAATGCTTACAATATGTACGGTAGATTCAAACGACTCATGTGGATTGACAATACTTACAAAAAGCAATTTAGATTGAAAATACTTGACAAAATGTAATTTAGATTCAAAATACCCACAAAATGCAGTTGAGAATCAAAATATGTGCAAAATGCCCACCAAACAAAATGCAATTTAGATTCAAAATTCGTGCGAAATGCGGTTTTGGTTGAAAATACTTACAAAATGCAATTGAAATTCAAAATACTCACTAAAAGGCCCGGCAACCTGCATTGAAAGACTTACTAAAAAGCAATTTAGATTGTCAATCTTTACAAAATGCAATTGAGGTTGAAAACAATCGCGAGATGTAATTTTGATCGAAAAAACTTACAAAATGCAACATAGATCAAAAATGCCTTAAAAATCGCCAAAAGGGAATTTAGATGCACGGTGATTCAAGTAACAAAAACAGTGCGGGAATCTTAAAGAGGAAAGGAAATAGAAGGAAAAGAGGAGAGGAGAGGGGAGGGAGGAGAAGGTCCGCCCCAAAGGGAAGGGACAAAAGGGGAAAACGGACCTAGCTCAGGCATCCCTCGGGGTCGCCAACTCCCGAACTCACCAGCCGTGAGCCCCTGAGGGTGTAGCATTATCGACGGTGCACCAGACGTGGTGGGGCTACATACACCCTGCCTCCTTAAGGGCCTTGAGCACAAGGCAGGAGGTAAAAGGAAAAGAACAAGAAGGCTGACCCCTCACAGAAGGAGGGTATCAGGAAAGATGAGACAAGGGCCAAGTAAGGCGGGAAAGTGAAAGATTCCCTAGGCCTCGGATAACCGAATACCGTCGGGGTCGGAAGAGAACAAGAGTTGACCAAGGAAGGTCGACAGGAAAGAAGAAAGAGAGGAGCCCGGCACAAGTAAGTGGAAGCAATGCCGGACTCAGCTGGGGCCCCGTGGTCGCCAACCCACAACCCACTAGATGTGAGCCCCTGGGGGAGGGGCTAAATGACCATGATGCCCAAGCCCTCATAGAAACAAGAACACTACACATCCCACGTCTGACACGCAACAGGGGGCGTGATGTTATAGTGGTAAACCTGCTTGTCTGAGAGACAACCACGGCGGAACTTGTTCGATTCCCAGTCAATGCATGTGAGATCTTCGAAGTGAATTATCACGTCCTTTGGTTCGGATTCCACGTAGAAATGGAGAACTCGTGTCTCGTGATCGCGAGATTAAATCAAAAGCTTCCCTTAAAACGCAACATAATTTCACGCACAGGTAACTTTTCCCTTCCATTGCTTCAATAAGCCTCAACTTTTCCTTCAATGCAGATTACACATAATTCCTTGCAGGAAAAGAAATTGGCACAAACTCTGTACAAGGTGACCATCTACTGGAAGGATACGAAATGGTCTCAAACACTGTACAAGATGACCATCTACTGGAAGGATACGAAATGGGCTCAAACACTGTACAAGATGACCATCTACTGGCAGCATACGAAATGGGCTCAAACACTGTACAAGATGACCATCTACTGGAAGGATACGAAATGGGCTCAAACACTGTATAGGATGACCATCTACTGGAAGGATACGAAATGGGCTCAAACGCTGTACAAGATGACCATCTACTGGCAGGATATAAAATGGGCTCAAACACTGTACAAGATGACCATCTACTGGAAGGATACGAAATGGGCTCAAACACTGTACAAGATGACCATCTACTGGCAGGATATGAAATGGGCTCAAACACTGTACAAGGTGACCATCTACTGGAAGGATACGAAATGGGCTCAAACACTGTACAAGATGACCATCTACTGGAAGGATACGAAATGGGCTCAAACACTGTACAAGATGACCATCTACTGGCAGCATACGAAATGGGCTCAAACACTGTACAAGTTGACCATCTACTGGAAGGATACGAAATGGGCTCAAACACTGTATAGGATGACCATCTACTGGAAGGATACGAAATGGGCTCAAACGCTGTACAAGATGACCATCTACTGGCAGGATATGAAATGGGCTCAAACACTGTACTAGATGACCATCTACTGGCAGGATACGAAATGGGCTCAAACACTGTACTAGATGACCATCTACTGGCAGGATACGAAATGGGCTCAAACACTGTACAAGATGACCATCTACTGGCAGGATACGAAATGGGCTCAAACACTGTACAAGATGACCATCTAACTTACTGGTAGGATACGAAATGGGCTCAAACCCTGTACAAGATGACCATCCACTTGAAGGATACGAAATGGGCTCAAACACTGTATAGGATGACCATCTACTGGAAGGATACAAAATGGGCTCAAACGCTGTACAAGTTGACCATCTACTGGCAGGATATAAAATGGGCTCAAACACTGTACAAGATGACCATCTACTGGAAGGATACGAAATGGGCTCAAACACTGTACAAGATGACCATCTACTGGCAGGATATGAAATGGGCTCAAACACTGTACAAGGTGACCATCTACTGGAAGGATACGAAATGGGCTCAAACACTGTACAAGATGACCATCTACTGGAAGGATACGAAATGGGCTCAAACACTGTACAAGATGACCATCTACTGGCAGCATACGAAATGGGCTCAAACACTGTACAAGATGACCATCTACTGGAAGGATACGAAATGGGCTCAAACACTGTATAGGATGACCATCTACTGGAAGGATACGAAATGGGCTCAAACGCTGTACAAGATGACCATCTACTGGCAGGATATGAAATGGGCTCAAACACTGTACTAGATGACCATCTACTGGCAGGATACGAAATGGGCTCAAGCACTGTACTAGATGACCATCTACTGGCAGGATACGAAATGGGCTCAAACACTGTACAAGATGACCATCTACTGGCAGGATACGAAATGGGCTCAAACACTGTACAAGATGACCATCTAACTTACTGGTAGGATACGAAATGGGCTCAAACACTGTACAAGATGACCATCTACTGGAAGGATACGAAATGGGCTCAAGCACTGTATAGGATGACCATCTACTGGCAGGATACGAAATGGGCTCAAACGCTGTGCAAGATGACCATCTACTGGTAGGATACGAAATGGGCTCAAACACTGTACAAGATGACCATCTACTGGCAGGATCCGAAATGGACTCAAACACTGTTCAAGATGACTATCTACTGGCAAGATCCGAAATGGGCTCAAACACTGTACAAGATGACCATCTACTGGAAGGATACGAAATGGGCTCAAACACTGTACAATATAACCATCTACTGGAAGGATACCAAATGGGCTCAAACACTGTTCAAGTTGACCATCTACTGGCAGGATCCGAAATGGGCTCAAACACTGTGTGGTGTTTGTACACCACACCCAAAACAATTGAACTAAGAGTACTCTATTGATGTGCAATTGCAACGATAGTGCATGCATATATTTATTGTGTTTAAGGGTAATATAAAATCATATGTTCATTCTCATCCATTCTTGTAATTAGACGTCGACCCGAGATTTCAAACCGTAAATTTACAACCCCTCCCCCAATAAATATATTTCTTGAGTTCACTTGCGGAACTAACAACTGCCAATAGATACCGCCCGAACCGTCATAAACCGCTTATGAAGAGGCAGGAAGAGTGGAAAGGGTGTCCCAACCAAGACCCTCGGTAGCCAGCAGGCTAATTCTAAAAGATGTCAGAACAATGTACTCCCCAGCTTTTTAGAATAAATTGTTTTACGACGAGAAAACTGCAACCTTGTGATTTTTAAGGAAGATACCGCTACATGACACCAATATGGAAGCGTGTCACTGGGGGAGAGACCTTCACCCCAATATAGCCACTTGGTGCGTGATAAAGAACTTACTTCGGTCAATAAGGATGGAGCGTCACTTTCTGTAGACAATACTTTGATATTGCAATTGGCAGATCCCCCTACTGCTGGTGGGAGATATAATTGCCATATATAAACCGGGACAGAGCTGTATGGAGAGGAAGAATATTATTATGTTTTCACTTGAAAGCACTTCAAATTCTAAACTTAGACCTCACTTGTTGAGATTCAACTACAAAATTTCATAAAGTTCAACTAGTAAACTCAGTGGAGATCTAGCTAGGATATTTCCAGCATTGCGCTAAATGTCGAAGACGAGTGAAACCATTCCATTCACTCAGCTAGGCGACAGCATCTGTGCAATTAGTGAGCAGATAGCTTTATCAGGGAGGATTGGTACTTCGAACCATGGAAGACCACGCGAGATGTCTACTTCAGGAACGAGATACCTCCGCCAACATCGCCCATGAAGATCTACAACCCGGTGAGCTCATGCATATTTGTCAATTGCAAGTCGGACGTAAATACTATTAACTTAAATAATTTAAAGAAATAACCACCCTTTTTTATTTTATCTGTTTGAAAGGTCGCAAGACGTCATTCATCTCATCCGGTTTTGTTAATAAATTATTTTTACCTTCTATAACTTTCAGTCTATATTTACCCCATGCTAGGCTTCCCAGAGGTCAAAATAAATAGAATAAGGTGTTTTGCAGCTAGCCTCTGTTGCCCCTCCCCCGAAAGTAGAGAATCTCAATTTAATAAATATAAATTTATCTCACAACCGTCTGTTGGAGATTGGCGCCCTATTAACCGGGCTATTTACTGCACTCATTTTCTATCACGAGCTATGAAACGTTACAACATGTCACCCAAGCATGGGGCAAGCTGTGCACTAGCTACGAAACGTTACAACATGGGGCCCAACGTGGGGTTCGAAAGCTATAAAACACCTTAAAGAAAGAAATAAAATTAGTAAATTGCATTTGGAAATAAAATTAATTGTTTTTCATAATAATAAAGTATATGTAAAGTGAATCATGGGAGATGAGAACGAGATGATGACGTTACGTAGTGGTAACATAGTTAAGGGTACCGAGGCAGAGCTAGTGGAGAAAGACTTAGCTAGCGGGAGTAACAATGTTCAGAGTTGCGGCGAGGTAGACAAGTCGGTTGAATCACAGAATAGTACGATGGGGGGCGCGGAAGACCTAGAAAAGAGCAAAAACATAAATATAGAATCAGATACATTGGAAGAAAGGTTAATCAAGATGATGGGAGAGATGCTCGCGAACAATCAGAAACTTGGTCAGAAATTAGACCAAAATACACTAGCATTGGAGGCGTTAATAAAACAGAATGTGGAATTCAACCAAAGATGGCAAGTGCTGGACAAGGAAACAGAAGAAGATAAGAAGCTAGAAATAGTCAATAGTAGTTTATGTGGGAAAGAGCAAGAGATAGAACAGAAAAGGGTGGAAGTGAATGAAGATGAGAGTAGATTAGAAATACAGAATCAGGAGGAGGAAAGATTAGCTGAAATGAGATCTGAAGTAGAGCAGAAAGTAGATGTAGGTCATGACAAATTTTGTAAGCCTAATCAACGGTGGGAGGAGAGAGCTGAGGACCTGGAGGAAGAGATGATAGATCAGAGAATGAGAGAGGAAAATATGTTTGAAGAACAGTTAGGAGTAGAAATATGGGAGGTAGAGAAAACAATTGGTACTGAGGATTGTAGAATCCAGAAAGTTGTTAAAGAAGAGAACAATCAGGTTAGAGAAAATGTTGAAAGTAGGATAGTGGAAATAGAGCAGGACATTAGGAAAAGTCTTCCTAAAGTAGGGGCAGTTTCTAGTTACGTAATCTTAGCTGAGATGGAGATGCGTGTGTTAGCACAAAGCCAGCAGGTAGATTACAGTGAACGAGGAAAGCAGATGACGGAAGTTAAAATCGGTAGGAGTAGGACAAAGCGGAAAAGCCAGGTCACATTGTTAGATGAGATTAGAACGAGATATAAAGATAAGGATGAAGATTACTATTTGGAATGGAGGTTAAAATTAGAGATGTTAGGTGAGACGTTAGGAGGAGAGACTAAGAGTAGCTTTACTATAGATAAATATAGGCCTAGTAATGAGGAAGTAGAGACTATTATTATGAGAAGAGAAGAAAGAGTAACAATGACACCGGGGAGAAAGAAAGAAATGAGAGCAATTGTACAAGGAATCATAAATGAATAGTGGAGTGTAAAGATAGGTCGGAGTCTTATTCGTGTGGTTAAAGTGTATTATTTGATGTAATGTAATTAAATTAGGGAGTTATGACGTAGATATTAAAGTATATACACAATACGGAGGTAAAGAGTATTAATATAGATTAAGGTCGTGGAGCATGTCAGCTCATTGTTTAAATAGAAGTGTGGGGGGCGTAGATTAAAATTTTGGTGGATTTTGAAGCCTGAAATCTTGTATCAGTTCAGAGTTGAATGAAACAGTGAGGGAGCAGAAAATAAAAGCTTGTGCTTATAAACTAGGTAAAGACGGTGAACCGCTTATCGATATATAATGATATACTGTATTAAAATGTGCGTAGTCTGCAGAAGTAAGTATCCTAAGGATATCTGAGAAAGTAATAACAGAAATGGTAAGTAACCTAATGGAAGAACTATTATGACAACCATAATAATAATAATAATAATAATAATAATAATAGCAATGATAAAAATAATAATAATAATAATGTAGAGATTCGTGATTGATGTAATATGAGGTACAGTAATGATAAAATTAATAAGTTGAAGTAAGTATTGATATGCAGTAAATAAATTTCATTTGAGAACAGCGAAGTCATCAGTGACTACAGTTGGATAAATTCAGGAGTGATGGGTGGTAAGGCATGGTGTGAAATAACCAACATCTGATGGAAATAAGGAAGTATTAAACTATAGGACATCTGGTACTTGGAGATGGATGGGTGTGTATGTATGTATGAGTGTGTGTAAATTTCACGTAAATAACGTGAGTGAGTTAACAAGTAAGGATGCCAGCGAGGTTTAATGCCGTTGAGCAATGAGGTTTCAGGTTGGTAAGTGGCCAAATGAAGTTATGGTGGAGGAAGGTTTTGGAGAAGTAAGTATGCCAGAGGAGATTAATAACTCTGAGCAGGAGGTTTTTGTGGTGTCTACGTGAATACGTGAAGTACTCGTAGATGTTGGGAGTTTTGAGGAGGTTTTTGTGGTGTCTACGTGAATACGTGAAGTACTCGTAGATGTTGGGAGTTTTGAGGAGGTTTTTGAGGTGTCTACGTGAATACGAAAAGTACTCGTAGAGGTTGGGAGTTTTGAAGTATAAAAATAGCGAATGTATGCACACAAGGAAACAGAGTAATGAGGGAGTACACCCAAGAGATGATCCAAGTTATAGTTTCAAGATCTTAATACGCAAGATTTAGAACACAGCCAAATATATTACAGGGCTTAATACCTAGTTAAACCACTTGTAAATGTTACTGATGATGAGCGATAGCGAGTTGATGGCGTGTTGTGTTGTTGTCCGGCACACCTGAAAGTAAAACTAATAATAATAATAATAATACATGGTTGGCATAATATTTAGAAGTTATTGAAAGGAATTTGTTAAAATTCGAAGTTAATTGAGTTAAAGGTGGTAGGATTCAAGGAAGAGAAAGAGGTAGGTAAGATACGACTTATTCGTGTGAAATTTAAATTGAGTAGCGGTTTACCAGTAGTTTGAGAGAGAAAGCATTGAGGGCTACTGAACTCTGAAGTTATGTCAGAAGCGATGACAGTAATTAGATGAGGCGGAGAAGGATTGAGGGTGTTTTTCAAATAATAATGATTAAGATACAGTGTGTGAATATGATTTAGATTTGTGAGTAAGATTGTGTAGGATGGTTATAATAATAGTGTTAGATTAACAGTAATGGTAACGCATTGAGTTAATGTAAGGATATAAGGCTGGTAGGCGCGCAGGTAGTTGGTTAGATAGAGTGTACCACTATGTCGCTAAGTTGTCTAATTTTGATGCCATGAAGTTTTGTTAAGAATAAATTTTCTGTAAGCAGTGTCACTGGGGGAGAGACCTTTACCCCAATATAGCCACTTGGTGCGTGATAAAGAACTTACTTCAACCAATAATGAAGGAGCGTCACTTTCTGTAGGCAATACTTTGATATTGCAATTGGCAGATCCCCTACTGCTGGTGGGAGATATAATTGCCATATATAAACCGGGACAGAGCTGTATGGACAGGAAGAATATTATTATCTTTTCACTTGAAAGCACTTCAAATTCTAAACTTGGACCTCACTTGTTGAGATTCAACTACAAAATTTCATAAAGTTAAACTAGTAAACTCAGTGGAGATCTAGCTAGGATATTTCCAGCATTGCGCTGAATATCGAAGACGAGTGAAACCATTCCATTCACTCAGCTAGGCGACAGCATCTGTGCAATTAGTGAGCAGATAGCTTTATCAGGTAGGATTGGTACTTGGAACCATGGAAGACCACGCGAGATGTCTACTTCAGGAACGAGATACCTCCGCCAACATCGCCCATGAAGATCTACAACCCGGTGAGCTCATGCATATTTGTCAATTGCAAGTCGGACGTAAATACTATTAACTTCAATAATTTAAAGAAATAACTTCCCCTTTTTATTTTATCTGTTTGAAAGGTCGCAAGACGTCATTCATCTCATCCTGTTTTTGTTAATAAATTATTTTTACAATCTATGACTTTCTGTCAAGATTTACCCCACGCTAGACTTCTCAGAGGTCAAAATAAATAGAATAAGGTGTTTTGCAGCTAGCCTCTGTTGCCCCTCCCCCGAAAGTAAAGAATCTCAATTTAATAAATATAAATTTATCTCACAACCGTCTGTTGGAGATTGGCGCCCTATTAACCGAGCTATTTACTGCAGTCATTTTCTATCACGAGCTATTAAACGTTACAACATGTCACCCAAGCATGGGGCAAGCTGTGCACTAGCCATGAAACGTTACAACTGTACAAGATGACCATCTACTGGCAGGATATGAAATGGGCTCAAACGCTGTACAAGATGACCATCTACAGATAGGATACGAAATGGGCTCAAGCACTGTACTTGATGACCATCTACTGGCAGCATACGAAATGGGCTCAAAAACTGTACAAAATGACCATCTACTGGAAGGTTACGAAATGGGCTCAAACACTGTACAAGATGGCCATCTACTGGTAGGATACGAAATGGGCTCAAACACTGTACAAGATGACCATCTACAGGTAGGATACGAAATGGGCTCAAACGCTGTACAAGATGACCATCTACTGGTAGGATACGAAATGGACTCAAACACTGTACAAGATGACCATCTACTGGAAGGATACGAAATGGGCTCAAACACTGTACAACATGACCATCTACTGGTAGGATACGAAATGGGCTCAAACACTGTACAACATGACCATCTACTGGCAGGATACGAAATGGGCTCAAACGCTGTACAAGATGACCATCTACCGGCAGGATACGAAATGGGCTCAAACACTGTACAACATGACCATCTACTGGAAGGATACGAAATGGGCTCAAACACTGTACAAGATGACCATCTACTGGAAGGATACGAAATGGACTCAAACACCCTACAAGACGATAATCTCTTAGAAGGAAAATAAAATCCAGTTGCTTCACCATCATCCAGACCCCATACCTAGACCAACCAATACCCTCTGATGTCTGGCTGTTGGACCAGAGCAGCAAATTGCATGCAGTATTGGGTGTACCAAAATAAGGTACCCAGCAAAATCATACGGTCCGCATTATGCAGGACGTTTTGATAAATCGTATCGATAATTTTATTTCGTTTGCAACATAAATAACATAGAAAGGCAACCAAAGTGCGCCGGGACCATAAAATCAACATTGAACATGTGCAATTTTTGAGCATGTGTTATTGCAATAATAAGATAATCATATTGTGAGGCGTTTGACATTAACCTTCGCGCAGTCGTGGCTCGGCAACTCCCATTGTGTTGGAAGTTTTGATTGGTCAATTTGGTATGTTAATCGTCAATATTGTTTTATCAGTCACCAGTGAAAAGAGCTTCTAGTTTACATTCATTGGTGTTATGGTTCAATGTGTAGCAGTAACTACTAACAGTATGCTAACTGGGGAGTCATTCTTTGCAAGCTTTATGAGAATGACAAGTTAATAACAGGTTTAACGAGTAGTTCCGTGAAGAACTAAATAGCCTATTTTCTTATATCTTACTGGTCTTTTCCATTAACAATTCTCCCGGCTATTTAATGGATTTCCCATGTGATATACACTTAATATCTTTTGATACGCGACCTATGCCACCACCAGAATATATGTACAGTATATCTACCCCTTATTATTCCCGTTTCCAACGGAGTCGGAGATGAGATGCGATGAAAGTCTTTGTGGCGAATGGATTTTATGGCCGGATGCCCTTACTGACCCCATCCTCATGAGAGGAGTTAATGAGAGATGAAATGAATTATACTGGGCAGGATGTGGAAGGAAGCGGCCGTGGCCTATCAGAAGGTACCGTCCCAGCATTTGCCTGGAGTTGAAAATGGGGAAACCACGGAAAACCAATTCAAGGACGACCGACAGTGGGGCTCGAGCCGATGTCTACCGTGCCCACAGATAGTTTGGCCCCGTGGCCTAGCGCTGCGCTTTAGTGCTCTCGGTATGTGCTAGAATACGAGTGTATAACTTATATCTTATATAGGACACCTCCCGCAAGATGGCATCTTTCTGCAACGAGTCAGGGGAGTTTAAATTAAGTATAGTCTAATGCACGGCTTCAATTATATTAGCTAAGTTGATATATGTGACTTTCAAAATCCTGAGAAACAAAAAATCAACAAGGCAACCAAATGATTTTCATATATTTCTAATGATTTATCTGGCGATTTAATCGCCCGAGAGGAATGATGCTAAGAACAGTGAATCATAATTCAGAGCTTAGTATAGAGACATCACTCGTTCAATTGTTTACAAAAATTCAAGAAGGCATCAGTCCGAAATTTTAAAACTTTTTTTTTTAAATTCTCGTGCCCTTATTCATGCGATTGAAGTGAAGATTCGTCTGATAGGCTATTACAATAATCATAATCTAATGGTCCTAAATTATGTAGCTTACTTTTCGTAGGTCATAGAGTCCTCTATCACCATAAATAATGTCAGTTCGATTACTTAAATAGTTTCGGAGATATTGTAAACCGGTTGTATATATTGTATGGACGCCATGTAGGATTGATTCATTAATAGGCTAATGAATTATATGCCAGTTGATGAATATTCTAATGATAGTTCATTATACCATCATACATTTCTATTGCTTGATTATGACACGAGCAATATAAACGAGATTTTAAATACGAAGTACGTCCAGAAAGTAAGTTCCGTTTGGTAATAACATTAAATTGTGTACCGATACAGAAAAAATATTTATTGCACAAAATTCTACAACCCTTAAACTACTTTTCCACATAACTGCCGAAATATTGCAGGCATTTGTCGTAGCGTGGCCCGAGTGTTTGTATACCTTCTTCATAGACGTGTGCCGCCTGTGTCTTCAACTAGTTGTACGTTCCGCTGCAGCGCAGTTCCGCATATGCGCGGTAGACGCTCTGTATCAAGGAGAAGAAACGTGCGCCATTTGGAGAGCGCTGTCAGCCACGTACGCGTTGTTGTGCATGTTTACTCGTACAATGTCGGTGTTGATTGACAATCCCGCCGCTTGTGAAATCAGATCTGTGATTCGTTTTCTGAATGCTAGGAAAGTGAAACCAATTGACATTTATCGGCAAATTTGCGAAGTGTATGGACAAAATGCGATGAGTGATTCAATGGTGAGAAGATGGGTCCGACAGTTCAATGAAGGACGTAGTGAAGTGCACGATGAAGAACGAAGTGGGCGTCCATCTTTGGTTACAGAAGAACTGGTTCACGCGATTGATGACAAGATCCGGGGAAACCGAAGGTTTACAATTAGTACTCTCGCTATGGAATTTCCCCAAATCTCACGATCACTAATTCATGAAATTGTTACCGAAAAGCTGAACTTTCGTAAACTTCGCCGACGTTGGGTACCAAAGATTCTTACGGAGCAACACAAAACAAAACGGATTGGTAATGCACTTCAGTTTTGACCCGTTACAATGAAGGCGGCGAAGAATTTCTGACACAGATAGTCACAGGAGATGAAACTTGGGTTTCTTACGACACCCATGAAAGTAAGCGGAAATCAATGGAATGGAGGCACACTTCATCCCCAGCAAAGGTTAAGCCAAAACAATCCTTGACACCTCGTAAAATGATGTGCACAGTGTTCTGGGACTGGAAAGGCATCTTACTCATTGATTTCTTACCGCGTGGTCAAACAATCAACGCAGATGCTTACTGCGAGACACTTAGGAAATTGCGCCGTGCAATACAGAATAAGCGCCGAGGGTTGCAGTCAAAAGGTGTTGTTTTTCTTCACGACAAAGCACGGCCACACACTGCAAATGTGACCAAAAACCTCCTACAGGGATTTGGCTGGGACGTGTTTGGCAACCCTCCGTACAGCCCTGACCTCGCTCCTAGCGACTTTCATCTGTTCACACATCTCAAGTCTTTCCTTGGCGGTCAACACTTCAACAATGACGACGAGGTGAAAGAAGATGTTTCCAACTGGTTGAAGACACAGGCGGCAAACTTCTATGAAGAAGGTATCCAAAAACGTGTGCCACGCTATGACAAATGCCTGCAAAAGTTCGGCAGTTATGTGGAAAAGTAATTTAAGAGGTGTAGAATGCTGTGCAATAAATAATTTTTCTGTATATGTACACAATTTAATTTTATTACCAAACGGAACTTACTTTCTGGACGTGTCTCGTATTTTGCACAGCCACCATTTTCAGTTCTCACAAAATTCAATTAAATTAGATATCAATGTATTAATGCTTGTATGAAGATATATGCTGCCATGTTTCACAGCGCTCGGATGAAAATTCAGAAGAAAACTCCCTCGCCATGTTGGTTTTGTGCTTATCAGCTTATAGAAAATCACACAGGTGAACTTAGGTTAATAGTCTCTATCAGCATACGAAATTTCAGTTTGATTGCTGTAATAAATTCGCAGATATTGAGAGCCATCTAAATATTTCGAATGATCGCCGTGTTGGATCGTTCTACGTGGGTCATAGAGTTATGAACCATTAGATGAAGATTATTGCTTGGGTGCATTATTCAATGGTTCACTTCGATCGTATGATTAGGACACGAAATATGAAACTTAATATCAAATTTTCACACAGCCGCTATCCTGAGGTTATGAAAACAATTGAATTAAAATATGTGCCAGTATATTTAATCTTGTATAAAGACTTGGCGAACCAAGTTTCACTGTGCTCAGTTAGTTACAGTTGGATTCGTATGGACGCCATGTATTAAACTTTGAAAGGCACGTTCGAGTTTAGACGTGGTAGTAGTATGTCCTTTACGAGTTTAATTGAAATCGCTACGGCCATTTTAGATTTTATTAGGGACACACACACACGGACAAAAGGTGATCTCATAAGCCTATTTTTATCATGAGATGAAAATAGGCTAAAAACGTCGAGACTGACTGTAGATGATATATTCCATGATCGAGGAACGCATTATTGGGCAGTGGCGGTGCTTCTCAACCTGAGTGACATTATAACATAACATATAGCCTAAGTTGAAAGTTATATTTCAAGAAACAAGGAACAGGCCAGGAATCATCCCGTAAACAATTCTAAAAAAAGTGACAGTCAGTCTGATAGACTAGACATTTTATCATTGTAAATGCTACAAATGCTGAAAAATGCTAGAAAGGCTGGAGGCTTCTCGCTTCGCTCGAAGCCAAAGACTCTTGACATGTTAGAAAATTATCTGCATAATACTTTTCTTGATTATCTTGTTTCATATTACTCGTGAACGGCAAGTGCAAACCAAGGGCAAAGCAAGGGCGGCATCCCGCGCGCTCTGGTGAGCCCCTTCCATCCAGTCTAAAAACATTTATAGTGGGCGATGTATTGGAGATAGAGATATGCTCTCGCTGAATTTTTTGGAGAACTTTTCGTGCTGACCAATTTTTACGCTCATAGTTGATTGATATGTTTAACGGTTTGCCCGGCGTAAGCTTAAGAAGAGCACGGACGCCAAGTTTGTTTTCGACTTTTTCACTGAAATAGTTACTGCTTGGCTTCCTTTGATCATACATAAATTATTTTCTACAGAATCTTTCCTCGAGATATCCTTTACATAATTGTGAAAACCGCATCAAAATCCATCCAGTGGTTCTCGAGATTACCCGTGACATCCTAGAATCAGGGATTTTTTTTTTTCTTATACTAACGAAGTAGAGATTGGCGGGGAACACATGCATCAAGCGATACTCTGACGTCACACACATCATTGAATCTGGGTACATTTCGTCCCGTCACCATAACGTAACGCCAGACCCCAGCGTAACGACGAAGTCGACAAGATCATTTAAAATGATGAAAAGTGTTCTGGTACTCTGAACGAGTGGCATGAACATGCGAGGACGCTAACAGTGTAGGGGTGTTGCTGTGCACCCACAATGGAGGAAGAGTCATATCGCAATGTTAGGTGTTCTGAGTGTGGATCTGATTGCAATGTAATCAAATTATATAGGCTACTTGAAGGTGGAATTAAGGTGATCATTAATAATTTTATCATACGCCACTGTTTCAAACATTTCGGATAAATCAGAGCTGTGCATCTAAGGCACCAATGTAAAATAGCTTCTAATACCTAAGAGATCATCTTGTTCATTTCTGAATATCGATTCAAAACCAATCGTCAATAGAGAAATGTAAAAGCACTATTCTTCAATTGAAGATTCAATGAAAAAATCCTTTAAATGGCGCAAGTAATATTCGCCCGTAAAGTTGGCGGGCCTTATAAACTCCACGAAACATGCGATAATTGGATTTCACGATTGTTTTATTAAGCGAATGGCTTGTAGTGCCGGGAGTGTCCGAGGACATGTTTGGCACGCCAGAGGCTTTAGTTGCTTCAAGCGGACACCCATGGGGTGAGCTACAAGTTCCGTTCAATTTCAAGTAGTTCCAACTTTCGCTAACAGATGTCACTGACACTTAGTGGTAAACGTTGGAACTTTGATAGAGCGTTTCAACGAAATCTAACCTAGAAATTTAGTTTTACACAAGTTTAGTTAGTGGAAGGATCTTTTACAAGCCATCAATCTATGGCATGGGACCGCCGGCTTTACTTCAACTCCAAAGAAAGGCATACTGAAGGATTTTAACGCTCTTAAAAAAACCGACGACTTCGGCCGGGTTTGATGAAGATGATGATGATAATATTGTAGTTTTAAGGGGCCTAACATCTAGGTTATCGGCCCCTAATGGGTTGGGTGATCGTGAAGATGAAAATGAAACGTAAACTATAACTAAAACTAACCACTAACTTATATACTAGAAGAAGAAATGGAAAACAAGAGGAGAATAATGCAAATAAAGGATAGGAGCAAAAGAAATGCCCTCAACCCTCGAAGGATGCGGATTGAGGGACTTTGAAGGAAGGAGAGCCATAAAAGACAGACAGGAAAGTGAAAGAGGAGAGGGTCCGCCCCACAGGTAACGGATAAAAGGGGAAAACCGGACCCAGCTCAGGAATCCCTCGGGGTCGCCAACTCCCGAACTCACCAGCCATGATCCCCTGAGGGTGTAGCATTATCTAAGGTGCACCAAAAGTGGTGGGGCTACAGACACCCTGCCTCCTTGAGGGCCTTGAGCAGAAGGCAGGAGATAACATGAAAAGAAAAAGAAGGCTGACCCCTCGCAGAAGGAGGGTATCAGAAAAGATGAGACAAGGGCCAATTAAGGCGGGAAAGGAAGAGATTCCCTAGGCCTCGGATACCCTAATACCGTCGGGGTCGGAAAACAACAAGAGTTGACCAAGGGAGGTCGACAGGAAAGAAGACAGAGAGGAGCCCGGCACAAGTAAGTGGAAGCAATGCCGGACTCAGCGGGGGTCCCGTGGTCGCCAACCCACGTCCCACTAGATGTGAGCCCCTGGGGGGGGGGGGGCGGGTTTGAGCCCGAGATCTTGGGCACAGCAGTTCAGCATGCTACCAACTACGCCACCGAAGCCACAGAGTTCGCGATACAATGACGTAATAACCTTTAGTGTGAAGATTGAATATAACAACAAGAAGTCCGGGTTTATTTTTATAGTGTTTGAATGAAAAACAGTAGAAGTCGTAGTTTAAGGTCACTTGTGCTCGTACTGCTCTGAATGTGTTATTTATCTACAAATATTGTATTAAGAATGTAACAAGATTGGAATCTTTGTTTAAAAAGGAAACTGAAATGTATTCATCTAAAAAACTCGTCGCTCCATTCTCGTTCGTGATGAAACAACAGAGGTAATATTCTCATATTAAAGGAAGAACGAAAGAAAGTATTGTTGTTACGTTTGAGGGACTTGGACAACACGGTCCTTTAGCCCTGTGTACTTGGGTGTGTGTGTGTGTATGGAATTTTGTCTGAAAACCTGTGTTATTGTGATGGCTGTATTAGTGTGTGTATTTGCAATTCAAGCGAGGATTGGGAAGAAGTACCCATCCCGGCGATTGCCTGGAGTAGATATGGGAAACCACGAACAACCACTTTCAGGATGGCTGAGGTAGGAATCGAACCCACTTCTTCTCAGTTTTGCCTCACGAGGCTGAGTGTATCCCGTTTCTGCCCTCAAAAAAGAAAGAAGGAGCAGTAGAACAAATCAAAAGGCCAAAATGTACGTTTTCAAAACTCTGTAAGATACTGAGGAGTGTAAAATGTTCTCATCTCGTGCGCATAAATGCTCTGGCTAGTACAGTACTTCCATCATGTTCTGTAGAGCGAATTCTCAGTACTTCAATCACACAAATCTCGTCTGGTTCCCCACAGCGATTCTAGATTCGACAGAAAGCTGCAGGAAATGAGCATGATGGATCGGTGGAACAAACGGCAAGTACATTTTCTTTGTTTGTGTAATTGCATGGCGTGTGTTGCAAGGCGACCACGACAATTCTTTTCTAAAGAAAAGGTGCTGAATTCTTCACCTGAATGATAATGTTAAGCTTTGGTGAGATTCGTTTTCAAAACGATGACACTGAATATTCAGCCATACTTGCGCAAGTGAGGAGCCCACTTTGAGGACTTGTACTATTTATGCTCCGAAGACTCAGTGCACAAACAATCTCTACCTCTTGAGGCCAGTAAACAGTGTGTCGCTGAGGGTATCCTGAGCAAACCAATGCACTCTATCTCGATTTGTTTACAGAATGGACTTATCTACTTCTGCCTTGAAGAAGAACTTGAAATCCTCACCCGATGCGAACAAAAATAAAAACATATTGTGGGCCCCTAGTCTACTAAGATCACAGAAGTATTTAATTGACCGGACTTTTCCCATGAAATACACAGTAATGGCTTCCGGGGTTGGGAGGACAACAATCAATATTGGTATGTGATAGTTGAAGTGGCGAAAATCGTACGATCACGAGTGTGTCACGATTTAGCATTCTAAAATGCCATCAGTCACACCAGTAGATATGCGCTCAATTGTTCCACTAATTCCGATGATAGCACAACCACAATGATGTGGAATAATTGACATATTCGATGTTCATTAGTTTTCCCGCAAGCCGTGATGATAAGCTGAGCTATGGTCTGTGGAAATATATTTTATCTGTATTTCGCTCGCACAGCACCACACATTCCTCCAATTTCCAGCGACAACATACAATATACCGTTTCCCGACAGAGTCACTCGCCTGTAATTTCTCCGTCTGTTTATAAACACAGCTTTCAGAGGCGTTTGGCGCTATTCAAACGTTTTGTTTGAGTACAGGCGGAGTCAACATGTAATAAGAGCTTGCTACTTGATTCAGAGCAGGAAGAGTCAATAACATCGGATCCCGTCTCGATACTTCAATCTTTGACTCTTTCCAATCTGTTTTTCAGTAGCTTCGTCGCGTCGTTCATATGATTTGGTAATTTGCTCATGAATTTTTAGAATTATCATTTAGCTATAAACAGCTACTAAATAAATTATTCATTCAAGTATTCAACTTAGAAAAGTATAACATTTGTATTAATTACTTCTGAAACTGACCCATAAATGAGACGACGAGTTACTATAAAATTATGAAATCCGTATAGAGCTAGTAGTCAGGTGTTGTTCTTAACCGGGTTCGATCTCCGATTAATGCATCTGAGATTTTTGAAGTAAAATATCAAGTCCTGTGGTTCGGATTCCACGTCAAATTGGAGGTCCCGTGGCTCATGATCGCGAGATTAACGGTCACGTAAAACTACAAGGTTCCTTCCTTTGTTGGTGTTGTTAATTCGTGTACAGTAGGTAGTTTGGAACAGCTTGGTCATCAGTTCCAGTACTTACCGAGATGTGCGTTGAATCTGCATGAACCTATGTTTCTGTAGCGATTCTAATAGCGCAGTAGTAGAAGATGATGATGATGTTGATGATGATGATGATAATTGTTGTTTTAAGGGGCCTAACATCTAGGTTATCGGCCCAGTAGTAGAAGAAGTCGAGTTTCTAGCCTATAGTCTGGTTTGAACCTTCGAAACGAGACATAGGCCTAGTTTAGTTGCAGTAGGGTGGCTAGTTCCCATTCCGCTCCTCCTTCTCATTCCACGCCAACAGTACGTGGTCCCCCAAAATCCTTCACCCATCCCGTTATGACCCAACCCAATGTTGCTTATCTTTGGAGATCTCACGCTATCTGATGATTTACATGGTCAAGCCGTTGGCTGGTCAGTGCCTGTAACTTTTATTATTAGAGTCTTGAAGTAAGGTAACCTACTATCCCGACATTTGACTGGAATTTGTATGGCGACACTTAGGTGCATAGCCTATTACGTAGGTACAGGGTCATTATCTATGTGCGCCCCGATAAACTGGCGCAGATCGCGGGGGCGCGTACACGGTTCAGCCGGAGGTGTAGCGCACGTTTACACTTTTACCAAACATGTTCAATAATGTGTACTTACTGTGCTCATAGTCGATGCTGAAAATGTCCTCCCTCTCTTGAAACACACACCTGACATATTCTGATGAAAGAATGGACAACGATCTCATCTATTATTTCAGTAGTATGCATCCCTCCTGCGGCGCTCACAAGCGACCGATCGTGAAATATGAGCATTCAAATGAAAGAGAATACACATTACCAGTGACGCATATCACTCTAATTTCATAAATATCTATAATTTCTTTAAAAAATGACTTTAAAATAAATTTACGAAGTGTGCGATTTGCAAACATCTCTCATGTAGGAAAATACGCTCCATATTGCTGCCCACGGGCCGCTGTGACGCCTGTTTCATGTCACATTAACATTCTGAGTTCTTTCCTTTATCCTGAAATGTAAATAGTGTTCTATAATCATTTGGTTGAAATAAAAACATAACCTTTCTCCTTAAGTGTCTCATTATAAAACT
Organism: Meconema thalassinum; assembly: GCA_946902985.2. Classification (NCBI taxonomy): domain Eukaryota; kingdom Metazoa; phylum Arthropoda; class Insecta; order Orthoptera; family Tettigoniidae; genus Meconema; species Meconema thalassinum. The sequence continues at coordinate 1,467,322,922 of OX336389.2, read as the reverse complement.
ATTGGGGAAAGTGTGGTTTATGAACACGCGAGATTTCTCGCACGGGTCTGCTAGTTGTAGCTAATTTTTGTTGTCTGTTAACTTTTTTTATTATTTACGGAGCCAGTTTTCTTGAATCATTTAGCGAGCCTCCTAATTATACTGGCATTAGGCATAGGTCTTCTTGGAAACATGATTCGAAATGTTGGTCTTGTTTCAGATAACTCACTAAACGATATGAGTCAGTGGAGTGGGCTATTGCTCCGCTGACTCATATCGTTAGTTCACACGCGTTTTGTCATTCATATGGACGTGTATCTGCAAAGCTTAGACGTTAGTGTTGCACTTTTACTTTACTGTGAACTGAACTTAAACAGTACATAAGAGATGAAATCGAACTTCAGATAGTTGTCCATGCTTTCATCAGAAGATGTCAGGTGTGTGTTACAAGAGAGGGAGGACATTTTCAGCATCGGCTATGAGCTCTGTAAGTACACATCATTGAACATGTTTGGTAAAAGTGTAAAAGTGTGCGCCTACCACCGGCTGAACCGTGTACACGCGCCCGCGATCTGCGCCAGTCAAAGCTGGCTTAGCTCTCATGTTTATCGGGACACACATAGACAATGACCCTGTATAACTTCCCTGAAAACAACAATCTCCACAACAACCAATGTGAAATACCACGGAGAAGAATCACACTCAGGATGGCGTCTCTCAACGCCGAGATTCGAACCGACAATCTCTGGGAATTTCAGGTGTCCTACCAGTCCTGGTGCGTGACTTAACGCGCTTGGGTAGGCCAGGTGGTTAGAACTTTGATGAATATAATTACTTTGCCAGAATTTCTTATAAAAAATTTATTTGAAATTTCAAAACAGAAGTGTAGTGCTATTGCTGTAGACTATGTTAACGTAACGTGAGTAAACTGCTTAGAACTGTACTAGAAGCTTCAGACGATTATAGTCCTTGTGATACACATGTGATAATATGGCCTACCATGCTCTGGACGGGATACGAACCCTTGGACTTTGAAGCATGTAGTGCCGTCAGCATCCACAAATAACTCCCCGATAGACTATACTCCTGTAGGTTCAACTCTCGTAACCCAGACTAGAAATCTCTTTGAGAGCAGAGATCTAAATTCAAATATTTCATTTTGGCTAAAGAATACCTCGGTAATATTCCGGCTGCGAGCAAGGCACGTTACAGCACAGAGTTAATTCGTTTTGGCTTCGCCTGTCCTCGTGTTTATATACGCTTCCTTCTCCCAGCACAACAATAATATAATACACAATCGCTCCTCCGCCTCGCTGAGTCGGTATTTGGTATTGTAGAGCCACACCACTAACTTTCAATCACAGGGAATGTCAACGTTGATGCAGGAGACGCCATGGCAACGCCGGCGTGCCACATCAACAGGCCCCAGCTTAGGAACGCCACAGTGTACGTAAGCTTTATGATTAGTTGTGGCGTGTGTTGTACGTGATTTCTTGAATTCAAGTAAGAGAGAATGTAATAAATCACTAGCACCACTGAACACTAAGGCCGATGTGTATTACAAATACTTACCTCAGTCGAGAAACACCCATTGGTCCGAAACATTATTACTGATAATCCAGATGTAAAAAGATCGTCAATTTATTAACGCATAAAATGAAAGAGCGACTCATTTGGAGAGGTTATACACCTCAAGGAATCAAACACAAACTGCCACAACTCAGCTACCACGGCGATGAATGACGGAAACTAGCTAAAATTGAGTGTGAAGTCTATGGTTCGTCGTACGGCCACAGGAATTTTGTACAAAGACAGAGAGAACAGTATCAAATATAAGGTGCGTTCAAAAAGCAACGAGCCGGATGATGCGAGATCTACACCATTGTACATTACGCTAGATGTAGCTTGAAGATCTAAACCATTGTAGATTTTGCTAGATGTAGCTCAAAGACCTAAGCCATTATACATTATGCAAGATATCGTTTCAAGATGCGAGATCTACACCTTAGTACATTACACAAGATGTAGCTTCAAGATCTAAACCATTGCACATTATGCTAGATGTAGTTTCAAGATGAGGGATCTACACTATAGTACATTATGCTAGATGTAGCTCAAAGACCTAAACCATTGTAAAATATGCTAGGTGTAGCTTCACGATCTTGCAATTTCCTCCCTCCCACCTCCAACTATCTTGCCCTGTGGCAGAGTTCCGGTTGTACAACACTCCCATGGATACGCCTGGTGAGCAAATGATTGAATCCTCATTGTGCAGAATGCTCCCCAGAGTGCTGTAACGCAAGGGTACTATGACGCGGTAACTGGGAATGCTCAGAGGGTAAGCTACTGTGATGCAGAGAGCGACAGAGGCCTACTGGTGTAGCACGCCCATGGGTATGCTTGGCGGAGCTGCGCCGAGGCAGGATGTCTTCCGGCTCACCGGTTGTTTCTGCTGCTGCTTTGGTTACTGCTGGCGCGGCCAACCCAGGAGGAAAAGGAATGTTGGCAATTTTGATGTTGGAAAACTAGACGATGACTGGCTGGTGTGGGGTGGAGTGAAGTGTACGGGCGAGTGGGGCGGGGAAGGCGGAGGGGAGCGGGTTGTGGTCCAGTGGTCTGGGGAGAGTACTTTGCACATCTGGAATAGACACTTCGAGCCTGTATCAGCCACATTCACACTTACCATTCAGACATTATTTAGCTCTACTCTACACGTGCCGTCATGAACCATGGTGTGCACTGTGAGATGATGACGTTTTATCACTGCATTCTGAGTTCAAATCTAGATCAGTGTATAGGAAAGTAAAGTTAGTTCATTTCTTAAAGGTAGTGGAGTGGTGCTTTGGGTTTTTGACACTACACCGGAGGCCCAGTTTCGATTTCCAGTTCTGGCATGAAATTTAATTGTGACTTGAGGTACTAGAGCTGTATCGGTAACATTGAAGACACCCAAGTTGTGACAATCAGAAAAACGTGCAACAGACCAATGGGCTACATGATTTATCAGGTTTCGTGGCTAAGTGGGCGCTAGGCTTTCGTTTTAAAAGGTCGCAGGTAGGATTATTACTTCGTATGATTAATTCAACATTTATTTCATGCTCTGCACGACGTAGGCTTCAACTAGAAAGTCCCGCGTCAGGGGTCAAGTTTTATTCAGTAATTATTTATTTACAATACATACATACATACTTAGAGCCTCCGTGGCTTAGGCGGCAGCACGCCGGCCTCTCACCGCTGGGTCCGTGGTTCAAATCCCGGTCACTTCATTTGAGATTTGTGCTGGACAAAGCGGAGGCAGACAGGTTTTTCTCCGGGTATTCCGGTTTTCCCTGTCACAAATTTCATCCAACAACACTCTCCACTATCTTGTCATTTCTTCTGTCATTTATTTAATCACTGCCCCAGAGGAGTGCGACAGGCTTCGGCAGCCAGCACAGTTCATATCCTTGCCGCTAGATGGGGGCTTCATTCATTCCATTCCCTGACCCGGTCGGTCGTCTGGAAGCAGGCTGTGGGTTTTCATTTTTCACATACATACATTTTCATTCGACACTGATTGGCCTTTCAGCGTCCAGTCTAGTCTGCAAGCCTCTGTTTGCGATCAACTCGCTTCCATGATGCCCTATTAGAAGTTAGCACTGCGGCCTCCTCTGATTTTACACCTCTCCCTTTGAGATCGTTCATCACTGAATCTAACCATCACCTTCTAGGTCTACCTCTGCTTCTCTTACCCTCTACAGACGAACTCATTAACCTCTTAGAAATCTCTCCTCCTCCATTCCCAACAGGTTTGTTGACATTCCATGCCATTCAGTTGAGTGCGTGATCCGCACGGAGACGTGTTGTTCCTGCTGTTGGGCTTGTGACCTTAGTTCATACTAGAATACAGCAGTTTAATAATAATAATAATAATAATAATATAGTATGGCCTCGGGTGCCGGGTGCAACTTTTGTTATTTGCGCCCTGATGGCAGTTTGCATGTCGAATTTTGTTGTTCTTTGGAGGGCTATGAAAGTCAAGGAGGTTAGATATCTAAGCTCCTTGACACTATAGCGCTTTCTAGTAGAGAAAGGAGGAACCTTTTGTGTTGGCGGAAAATCCCGAGATTAATTTTGCCATTATGAACACGGCCTACCGAATTCAAATGGGTTCTTTAACATGCCAACAACGTGTGGCATGCGTGTCGTGATTTTTTCCACCTTTCAGAAATCACTTAACATGGCCAGGAGCGAACGTACAAGCTTGGGGTTGGCAGTCCGACTCGTTAACCACTCACCCACCGTGGCAAGTGAGTACGGCAGTAATTCTTTACCACACAGCAGTAAGCTGTACGTATGAGTACTTAGTTCATTGGTAGTGTGTTGCTGGTGGCCATGACGTACACGTTTGCGGAATACGCCGACATGTTGATATTGTATGGCAAAGCGCGGTGCAATGGGAGAGCTGCTATAGAGCATCCAGCGTTTAGAAAAGACTTTGGAGCCTTATGGCGACAGTGTTGCTAACACTAGGCAGAGGTAGTGCTGACGTCATGCGTTATGTTCACCTGCTTCGAGTACTGTGCTTTCATAAGTTAGTTATCGACGTGAATATGATTGTGTCTCTGATCATCGCGCCAACTTCAGGACATGCTACGTGAATTCCAGGATGTCTTCTCCGTGGGGAGCAAAGACTTCGGCAGGACAAGCTTGGTCCAGCACAGAATCGACGTTGGGGACAGCGCACCGATTAGGGCCCCATTCCGACGTGTCCCGCTCGCCAAGCAAGCCGAAGTCGACCGGATGGTAGAAGAGATGAGGGAGCAAGGAGTGATCGAGCCATCACATGGTCCTTGGAGTTCTCCGGTCGTGCTAGTGAAGAAGAAGGACGGTCGCACCAGGTTCTGCGTGGATTACAGGCGGGTGAATGACGTCACGAAGAAGGACAGCTACCCTCTACCCCGGATCGACGACACCCTGGACACCATATCAGGGTCAAGATGGTTCTCCACCTTGGATTTGAAGAGTGTCTACTGGCAGGTGGGGGTCCACCCTAAGGACCGCGAGAAAACTGCGTTCTCTGTGGGCAGCGGGCTCTGGCAGTTCACCGTCATGCCATTCGGTCTGTGCAACGCCCCTGCGACCTTCGAAAGGCTAATGGAGTCCATTCTGAGGGGACTACACTGGAAGACCTGCCTGGTCTACCTAGACGACGTCATCGTTCTGGGAAAAAGCTTCGAGGAGCACTAGAGCAACCTGAAGGAGATCTTGATGAAGCTACTGGCTGCCCAGCTGAAGTTGAGCCCCAAGAAGTGTCAGCTCTTCCAGAAGCAGGTTCAGTACCTTGGGCATATCGTATCCAAGGAAGGGGTGCGCACCGACCCAGAGAAGACCGCAGCTGTGAGGGAGTGGTCAGTTACGAAGGACAAGTCCCAACTACGAAGCTTCCTGGGACTCTGCACCTATTACCGTCGCTTCGTGAGAAGATTTGCCGACATCGCCAAACCACTGCATCGACTGACTGAGAAGGACCAATTCTTCACGTGGACAGCAGAATGCCACGGTGCCTTCGAACAACTCAAGCAGGCTCTGTGCACCGCACCTATTCTGGCCTACCCCAGACCTGGAAAAAGGTTCATCGGCGATACCGATGCCAGCGACTTTGGTATAGGGGGAATCCTGTCGCAAATAGTGGACGGCGAGGAGAGAGTAGTGGCCTACTTCAGCAAAGCCTTGTCAAAGCCAGAGAGGAACTACTGCGTCACCAGGAAGGAACTGATCGTCGTCGTGAAGACCATTGAACACTTCCACAAGTACCTGTACGGGCAAGAATTTCTCATCAGGACCGACCATGCATCCCTGCGGTGGCTCCTGAACTTCAAGCAGCCCGAGGGTCAACTCGCGCGGTGGTTAGAGAGGCTTTAACAGTACAACTTTGAGATCCAGCACAGGAAAGGCCAACTGCATTCTAACGCCGACGCCCTGTCATGAAGACCGTGCCCCGAAAACTGCACCTTCTGTACCAGAAGGGAGGAGAACACCGGGATACAGTGCCGAAGGACTACCGTGGAAATTCAAGGGAGCTGGAGCCGCGAATCTTTCACGCGGGCACAAGCAGAAGATGATGATCTGGGACTGATAGCCGAATGGAAGAGGGCCTGTGTTCCCAGACACGCGAGGAAGATTGTGAGCGACTGCAGTCCAAAGTTCAAGTCCTACTGGGCGCAGTGGGACTCGTTGATTGTAAGGGATGGCCTCATCTGCCGTACCTGGGAGAGCACCGACGGGAAGACATCTCGGGAACAATTCGTCGTACCAAAGGCTATGACTGAGGAAGTCTTGAAGGGAGTCCATGGAGGATCATCTGGTGGACACCTAGGGATAAAGATGACCCTGGAGGAGCTGAGAGAGCGGTTTTACTGGATCGGATGCCGAGCAGACGTGGAGAACCACTGCGCGAGGTGCCACGAATGCGCAGCCAGCAAGGGACCTGGACGAAGACGACGGGGTCCACTGAAGACCTACAACGTGGACGGCCCCATGGAGAGAGTGGCCATCGATGTTGCTGGGCCATTCCCGTTGAGCGAGGCAGGGAACCGCTACATATTGGTCGTCAGCAACTACTTCACCAAATGGCCGGAGGCATATGCGCTCCCTAACCAAGAAGCCGCGACGATCGCAGAGACCCTGGTGAAGGGATTCGTCAGCCGGTACGGAGTACCCCTGGAGCTGCACTCCGACCAAGGGAGGAACTTCGAGTCGCAGGTGTTCCAGAACCTATGCCAGCTGCTGGGAATCCGGAAGATAAGGACAACGCCGCTACACCCTCAGTCCGACGGGATGGTAGAGCGATTCAATCACACCATCGAGAACCATCTCCGAATAGTCGTCAGCGAGCACCAGAGGGATTGGGACAAACATCTTCCACTATTTCTCCTGGCCTACCGCGCCGCCGTGCATGAAGCCACCGGGTGCACACCAGCCCGGGCCATGTTTGGGAGGGAGCTCCGTCTACCTGTCGATCTTGCCTTCGGCCGACCTGGGAATGATCCGGTCCCGGTAAGCCAGTATTGTCAAGAACTGGTCGACCAACTGGAGGACGTGCACCCGTTCGTGAGGAGGAAACTGCGGATCGAGACCGACCGAATGAAGATCCGATACGACCAACAGACAGATGCTGGCGGATTCCACGAGGACGACCTGGTCTGGCTCTTCAACCCATTACGGAAGAAAGGCCTGTTACCCAATCTGCAGAAGTCCTGGCAGGGCCTGTACCGAGTCGTGAAACGGATCAACGATGTCGTCTACAGGATCCAGCGGAGCCCGAGGGCGAAGATGATGATCGTGCATCGAGATCGCCTGGCAGCCTACGGAGGGACACAGACGGACCAATGATTGATCGGGACGATCAGCCTTTTAGGAAGGGGGTGGTGTTACGGCTGTGAGTTTGTTTCATCGCTCGCCGTATGAGTCACAACTGCCCCCGGGCTGGGCTGTGCTCTGCCTCAGTGTATTGCGTGCGCCTTACGCAACAGGACTACTAGGACAAAGGCATGGTCCAGAATATTCGTGACGCAGCCAGTGATGGAAACCTCGAGAAGCCGTGAACCCTGGATGGGTCTAGAAGCATTTATTGAGTCACCGGCCTGCTATATAAGAGCGACCTGTCAAGCAGTGTGAATGTGTTTTTTTCGAGCTAGTGCGAGCGTTTACCTTGAGCGATAGTTGTTGGTGACGTGACTTGCGAAACCCTGTGAAGCTGATTCTCTTGGCAGTGAAGAAGTGTGAATCATACGGAGAGACTGTGTATTGAAGAGTGTGTGCTTACCTAGTGCGACAGATGTCATTGTGGTGAATTGCAAAACAGTGAGTGACAGACTTAGTGCAGCTGTTTCCAGCCAGTGCACGGGACCACCTCATTAGCGAGAGGATTAACTGCAAGGCCGAGTGAAAGTGTGAGTCGGGCTCCATACAGGAGGGAGCTTCTGTAAGACAGCTAATTGTTTCTATCTGCTTATTGTACGGTGTATATTTCTGACCTCAAGCAATAAAGCTATCTTCTCTTTAAAGGAACAATTGTATTTGTGCTTTCACCCACCGTAATCCAGTTAACGGAACTTGCCACTAGGGGGTGGCACGTAACAATACGTTGATTGATTGAATCCACACCTGAATTATATATACACACTAATAAAGCCATCACAATAATACAGGTTATCAGACAAAATTCAACACTCACCCAAGTACACGGGCCTAATGACCATGATATCAATGCATCTCAAATGAAACAACAACAACAGCTTCCTACCCAAATCCTTCCTCGTATAAAAGTACACACTCTAGTAAGCCTACAGACATCACAGTGATACAGGTTATCAGACAACTTCTACACACACCAAAATAAACGGGGCTACAAGACCATGATGCCGCAAAACCCCTCAAGAATCAAAAACAAAATCAACAACAATAGACTCTACCGCGGATCAAGGTCAACGAATTTTAATCGCTGTAGTCGTGTGTTGAAATATGTGGTGTTATAAGTATATTATATAATATTTTCGATTGCAAATACACACTATTAAGCTTAACATTAATGTTTGAGTTGTTATGAATTAATAAATACAAAAAAAAAACAAAAAAAAACAAGTAAAAATATTTGAACCTGCTAGAACTGATCGTTACCACTACGCCACCTATGCCTGGTTTAGTTTATCTCCATGATATTATGCATTGTAATATACAAGGCCTGGAAATGAGGCGCCAGACAACATTGCGAGCGATGGTTCGAACTTGTTCCGCATTTTGCCACTAGGTTCGCTGTCTGGCGCCCTTAATCGTACCGTTTGCATTACGTACAATGTGATTAGTGTGTCTGTATTTGGCGGTAAATAAGGCGCCCTAATGAGTGAGAAAGGTAAGGTGAGTTTAAAATTGACTGGCTAAGAGTGTCGTACTATAGTTGTGCTTTCGTTGAGAGCAGTAGACTGCTGTCTGACTGATATTGAGATGGGTGCTAAGTGGTCTTTATGAACAAGACGTAGTGAAAAGCAAGTTTTAATCCAGTGTACCAGCGTAAATGTGACATGTATGTGTGATAAATACTTTAGATATATATCACTGAATGATTTTAATAGAGTAATTTATGTGTAAATATTAGTGTTATTATTGTGTTCGTCAAAAATGGTGTACTGTAGCGTGCCGTATTGTAAATCTCGTCAAGTTAAAGGCAATGGACTTTCGTTTCATAAATTTCCATTGAACAATGACATACTGAAACAATGGGTTTTAGCTGTATCACGTGAGGGGGTAAAGCCAGGGTCTTTGTGGACACCAAAACGGTCTTCTACAATTTGTGGAAAGCATTTTAAGGATTCAGATTTTAGTATAAGTACTACAAAGAGAACGCCTTTACCGAACGCATTTCCGACGGTTTTTTGAGGACTACCACGAACATAAACAAGCACAAATAAATAGAAATACGCGCAAAAGAGCACGTGTCGATAGAGACATACATATCAACAATAAAAGGAAATGTTCAGGTAATTCAAATTTTACGGAAGACTATTGTGATGAACGAATTGAAGAAAACCATAATCAACCACGTGTTAGTGTAGGAACGCAATGTTCTACTATCAAGCAAACTCATTGCAAGTCAACAAAATTAAAATTAAGGAGGGCACTAAGAAAGAATACAGTATACAGAACTACAATTCGGGTTCGATTCCCGGTCAATGCATGTGAGATTTTCGAAGTGAAATGCCATGTCCTGTGGTTTGGATTCCACGTAAAAAGGAGGTCCCGTGGCTCATGATCTCAGGATTCACGGTCACGTTAAACTACAAGCTTCCTTAGAACTACAATTAAGTCATTGAATCAGAAGATAATTTCATTGAAACAAAAATTACACTCAGTGCAACGTCAGGAAAAACTCGATGTTCAAATATCGAAGCTCAAGAGTGAAGCGAATCGTGGGGACTTGAAGGCTAATTTCTTACTTGAACAAATTCGAGCTTTCACGAAACGAAAGTTTAAATACAATGAAACAACAATAAAACTATTTGTACTGCTCTCTAATAAATCACCGTCGGCTTACCGCTTACTGAGAGATATAAATATTTTACAACTTCCTCATCCACGAACATTGAAAACGTACATTGGGCATACGAACGGAGAGACAGGTGTCACGTCACTTGCAAAAGCTAGGTGGACAGCTGAAGAAAAGTCACTGACTCACGATAATGAGAAGGTTGGTTCATTAATCATTGATGAAATGGCCATAAAATCTAGACTATTGTATGACAATAATTTAGACATGTTTCTCGGCATTAGTGATATTGAGAAAGATGCAATTGGAATCGAACATAAATTAGCTAATAAATTATTATGCATACTGTTCAAGGGCCTGTCATCCTTCTACAGGATACCTGTTTCGTTCTACTTTACATGTGGACTCACAGGACAACAGTTATCTAGGATAACACTGCATGCACTGACTGCGGTTGAGGAATGCGGCTTCAAGGTCATCAGAATAGTGACGGACAACTGTCAGGTGAATGTGTCAATGTTTGAGGCGCTGTGTGGCGAATGTGTCACTCATGAAATTCGTTACCCGAAAGACGAGCAGAGGCCACTTTTTCTTAGTTTCGATCCGAGTCAGATCATTAAGAATGTACGATCACAATATCTGAGTAGGAACTTCTATGTAGATGACAATTTAATAACTAGTGATCATCTCAAGAATCTGTACCACTTACAGAAAAAGCTAGTAGTAAAGCCAGTTAGAAAATTAAGCGGGAAGTTTGTATATCCAAGCAATTTAGAAAAAATGAGTATGGCAAGAGCCAAATTGGTGTTTACTCCAGAGACAATAGCTGGTCTTAAGAGCATGGAAGTCGTGTGCCCAGAGAAAGTTGCAGATAAGGACAGCCTACACGAAACAACAAAATTCTTGGAAATTTTTAGAAAATGGTTTGATATACATGATATCTGCAATACCACACACGGACTTCATTCCAGAAACACGGACAAGGTTATTTTCAGTGAAGTTAATGATGAGAGACTTTCATGGCTGATCAATGAATTTCTGCCCTACCTGTCACAGATTCAAAGTTATCCCGATAAAATGATGAGACTTACAAAGGAAACTTATCAAGCTTTGGTGCTAACAACTTCATCATCCGTGTCCTGCATACGATTTCTAATCAGTATCGGCTTCCATTATGTGCTCACGCGGAATCTCTCAAGTGACGATGTAGAACTGCTCTTCAGTCACCTGAGAAATAAGGGAGGTAACAATGACATGATGGACGTGAGATCATGCCTGCATGCCATCAAGTCAACACTTAGCACAGGAATTATCGCATACTCTAAAAGTGGGAATGTGGAGCTGAGGGAAGATGCAGACGTAACAGGCGCCTTGACCAAGTTTCTGAAGCCTAAAAAATCGCGGAAGGTGCAAAACCCAGCCAACGCTAAAGAAACACCCCAGCTTGTGGCACATGTCTTGGAGATTCTTGAAAGCCCTGTTCAAGGTAAGAATATGGGGCTTATAGCCTATATTAAGTTCATTGAAATAAAACATTATGGTTGACATTTTAGTATTAAAATCTCTATTTTTGTTTCCAGAAAAGCCGGCGTCTCTATCTTCCATCTCATTTGCAATGGTAGCGGGATTTCTTGTAAGAGTGGCAGAAGAGAGAACAGACTGTGAAGGTTGCTTAGAGAAAATATCAGCTCCAGCAAATTCAAGCCTGCCATTTTGTTTAATACATTTTCAAGACAGAGGGGGACTAAGATATACAAAATCTTCTTTTATTTATCTTTTGGAAACAATTTCTCACTTTGTCACAACAGCCGTAAATTTCATGTCTCGAAAATATTTAGTGTCAAATTTCACAAATATTTTAACTGACACGTTTTCCGAGCACACAAAATGCGAAGTGTGTATTCACAATTCTCTCTCCGTAGCTCTTCTGCAAAAGTTCTTAAGGCCGCATTTAAAGAATATTGGTGTGAACCACACGGGCAGTAGTGCAACGTTTCTGAATTTAAGAAGTAAACCACTTGACAGAAAAATTCTTAAAGTGAAGTGAAATACAGTCAAGAGTGAGCTGTATTCATCATTTGGGGGAAACTGGAGGAAAACAGGTAAGAAGTGCCAAAAAAACATGTATTAAATGTACTTGAGTTGCATGTAACGCATAGTCAAAAGCAGACAACTAGGGCGCCGAGCCGCGATCTTAGTGGCGTAAAGTGGAACTACCAGTTTGGCGTACCAAGTCTCCACTCTATTTCCAGGCCTTGAGTATAACGTAGGCCACGATTGTAATCAACGATTTCATTAGCGATTCCTGCCGTTTCTATGAACCATTTGATACTAAATATGTATTATTTTGTTTAGTACCGGTACATTCCTAAAAGGATATAAACTTTCGAAGTTACGGAAATATATGGATTTACGAGCAAATGGCGGCCAGTTTGACCCAACGGGACGGCACGGACAAGCACGATACGGCACGGTCAGCCTGAAGCGATAGTCACTACTGCGGTTACATATTCTATTTTAAAATGCTAATATCCTACCGGTCACCTCCTTGAGGACAGTTTAAACCTCCGTTTGATCGATGAGCGTATTTGGTAAGGTCAGGCCTTGTTGAATCGTAAGTTACGGTTAGGCTATATTACTCACATGATTCATAACTACATCCGCCATCTTGAAACTATTTTGACAGATGACCTTGTAGTTCGGGCAAAAGACGCTTCCCACTTTAAGGTATATTGTTTCAAAATTTGGTAGAGATTGGATGATTAGGTTAGTCGTAATTTGATTTAAGCTCAGAACATTTGGGTGGGCGCCATTTCTTTTTTGTTATGATTGCGGCGATATACATCATGACACTGATTTGTCCCTTGCTAGTGCTACCTCTGTACCAAAGGTGGTTCGATTTGGTTTCGTTGTGTATGAATTGATAGGGGGATCGATTTGCACACATACACGGCCGCCATCTTCAAACTATTTGGCTGATGACCTTGTAGTTTGGTCAAAAGACGCTTCCCTGATGTAGATATGTTGTTGCGAAATTTGGTAGAGATCACATTAGGTTAGTCAAAATTTGATTTAAGCTTTGAACAATTGGGTGGCGGCCATTACGTTTCCGTCAAACTGGCAGCGATATAAAACATAACACTGAGGAGCCCTTGGCTAGTGCTACCTCTGAACCAAATTTCGTTCAATTAGGTTTCACCATGTTCGAATTGATAGTGGGGGAAGTGACATACCAAAGCACACTTACATACACACACTCTCACACACAGACGGACACACAATTTTTGCAACAATCGAAAGTAGGCTAAAAACTAAACTGTGAATCCTTACAAAACCTTAAACCTTAAACGTATACAATGAATTGAAACAATATAATTTTGAATCAATTTGTTAAAGATGTCAAATACTGATGAATATTGTCGAAAATGTTGTGCAACGAGATATCAGAATGAAAAGTTCTTGAATTATTATCAAAATGAAATTATCCATTCTTCTGTATGGAAGACATCTTCCGACTTAGGCCTTATGACACACTGGGCTGTTGGCTGATAGAAGCCCTTTAAATACGTTTATTGTAGTGGAAACTATTTATTGTCTTAAAAACCGTACTAATTTTATTTATATCTCCTTGGGACTTGTTGATATCATTATGTAGGCTAAATTGCTGTTCTCCTTGATATATCTGGTAAACGTCGGGGTACCGGTATATATGTAATATTTCAAACTGAAATGGATCATTAAATCTTATTTGATAAATTTAATTCATGTATTTTATATATTCAAGATGGCGGCAGAAATGTAGCTAAAGTCTCTCATGAAAGAGTCCTTTTCACCACTTTTCATGGTAAACGCTCAATTATATCCTGACTTATCGAGTTTAATGTTTTAGTAGTGCTCATGTCCGCCATCTTGTATGTATAATATCTATGCACTAGTGACTAATTGTTTTAGAAGATTGAATCCCCTGTACAATACATCTTTCTGCAAAGTTTCAAATTCTTCAGTAATTATTGAAATGGTGAATAATCGAATTTAAAAGTTTATGTATCCAAGATGGCGGTTGCGCCTTATATTCCATGTTTACTGAGCCCATTAATCGCGATGACTAACAACCACATATACAGTGTGGTCCACCAGCCCCTTATTTTTTTGGAGGAAGGCAACCCAACTAACGCGTATATCACAGTCATCCTAAAAACATTAGTACCTGCTCCTTTACGCCCATTGTACAACTTTACCGTTGAGTACATCCTCGCGAATATAGTAGAAATCAATAGTGGCAGTGTTCTTTCAATGACCTCAAATATAATGCATGATTGAAACGATCAGAGCTCCGAATAACACCTTCTTACGTTTGGACAGGAAGTGTCTACGAATAGATTCAATAAGTGCCAGCAACACGCCATAGTTCTCGGTAGCTATGGTGGTTAAATTAAGAAATGCTAGAGTAGCGTCAACGAAGTCGCATTGTAGTAGGTTCGAGCCTTGAACTAGCCTTTTTTTTTTTTTGCTTAATATCGTTTATATGTATTATGGACGCATATCTAGGCTATCTGTTCCAACGAGTGATTTTTTATTTGGTCCTCAAAAGCACCGTACTTATCCGATGGTACGCAGCCAGATTGGACGACGACATAATGATCTGTAGAACGAAAGCAAGGTATCCTGTATATTCAACGTAGCAAGTGCTCGAAATTTTGACCACCTGTGTTTAAAGGAAAATTCCGACTCACTCAGACGACCCACATAACAAATAGATTTGTTATGTGGGTAGGATCACGAATAAATACATCAGACCGAAACTATAATTTCTTTCAACGGCGTCTGTGGGAAAAGCGCTTGCTATACACTTACAATAATAGTTAGTTAGTGAGGTTTTAAGGGGCGGAACTACGAGGTCATCTGCCCCAAACATGCAGTAAATACAGATAATTATAACATTATTTGTTTTACGTTCCTTTTAAATGCTCTGGCTTTTAGATACGCCGGGGTGCCGGAATTTTGCTCCGAAGGGGATCTTCAACGTGCCAGTAAATCTACTGACACGGCTCGCTCGCATTTGCGCACCCTCGAATGCCAGCTGACTGCGCCAGGATACGAACCTTCAACCTTAGGCACAGCAAGCGAGAACGTTACCGCTGAGCCTCGCAGCAAGGCAGTAATTACAGAACGTGTCATATTAATATAAATATTGAACTATTAAAATTCTAATTATCACGAATAGAGTCGCCTCCGTTGCGTAGTGGTCAGCGTGATTAGCTGCCACCCCGGACGTCCTGGGTTCGATTACCGACTCTGCCACGAAATTTGAAAAGTGGTATGAGGACTGGGACGGGGTCTACTCAGCCTCGGGTGGTCCAAATGAATAGAGGGGGTTCGATTCCCACCTCAGCCATCCTC
The DNA here is from genome assembly GCA_946902985.2 of Meconema thalassinum. Classification (NCBI taxonomy): domain Eukaryota; kingdom Metazoa; phylum Arthropoda; class Insecta; order Orthoptera; family Tettigoniidae; genus Meconema; species Meconema thalassinum. The sequence goes on along the minus strand of OX336389.2, from coordinate 1,467,307,519 downwards.
AAAGTGGTTTTCCGTGATTTCCCACTTTGCCTTCGTGCAAATGCCGGGATGTTACCTACCGTACGGCCACGGCCGCCTCCTTCCCTCTTCCTTGCCCATCCCTCCCGATCTTCCCCTCCCTTCCCATCTCTCAAGAGGTCCCTGTTCGCTTTGCAGGTGAGGCCGCCTGGGCGAGGTGCTGATCCCGCCTCCCCAGTTGTATCCCAGGGACGAGATGTTTCAAGCTACAGGACACTGCCCGTAGAGGCGGTAATGATGGGATCCCTCGCTGAGTCCGTGGGAAAACATAACCTGGAGGGTAAAATCGACTAAAAAAATAATAATTATAACGAATAGTATCCATCCATGGTTTTGAACAGTATTTAGGGAAAATAGCCATTTAAATGAGACAAGAAAATAACTTTCCCTATCGTCTTCGTAGATTTTGTGAACAAAACCAAGTTGAAATCTTGCTGTACGGGGTATGGAGGGTATAATAAAATAGTTAAAAAGAATGTAAAAATTCTACCTTTGGATAGTCTTGAACCCGGGATCTTCGAAAGAGCGAGCGGACGCAATAACACTTGCACACATTTCAAACACACTCTGGAGGTTTTTATTGCGCTTCTTATTAACGCGTATGGTAAAATAATCAATTATTACAGTTAGATCTTAAATATTGATTGGAATGCATTCATTCAGTACCTCGCATGTTTTCTAATTTATTTAAAGCAAGTTTCGCGACCGCTTTACGTTAATAAGGTGACAGAACTGCAAATAATGCCCTCAAACGACAGCCCTTCGGTTTCATTTCATACAACTTAGCGTCCAAAATGCTAGCGTGTGATACACTTCGGTCATACAAGCAGGTGTACTGACGAAGAGAACAGAATCATACAGGATTTTATACCAGCGATCACAGCAGCTTCCTTGCCAGCGAGTGTCGTGTGATACGGGCCTAAAGATATGCTATGACTTTTTGTTAAAATTTAATAACAAAACAAGATGTTCGGTAAAGAACGTATTGCCTACTTTCTCCTAAATGCATGGATATTGTTATAACTCTTTGTCCTTTTCAAGGAGTATAATTGAATGTTGGTTGTAGTAGCTTCTTGAAATACAACGTGCTATGCGGATATTATACATGAAGAGGCTAGTGCTACCTCTGTAAAAAATTTCATTCAATTCGGTTTCACCGTGTTTGAATTGATGTGGGGAATCGATTTGCACACACACATGGCCACTATCTGCAACTATTGGACTGATGACCTTGTAGTTCAGTCAAAAGATGCTTCCCACAAAAAGGTATGTTGTTTAAAAATTTGGTAGAGATCAAATTATTAGGTTGGTCGTAATTTGATTTAAGCTTTTAACATTTGGGTGGCAACCATTCCGTTTCCGTCAAGATGGCGGCGATATAAAACATGGCACTGAGGTGGCCTTTGCTATTGCTACCTCTGTATCAAACTTCGTTCCATTCGGTTTCACCGTGTTTGAAAAGATAGGGGGAATCGATTTGCACACATACATGGCCGCTATCCGCACATTATTGGCCTGATGGCCTTGTAGTGTGGTCAAAAGATTCTCTATACATAAAGGTATGTTGTTGCAAAATTTGATAGAGATCAGATTATTAGGTTGGTCGTAATTTGATTCAAGCTTTTAACATTAGAATGGCCGCCATTACGTTTTCGCCAAGATGGCGGCGATATAAAACATGACAGTGGAGTGCCCTTTGCTAGTGCTACCTCTGTACCAAATTTCGTTCAATTCAGTTTCACCGTGTTTGAATTGATAGGGGGAATCGATTTACACACATACATCGCCGTCATCTGCAAACTAATGGGCTGATGACCTTGTAGTTCAGTCAAACGACGCTCGCCATACAAGTATATGTTGTTGCAAAATTTGGTAGAGATAAGATGATTAAGTTAGTCGTAATTTGATTTAAGCTTTGAACATTTGGGTGGCCACCATTACGTTTCCGTCAAGATGGTGGCGATATAGAACATGACACTGAGGTGCTCTACGCTAGTGCTACCTCTGTACCAAATTTCGTTCAATTCGGTTTCACCGTGTTCGAATTGATAGGGGGAATCGATTTACACACATACATCGCCGTCATCTGCAAACTAATGGGCTGATGACCTTGTAGTTCAGTCAAACGACGCTCGCCATACAAGTATATGTTGTTGCAAAATTTGGTAGAGATAAGATGATTAAGTTAGTCGTAATTTGATTTAAGCTTTGAACATTTGGGTGGCCACCATTACGTTTCCGTCAAGATGGTGGCGATATAAAACATGACACTGAGGTGTTCTACGCTAGTGCTACCTCTGTACCAAATTTCGTTCAATTCGGTTTCACCGTGTTCGAATTGATAGAGGGGGCAGGCATTCAGAGTACACACACTCACATACACAGAGGGGCACAGTCACACACACACAGACACACAATGTTTGGCCCTGTGTAGATCTCATAAGTCTACTTTCATTTTTTTGCAAAAATCGAAAGTATGCTAATAATACCATGGGAACTTCTAAGGAATACGTATACTTCGATGCAAGCACTGGCGATCAGAATATCCTTCGATATGTTGTTGTTTTGTTTCATTTGAGGGGCTAGAACATCGCGGTCACATAGCCCCGTTTACTTGGGTGTATGTTTAGAATCTCTCTGATAACCTGAGTTATTGCGGGCTTGTAATGATGTGTGTATTTGCAATTAAGGATTGGGAAGGAGGCGGCCATGGCCTTAAGATAGAATCCGTCCCGGAATTTGGCCTGAGTAGAAGTGGGAAACCACTGAAAACCATTTCCAGGGTGGCTGAGGTGGGAATCAAACCCACTTCTTCTCATATTTGCTTCACGAGGCTACGTGTACCCAATTTCAGCCCTCAGACAAGTATTACATTTCTTGGCAGAGCTTTGAATCGAACCCGGACCTCTGGAGCAACACTTCAATATGTTATGTTAATATTCATGCCAGTTTTTTAATTTTCTGCCATTACAGGTTACGTGGCATATCGTACCAATTCGATCGTATTTTCTTTATAAATCATCAAAATTCAACGTACTCTTCACAAAAATGAGTCGTAAGGCAATAAATGTGGTAATGTGGTTACATCCCGACTAAAATTGAACGTGGGCTTTCGTTCCAAAAAAGTATGCCCACCACTGGATTCGAAGCAGCGTTTTCACCGATCGCGCCCACCGTGTGCGGTCAGGCATTAAACCTCTCAGCCACCAACACATGCTAGATACCGCACGCTAAACGTGCTGTAGTTACTGTAGCCGTCCCACCTCAAACGTTTAAGTCCATCTCAAAGTCTTCAATCGCGGTTAATGGTGTTGATTTAACCTTTTACTATGACAGATCACGTTGCGTAAGCTATTAATTCGATCGTATTACGTGTATGTGTGTTATTTCAAGGAGCAGTAAGTCGTATGTTAGTAGAATGGGCCATAGTATTTGGCGGGGAAAAGTTTAAGTTCGGTTTTTCTTTGCTAGATCCATGACCCAATTACATTGCTGTCACAAAGTCAGAGCGCAGAGCAATATCGACCATCGGGATAATTGAGATGTTAGTTGGGTTTCATAAATCTAAATAATAAGGGGCGGGTGGACCACACTGTATATGACCCTCCAGAACAATCCCGCACGAGACTCACTCAAGGTCGTACTGGGTGGATTGTAAATTGAACTGTCTTCGAGTTCCACACGTGAGGGGGAACAGATAATAAAGCGTGACAACAACAATGCATTTGTTTAAAACATTCAGTTTTATTCATAAATGGAGCACATAGAATAAAATCAACAATCCCGTAACTCCTTCGGGAATAGTAAAATGAACCAATACACACTTAAACAACAAAATACTGTAGGCTACATCCTAACGTGTCCCTCAGGATGTCCTATCGAAACAACAATCGAAACTAATGTCGAACTAACAGTTGATAAACAAAATCTGTCTATGCCATGACGTCACTCCTGAATCCACACAAATATTTAATCTCAAATCCTGTACCGAACATGTTTCAATTTTATTTATAAGAGACCTTGCATTTTCAAGAATACCAATGGCAATTGTTCGCATATTATCACCTTCGGGTAATTAACTACTGTTCCATAGTAGGGCCTACTGTATATTTAAATGTCCCCAAGCAATATATTGACATACCTCAGTATTCATCAACTGATTCATTCGCTGAATCACTATTCATTTCTTAACATGATCCCTTCTATAATTTTACTTATTTAATTTGACTAGATATTTTACATGCATGACACAGCAAAATGCTTAACTAGATTACTGTGATTTCAATAATGTATGCCAATGATGACTTGACACAGGCTTGCACACATATAAAATTGTAGCAATAAATTTTAACACGTTTTACTTGAAGTTCAACTTGTTATTCATGATGAAATTGCAGTACTGAATCAGGTAAGGTGCTGCATTAGTATTATACCGGCGACGTCACTGCGCTTATTACAGGGTGATCAATTTCATTATATAGCACTTTCATTTCATTATCATAATTACAATCAACTATGCTTCTATGGCATGACCATTAACTATACAACAACCCACTGAGTCTAACCTACTCAGGTTGACAGCGCATGTCCCAAAGGATCTCAAATTCATTTATACGTGCTTCAAAATATACACACACAGTATGACATCACATAGATTTACTCCTATAATTTCTTATTCATTCAGGACACAAGCGTGTTCTCTACTATAGCTTTATAAACATCCTCAAGTATAATTACTATTATCATTATCATACCATAATTACTAGCCTATACCTAATTATCCACACTCTCTCTTCCTCCCAATGAAATATTACCTTGAGGGTAATCTGTATCAATAATCAATTAAATCAAGCCTAGATTTCATTTGTCATATTATTTTGGCAAGCGGAGTATTTTCCCCACATACCATTCTCTGTTACGCAATTGTGTAGCCTATTCATTCAGAATCATCCTAATCCATAAATATGCAAATGTCTTGAATAATGGGGTGAGCAAACATTTCAATTTGATGTCCTACACTGCAAGACACGGCATAACGATGTAGCCAAGCTAGATAAGGGATTAATAAGGGAAATGTGTTATTGGATCAGGATGTACGATGTATCTGTTCCTTCAATAAACCTAGGCCGGTATTAACGGCAGTATTAAAGGTCCAGGCCATTCTCATTAGTCCGTTTGCGCTTAAAGAATAGGTCACCCTCCTATCCCTGTACTTTATTCCAATAGTTTTCAAAATGTCAAACAACTTACTCCAAACAACGTTATCAAAAGCCTTTTCTAAGTCTACAAATGCCATGAACGTTCTCTTATCTTTCCTTATTCTACCTTCGAAAATCAGCCTAAGACGTAGTACAGCTTTCCTTGTTCCTACATTTCGCCTGAAACCAAACTGGTCTTCACCCAAGTCCGTTTCTATCTGTCTTTCCATCCTCTTGTAAATTATTCCAGACAGGATCTTTGAAGCATGAATAATCAAGCTAATTGTAAGGTAATCTTCACATCTGTCAGCTTCCACTTCCTTCGGCATAGGGATGATAACATTCCTCTTGAAATCAGAGGGTACATCACCTGTCTCATAAGTCCTTCACACCAAGTGAAATAACCTGATCAGACTATCATCACCTATGCAGCGTAGCAACTTAATCGGTGTATCATCTATGCTTGGTGCTTTGTTCCCGCTTAAGTCTTCCAATGCTCTGGCAAATTCTTATCTCAATATTAAATCTCGTCTCGTATCCTCATCAACTTCCTCTTCCCTTCCCATTACATGATTCTCAATGTCCTTTCCTCTAAAACACTCTATGTAAGCTTTCCACCTCTCAACCTTTTTTCACTAACTGTTAGAGTATTTCCTTCTGTGTCCTTAATATTACAGCACTTAGTTTTCTTTTCCCCAAAAGTATTCTTAATCCTTCAATAGGATGTGTTTACTTTTCCTAATTTCAGACAATTTTCTGTACCTGCGCATTTCTCTTTCAACCATTCTTCTTTCGCTTCCTTGCACTCTTTGTTAACCTCTTATCTCAGACGTCTGTATTCTGTTTTCCCCCTTTCATCTCTTGCATTCTTGTGTTTCCGTCTTTTGTCCATTAATTCTAGTATATCCTGAGTGATCCATGGTTTTCTACCTATTATTCCATTTCTACGAATGTTTTATTCTGTGGATTTTTTAATTTCATTCTTCAAAAGTCCAAATTCCTCCGCAATTGAGTCCTTTTAGGGTTTTTAATTATTCCTTCCATTATACTCTTCTTGACTCTTTCGTTTACATCCTTCTCCTTCAGTCTGTCTAATGCCCACCTTTTTGGCATTTGACTTTTCTTAAGTTTCTTCAACTTTAATCTGCATTTCATAACAACCAGATTGTGATCAGTGTTTATGTCAGCACCGGGATATATTTTACAATCCAAAATCTGGTTTCGAAATCTCTGCATGACCATAATGAAGTCGATTTGGTAAATATCAAGCGGGAATTATCAACTTTGTAACATATTCTCAATAAACCAAGGCCTAAATAAGGCAGTATTAAAAAGGGCAAATTACGTTCCAAAATCAGCATCTCGATATATGGACGATCCATTTTGTGAGTGATGAACTGTAGAAACGGTTCAGATTCATTGCAATGCACCTCTATAAGCTAAGACTCATAGCTTGATTCACACAAGAAAGTAAGTTGCGCAATCCAAGAACAGGTAGCGTTAGAATCGCAGAATATATTTCAAGGCACAGCGTCAAATAGCAATAACAACCAACGAGTAGGCACCTGCCGACAGGCTAAAAATGCACGCAGTGAAGCCGGCTACGCCGGCTCCACTTGCTTGGGTTCAGGCAGGCAGGCAGGCGATGGGAATAGCTGCGTCAGTCCACAGTGAGATGTGTAGTGAAGTGAACATCAGTGCTGGAACAGCCGCAAGTGTTTAACATAACTAACCAACAACAAAAGATCACCAAATAAATATGAAATGTAACGGTTAATGACAAAACAGTCCAAAACGCAATCACTTCATCAGCTCGTAACGGTAGAAGTTAACGATTTAAAAGGGTCACACACGTATACACATACAAATTACTAATAAACAATGGAACGCTTTTGAAGTGTAATAGACTGACGGAATAAAATACACGGTATAAATATTGGTTAAAAGATACAACTCGTTACAAAATTTAATTCAAAACTTCCGTAGCTGAATAATGTTAATACTGTTGTACATAAGGGTTATATATAAGGTGCGTTCAAAACGTAACGAGCCATAGGCTGGAATGCGCAAACCGGTGACGACATCGGCTAATCGTGGCGTGTGTAACGAGGTGTGGTTCCGACCAGAGCGTGGAAGGTCACAGCCCGTCGCTAGAGGGCACGCGTGCACATCACGTGACGATACAAAGCGAGCATCAGCATGCATCAATCTCCAACGCTGCCAGTCGCATTGCAAACAGTGACATGGAGGCGCCAATCGAAGAGCAAAGAGGTGTTGTTCCGTTTCTGACAGCGGAAGGAGTCGGGGAACGGACATTCATCGCCGAATGTCACAAGTGTACGGCGAACACTGCATGTCCCTTGCAAGGGTCAAGGCGTGGCACAAGCGCTTCAGGGAAGGACGGGTGTCGTTAGCCGATGATGCCCGGTCTGGGGCACCCCCCCCCCCCCCCGCATTACTGATGACAACGTCCAGCCTGTTGATGCACTCATTACCCAGGACCGCCGAGTGACAGTGGACGCCATAACCGCCATGGTCGCTCCACGACAATGCACGACCTAATACGGCCAAGACAGTCGCGGCACTCCTGCAGAAATTCAAATGGGAGGTTCTCGGCCACCCTCCATATAGTCCTGACCTCCCTCCCTGTGATTACGCCATGTTTGGTCCCTTGAAAAGGGCTCTGCGGGGCCAACGATTCACCTCGGACGCCGACGTCCAGCTGTACGTGCGGAACTGGTTCACATCGCAGCCCAGGGAATTTTATGAGACAGCCATTCACCGCCTCTTGTTACAGTGGGACAAGTGCCTGAAGAGCCAGGGCCAATACTTCTAACATACAAATACTGGTTTCTGTAATTATGCCTCCGGCTCGTTACTTTTTGAACGCACCTTATAGGACTAAATTCAGTTTTAATGTGCAAGATCTGATGATGTTCAGTTGACGAACGAAACTAAGTGTTCAATTTATCCCCATAATTTTGTAGAGAATGTTTTATTAGGGGTATAAATAATACATGCAATTCAGGCACGAGGAAATTAATTGTAATTCCCCGCCCAATGTAATTTGGACACACGCATGTTGGCCGACTGTTGCAATGGCAACACTGGGAAATGGCTTCTAATACTTCAATACAGTGCAATAGAGAAGTTGCATAGATAACTCCCTTTAGTCAAACAGCTAATTTGCAATGAAATCTTCCGAAAATGCAGCTGGCCAGAAAATATATACAGTAGGCTACTTTAGCAAGTAGTTCCATGAAGAACCAAATAGCCTATTTTCATATATCCCACTACTGGGTGATTTAGACGCAGTCGTTACGGCGTGGCTGCAAGCAGTCGCTCACATCCGGGAGGTGAGGTGGTTCGAATCCTCCCGCCGGCAACCCTGAAGATGGTCTTCTGTGGTTTCCCATCTTCCTTCCAGGTAAACGCCGGGGTTGGTCCCCGACTATAAGCCACAACCGCTACCTTCCAACTCCTCGTCCTTACATTCACACTTTACTCTCCAGACAACACTCCACACGCGACGGTACGTGAATTAAATACGTTATCCCGGATGGAACCACAATTAAGTTTGTAGTCCTGGATGGGTCTTCAATATGTAGATCCCTTTTCTCAGCTTCCAAGCGGGACAGCAGTTAGAACATGGTCCACTCAGGTTCTCCTCGAGACTGGTATTTCTTGAATCAACTGAACACGAAGATTCCCAAATGAATGTTATTTATTATAAGTCCACCGACAAATAATACATTCACAATAATTTATATACAAGGCATGTAGCCTGACTGCTTGGCAGTCTTGTCAAACAAAGTTACATCACTCAAAGTTACAAGTGAAGAAAGAGGAAGAGCTGCCCTTGTGCGCCAAGTTAAATACTGGATGATCCATAGTGGGGGTTAAGAGTTTCTCTGAAGGACTAGCCAATCAGAAGTTTACTTCGTTTAGGAGGGAGTTGTCTCTCTGAGTGGGAGAAATAATGATGCGTAATATTTTGAAGGTTGGTTAAAAATTCCTTCTAGAAGCTTCAGAACTCCGTCATAAATGGCTCTCAAGGTTTTCTTAGGAAAGAGAATTATTTACTGGAGGTTTCCATGTCTTTAAATGGAGACAGCTTGTTTTAGATTATCTGACTGGGATATCTTGTTTTTAAATGGATAATGCTTGTAAAGGAAGCGAGAGATTACAAGATTTGGCTTTTAACTTTATGGCTTGGCGAGGCGATTTCTTAAATGGTATGTCAACAGGTTTCAACAGGCTAGGGTCCCAATGAGAGGAGATGATGATAATAATATAATTTAGAAACCAAACTCATTGGAACACATAGTCCTAGGTTCTGTACTGGGCAGGGAACATGATTCCTCCACCCTTAGTGTTTTGCTGTCCTCAGCAATATTTACATTTTTCTTACGTCTAATTTTTACAGATTTACATAAATGACATAGTTTTTGTCTGAATATAAATAAAATGATACATATTATAATTAATACAAAAATTATATTAATGGATGTAAACTGCCTCTTTGTGATATAAGTTGTAGGAATTGGCTTCAAGTCTAATTTTAATTTGGTTACATCAAGATGGGAATTAAGGAAGTTCTATTCACTTTTTATTAAGGGTGTGTCATGGATATTCAGGATTGGGAAGTTGTGGACATAATTAGTAGTTTTTTTTTGCAGTGTTATGCCTAGGTAATCAAAGATTTAAAGGGTACATTGCCATCCATGCAAAAAACAAATGTCATTATTGTAAACATTCCGCAGAGATACGATTTAATTCCCAAATCATGTGTAAATGTAGAAATAGAGGCTACAAATGGAAAAATTCATAAAATTTTTTGAGAGTTTTCCAAATGTCCAAATTGTAGATGTAAGTAAATTAGACAGAAAGTTCCACACTCGGCATGGCCTACACTTAAATAGATTAGGAAAAGATTATCTTAGTGATGAAATCTGCAAAATTGTAAATTCAAATGGTAAGAATAATTCAACAGTAATATCATTAGAGTGGAAGCAGGGAAACTGGTAGAAGAAGCCAAACGTGAGGTTTGGCATTCACATCTTTTGAAGTCAAATTTAACGGAGTGCAACAATGGTATTTCGGATTTGTCTAGCAACAATAATAATAACAATTATGATAATAATAATGTAAATAAATCACCAACACAAGCTTGCAAAAGTAACAAATTTAAAATTTACCACCAGAATGTCCAGTCTCTTTATAATAAAATTGATTACATAAATCTAATGCTTAAAAATGAGCTTAAAGACATCTCAGCACTATGTATTTCAGAACATTGGCTGAAAGAGGAACAACTTGAATTAATTCAATTCCCAGGGTTTATACAAGCTAGTAAATACTCTAGATCTAATATTAGCCATGGTGGTACTTGCATCTTCTTAAGAAATAATTTAGATCATGAACAGATAACAGCTTATGATTATCTAATTATGGAACAGAATTTTGAATTCTCTGCCGTAAAAATTCAGCAGTTTAAGTTAATAATTGTATGCGTATACCGTTCTCCGTCAGGAAAGTTTCCTCTATTTATAGATAAATTAGAATTGTTACTCAATAACATGAGCTAAGTAAATTTCGATATAATAATTTGTGGGGATGTAAATGTGGATTTCTTAAAACTTGATAGAAATTGTGAATTATTAACACAGTTACTAATTTCCTATGGACTGAAACCTACAGTAAATACACCAACAAGAATAACAAAATTTAGTAAAACCACTCGTGATCAAATTTTTATAAATACAGATAAATATCACCATTCAATAGAAGTCTATTGTCCGGGTTTTAGTGACCACCATGGACAAATACTGAGTTTTGAAGTATCCGAAGTAATCAATAATAATGATAATGGAGTAAAATCAAAGTGCAGGTCATTCACTGAATCAAATGTTACATATTTCAATGACTTATTAAATAAGGAAACATGGTCAGAAATTTATGAACTAGAAAATGTAAATGATAAATTTAATGCATTTAACAGTACCCTAAAACACTATTTTGAAATAGCATTCCCCTTTAAACGAAGAACTGTTCAAAATAACAAAACTAGCAATTGGATAACAACAGGGATTATAAATACATGTCAAAGAAAGAAATTTCTACACAAATTATAGAAACAATACCACACAACACCTGAATTCAATTTATATTACAAAAAATACACTAGCATATTAAATAAGGTAATAAGACTAGCAAAGAAAATGCATAATGATAATTTTATTTCCCAATCATCTAATAAAAACAGGGCTATGTGGTCCGTGATAAAGAAAGAAACTGGAACATCTGCTAAAATACTAAGGAACATTACACTGACCAGAAATAATAAAGTGATTAATAATCCAGAGGAAATAGCAAACACTTTTAATGACTATTTTCTGGAAATTCCACAAAAATTAATAAATAAATCACAGGTAAATACACTAAATTCTAATAATAAAATAAATATATGCAGTGATTCTTTATTTATAAATCATGTCACAAGTGAAGAGGTAAGAATAGTTATAAAAGAGCTAAAAAATAAATTCTGTGCTGGCATTGATGGCATCCCTGATGCAATTTTAAAGAAATGTGCAGAAAATATAATAAATCCACTTACGCACTTAATAAACAGTTCAATTCTCTCAGGAACTTACCCGGATATTTTGAAGTTATCAAAAGTAATTCCCGTGCACAAAAACGGTTCAAAAGATGAATTAGATAACTATCGTCCTATTACCTTACCAACTGGTATTGCAAAAATTGTGGAAAAAATTATGTATAAGAGACTGATAAGTTTCATAGAAAAAAATAAAATATTATCAAACTCACAACATGGATTTAGAACGGAAAAATCTACACAGACAGCAATTTACGAATGTAGTAATAGTATACTGAAATTAATTGACAATAAGGAATATGTAACTGGCCTATTCTTGGATTTATCGAAAGCATTTGATGTTGTTGACCATAAAATCCTCCTTACCAAACTAAATCAATATGGTGTTAGAGGTCTAGCTAATAAATGGATCGAGTCTTACTTAACAAGGCGTAAACAAATAGTAAGCTTGAGGCACAAGGATGATGGAACCAAATTACTTAATGAAACATTGTCCAATGAGGGAATTATTGAATTTGGAGTACCCCAGGGATCGGTTTTGGGCCCACTACTCTTTCTCCTATATATCAATGATAAAACACAGAACGTTCATTCACATAAGGAAATTTTGTTTGCGGACGATACAACACTCGTAATAAAAGGTGAAACTAAACAGGTCATACAGCAGTCTGCTGACTCCGTTACAGGAGAGTTAACCAAATGGTCACAAGATAATCGCCTCATAATAAACTATAAAAAGACAGTATGTCTAAATTTCCACACTATACAGAATAGGAATCCTGCGATGCCCAATATAACATTAAATGGTCATCAAATAGAAAATAAATCAGAAACAAAGTTTTTAGGACTATGGATACAACAAGACTTGAAATGGAATAAACATATACAATATCTGAATACTAAACTGAACTCGATGTGCTTTGCGTTACGTATTTTGAAAACCTGCACTAGCATGCACACATTAAGAAATACTTATTTTGCTTATTTCCATTCCTACTTAAGATATGGGATCATATTTTGGGGTATGTCGCCAGATGTACTAAGCACGTTTAGGATACAAAAGAGGGCGATTAGAATTATGGCAAATGTAAACTCTAGAGAATCATGTAGACCTCTGTTTAAAGATTTAAACATTCTCCCACTGCCCTGCATATATATCTTTGAATGTATTATGTTTTTTAAAAATAATTTAATGAATAAAGATGTTTTTCTTAAAACAAACAATGATGTTCATAGGCATAACACAAGACAAAATCAAAACATTCATATTTCACACACACACACAAGCATATATCAAAAAGGAACTTTTCACACTGGAGTTAAATTATACAATAAACTACCCCAGTATATAAAACTGGCCCCAAAAATAAAAACCTTTGATAGAATGTTGAAAGCTTATCTGCAGTGCCATTGTTTTTACTCCGTAGTTGAATATTTTAGCGTATAGGAGTGATGTAATCTATAACTATATTTTACTTTTTTAATTTAATTTTAATACCTAGCTGTATGTTGTTGTATTTATAGAATTAAGTTTTCATATTATGATAATAGAGTGAGGTGTAAATAGTTGTGCAATAAGATTGTATCTATTAAGATTTGCTATTATAATAAGTTATAAATAGTTATAATCTTAGTAATATATACCTGTTAGTTCTTTTATTTTATGCATGTAAATTCTGACGTGTCCTATATCAAAAATGTATTGAATGCATGTATTTGATCAAATGGAATTAATAAAAATCTATCTATCTATCTATCTATCTATCTATCTATCTATACTAGACATCGGGCAAGATTCGTTTGAAAACACGATTTGTGGACCTGAGAGTTTTAGAGAGCTTTGAGTCTCTTTGCATGTTTGTAAAATTATCTCAGGTTTTCTGCTAAAGAACAGAATGTGTTCCTTATTTATAGGTTGGAATATTCTTATATCATTTCTTATGGAAGCGTATTCACATCCGGCAGGATTTGTTAGATTACAATTAGTAATTCTAATATTATAGTACATACAAACATATGACTGTGTGTTTTTTACACAAGGCGTACTGGACCATTTTAATGTGGGTCCCTGTAAATAATATTTTTCAGTTGGGATAAGGATTGCATTTTCAATGGTCGGTACAGGGGTGACATCATACAATTGATACTGGTTTCCATCCGTGATTGGCATGGAGAGGATTACAATCATTTCCTCGTCCATTATAATTACCTGGGTTTTTTGACAATTTTAAATTTTCGAATTGATGGTATTGATCTGCGTGAATCATACTTTTGACAGGGTAAATAGATTGTAAATGTTTTACTAAGTTTGTTAAGTCTTTTCTGGAGAATAATTTTACATTTGTCATCTCATTAAATGAGAGAGAAATAGTTTCTTGCAGCACTTGCACTATCTTGTTATATTTATTGATGCACATTAAAACATATTGAAGGTCTTCCAGTAGGTAGATCTTGAAATCTTCTGTCTGGAGAATACCCTGAAGTACCCTCATGTTGCTGGTAACATGATTCATTTCATCGTAACATTTTTGAGCAATTGAGTTTGCAAAAGATACCAATTTATTTATATGTTTTATCTCATTATTACGGCTTTGTTTTAAAGTGTCTAGTTGACTTTGCAAATTATCCAAACCATCTTGGTCCAAATTACCAGAGATGAATTTAATTACTTTCCCTAAACCGTTAATTAAACCTCTCCTAGTTCTATTAGAAATGTTTGGTATTAATTTATTTAAATCCTTTTTAGTTTCTTTAGTTACTTCAATTAATTCATTTATTAAATAGGGAAAAGTATTATTACTTTTTAATACTAAACTAGAGACAGTGTCATCAATATTCTTATATGCCTCTTTTAAAGTAGTAAGGTTGAAATGAAACATGAATTTGTGATAGTTGCTAATTATTACAACGGGTCCCATAGGATCGGCGTAGAATCCTGGAGTTTTTACGGGTTCTGTGTGGATGATGGCATACCCTGGTAGGAATCTGCAATGGGAAGAATTTTCCTCTTAGGTTTTATATCACGGAAGTTTCGGACATGAGTTTTACCGTTTTTCATTTTACAATAAACTCGGTTTTCCTCGATTTTGGTTATTGTGCCTTCATTATATAAATTTTTTGATTTCCTATTTCTGGTTAGGGGATCCAAAACATAAACTACCTCACCTATTTTATAGGGATGTTCAAAGGTGGAATCCCTTGGATCGGGCTTTCTTTCATTTAAAACTTTAATTTGGTTTGCCTGTCTTTGTATGTATTCATTAATTTTTGGTGATGGGGAGAAAATGTGGTCCAATGCTTTGTAGTAAGGGCCATATAGGACATTAAATGGTGGTTGCTTGGTTGCTGTGTGAATTGAGGAATTGTAATTTGTGATTGCAGTGATTATGAGCTGTGGCAACGGGGTAAATTTATCATTATCTCTCGAAATTCTTAATTTTTCGAGGAGGGTGGAATTCAATCTTTCCACGGGTGAATTTGAGGTTGAGTTCAGAGGTGTGGTGGCATGATACTCAATGTTCATAGCTTTACAGTACTCTGTAATTAAGCTATTTTCAAATTCTCCTCCTTGATCATGAGTGATTCTTTTGGGATACCCATGGTGCGAAAAATTAATTTGTAATTGGTTCAAAACTGCCATAGCTGTACCATTAGCTAATACGTATGCTTGTCCGTATTCAGAAAATACGTCCAATATCGTTAAAATGCGGTTCTGTTCAAAATGAAATGTGTCAATGTGAATCTGGGCAAATGGGTGGTCTGCTACAATAGGTCCTTGATTTGGTACCTCATTAGGGTGCCTCTCATACTTATTTCTTTGACACAAATTGCATTGGTTAATTAGATTCCTGATCTGTTCTTTTAGATGTGGCCAATAGTACTTGGTTCGAAGGTGCTCATGTGTTTCAATAATACCATTGTGATTTATTGAATGGTATTGCAGTATCAACTGTTTTTGAGTTTCTGAACATTCTATGTCCTCTAAAAATTTTGATGTCCTGATTATTATCAATTCTGAAGTGAATAATCTCTGGCATACTCTGATAAACGGAATCTCAAGTGTTACGTCATCAAAGTAGGCGGCGTACCTATTTGAGGTATTTATGACTTTATGAAGGTGTCTCTTTAAATCGTCATAGAGATTTTTCTGCGTTACAATCATGACGTGGCGGGTAAATTTCTGAAATAATTTCTGTTCTAGAATCTTTGGAAATTCTCCGTATTTTATTATGATCTGGTTACGGTTCTGGTTCAAATTTCTTTCTGATATCTTTAAAGTGAAAATTGGGTCTTCCTGATTGGAATGTACAGTTTCATTATCCATTTCATGCTGGTATGTATCATCTTCATGTTGGTGTGTGTCATCCCAGGAGATGGCTACATTAGAAACTGTTTCCTCATTTATATTCACTTGTATTCGTGAAAGTGCATCCGCGACATAATTGGTTTTTCCCTTGACATATTTTATATCAAAATCAAACTCTCTTAACTTTATTTTCCAGCGATAGAGTCTTGAACTGGGATCTTTAAGAGAGAACAGCCATTGGAGCGGACGATGATCACACTCTACAGTGAAGTGTCGTCCCCATAAATAAGGCTTAAAATGTTTGCTACTCTCTACTATGGCTAACAGTTCTCTTTCTATTGTCGAATAATTTCTTTCGGCGGGATTTAAAGTTTTAGAGTAGTAGGCAATAGGATGTCCTTTCTGTGTGAGAACACTGCCTAATGCGAAGTCTGAGCTATCCGTGGTTAACACGAATGGTTCCTCAAAATCTGGGTAAGCTAATACTGGCGCATTTATTAACAGGGTTTTTAGGGTTTCAAATGCAGATTTGTACTCGGGATTTTCAGCATCTATTTTGGTTCCTTTCTTCAAGCAGCGGGTTATTGGATAGGCAATTTTGGCAAAATCTTTTAGGAATCTCCTGTAAAAGCCCGCAAGGCCAAGAAATTGTTTAATTTCTCTCGTGGTCTTGGGAATAGGGTAGTTTTTTACTACTTTAATTTTGTCAGGGTTTGGTTTTACACCTTCTTGTGAGACAACATGCCCTAGGAAAGCTACTTCCTTATGAAGAAATTCAGTTTTATCAAGCTGTATCTTCAGGTTCACCTCTCGTAATTTTTGCATTACAAGGGTAAGGTGTTGTCTATGTTCCTCTAGGGATTTGCTGTATATGATGATGTCATCAATATACACAAAACAGAACTTGTAAAGAAAAGGGCGTAGGACGTTGTCCATTACACGCTGAAAAGTGGCGGGAGCATTTTTAAGACCAAACGGCATTCTACAATATTGTAGATGGCGATTATCTATAGTAAATGCTGTCTTTTCTATAGATCTAGGATCCATCTCAATTTGATGAAATCCTTGCGCGAGGTCTAGAGTCGAGAAATAGGAACTGTGTCCTAGGTTATCTAGGATCTCTTCTATCCTAGGAAGAGGATATTTGTCTTCAATGGTCTTTTTATTTAGCTGCCTAAAGTCTATGACCAATCTCCCTTTCTTTTGTCCTGAAGCATCTAGCTTCTTTGGCACTATCCATACTGGATTACTATATGGAGATTCACTGTGGGTAATTATCCCCTGCTTAAGAAGTTTTTCTACTTCTTCGCTCAGTACTTTCTTTAGCGCGGGAGGATATCGGTAATTGTTCTGATATACCGGATCCTCATCGGTAGTTCGAATGAAGTGCTTCACTGCATTGGTGAATGTTAAATCACACCCTGGATAGTAAAACACATCCGCGAATTCAGAGCATATTTCTGATATGACACTTCTTTCTATGTCATTCACATGCTGCGTGCGGAGATATTCTTGAATCTCGCACTCCGAAATAGAATTTATTTCTAATGGTTGTATTGAGATATTTTCCAAAGGTTCAACTAACACTGGTTTACTAAGCTCTAATTTTAAATTCGTTTCTGCAGGATACAAGACCTGATAATTCTCTGCATGTAGGATTGCATCTGCAAAATACATTCCTTCATGTTCGAACTTTGGGATGTATACATCTCCTTGTTGAATGTTAACAGGTATTGCAATTTTGTGCATGTCTGATGAGGGTTGAAAATTTACTTGTTTGTTGCCTGAGTGAAAATAAAATGGTATGTCCTTATTATTCAGGGTAACTAGGTTTGATTTATAATCTATTTTTGCACCTAGCTTTACAAAATCTGCTGTGCCAATCAGCGCATCGAAATAATCGTGCCACTGCATGACTCTAAAATGTATGGGCGTGTCAATTTCGTATTCTGAAAAAATAGGGAATTGTATGTTATCTTCACCTATTGTTTCAGAGTGAACGAACGGATTGTATGCAGAATGGTTCTTGGAACAAATATTCTGCGAAATATTCATATGCTATTGCGGGATTCATTATTGAGTTGCAAGCAGCACTATCTATTAGGATTTTAAATCCGAATAGGGTGATGAACGGTAATTTTGGGGCATTTTTTATATTATTTATGTCTTCGCAAGAGATGACTGGGCCAAGTGAAAATCCTGCTCTTGTTCCTCGGGATTTTCATAACTATCCTGAAGTAGTGATGGGTGGATTGAGTCGTATTCGAACTCATACTCTTGGGGTTGAGCTTCTTGGGAATATTCCGCTGATTGTGTTTCTGGGGAATATTCTTGTGGCATATAGCTTAGCTCATCAGTCTCCTCTGCGTGTGCATTCACGTTCCCTCTTATAGTGGACACTCCTGACATTGGTTTCGGATATGTCTGATTATTGGGCGTGAAGCGCCGGGAAATGTTATTTGGTGTAGGATAAGGCCTACTGAATTGTTTGAAGGGTTGTTGGTTCTGTGGTTTCAAGATGTGTGGGTTCGGTCCCTGAAAAGGTCGAAAGTTTGGTTGAGGATTAGGGTTCCTAAATTGTGGATTCGGTTGGGTAAAGAAAGGTCGGGCTTGTGGAAAGTATTGATTTTGAGGCTTGGGAAATGCAAATGGATTGTGAATGGCATGGTTTTGTGGTTGTATTGGACCAAAAGTAGCAATCCGATTAGGTGGTGTTAGTGGTGTTTGTTGGGATGGCTTATGACTGGGACCAATATTGGGAGGATACTTCAGTGTTCCTCTCAACTGATCCATATAGCTCTCATGAGCTCTGTCATTATCGTAAATTCGGCAAGTCCTCAATGCATGGCTAAGGTCTGTTACTTGGGCGTAACGTAAGTAGGCTCGGTATGGATCTAGGACACCGGCTTTAAAGGTGTTTAGGCTTAAATCATCTAATTCTCGTAATTTAAGCTCCAATATTTGATCATGATAATTGAGTTTACACAAACTCTTACACTGTAAGACTAGAGCATCTAGCCTGTCATGGTATTCAGTGTAGCTTTCGCTTCTTTTCTGAAAGCAGTTTGATATTTCCTGCACTAGCAATCTCTCATCTTTAACGTCTCCAAATTTTCTAATTAATTTCTCTTTAAGTTTTTCATAGCTACTGTTCGCGTCAAGATCCAAAATACTACTCGCTTCCCCTTTTAATTTTGACTTTATGACGTTAAACAGAAATTCGTTAATAATGTTAGCATTTGTAATAGCAGGAGCTCTCTTGTGTGTGTTTAAAAAACTATCACATCTTGCTAAAAAGTAATCCAAGCTGCAAGATGCGCTCCCATTAAATTCAGGTAATAACTGAATCTGGGCATATTCAAATTTTGATAATAATTCCGTCTCCGGCATTGTTAAGTCAGTGATTAATTGCTTAGTTTAATTAAAATAATTTAAGATTATTTATTTATTTATTATTTATTTATTAGTTGGTTAAAGAAAAATTATTTATTATTATTATTACTGATTATTAATTATGGATTAATTCAAAAGAATAATGGCATGCGGCACTTGTTCTAGTTTAAAAACGCGCACTCACTTTCTTTTGAAAGGCAAAATAAGTTATTATTAGTGCTCTTCTTTAAAATTTGAGAAATGAACTATGTTGTATACAAGCAATATGAAAGGTACACAAAAAACAGGGTACTTTGAATGTACTCACAGCCAGGAAATGATGATCAGCATGGACTGCATTCCGGTCTGCGTAGTCGGTTGGCTTCCTTCTGCGATGTCGTGCTATCGAAAAGCCCCTCTCAGAGTTGTCGGTGCGCACGTACAGCAGCTACGGATGGCGATAGATGGCGGTCAGAAGGCGCTTGTTTCAGCGTTGCCGGCTCACCTCCTCTCGTTCCGTAGTCGGTTGGGTTTCTTCAGTGTCGTTCGAGCGACCGAAAGGCCCCTTAACAGAGTTGTCGATATACTCGGACGGCGATGGCGGTTGGTTACTGTCGAAAAGCGCTTATTTCAGCGTTGTCGGCTAGCTTCCTCCCTTAAAGCTGGCTGGTTAGTTATGGACGAAAAGCCTCCAGTAAGGTTGTCAGTACCACTTCTTTCCAGTCGGCTTGGTTCAGATGATCAAGATGACTTCAGTATTTTCGGGATGATACTGGCTTTCTTGGATTGGTAACGAAAGGCGCCACTTGAAGTCTTGGCTTCGTTGAGCGTTGTCAGTATACCTGGTCCAATCAGCACGTAGATCTGGTGGTGATCATGTATCAATCCCGGCCGGGCCCCCAATTAAATACGTTATCCCGGATGGAACCACAATTAAGTTTGTAGTCCTGGATGGGTCTTCAATATGTAGATCCCTTTTCTCAGCTTCCAAGCGGGACAGCAGTTAGAACATGGTCCACTCAGGTTCTCCTCGAGACTGGTATTTCTTGAATCAACTGAACACGAAGATTCCCAAATGAATGTTATTTATTATAAGTCCACCGACAAATAATACATTCACAATAATTTATATACAAGGCATGTAGCCTGACTGCTTGGCAGTCTTGTCAAACAAAGTTACATCACTCAAAGTTACAAGTGAAGAAAGAGGAAGAGCTGCCCTTGTGCGCCAAGTTAAATACTGGATGATCCATAGTGGGGGTTAAGAGTTTCTCTGAAGGACTAGCCAATCAGAAGTTTACTTCGTTTAGGAGGGAGTTGTCTCTCTGAGTGGGAGAAATAATGATGCGTAATATTTTGAAGGTTGGTTAAAAATTCCTTCTAGAAGCTTCAGAACTCCGTCATAAATGGCTCTCAAGGTTTTCTTAGGAAAGAGAATTATTTACTGGAGGTTTCCATGTCTTTAAATGGAGACAGCTTGTTTTAGATTATCTGACTGGGATATCTTGTTTTTAAATGGATAATGCTTGTAAAGGAAGCGAGAGATTACAAGATTTGGCTTTTAACTTTATGGCTTGGCGAGGCGATTTCTTAAATGGTATGTCAACAGGTTTCAACAGGCTAGGTTCCCAATGAGAGGAGATGATGATAATAATATAATTTAGAAACCAAACTCATTGGAACACATAGTCCTAGGTTCTGTACTGGGCAGGGAACATGATTCATGTAGCTCACCCCCTGGGTGTCCGCTTAGAAGCAGCTACAAACTCTGGCGACCCGAACATGTCCTCGGACACTGCCGGCATTAAAATCCATACGTTAAAAAATATATATCTCACGGTTTTTCTTTTTTCATTAAAATTCACCTCCGTATTAAAATGATTTTCTTTGTGATATACTAAATAACTTTTGATTCACAACCTATGTCTTCACCAACACCATTACAATGAGAAGTTATGTGCTAGAATATATAGCTTCCAATATCGGTGATTAAGACTCCTCCCGCAAGATAGCATCATTTTGTAAAAAAAAAAAAAAAAACACGGAAATTAATTTTCAGAAAAGTTAAATGCACGAGGCTTCTATCATTTACTGAATGTAAGCTAGAGAATTCAGTGCCATTACATACGGGTTGTTATCATAGCCCATCATACGAATCGTCCTTTTAATCACCTGTATAAGATACGAAAAATAAGAAATAAGGTTTTAACACTTTGAACTGATGCATCTTGAATTTTTGAAAACAAGATCTGCATAAAGATTCGCTGTGCCCAGGTTTATTGAACTCAGATGATTACATCGCTAAAAAGGTTGTTTTAAATATTTAAAAATCACTTGGCCACCAACATTTTTTTGTGTTTCTCTGAATTTGAAACGTCCCATATTAATAGTCCTCTAGCAAGATATAAAATTTCAGTTTAATTGCTTTTATAGTTTCGGGGATATTGGCAACCGGTAAAATGTGTCGCATGGACGCCATGTTGTATTAACTAACAACTGCTGAGGAAAATTTTAACTGGAAAAGTTGACTGCCAAGAATTATTTCAATTCATCACTTTTCATGTACCACAAGTAAGATCTCGACAGCAAGCACTCTTTCACATCCCAAGATCTAAAAGTGTTCACCATTCTAATTCGCCTTTAGTTAAAATATTATCATTTTATAATTCAATTGATGTTCAAGTAGATTTATTCGCTGGCGCTAACTTATTCAATAAACAAGTAAAAGCAGCTGTTCCTTGAATACTGGGTACTCTTTTCTCCTTTATTTTTTTATATTCTTTTTTTCTACTTTGTACAGTTTTGTTTCATTTTATGGTTTATATTTTCACGATCTCCTTTGTAGTATTTATGTTCTGTTCTTCATTTGTGTAATTTGTGTAATCTGTTTTCTCTATTTTCCACTGATACATGTTGTTATTTAATCAGATAATGTCAAGAAGGAATGTATTTGGGCTGGTGCCTGTGTTCCTTCATATTGATAAATAAATAAATAAATAAATAAATAAATAAATAAATAAATAAATATATGCTATAGAATTAAATGCCAGCAGATGAATATTACAATCGTGGCTCATTATACCAACTAACATTTCTATTGCTTGTTTAGGATACGATAAATATAAACGTGATTTTAAAAAATTAACACAGCCACCATTTACATTTCTTATAGAAATTGAATTAAATTAGGTGGCAATATATTAAACCCTGTATGAAGGTTTACCATGCCAAGTGTCACTGAGCTCGGATGAATAAGTCGCGAGAAAAATCCATTGAAATATTTAAATTTTGCGTCGCCACCATATTGGATTTGTATTCATCAGGATATTGAAGGTCCCATTGATAGACTTATGTTTATAGCTTCTATCAACATACGACATTTCAGTTTGATTTCTGTGATGGATTCGGAGATATTGATAACTGTCTAAATATTTCGGATAATCGCCATGTTGATTGTTCTTTATGTAGGCCATAGAATTACGAGGGGCGTACTAAATTGTTTTACACTTAATTTTTTGTACGTCCGAGTATGGTTCACATTTCACTTTTGAAGGTGGTGACGTGTAACTACTGTCGACCAATATATTATGTGCACTCGAGTTTCAAGGTAGTTTGTGAAGTAACCAATAGACCTACATAAAATCCAATAGGCCTAACATCATCATTTTCGTCCTTCTCTTTTACGTTCGTTCATGTAGGTTTGGAAGTTTTTAATTTATTTTTTAATACTTTTTATCGCAGTTGGAACACAAAAAGTGCCCGTTTTTAAGGGTGTTTAAACCATGCGTCACATTTAAGAATTAATATCTCACAAACCCGTCATTAGATCGAATCCAAATTTTAACACAATATACAGGGTCTTTCATATAAAATAAGAGCGGCAAGCGGCGGCTTTGTTAACCTCAGCTGCGGTCACCTTGGCCGAGCTTGTGGCGCGCCACAGCCCCCTGCTGTAGTATTGAAAGCGCGCGCTGGTTTTTTTTCAAGTTCCGATGGACTGTATAAAAATAACAGATTGGCATTAACAAACTTGACCTTGCAATAAGCGTGCAGGTGCTCAGTCGCCAGTCTAAACCTCAAGTGCTAACATGGTGAGACAGTTATCATTGCAACATCGTATTTTTTATGTAAAACTTATTTTAAGTACGAGTCGGCTCGGCGGGTACGTGATGCATTTGTTCAACAATTTCCTGATGAAGTGCCACCTTCACTAGCACAGGTTCACGTAATTGCAAATAAGTTTGACACTACTGGCTCGGTGCTCAATAAAAAACATGGCTGCACACGAACAGTTTTAACAGAGGATGAGCTAGATGACATTGGCGAGAATCTTGAACGGTCTCCGAATAAAACACTTACAAAATTAGCTCAAGTAGGGGTTTCGGTTTCATCAACAATAACTAACTAAAGTAAGATTTCAGCAGTGTACACACGCTAGCAAGGCCGCTACATCATATAGGATTGTACACACACTTAAAGCAGGGGGCCTTGGCACGCCACAAGCTCGGCCAAGGTGACCGCAGCTGCGGTTAAGAAAGCCGCCACTTGGCGCTCTTATTTTATATGGAAGACCCTGTACATTGGAATTTCGTATATCTGGTTCATTAATTTCAAAATTTTGTGTGTCCAAGAAACAAAGTTGCTATCGTTTCTGTATGGCAACTTTTTCTCGCCTCGAGGTCGTTGGAAAATTTAGTTCTTGGTCGCGTTTTAATTCTTATACATCAAAACGTTATGCTGTATGACTGTGAAATACGTAAATTAATTCACTTATTTTATATCGGTTTGTATTTCTACGGGGAAATAAACATGGTTCACCAGCTAGCCGCTCCGGGGAAAGCTGTACAGCGTTGCCAAGATGGAGCCCATCACGCGTCATGGCGCGCCTCGCTCGGAAGTGATGGGCTCCATCTCAGCAGCGCTGTACAGCATTCCCAGGAGCGGCTAGCTGGTGAACCATGTGTTATTTCCCGTACAAATACAAACCGATATAAAATAAGTTAATTAATCTACGTACTTCACAGTCATACAACATAACTTTTTGATTATAAGGATTTCAACGCTACCAAGAACTATATATTCCAACCACCCCGAACCGAAAAAAAGTTACGTTACAAAAATGATAACAACTTTGTTTCTTGGACACACAAAATTTTGAAATTAATAAACCAGTTCTACAACATTCCATTGTATATTATGTTAAACTTTGGATTCGATCTGATGACGGGTTTGTGAAATAATAATTCTTAAATGTGACGCATGGTTGAAACACGCTTAAAAACGGGCACTTTTTGTGTTCCATCTGGGATAAAAAATATTAAAATATAAACTAAAAATTCCACACCTACATGAAAATCCACAGCCTGCTTCCAGTCTCCGACCGGGTCAGGAATGGAATGAATGAAGCCCCCATCTAGCGGCGAGGATATGAACTGTGCCGGCTGCCGAGGCCTGACGCACTCCTCTGGGGCAATGAATAAATGAATGACAGATGACATGAAATGATAGTGGAGAGTGTTGCTGGAATGAAATTGACAGGGAAAACCGGAGTACCCGGAGAAAAACCTGTCTGCCTTCGTTTTGTCCAGCACAGATCTCACATGGAGTGACCGGAATTTGAACCACGGACCCAGCGGCGAGAGGCCGGCGTGCTGCCGCCTAAGCCACGGAGGCTTCCCACACCTACATGAACTAACGTAAAATAGAACGACGAAAATGATGATGTCATTGGATTTTCTGTAGGTGTATTGATTACTTCACAAACAACCTTCAAACCTTCAATATTTTTGTCGACAGTAGTGTCTTGTTCCACCGTTTGGTAGCAGCACACGCACAGGGGCCAACGAATGCACTCGTCATAGCCATCACATAACAACACTGTCAGCGTAGGAGCAGAGAACATGGAAAGCCATCGTCAGGGACAGCGCTTTACGACTTGGTTCCTGTGGAAAGAAGGCGTGACCACTGCAGAAATTCATCGGCGATTGGTGGCAGTCTGTGGAGAAGATGCGCCGTCACGGAAAACAGTTTACAACTGGGTGGAAGGTTGGAAAACAGAGCGCACATCGGTGGACAAGGGAACCATTTCTGGAAGGAATGTGACAGTGTCAACACCAGCCAACATTGCCCGGGTCGAACAGGCCATCCAAGGAAAGAAATGCATCACATTTAGGAAAATGGAGGCAGCCACGGTAATTAGCCGCAACACCCTGCTACGGATCGTGCACGGCCACTTACAGTTGGGGAAGGTGTCAGCCAGACTCTTGTCTGCAGACCAAAAGCAGAGGCGTGTGGACGTGTGCAGAGAACTTTTGCAACGCCATGATCAAGATCCAGCGGACTTCTTGGCTAGGCTTGTGACTGGTGGTGAGACATGGCTCCATTACCATGAGCCACAAACCAAACAGCAAACGATGCAATGGAAGCATAGGAGCAGTCCACCACCAAATATGTTAATCGTGGCCCCCAATTCCAGCTAGTCAATGAGGAAGCTGCCATTTGAGTCCCAGAACACTGTTGCCATTCGCTTACCAACTGATGGCACTGTTCGACATTTATTCGCTTGGCCGGCATGTTCGTTTTGTACTTTACAGGTTTTTGAAAGTTACATACCGGTACATAAACTTGTAGTAGTGCCCTTTATCACCGTACACAATTTCGGAGATATAGAATGCCAGTGAAATATTTCGCACAGCCTCCATCTTGAGGTTATGTAAAACATTGAACTAAATCAGATGCCAAAGCATTACAATTTGTATGAACATTTGCTGTACCAAGTTTCATTGCGTTTGGATGATAAAATCGCGAGAAAAGTCTATTTAAAAGTCTCAACTTCGCTTGGCCACCATGTTGGTTTTGTAGTTTCCAGGGTTTTGAAAGTCTCATGGGTGAACTTCCAGTAGTGCCCTTTATCACCGTACAAATTTTCAGGTGATATCGGTAATAGTTTCAGAGATATTGAATGCTGGTGAAATACTTAGCACAGCCGCCATGTTGGATCTGTAATAAAATTTCAAGGGCACGGCCGAAATGGTGCTATGTCTTTAACGAGTTTCAAGGAAATCGCTCCAGCCGTTAGGAAGTTATTAGAGGGACACACACCACACCACACACACACACACGGACAAAAGGTGATCTCATAAGTATATTTTACTATAAATGAAAATAGGCTAAAAATGGCTTGTTAAATGTCACCACATCATCAGTATCAGAAAGGGCATCCAGCCGTAAAAATATACGCACCATAGGGTTTTAGCCTCAGCCTCGAGCATGTAGAAATGGCGAGTCAACGGACCACGAAGTAATGGAAGCCTCCACGATCTCCCTGCCGATGTTAGGCTCCTTAAACAACAACAACAACAAAACCTCAACGAACTCAAGGCTTGCATAAAGAAACGAGTAACGTTCAAGAAATGCATTTGTTAGAGTTACAAGTTTACTTTTACCAAATGCTTTCATTTGTACCTAAGTAACTCATCTGATGAGGTTAGAGTAAGGCATACGGCGTACAAACCATTTGCACATAAAACTCTCATCTCATCCCCAAAGCCGTAAAACCTCCAATAATGGGGATGGGGATACAAGGTAATCAACCCTTGTCCTTATAACATGTGTGAAGCCTGCCTGATGACCTGTGTTGCTGTAATGCTTGGGTCTTCAAGTCAGACAGGAAATTGAAAAGGAGGCTTGTGCGTTCCATTCCTGCATTTGCATGGAATAGAAATCGGAAAATGTTCCATGGATATTATAGGATTCAAACCCACATAGGCTACCTTACGTATCCATGTGCATTGATCTCCATGGCGCTGCCGTACTCTGGTCGGTGATCAACGTTAGTGATGAGTAGGGTTTAAGATCTAAAGAAGTACAAAATATGCAAGCAAATATGCTCTAAAAACTATAAAATATGACCTAAAAACTATGAAATATGACATGAATTTGAGAAAGGTAGAGTAGGCTATACAGTATACATACAGTAAACGTCTTAAGTGACAAAACAATTTTCCGGTGTATTGGACATGTGATCTTTTGATTTTACAAGTGACTATTTTAATGAACTATGTGTATTTGCAATGTATTTGATGCCCATAAGTGTTTATAATGTGAATATCTGGCTGATGAAGAACAACATTATTGTTCGAAACATGTACCAGTACTAAACAGTGCTAATAATATTACAAGTATTGAAAAGATGGAAATAAGAGTAAGTTATTTAGTGGAATTTCAATTCAATACGGACCATTATGGATAAAAACAATTTCCTTGTTTGCATAATTGCTCGTGAGCTAAATATGTCTACTGGAGTGACATCCTGTTGAAAGGCGGAAGCACACTATCGTCATGTTCCGTGACCTCATGCGTACAGTGTCGCAATCCAACTTGTCCAGAAAGATGTGCTAAAAGACGTCCATAGAGAAGCGCCTTCTTGGAATCAGATCTTCTAAGCCTGCTATCTGCCTGTTCCGGGAAAAGAAAGAAAAATATATCTACTAGACTATTCGGAAATCCTGTGTTTGAAACTCGACGCAGATAACGCGTAGTCTACCTTGTTAACGACGCCTAAATTTAAACAAAAATGCTGAAATTATAACCAAATATGACCTTATATCACTAAAATATGACAAAATATGACCAAAACAATAAAAATGGCCGAAATATGCATTTTTGGCAACATCAAATTCCTATAAACGTGGTCAGGGACCCGTCATTCAAACTTATTTTTCATATTTCGGGTAAAATGAGCTCAGGAAAAAATATGACTTTTCCTTAACATCCGAACCATAGTGATGATGATCAAGCAGAAACCAGTAATCAAAGCAACAACACTGTCTCGCTTGACTCGAAAGCTCTGATATGAAAGAAGAAACAGCTCAGCGCTATGTTGCATTCCACAGCGAGAGCGAGAGAAGTTCTGTGGTTCACAGTACTCAGAGAAGGGAAAGGAACAGCGACGCCAGATAAAACAAATTCGGCGCCACGGCTCGTTGCTTCAGAAAGCGACGCACACCGCTATGTTGTTGAATTATTTTATATTAAAGCCCGAGCAACGCACACACAAGAGACGCAAATTGTTGCGCTACAGACACAATAAAAGAGGAAATTGATTCGTTTGGATAGAGTCAAACAGCGACTTGTACAAGAGCGCCCGAACAGCCATGGCTACACGTCACCAGAGTTACTTTTTAAAATACAGATTCTGTTAAAATACGACTGGCAAGACTTTGTTTCGTTTGATTCCAGGCTCGGTCTAGGAATTATAACTTTCACGGGTCAATAATCAAGATGGTAAATGTATCAAAACAAAAAATCATCATGATGATGATCATCATCAACACAACAGATCATTAGACAAAATGCGGCCCGCAGATATACTTTTGTTGACCCAACATAAATAAGAAGAAGACAGCTATCATGGAGTGCATGGTCTCAAAGCAGCACAGTTCACAGGAGCCTCTTTTCATGCAAAGGTGCTTAAGATATTTAATTTCTTCTAGGATGCAGAAACCGTCCATTCTGAGCGGTGTGTATCTCAATGATACGCCCTATTCTATAAGGTGCGTTCAAAAAGTAACCAGCCGGAGGCTGTAATGCGCAAACCGGTGACGACATCGGCTAATCGTGGCGTGTGAAACGAGGTGTGGTTCCGACCAGAGCGTGGAAGGACACAGCCCGTCGCTAGAGAGCACGCGTGCACGTCACGTGACGATACAAAGTGAGCAGCAGCACGCATCAATCGTCCAACGTTGCCAGTCGCATTGCAAACAGTGACATGGAGGCGTCAAACGAAGAGCAAAGAGGTGTTATACGGTTTCTGACAGCGAAAGGAGTAGGGGGAACGGACATTCACCGCCGAATGTCAAAAGTGTGCGGCGAACACTGCATGTCCCTTGCAAGGTTCAAGGCGTGGCACAAGCGCTTCAGGGAAGGACGGGTGTCGTTAGCCGATGATGCCCGGTCTGAGGCACCCCCTGCATTACCGATGACAACGTCCAGCTGGTTGATGCACTCATTTCCCAGGACCGCCGAGTGACAGTGAACGCCATAGCCGCCGTGGTTGGATTGCGCGTCGGAAGTGTGCACACCATAATGAAGGAACGACTGCACTTGCGCAAAGTGTGTGCCCAATGGGTGCCCCACAGTCTTCAACCACACCAGGAAGCATGTTGAATGCTCTACTGTCTTGGTTTGGTTGGACGATTGATGCATGCTGCTGCTCGCTTTGTATCGTCACGTGACATGCACCCGTGCCCTCTAGCGACGGACTGTGACCTTCCACGTACTGATCGGAACCACACCTCGTTACACACGCCACGATTAGCCGATGTCTCCACCGGTTTGCGCATTACAGCCTCCGGCTCGTTACTATTTGAACGCACCTTATACTATACGGCCTTCTTGCCTGGCATCCTATCACTCAGGAAAACACGACGAAATTAAGCCCAATTCAACATTGAGCAAAGCGAATCATTTACAAACAAGGTATTAAAGTCGTAACCGAACCATTAACATCCATTAGCGACATAATATATGCAATTAGATGGGTCTAACCTTCCTTCGAAAGTCACTGGCTGGCACTGTATTAAACTGTCCCCATTTCTTTGCCTCCAGCTGTCCAGCAATCAGTCCGTAGAGACTAAGCTGTCACTCTCATTCCTCCATCTGCTAGATCAACAGTAGGCTTTATTACCGTAGTCCGGGTTCTACAATCACTCTGCTTGACCCTGGAATGATCTTCCTCGAATAACAAAAGACCTTCCTCTACGCCAATTTTGCCATAAAGTAAACGTTCTAAAGGGACTTAAAACTCATGTAAATTAAATGTATGTATAAATTAATTTTGTGAATGAGTTAATGAGTGATTTTCCGACTAAAGTAAGATTTGTGTACTAATGATGTCAAGTTGTAAATTTGTAAATTGTATATTGTGACAGTTCGGTCCCATAAACACTCCTTGAATATCAGTCGGTTAATACGGGGCGTGTTTGGTCAAAGGAGATCACATAATTCTGCGCATATTAGGAGTCTATCAGAGGGTTCACTTGTGGTTGTGGGAGGAAGAAAGTAGAGCTAGCTGAGTCAGCAAGTAGGATGAAATTGGATATTCTAGGGATTAGTGAAGTTCAGATAAAGGGAGATAGAGAGGAGGAAGTAAGAGATTACAAGGTATACCTGTCAGGTGTAAATCAAGGCATAGTAAAATTGGGAGTAGGGGCTAGGGCTGTATGTCAACAAAACCTTAGAACACAATATAGTTTCTGTGAGGTACGCAAAATGAACGAATAATGTGGGTAGGTTTGGAAATCACAGTAAGTCGGGTCATGATTGTTTGAGTGTACGCTCCATATGAAGGGGAGGATCACAACGAAAAGGCTCTGAGTGATGTGGCAGTGAGAGTTAACAATAAGGATGGTGTAGTACTGATGGGGGATTTCAATGCTAGGATAGCAAATAGAACTGTGGGGTAATTGGGGTGAGGATAGGGAAGCGAACACCATTGGGTAATGTCTATTGGGCTTCTGTGCTAGCCTGGGGTAATCTGTTGCTAACTCAATATCGAAGCATAAGGCGATTCACAGATACACACGGAAGGGTAGAGGAACCAGGTCAATCACAGACTACATCAGTACTGACTTTGAATTTAGAAAATTGATAAGGAATTGTAGGGTAGTCAGGTGCTCTTTGATGAAACAGACCACAAACTGATCAGATGTGAATTGAACATAGTTGTGAGTTAAGTGCAGAAAGTAAGGGCTGTTTGCAGACAGACTAGGGTTGAAACATTTCCAGGATAAGGAACCTAGGCAGAAATACATGGAAATAATTGATGAGAAATTCCAAACAGTAGATAGCAAAGAATTACAGGACATTGAAACGGAGTGGTCAGGATACAGAGATGCAGTATTAGAAGTAGCAACAGTGTGTAAAGACAGGAAAAAGCGCACATCCTGATGGAATGACATTATGAAGTTGGCTTCCAAAAGTAAACAGAAGGCTTACAAAATGTGGCTCCAAACAAGGAATCCGGCAGACAGAGAGCTACATGTAGTGGAATGGAACAGAACCAAACATAGAGTCCAAAAGGAAAAAAAGAAAGGAAGGAATTTGGAGATAAATTAGAAAAGTTAGGTCAAGCGGAAGGGAAACCTTTCTGGAGTGTTATTAAGAATCTTAGAAATGGGGGAACAAGAGAAATGAGTAGTGTTCTAGATAATTCACGGAAACTCATTGTAGATACCAAGGAAACACTGGGAAGTTGGCAGGAATACTTAGAAAATTTGCTAAATGTTAATGGAGACTTATCTGGCAATATGGCAGATTTTTAGGTTATGCAGGAGGAAAATGAAGAAGGGAACTGTTACACGGTTGAGGGAATAGAGAGTGTTGTAAATAAACTACAGTGTCACAAAGTGGGAGGGAAAGATGAAATTTGGCCAGAAATGGTAAAGTATAGTCGGAAAACAGGGCTGAAATGGTTGCATAAGATAATAGAATTGGCATGGAATTTAGGAAAGGCACCCTCTGACTGACAAAAGCAGTGCACCCATTTATAAGCAAGGTAACAGGAATGATTGCAATAATTATAGAAGGATGTCTTTGATAAGTGTCCCGGGTAAAGTGTACTCAGGTATTGTAGAAAGGAGAGTTCGATCATTGGCCTTGAGTAAGATACATGAAAAGCAGTGTGGCTATAGAACAAAACGAGGATGTCAGTATCTAAGGTTTAGTATGCGCCATGTTATTGAGAAATGCTACGAAAGGAATAGACAGTTGCTTTTGTGTTCTGTAGATTTAGAGAAGGTGTACGATACAGAACCCTGAGAGAAGATGCTGAGCATCCTGAGGGATTATGGTATCGAGGGAAGGTTGCTACAGGCAATGAAAAGTATTTATGTTGATAATTAGGCTGCAGTGAGAGTTGATGGTAAGATGAGCTCATGGTTCAAGATTGGCTCAGGAGTCGCGCAAGGTTGTAACATCTCTCCATGACTGTTTATTTATGGACAATTTTCTTAAGAGCTTAAACTGGCTGGGTGGGATTCAATTAGGTGGAAACCAAGGAAGCAGCCTGTCTTATGCTGATGACCTGGTTGTAACGATAGACCTGTCCAAAGTTTACAAGCCAACATGCTAGAACTTGAACACAGATATAAGGAATATGGTATGTACACACATCAAAAAAAGTTTTGCATCACCTCGGTTCCCAGATCTCCGGCATATAGACGTTGACTGTGTATATTGTATCCAAGATACAGTCCCTTTGACTGTTCATAGATGTCACTAAAACTGCTCAAAGATGTAAACAACCATGCATGAGCAGGGCCTATTAGACGGAGGGGGTACGACAGCCGATCAGTTCCAGTCATTCCACCAGGACGAAGGTACGCTGCTCATGTTGTCTGTAGTTCTACCATGCCTAGAAGGTCAATACCGCAGTTCGATCGCGTCCGCATTGTTACTTTGTGTCAAGAAGGGCTCTCAACAAGGGACGTTTCCAGGCGTCTCAGAGTGAACCAAAGCGATGTTGTTCGGACATGGAGGAGGTACAGAGATACAGGAACTGTCGATGACAGGCCTCGCTCAGGCCGCCCAAGGGCTACTACTGTA
This sequence comes from Meconema thalassinum, assembly GCA_946902985.2. Taxonomy (NCBI): domain Eukaryota; kingdom Metazoa; phylum Arthropoda; class Insecta; order Orthoptera; family Tettigoniidae; genus Meconema; species Meconema thalassinum. The sequence continues at coordinate 1,467,274,404 of OX336389.2, read as the reverse complement.
GTGGATGACCGCTACTTACGGATTGCCGCTCGGAGGAACCCTGACAGCAATGCCACCATGTTGAATAATGCGTTTCGTTCAGCCACAGGACGTCGTGTTTCAACTCAAACTGTGCGCAATAGGCTGCATGATGCGCAACTTCACTCCCGACGTCCATGGCGAGGTCCAGCTTTGCAACCCCGACACCATGCAGCGCGGTACAGATGGGCCCAACAACATGCTGAATGGACCCCACGGAATTGGCATCACGTTCTCTTCACCGATGAGTGTCGCATATGCCTTCAACCAGACAATCGTCGGAGACGTGTTTGGAGGCACCCTGGTCAGGCTGAACGTCTTAGACACACTGTCCAGCGAGTGCAGCAAGGTGGTGGTTCCCTGATGTTTTGGGGTGGCATTATGTGGGGCCGACGTACGCCACTGGTGGTCATGGAAGGCTCCGAAACGGCTTTACGATACCTGAATGACATCCTCCGACCCATAGTGCAACCATATCGGCAGAATATTGGAGAGGCATTTGTCTTCATGGACGACAATTCTCGACCTCATCGTGCACATCTTGTGAATGCGTTCCTTCAAGATAACGACATCGCTCGACTACAGTGGCCAGCATGTTCGCCAGACATGAACCCTATCGAACATGCCTGGGATATGTTGAAAAGGGCTGTTTATGGACGTCTTGACCCACCAACCACTCTGAGAGATTTACGCCGAATTGTCGTTGAGGAGTGGGACAATTTGGACCAACAGTGTCTTGATGAACTTGTGGATAGTATGCCACGGCGAATACAGGCATGCATCAATGCAAGCGGACGTGCTACTGGGTATTAGAGGTAGTGGTGTGTACTGCAATCTGGACCACAAATGCTGAAAGTCTAGCTGTATGATGGTACAACATGCAATGTGTGGGTCTCATGAGCAATAAAACGAGCTGAAATGTTGTTTGTGTTGATCTCTATTCCCTTTGTATTTAACGGTTCCGGAACTCTTGGAACCGAGGTGATGCAAAACTTTTTTTGATGTGTGTAAATCAGCATTTCAAAAACGAAGGTTTTGTCGGTAGGGAAGAAACGCAAGAGGATAGAATGCCAGGAAGGAGGAACTAAATTGGAGCATGTGGACCATTTTAAGTACTTAGTCTGCATATTCTCTCAGGATGGTAGTGTTTATTATTATAACGTGTTCTGCCCTTAGGCAGGTCTTCACACAGCAGCTCTCCATGCATTCCTGTCTTCAGCCGTTCTCTTTATTTGGTGGTAATTTCCTGCATCTTGACACTGTCCACCAGCTGGTACCTTCTCCGTCCTCTTCCTCTCTATCCGTTTGCTGATCCTTTGAGAGCATCCCTCAGCAAACACTCTTTCGCAGCCAGTGCCCAAGCCAGTTCCTCTTCCTTGAATGGATGGTATGTAACAGCCTCCTACTTTCTCCAACTCGCTCTAATACCTCCTCATACCGGACCCTTCATAACCACATTTAGTAGTCTTCTTTCATCATCCTTCCTTAGCGTCCAGGTCTCGGCTCCGCATAGTGCCACGCTCCAAACAAAGCATTTTGTCATCTTCTTCATTAACCTCAAGTCCAAGCGTCCACACAATAGTCTTTTCTTTCTGCTGAAGGCTTCTTTAGCAACGGCAATGCGAGTTCTTACCTCTTTACTGCTTCAATGGTAGTGTGGGGCAGGAAATAGATTCGAAGAGTGAAAAAGACAATGCAATGAGTTCTCAGTTGCGATCTACAGTATTCTGTAAGACGGAAGTTAGTGTAGCGACGAAACTCTCCCTACATCGCTCAGTATTTAGAGCGAGCTTGCTGTATGGAAGCAAGAGCTGGGTAGATTCAGGATATCTGATACATAAGCTGTTATGAGGGTAGAACTAATGATCGCTAGGACAAATGAATGGGAGCAATGGCAGGAAGGTACTCGTGATGAAGAGATAAGACGAGATTAGAAATGATGACGCTAGATGAAGCTGTTCGTATGAGCTGACTCAGATGGTGGGGTCATATGAAGAGAATGGGGGAAGAGATATTACCTAAGAGGTTTAAGAGTTCGAATATAGAGGGTAAGAGAAGCAGAAGTAGACCTAGGAGCCGATGGTTAGATTCAGTGTTGAACGATTTCAAAGTGAGAGGTGTAGAAGCAGAGGAGGCCGCGGAGCTAACTGCTAATAGGGGATCATGAAGGCAACTTGATCGTAAACAGAGGCTTGCAGACTAGGCTGGACGCTGAAAGGCAAAACTGTCTCAAATGAAAACGCATGTAACGTATGTATTAGATTCTAAAATCCAAAACACATATGCTTTTTATTACCCTAATTAATTTTCATTATAAAAAATATCATCATATTTAAGCACACGTTATCAATTTATTGTCCAAAGGATGCCATGAAAATCTATATAATTCCTCATCATGAATTTTAATACGACAGATAAATGTTTCAATGCCTCCTAACAATGTCAACGGTGGGTACGTTTGCAATCCAAATTAAATTCCAAAGTATAAGTCATGATGGCTATATCTCAATTCATTAGCAACGGTATTAAAATCAAATCAAAATAAAATCCTGTCGCCAAATTTCAAATATTATAGCAACATGTTTTATTATTATTATCATTAGTTAGGTGTTCGGACAACAGAACACCACAAAATCAGTTGCCTACCGATCATCATCAAAGTTTACCTAAAAACCTTAGCACAGGAGTGAGCGTTGTCAAGTGTTTAGCTGTATCCTATTGCATTCGCACAGCTGAGGCATGTGTAACTCCACTGGACGATCACTTCTCTGACTCCATTGAGTGTGTCACCCTTTTTCATTTCATTAGCATAAGTCAGACGGCTCAGATGATTTCCACCTAACAACCTTATCCAGCCCGATTTTACCCTTCAGCAAATGGAGGCATAAAATAAACAGTAACAGTGAAAGATTGAAGCCTTACTTCAGTCCTGCGACAACTTTAAAGATCGTTCAAATCCTTTTGCAGCTTGTTCATCAACATAAATACTTCTGATTTCCTGTAGGAGCTTGCTTTGATACCAGAATGGCTGAGAATGATGCACATATTTCCCATTTCCCTTTGTGGTCCTCCATGATTTCCCATTTAAACTAAAGTAAGTTTTCCTAACAAGGCTATATGTGTTCCTTTCGCAATATTAGCCCAATACAAACAGCATCGGGTATCATTCTGATAAACATCAGATACGTTATCTTAAGTCAACAATAGATGATGATGATAATTGTTGTTTTAAGGGGCCTAACATCTACTGCAGGTTATCGACCCCTAATGTATGGGTGATAGTGAAAGATGAGATGAGATTGAAAACTATAACTAATACTAACTACAAACTTACATATTAGAAGAAGAAATGGTATACAAATAAAGGACAGGAAGAAAAGGAATGCCCTCAGCCCTCGAAGAATGAGGACTGAGGGAGTTGGAAGGAAGGAGAGCCATGAAAGGCAGATAGGGAAGGAGAAAGAGGAGAGGGCCCTCCCCAAAGTCAGCGGAAAAGGGGAAAAAACGAACCCAGCTCAGGAATACCCCGGGATCGTCAACTCCCGAACTCGCCAGCCGTGAGCCCCTGAGGGATTAGCATTAACCAGGGTGAACCACAAGTGGTGGGGCTACATACACCCTGCCTCAAGGCGGAAAAGGAAGATACTCCCTAGGCCTCGGAGACCCTAATACCGTCGGGGTCAGAAGAGAACAAGAGTTGACCAAGAGAGGACGACAGGAAAGAAGACGGAGAGGAGCTCAGCACAAGTAAGTCGAACCAACGCTATTTCCAGAAAATAATTAGTTTGTTTCACCAATATTTCACGTGTTTTTGATGTGTAACATCTTTCCGCTCGGTTGCTGGATAGTTTTGTGGGAGTGATTTTGAAAATTGGGGACGGAAGTGGATCGGAACGATCGAGCTGGCAGTGGTGGATCAAACGGAAGTATGCACTGCTCGCTCGATCGATCAAACGGAAGTGTACTAGCTGGCAGTGGTGGACAACGGAAGTATGCACTGCCCACTCGATCGATCGAATGGAAGTGTGCCCTAGCTGGCAGTGGTGGATCGAACGGAAGTATAAGACGCACTGCCAACTCGATCGATCCAGCTGGCACTGGTAAGAGAAACAATCAGCGCGCGGTGTCGAAAATTGATACCATGACGCACTCTCGGCCATGTGGAATGTATATGACATACTGAACGGAAAACGCTCATGCGAACTCTGATGTCAAGTGATTTAAACAAATGACATGGTACATGTTCGAAGTCTTCGTATCAGTATTTAAATGGTAAAATGCCTTAATGTCAAACATTGTAAGTAGTCGGCATTGCATTGGCATGAGGCATTTTAAACTCAATGTCACTCAGGAACATTATCGAAACAAGCAAAATATAAATGAAACTTAATTCCGTAATGCAGTATTATTGGAACGTGGAAATAAGTCACCATCTTGTGCACAATATTTGCGTAGTCGAAATAGCCGTGGGGTTATTGCGTATGACAGTGATTCTAGAGATCATGGGTTCGATTCCTGGGCGGGGTAGATATTTTTGCTACCAGATTATCATTTTAAACGATATTTATCATATCAATATGACTCATTTTAACAGAATTCATATGAAATTACGTGTTGGTCTGTGAATCAAGAGGACCTGTTTATAACGAATTTAAGGTTATGAGCGGTGTCGCGTCTATTAATCTAGTTGATCCATATCGTATTCTTTATTTAGGCTAGTGCTGGTGGATGCTACAAATCATCTAATAAAATGAGTTCCGTATTATAAACTACAATATCTGTAAAACACTCCTTTTTACAATAGATTAATATTTGTGCCAATAAAGTATAAAATACCGGTGTATCAACAATTTCACGTGAGGTTTCTTCTATGTCAGATGTTACACATCATATGCGACTACTGTAAGGCTCGTATTTTTTTAATTTCATCTCCCATACTCCAGTTCTCATTTCAATTCAATAAATGATGGCTTTACGCTGCTTTAATGCATGCTAGGAACAAGGCCACTAGTTACAGTGGACACGTTTTGCGTCAGCTGGCCACAGCTAAACAAATATCGACGGGAAACTCATTCCATGAAATGTGTAAACCTCTCTCTAGCTCAGGAACAGACATGCTATCCCGTGCATATCGAGGGTTAAACTAAGTTGTAGCCATAGGCAGCGCTGTGCCGAGTGCGCTGTCGGATTTGTTTGCTCAAATAAACAATACATTCCAATATACTCAGCAGTCGGCAGTCAGAATATTGTAAAATTGTATGTACACTGGGCTTCACAAAAGATGCAATAACTCGGCTCTTGCCCCCTCAAGGCAAACAATTGTTTTAACTGTAAGGGGATTGCAAAGGGGAGATATTAAAACATATAAGACTCTGATGTGTCCCTGTTGAAATATAGGGTAACGTTAAGTAACTCCGTGATACTGAGCATTTTTGGTTACTATTTCTGAAATTTTAGATTTGAGTTATTCCGATTCATTTCATGTTAAAGAGGAATACCCTACGGAACATTACTGGCATATTTCTTACGAATATTCGTGAGTTATTTCAAGATATTAACTAACAAAATCCGGTAGTAGAAGTAGGTAACGCCGTGATATTCAAGTTACTCCATTCAGTGTACTTTTTAAATGTGAAAACTAATGTTTTATGTAATAAAAGTGTTCAAATCGTATATACACTATAAGTTTCTATTACCCAATATTGCCCATATTGAAACATTTCACTACACAGTTTTTTATAGAAAAAAACAATTTTATTAAAAATATTCCAATAACTTAAACATATTTTAAGTCTTATTAGTCACTATCAGATTCCTCACACCTATCACACATAAAAAACATTATAGGTACCAGACAATACAAAACTGATAATCAATCTATTCGGCTCCATTCTTCCTCTTGTGTCATCCGCCAGGGGAGCAACTTCACGCAGACAACCATCATCGTCATTGTTCTGGGGTCTGGAATTAGGCCAAGACCGATCTATTATGTCTATCTTGACACACTATCTTCACTTCAAATTCAGGTGACACAACGAATGGCTTTCCAATTTTTGCAAGGGTTGCACTTCCTGGATAGGCTGAATATTTTGTTCAATAATCCTTTAGTGTACTCCACGGGTTATTAAAACGTCTACTGGCCTTGTATACTGACCATCCTTCTTCCTTCATCGAATTCAATGCTTCTTTATGTGTTTTTTCTGAGTAGGAGCGAGCCTCTTTATTCCGTTTTGGCGCCATTTCAGCGTCCAACCTAAGAAAAACGAACTTATGCTATTGCTAAGCTCACACACCTTACATGCGTGACACTACATGCTTGTAAGTTTTGTATGCGAATGGGCTGCATCTTACCTCTGACTGGTGTTTAAATGAAACTTATAAATGAAACAGCTGTTTATAAGAAATTAAAATCTTTACCACAGATTTCACTGGATGTGGATCACTTGTTGAAATGTCAACTCTCTGTTAATATATTTTTTAAACCTCATTGAGTTGGTCAAAGATAGAACGCAAGGGTTTCCTGGATTCCTGGTTTCTACAGCCATCAGTTGGTAAAAACGTAGAACTTTCGGAATTGAACCTACGTAGTGGTAGAGGAAATACGCTTTATCACGGTGTTACTTGATATCACGGAGTAACTTGACTTTACCCTATATCGAGGAAGCAACAGCTCGCCTAGTGTAGTCTACTCTTATTGGGATCGGTACAAGTTCGAATCCTTGATTTTAAGGAATAAAATATACTGCTCAAAAAAATTAAAGCACCACTTTTTTCAAAGGCCACCAAATTTTGAAAATTTGACCTACAAGCTCGAAATCTCAGTATGCCGTTTGTCCTGACGCCTACCAAACATATGCTTCAGCACAACTCCCCAACTTGAGTAGTTTCGGAGTAGCACCCCGAAAACCAGCCCATTTTCGAAAACCGCAAATTGAAGTTTGCGAAAAACGCTGCAGGACTTGTCGCAGGTTGCCAAAGCTGTCGAAAATAAATGAGTCTTGCTCTTAAAGGTTCCACAAACTCGTTGAAATCGTTACATTTGACGTTTGGGCATTTTCAACCCCCTTCATCATCCCCTAAACATGGACTACCATTGGGGGCGTCTGAGAAGGTACCGGGTGTGTTTAACCACCTGAAAACCTGTACACCGTCCTCAGTTGCTGATTGCAGTAAGTTCAGCCGAGTTTACTGTTGGGATAGGATCCACTCGGTCTAGCATCTCTGCCATACCCTTCACTATTGAGATCTCGTCGTTGCTCGGGGCTGGAAACGACCAAACGAACGAACGCTCCAGACATTTGGCTTCGCTTTCTCATACAGTTCACAGTAACTTACTATAAGGTTTCCTGAATCATTAAAGAACAAAATTATGAATTCATATAACTTACATATAAAAGGAAACGTACAGCTTTCATTACTAAACATATTAATACGGTATTAATTGTCCTTCTTAAAGAAATCTGGTCGTTGTGCAACACTGACTGTCCGAGTCACTCATTCGACCAAAATTAGAATACTCGAGTGTGATCTGGAATCCTTTTCACAGTAATAAAATTGACGCTATCGAACGTGTGCAAAAGAGATTTGTTAAATGGCTCTGTTACAGGGGTGGACGATCGTACCATAGAGCTGAGTATGAGAGTTATTGCAACGTGTACGGTCTTCCTCCACATAGCAGTCGGCGCACAGTGGGTGACGTGAGATTCCTTTGGAAGCTGGTAAATGGCGGAATTGACTCTAATCAGTTGCTAGCTGACTTGGGTTTTCACGTCTCTCAGAGAAGCACCAGACGGAAGCACGCGTACGATGGGGTCAGATCGAGGATTAATGTGCACAGAAATGCATGTCTGATCCGATTGCAGTCAACATACAGCTTGATGGAGAGTAAAAGTGCTACTGATATTCACTTCGACTCTCTGTCAACTGGTATGAGAAACATCTCAAGTGGGATGTAAAATAGTGTATGCATATTGTGTTAATTTCTATTTGCGTTGATTGTTTGATTGAACATGTGGTTGAATGAATGGTTGATTGAATGTACGAGCGACTTAAGTAATGTATTTTTGTTTGCTGTTATCTAGATCCTCGAATGTCACTCTTGCATTACTTTTTTTCCCCAGTTTCTGAACTTTTTCTTCTTATCTTTTATTGAAGTTTTTGCCTTTTTCCGTTTACTGTAGATAGTTTTGATGTTTCTGTAATCATTATTTAATGTTTCCTGTACAAAGGGATTGCATGAATGAATGCTTGAGATAGGATGTTTGAGTGCGTGTCTGTATGGTTGTGGTTGCTGATTTATAATAGATTAGTGTATTTCTATTTTTTGTTCGTGTTTGCTGTTTTTGTTTTGTTTATACTTGTAAATTTTATTGTAAACTATTATATTGCCATTAGTGGAGCCTATCTGTATGACAAAAAAGAATACAAACATACACGGCAACCTTATTACCGGCCGCCACTGACCGAAATAAAGCCCTGTGTATTATTTGAATCAGCTGATTTTTCAACAACAATAAAAACCTGTCAACACAGCTCAGCTGTTCCAAGCTCCCGCCATATCCTTCACGTTCTTCACGGTGTAGATAGGCATATTCGGGTAAAAGTACATTGCTTCATCAGTGCCTTGCAGACAAGTGTGGCGCTGTCTTCCTTACGACTATTGCGGGGTGAGATGCTGCAGTTGACATTTGAAGTCATATTCTAAATCGTATATTTGTTAATTCCGAAGGTTAGTGGTTAACGCATGTTCACATATAAATAACAGATTAATTCAGTGAAATAATTTCACGTTTGCATTACATATTAAAGCTTTTAGAAGACACGGAAAGAAGGAAAACGGGAAGCTAAGCATGTATAAAGCAGGGCTTTTGCTAGAGTTTATATAAAATAAAATCATTATGGAGCAACGTCTTTCAAAACTTTTTTGCTAATATTAACACAGTGTGGATGTTTCAAACTGATGGTAAAATTATTGTTAATATTGTCGTAAATTCATTGGTGAGGTTTACTGATTTCTGAATCTTCCATTTGTCGTAACAAGCAAAGGCTTGATTATTTTGTATAATTTGGGAAGATATCATTGTGTGTGTGTGCAGAAAGTTATATGCCATTCTGAGTGCGCAATTTAAGTCGCAGGAATGAGGATGTGTAAAATGGAGCACCAATTATATTGTAGGTTGGGTGTCTTCGATATAGTAGAGGAGTCGGTTTAGCCACACTTTCGTCGTAATATAACCACAGGTTATTTTGTTGAACCATCATTATTAATTTACAGTTGATCTACGTGTTTTAAAAATATTTCTAGTAATTGCTTACCCGAAAATTTGTTATTGTTCTACTAATTCCTTTCATTCAGGTAAACTTTACCGTTGTCTAAATGGTGATTATAATTCTGTGATTTTTATCACGTGTAAATCGTATGGGCCGATGCTGTTGTTTGAAATTGTTACTTATTAACAACCACTATAAGCTGAAAGGATTTTCAGATCCTATAGAAATAAATACACATTTTTGCAAATAAGTTGATGCTTAACATGTTTGACATTTTGTCAAAATTATTTTTGATAATAATAATAATAATAATAATAATAATAAATTGTTTCATTATAAAATATTCTGAATGATATTTCAAATTTCCTAATTAATATTTTCAAGGGATAATTGATTGATTTATCGATTGAATCCATGTGGAATGGCATTTATATTTTTTTGATAATTATATTGTTGATTGAGTCAAATTGTTGAATAGACTTTGGATTGAGATCTATGATTAAATAGATATTTTCTGTTCTTCGAATCTAAAAATGCTCAAAGTCCATGTAAATTATTTTGTATTCTATTTATTATGATCAACTTTGTATTTATACCAACCCTGATATTACTGCATCCTGAAAGTGTTAGTCAAAAAAATTGCTACGATATGTTTGAGAAAAGAACAGTGAAAAGTGATACATTTTTCAACAAGTGATAATTTTTCTTATTGATCTTCAACGTGTGAATGCTAAATGATTTAGGGAGCAGTATAGACGATTGACTTTGCGCTGATAAGACCCTACCCCTGTATATAATTATGTTGAACGAAGTCAACAGGACTGATATTTTGACCTCTCGTCTCAACTATTTTAGTGTTCATGTGTTGGCGACATTGTATTTTGTGTATATAAACTATGCTTCTCCAGTCATCTTTTGTGCCATTTTGGGCATATTTTTCCTGTCATTTTAATTTTTTTAAATAAAATGAGATAATTTTATGGTATGCAACCCCGATTCAAAAATCTCCTTCTATCCTTAGTCTATTGTTGCATCGAACCGAAAATCAGTTAAGCATTTTTTTTGTTGGGTCTTTGTATTCGACTTTAACCCATCTGGCGCCCCGGGATATTTTGATTCTCGTGCTAACTGATTTTTGGTGAAATGCATATGTGGTCGTCCGGACTTCGGTCTAAACGGGCACAATATGTCCCAACATGAAAAGGATGTTTGTGTGCTCAGTCCCACATTAGAACTATTGTTATTCGTTGTGTGTTTGTCTCCTTTGCAAAGCAGATTGGGTGGTGTTTTTCTTTGTATGTACCCTATATTATATATATTGTTATTACATACACATAGCAAAATAAACAAGTCAATAAATCCCAATATGCAAACCATATTTGAGCACTGTAAAACAGGTTATCAGACAAAATTACACACACACCCAAGTACATGGGGCTAAATGACCACGTTGTCGAAGCCCCTCAAATGAAAGAACAACAATATTATGAAGAAAAGAACCGGAAGCGTATTTAAGGCAACTGACAAAGACAATTAAGCAAGTTAGTTTTTAACAACATTATCAAGTTTTATAACTATACTTCATCCAGTTGGAGCAGGTTGCACTCAGCTTCGATTCTCATCTCAGCTGCCCTAGAAGTGGTTTTCAATGGTTTCCATATTCTACTCCTGGCAAATGCTGAGATGGTTCCAAATTTCAGGCCACGGCTATCTCCTTCCAAATCCTAGCCTCAATTACGAATACACCCTCTACTTCAGCTATCACAATGACACAGGTTATCAGCCAAATATTACACACACACAAGTGACCATGATGTCAACAAGAACGATTTATTCTGAGACGAAATATAAATTGAAAATGCTTTGCCTCAAATTTTAAGTGGACTGTATATTATTACAGAGTTATGGCGATCTGGTTACTGGCTTGCCACGGATACAAGTTGATAAAGGATAATGTGCATGTTAGGATTATGAAAACTACAAATGTTAATATCCAGAGGTTTGGAAATCACGAATAGAAATAAATATGTTGCATAATTTTAGTGAGAAAACTGTACCACGTTTTTAAGGCGTAGTTTCTCTGAAGCTAACAATTTCAAGACGTCATTAACTAGTCTTTATCTGTTGATTTTCTTGGGTCTGAAAGCGATATTATTTAGTGATGTCTTGAACTTGCTCCAAAGTTACGCAAGCGTGGACTGTTCGCTTTTACAAGGGTAACTGCTGATCAAATCCAATAAATACATTTCCGAGTTTCCCAGCAACGATTGCGTGAGAGTTCTCGTGATCAGCATGAAGGTGAAGGTGAGTTGATTATTGTTATAATAAGGAAGAACATCGAGGTCATTTGCCCCCTCATAATCAGTTCTCGTCTGCTGTGACTCAGGTTGAGGGATCGAAACCCGGCGCAGTCAGTTTTCATTTGAGGGTACTTAAAAGCGAGGGAATGGTGGCAGATAATTTATTGGCAAGTTAAAGATACACTTCAGGGCAAAATTCCGGCAATCCGGCGTCTCTATCAGCTGCAGTCATTGAAAGGGGCGTAAATCCATAACATTCTTCTTAATATTATCAGTTTCTGTTGTCATAATTTGTGATCACAACGACCATGTCCTATTCCTGTGACTGTCTACTCATGATGTGGCTTTTCAGAATAACACTGTAGACTACGTTAGTAGGTTGGTAGTTAACTGCAGTTGTACAAATTTACAATTCATTTCATTTTGTGGATTTAAATTTCATAAACTGAAGTAAATGGAAATTGCAACACCATGAAGGCATTGGTCGTTTGTGTTGATTTTCAAGATATGGAACGATGCCATGTAGGTATGTAAACGATCAAAGTTTCAGACCCATTGGATTGTTGCTACAGGTCTCCCCAAGTGATTGGTCGCGGAGGAATCAACTCCAGTATACGGACTCTGGTGTAGCGTAGTTGACTTGCAGTCTGTGCAGTGAAGTGTTCCCCGTCAAACATTCCTCGACGACAGAGAAGAGCACGCTATCAACAACTGTCGCCATTTGAGAGGGCTCGGATAATTGGGCTGTATGAGGCTGGATTATCGCTAAGGACTGTCGCTGCACGTGTTGGCCGACAGGCATCTACGGTACATCGTGTATGGCAGCAGTGGTCAATTGAAGGTACCCACACTCGTAGACCTGGCACAGGCCCAGCGCGACAGACAACTGTGAGAGGAGATCGGCGCATCATTCGGATGTCCCGGATGGAAACCCATGCAACAGCAGCACAAATTCAAGCAGCTGTGGCACCCCACGTTACACAACAAACAGTTGGTAATCGCCTGCGTGCAGCTGGATTACGATCCCGTGTCCCTGCAGAAGGTGTTCCTTTGACCCCACAACAGCGCCGTGTAAGGCTGGCGTGGTGTCGAGAACGATCGACGTGGGTCGACGAATGGCATAGGGTCGTCTTTAGTGATGAATCGCGCTTCAGTCTTGCCCGCAGTGATCGCCGGAATCATGTGTGCCGACCTACCGGGGAGAGGGGCGGCCCAGACTTTATTGTCGAGAGGCACACAGGGCCAACACCAAGCATTATGGTCTTGGGAGCTATTGGCTTTAATGTGAAATAACAATTAGTGCTTGTTGAGGGCACTATGACTGCTCGATAGTACGTTGATAGGGTACTCAATCCAGTGGTTGTCCCTATGATGGCGAACATTGATAACGGGATGTTTCAGCTGGACAATGCCCAGGTTCAGACTGCACACATCTCCAGAGAAGCTCTCCACGACATCACAGCCTTAGAATGGCCCGCCAGATCCCCAGACCTCAGTCCTATTGAGCATGTGTGGGACATCATGGGTCGACAACTGGCCAACCGTCCTCAGCCACACACAACTCTGGAACAACTGACCCGTGCAGTGCAGCAAGCATGGGCCACAATTCCTCAGGAAGCGATCCAAGGCCTTATTGACCCCATGCCTCGCCGAATTCATCAATGTATTGCAGCTCGTGGTGGGCATATCCTGTATTGATTGTTGGCCAAACTTGAAGTCAGAGGGACCTGAAAGTGTAATCATCGAATCACAACCGAACACTCGTCCTGCATGTTCAATTGCAGCAATGTAGCACCACTCCTTCTGGGTGTTGCAATTTCCAATTTCGTCAGTGAATATACTATTCGTGGAAGGGGCAGACGACACTAATGTCCCACAACAATCGCAGAAATTAAAATAAAATTGTGGCGTAGCAATTTTGTATGAAAGGTTTACAACCCAGGTGACGTGTGCGTCTTAATGAGGATGACGTCACATACACCCAGTCCCCGAACCGGAAGATTAAAATCCCCGATGACCCGGCCGGGAATCGAACTCCAGACCATTCGGGCCAAAGCCTAGCGCGGTAACCAACTCACTACGGTGCCACACTTTAACAGTAAATAACAAGAGGCTTTCTTGTTCAGTGGATAGTAAGCACTGATTATTTTTCGGTCAATTAGCATGCCAACGTGATTCTGTTTGGTTGGTTGGTTGGTTCCTTAGTTTAGGGGCTGCGACAACGCGGTCATGTAGCCCCGTGTACTTTGGGTGTGTGCAGAATCTGTCTGAAAACCGGTGTTAATTGTGATGACTGTATTAGTGTGTGTATCTGTTTCTTTAAATTCAAGTAAGGACTGCAACTTTGAATTTTTCAAATAGTTACTACTTTTGCCGCCAAACGCCACCGTCAACGACTACTAGGCCTAGTTCAGAACTTAGCTACTAGACGCCACCGCAGTCGGCTCTTGGCAACAAACGTAGCAACCTAAGAGCGTTGTTTACATTCTTAACCTATACAATTTAGTTTCACACAGGTGTAATTAGTGGAAAGTTCTTTAACATGCCATCAATCTATGACATGGGACCGCCGGCTTTACTTCCCCTCCGAAGGAAGGCATACTGATGGATTTTTAACGCTCTTAAAAAATCTGACGGCTTCGGCCGGCTTTATGTGATTCTGTTTCATAACAAAGATTGTGAATCCCTGCCGGGCAGCTAAATGAACATTTGATGGGAAGTCCTGTCAGCTCTAGAGTTTATTTTGCCCCTGCAGATTTAATTCTTCTCCATGTTAATTCCTTCTATTATTGATTATTAGGCCTTTCTAAGAAAGACCGTGACAGAAATAGTGGGCAGAAAAAACAAAAGGCAAAATATTACTCAAGATAAGGCTATATTAACAGAATTCGAATTAATTGTCCACATTCTATCTCTACTGTCTCTTGGACAAAATTATGTTCGATGTTATTTCTTGTTGTTAACGCAGATATTGGCATGTTGACAACAAAGAATGTGCTGTCTGCATCAGTTCTTACTCAAGAGCAAAATCTCAGGCGTCCTAAATTGCATGGATTTCTTTAATGATCTTCAATGTTGGTGTCGCATTTAGAAAATGTTGGCGATTTAATTTCCATTCTAGAGAAATGACATCTTGGGATTCATCTATCTCATAGGCCTACCACTATTCTCAACCAGGTAATGGCAGATACTTCTTTCTCGTGTCCAAATCCACTTCAAACCTACAACTTGAATGTTGCTCCTCTTTAACAGGGCAGTCAGTACCTTCCGTTGCCTTCAATTTCATTAATTCTTCTTTATTAGGGACAGATGACCTTGATGTTCCGCCCCTTAAGGAACAAATCCCACCACATTCTCCACCTTGGATACAGCATCATAATAGTACATTATGCAACGAGCCTATAATGGCAATAATGAAGACACGAGTATGTTTAATTTCCATACGAGTGTCTTGATTACCATTATAGGCGTGTTGCATACGACTGTTTATGTTCGACGATAATTATAACTATTTTATGTTCGAACATAAATATTTATAAATATCTGTCGAGATTTCGCCAGTTTTATGTACTGAACAGAGCGCATGGGGCACAGAGAATGCCTTGTATTTGACCATTGCCTCCTCAAATACCCCACTATAACACTAGCCACGCAGTGAAATTTAAAATAGAAGGCCGTAGAAGTCAGCGCAGATTATATGCTATCCTTACCTAATTGGTCACACAACTGTTTGTTGAGCTCTGATTGGTGGGAGAAACTGTTTCATAATGAAAAATAGTGTTATAATGACCCTCATTATGATACTGTTTTCTGACATACATAGGTTCTTTTTTAGTTTTGGCACCTTAGTTATAACTGGATTAATAACTCACTTAGATGGTTCCACGTTTCACAGGCCCTCGATGTAGTCCCCCATGGTTGCGTACAACGTGTTCCCAGCGATGCGGAAGTCGTTGGATCCCGTTGGCACTGCCCAATCTATTGATGGTACGAAGAGAGCGCTCGGCAGCCTGCTTAACGTCATT
This sequence comes from Meconema thalassinum, assembly GCA_946902985.2. Taxonomy (NCBI): domain Eukaryota; kingdom Metazoa; phylum Arthropoda; class Insecta; order Orthoptera; family Tettigoniidae; genus Meconema; species Meconema thalassinum. The sequence continues at coordinate 1,467,258,791 of OX336389.2, read as the reverse complement.
GTCATCTTCATCTTCGGGATGAGATCATAGTCGCAGGGACTGATGTCGGGAGAATATGGAGGATGATAGAGGACCTCCCAGCCCCAGCGATCCAACAATGCCGACACAACGCCTGCTGTGTGTGCCCTAGCATTGTCATGCAGAACGATGGGCGGTGTAACCATGTGGCGGTGCCGTTTCCTTCTCAGAGCTCCTCGGAGATGGTCTTGCAGAAACGAACAATAGTACGCCGCATTAACGGTTTGCCCTCGGGGAACAGTATGGCAGCGCTTCCGTACCATTGAAGACGTTAATCAGGCTGCCGAGCGCTCTCTTCGTACCATCAATTGATTGGGCAGTGCCAACGGGATCCAACGACTTCCGCATCGCTGAGAACACGTTGTACGCAACGGTGGGGATTTCATCGAGGGCCTGTGAAACTTGGAACCATCTAAGAGAGTTATTAATCCAGTTATAACTAAGGTGCTAAAACTAAAAAACCAACCCATGTATAATATTTACATTTCGACATCATCAAACATAAAGTAACTTGTGTTGTTCAGGATTACTCGGTCGTAAGCTGCACCTAGCCTACAGCATTGAGTACAGTAGATGTCCCCAGGCTCTTCATCAATGTGCTAACAGAGCCACTCACTTACCAACTACATTTCTCATGTTACTTTTTGCATAAGTCAACTATTGACTCTATTCTACAGTACGAAATTATTTTATTTTAAGTTGTGTTTTACCAAGAGGAATTTCGTTAGTGGTGGTGGCATCCCCCCCCCGCCAGTTGTATTCCAATGCATACGTATATTATACATATACACACACCAAAGAAAGTGTTGCAACACCTCGGTTACAGAACCGCCTGACCACTGATGCTGAATGTCGATATAGCATCACGAACACAGTCCCTTTGACTGTTCCTAAAGTCTGTTCGCTGAGTCGAGATGGTGGAAATAAACACAGTTGTACATGCGATTGCAGGGCTGCCCGCAAGGGGTGCATAGAACTGTGCCTGTTGAACGTACGCCAACTTCAATGCTGTGTATAGCCTACATGTGAAGCGGGCTGACTTATCGGTTACATGCTACAGCGCGGTTTATTTATTGTTCGCTTATGTACCGGTATTTAATTAATTAATTAATTAATTAATTAATACGTTCTTAACTGCTTATGACAGGCAACAGTATGCAGTGCAGCAAGTCTTGTCTTTCCTAGGGCTACTGCCTAATGATCTCGGAGCTTCTTGGCTACCCCTGTCCGGCAGCGCCGATGACGTGAACTGGGCTTGTTTCCATATCCGGGAAACCAAGGGCACTGTCTCGAGTCGGCGAATGGACTTTAGATATCACTAAAACTGCCCAAAGCTGTACACAACCATGCATGACAGGGTCTATTAGACGGAGGGCGTACGACAGCCGATCAGGTCCAATCATTCCACCACGAAGGAGATATAGGCCTACTGCACGTGTTGTCTGGAGTTCTGCCATGCCTAGAAGGTCAATACCGCCGTTTGATTGTATCTGCATTGTTACGTTGTGTCAGGAAGGGCTCTCATCAAGGGAAGTTTCTAGACATCTCCGAGTGAACCAAAGCGATGTTGCGCGCACATGGAGGAGGTACAGAGATAGGGGAACTGTCGACGACATGCCTCACTCCAGTCGCCCAAGGAAGGAAGGAAGGATGCTTGTAGTTTAACGTGACCGTTAATTTCGCGATCATAAGCCACGGGACCTCCGTTTTACCACAGGACATGGCATTTCACATCGAAAATCTCACATGCATTGACCGGAAATCGAACCCGGTCCGCCTTGGTGAGAGGCATACAGCTTGACCGCTGCGCCACCACGCCCCGGTCGCCCAAGGGCCACGACGGCAGTGGATGACCGGTAATCACGAATTTCAGCTCGGAGGAACCCTGAAAGCAACGACACCATGCTGAATAATGCGTTTGACGTCGTGTTTCGACTCAAATTGTACGCAATAGGCTACATGATGCGCACCTTCACTCCCGATGTCCATCTTTGCAAACCCGACACCGTGCAACGCGGTATAGATGGGGCCAAAAACATGCTGAATTGATCCGTCAGAATTGGCATCACGTTCTCTTCACAGATGAGTGTCGCATATGCCTTCAACCAGACAATCGTCGGAGACATGTTTGGAGACAATCTGGTCAGGCTGAACGTTAGACACATTGTCCAGCGAGTGCAGCAAGGCGGTGGTTCCCTGATATTTTGGGGTGGCATCATGTGGGGCCAACGTACGTCACTGGTGGTCATGGGAGGCGCCGAAACGGCTCTACGATACATGAATGACATTCGTCTTCATGGACGACAATTCTCGGCCGCATCGTGTAAATCTTGTGAATGCGTTCCTTCATGATAACGCCATTGCTCGGCTAGAGTGGCCAGCATGTTCTCCAGACAAGAGCCCCATCGAACATGCTTAGGATACATTGAAAAGAGCTGATTTTGGACGAGCTGGCTCACCAACAAATCTGAGAGATCTACGCCGTACCGCCGTTGAGGAGTGGGACAATCTGGACCAACAGTGCCTTGATGAACTCATGGATAGTACTGTATGCCATGACGGAAACAGGCATGCATCAATGCAAGAGGACGTGCTACTCGGTATTAGCAGTACTGGTGTATGCTGCAATGTGGACCACAAATTCCGAAAGGCTCGCTGTATGATTATACAACTGGCAATGTGTGGTTTTCATGAGCAATAAAGAGAGCTGAAACGTTGTTTGTGCAGCCTATATCTCGAAGCAATTTGTATGTCAAGGTGCAGGACCTCTTCGCACCAAGGTGATACAATACTTTTTTTGATGTATGTATTACCATAGGAACTCTATTTGAAAATTCATTGACATTATTATTTAACTAGCGGACCCGTGCGAGAACTCTCGCATAATGGGTTGTGTGCAGGCGCGGATCTAGAGTTTGGCTTTGGGGGGGGGGTCACAGAATCGAAATTGTTAAGAAAAATGGTATCACTTATAACGCAATCACAAAATAACCAAACGTACAAATCCAGACCAATTATTTTGCAAGCTACATGGATAGAAATTTGATGCTTTTAGCGCACCAAAAATATTCGTACAAATTGCAACGGCGTGTTTTGCGACTTTTACATCGAGCTTCGAGTTGGTACCGACAAAGGAAGAAAGTCACAGCTTAAATTGCCAACCAAGCTTGCAGTTTGGACGTCGGAAACATTTTTGGTGCGAAAAAAGCCCCAAATTCCTATCCGTGCATTGCTGCACATTCATCGTGACATCACTATAGACATCGATTCGGTAATCACAAGGTTTGCTAAACAAAATAGACGAGTTGATTTTGTTATATAAATAATCGTTTTTATATAACAGGTATGAAGTTGTAAATATGTACAGTTGTAAGAGAACATAATAATTGCAATAAAGATATTTTCAGTATTGAATAAAATGAGAAAAAAAAAACTGTTTCAGTTAAAATTCGTTTAAGTTTTATTTGTCTGGTTATTGTGTTTTCGTTTTTTGATTTTGTAAAAAAAATTGGCCTACGTTTGGGGGGTCATGACCCTCGTGACTCTCCCTCCCCCCCCCCCCCCTTGAATCCGCGCCTGGTTGTGTGCGCGCAATGTGTACGGACTACCCGCCATGCGGGCTGTACGCGACACAGTTCTACCAGGGGCTATCGTCTTGTTTATTTGCTTAAAAGCACTTTATAAACAAATAGGGTACGGCGGGGCTAATTCGCCCACGGGGCTTTCCCGCTCAAAATAAGCTTGACGTTGCACTGAGCAGCCACCCTGCTCAGCTGATATCGCCCTTTGTGTTCAGTGTGACCCTCGGTCTCTGTGCTACTACATCTATCGTTTGTTTGAGGGTGACAGCTTGAGTGTTGAGTAAAACAAAGGAAGAATACTGTAAGGTACATTGTTTATGTTGTGGAATTTGTCGTCATTAAGAATTTGTGCTTGCAACTTAAGGATTAGTGTCCACAGTAGCGGCTTTTCTGTTCCCGGAAGTGTGGCGCCTGGCAGTGTGAAGGTTAAGTTACATCTGGACATAGCAGGTAGCGCGTTTCCTTGGTCATAGCTATCACAAGATGCGCTATTGTAAATTCCAGTAATTGGGGCTACTCCGCCCAGAAATATGGGGGCTACTCCGCTCAGCCAAGACTTCTCTCTTGTTCTAATATTGCAACCAAATTATTTCAGATAGCAGATTAGTATCTCTTTCTTGTTACGTTAGAGATTTTGCGGACGTATAAAAGGAAAGGGCCAGTTCGAAAATGGTCGGAGGAATATATTGACCGAGCTATTTCAAGTGTATTACGAGGCGATGTGAGCATGAGAGGTGCAGCTGGACTTGGCAATGTGCCTTATTCAACACTTAAAAATCGTGTTCATTTGCGTAAACGACAAGGATCATTAGAGAAAATCATAGTGGACAAACCACCGGGTCATCCCACAGCATTTAGTATGCAAGAGGAGACGGATTTAGCTTCACGGCTAAAATGCTTGGCAGCAAGAGGATTTGGATGCACACCAGAACAGATTCGAAGGGTAAAACAGAGCTTAAAATTTGATAAGGCCCGTAAAGAAAAGGTTGCCAAAAACATTTTCGAGACATTTGCAAGACAAATGACCGGGACCTTCAATCCGTACGACCAAAAGACATTGACAAGGAAGGAACACCATGTGGGTTTCGTGGCGTAACTATTTATACCGCTCAGTCATCATTAAAGGGTGGTTGGATTTAATGCAAAAGACTGTGAAACTTGGTATCATGACATGTATGTTGGGGCTACAGGAAGGGAAAACTTCATTTGTGGTAAATGCTGTTGAGGAAAGGACATTATTACAGTGAGCGAATTAACCCCAAGCATGGGCGTAATAGCCCCATTAAATTTGTGATTCGTCATTTTTGCTTTGATTTATATTATATTTCATCAAGCCGGCAAATTGTTATAACTATATTTTGACAACATTCGTATGTAATAGGCAATAAATAAGGTGTGCTTTGCTGCTGGTTCCATCTTAGAAAAATGAATAGTTTTTGATTTATAATGTTCACAATTTGAAATGAGCGGAATAGCCCCGCCCTACCCTAAATATATTACCGTTGACATATTAAGACATGCAAGATTTTTCCTGTGCTATTGAGACGATTGGGAAGATTTTGGTACAAACCACACCTTCTATCTCCCTCTGGTTTAGGAGCTTGAGTTTTGTGAAACATACACCTTAGCGTATTATATAATAAGATACTGAAGACAAAGAAACATAACTTTAGTAGTGGAATACGCCCGGACTTCAGTCACACTCTGCTTCTCTGTCGAATAAGGATGTATTGGAATTTCATTTTCATAAATGTACGTCAAATCTAAATGAGATCTCGAAAAACAATATGAATGAAAATGTTGATGATATGAAGTGCGACCAGCAATATAAAAATTCCATACAGAGAGCAGTACGGTATTGTGAGAACTGGAGAACAATACGCCAGTCTAGTTTATTACTCGGATTATTGACCACTAGACTGCTACAGAGGCAATGGGGACAATAAGCATTATTGGGGCCTTTGTCAGCTTCTCATGTTCAATGTTAATTACAAATCCCATGAAGAATTCCTACACAGCGTGGCTTTGATTATGAGAAGCGCCGGTCAAAGAATCGTTTGAATGTTCACAACAAACTTTTCCTCTCTTCGGTACGCAATATCCGAGCAGCTCACACATATTCCCACTTTATTTACGAATGAATATCCCAAGCAGATCTTAGGGGGAACCATCTTGCAATTGAGTTGTTGATTCTTTTAGGGCCATTGTAACATCGTGGTCACGTAGTCCAGTGTACTGTACTTGGGTGTGTGCATAATTTATCCAATAACCTGTGTCACTGTGATGTCTGTACTAGGGTGTGTATTTGTAATTGACGTGACAATTGGGTAGAAAGCGGCCGTGGCCTTAAGTTAGGTACCGGTACCATCCCGGCATTTGCCTGGAGTAGAAGTGGGTAACCACGGAAAACCACTTCCAGGATGGCTGAGGTAGGAATGGAATCCGCCTCTTCTCAGTTTTCGCTCCCGAGGTTGAGTGTACTCCGTTCCAGCCCTCAGACCAGAATTAAATTTCTTGGCAGAGCCGGGGATCGAACCCAGACTTCCGGGACGACAGCTAAGAACGCTAGCCGTTACACCAGGAGGTGGTTCACAGCAGGATGCCCTTCATGACGCCATCCTCATGAGAGGAGTTAATAAGAGATGAAAATGAATGAAGGTGAATGAATGTGGGCAAGGATGTGGAAGGAAGCGGCCTTGGCCTATCATAAAGTTTCGTCCCGGCATTTGCCAGGAGTTGAAAATGGGAAACAACGGAAAACCATTTCAAGGATGGCCGACGGTGGGGCTCGAACCGAATCCACAGGAGTTTGGCCCCCATGGTCTAGCACTGCGCGTTAGCGAGCGTAGCTACCGCTGTCAGTTTAGGTAGTAATACAGTGTGGGGATTACTGGATGAAAATTATTATGCTCATTATTTTTCTTCAGTCTCAATGGGCTTTGTGCCAGTGGTTTTAATTAAACCCAGTTTTGTGGTCTACTTGCATATTAATGTTGCGGAACTATACATGAATAATATCCGGTACAGATTAACATGATTCGGGACTAACTACATCCTCTGTCTGAAAAGTTCGGTGGATGGGTCTATATTACGAACGGATTGTTTGCTTACCTGAAACAGCCGCTACTATCCTTCGAAGTAATGCCCGTGGATGGTTATGCACTTCTTAGAACGGCTGCACAAGTCCTGGCATAGTCTTCCTGAGGGATAGCCTTCAGTTGGGTAGTCACATTACGTTGGATGTCCGAAAACCTCTGGCCCATCAGGGCTTTTCGACGACCCTGGACCCCGATACTCCATACTTTGACGCTTGCCTTCGAGGTCGTACCTCAGGCACCAGGTCTCGTCACCCGTGACGATGGTTTTCAGGACCATTCCACTCCACGGAACATTCACCCTTCTCACTGCCACCCGTCGAACAGGTGTGCACGTTAGGTTGCATAAATTCACCCTTCTCACTGCCGCCCGTGTATCGGGTGTGCAAGGCAGGTTGCATAAATTCACGCTTCTCTCTTGCTTTCAATTTCGAGTTTTGACGACCCAAACTGAAGGCTATGTATGCCTAAAGAAGACTATGCCACGAGTTTCCAGGACTTATTCAGTCGTTCTCAGAAGTGCATAACCATCCACGGGGATTACTTCGAAGGGCGGTAACGGCTGTTTCAGGTAAGCCAACAATCCGTTCGTAATATAGCCCATTCACCGAACTTTTCAGACAGAGGGTGTACAAGTTAATATATCACTTGGGAAAAGGAGTGAACAATTCCGGGTAGGTGGGGACACTAGGCAGACGGGAACGTACGATTCCCCATGTTCAGAGAAGTAGTGTTGTAGGTGTGATTTGTACTTTAAATGAGATATCGCCAGCCGTAGAGCGGGATTCTCTAAGTTTTGTGGGCAGTTTCATTACGAACGGTAGTCTAGAGGACTCGTTACGTGACGCTGCATTTCAGGGAAATATAGAGGAAGAACAGTGTGTTCTGCTCTATGATGTGTTATTAAATAATAGAAGAGTTTTTGAGGATCGCATAGGTATGGCCAATTGCTATACTCACTCGTTGAACGTTACTGATAGATCAGTATTCACAGGACATAGATATCCTGTACCTTTCACTTATCAGAGTGCAGTTGAGGCACAAATTAACCAGATGCTTGAAGATGGCATTATTGAGCACTCCAACAGTCCATATGTTAATTCTTTGATTACCGTACCGAAGGTAGCTGGTACAGTCCGTATTTGTTTAGACGCTCGTTTAGTTAACAATAGAATCAGTTCAGACCAGCTGAAGTCCATGTCAATAGAGGAATTGATGCAAACCTTTGAGGGTAAGAAGTATTTAACTTTTGTAGATTTGAGTTCCAGTTTCTGGCAAGTGCCACTTATGTATGAAGATAGACCATTCACAGCTTTTAGTCATAAATATAACCTTTATCAATTTTGTAGAACGCCTTATGGTTTAAAGAGTAGTTCAGCTGCTTTAATCAGAGCATTAAACACAGGAGAGTTTGTAACCATTTACATTGATGATATGGTAATTAGTTAACGCAGTTTAGAGGAGCATCTACGTCATTGTGATGTTGTTTTTCATAAGTTAGATCAGGCAGGGTTCACTTTGAAACTGTCTATGTCGTCATTCTGTCAGTCAGAAGTGACATTTTAGGTCATAAGAGTGTCAAGTAGAGGTGTGACACTGGAGGAAAGTAGGGTTAATAAAATACTTAACGCAGAGGTGCCACAGAATGTTAAACAGTTGAAAACGTACCTGGGAATTTGCAATTTCTTTTGCAGATTCGTTCTTAAATACTCAGGGTTAGTAGAACCATTCAGGAAATTGCCTAAAAATGGTAATTTGTGGAGATGGGAGTCCAAGCATGACGAGGGTTTTCGAGCGCTGAAGGAAGGTTTTGAGAAGGCTGTAGTGCTGAAATATCCTTTGAAAGATAAGGAATATGTCGTTATGACAGATGCTTCACATATAGGTATTGCGGGAGTATTGTCAGAAAGATGAAGAGGGTAACCTGTGCATTCTATCTTTAGCCTCGCGAGGACTCACAGCAGCAGAGAAAAGATACACTATTACTGAGTTAGAGCTTTTAGGTATTGTTTTCAGTTTAGGGAAATTTAGAATGTACTTAGTGGGGGGAAATTTGAGATCCATACAGATCACCATGCATTACTGTATATGAGAACTTGTAAACTTAGTTCTAACAGAGTTAGTAGGTGGATTCTTGCACTGCAGGAATACGAAATCACAGTTAAATATATTAAAGGCAACGATAATATACTTGCAGATAAGCTATCAAGGGACACTAATTTATGTAGGGATAATCCTGTTGTCAAAGCAGAGGAAGGTATTTTATTATGTGTATGTATGGACAGTAGCAACAGGGCATCGTTACAGACACTGAGAAACATGTTAGTAGAGTAACGCGATGACGTTCATTTAAGGGAGCCACTGGCTGTATTGGAAGCAGGTGAAGAAGAGTGTGTGAAAGTAGGGAGGTTCACGTACAAGATGCAGGATGGGCTTCTTGCGCGGAAATGTAGGAAGAATCGCTGGGCAATATGTGTTCCTGCCACTTTACGTGAGGAAATAATTTGGTTCATTCATAGGGAACTAGGACATTTTGGGGTCAACAAAGTCCTCTATGAAATTGCTCATAACTTTATTTGGAATAAAATGGGAAGGGATGTTAGGAAGACCTTAGCTAAGTGCGACACCTGTCAAAGGAGTAAGTATCCAGTTAAGTATTTAGTGGGAGAAAGATCTGCAGTTCTCACCAGTAGTCCCGGCGAACTACTGTGTGTGGATTTATTTGGCCCGATCGTTAAAGGAGCCTCCGTGGCTTAGGCGGCAGCACGCCGGCCTCTCACCGCTGGGTCCGTGGTTCAAATCCCGGTCACTCCATGTGAGATCTGTGCTGGACAAAACGGAGGCAGACAGGTTTTTATCCAGGTACTTCGGTTTTCCCTGTCACAATTTCATTCCAGCAACACTCTCCACTATCATTTCATTTCTCATGCATTTAATCATTGCCCCAGAGGAGTGCGACAGGCTTCGGCAGCCAGCACACTTCGTATCCTCGCCGCTAGATGGGGGCTTCATTCATTCCATTCCTGACCCGGTCGGAGCCTGGAAGCAGGCAGTGGATTTTCATTTTTCGATAAAGGACAGTACGGCTACGAGTACATTTCTATAGTTATTGACACTTTTAGCAAGTATGTCAAGCTATATCCGCTAAGGAAAGCCACGGGACTAGCGTGTAGCCGTTTGATCATTAATAAGTATATACCTGAGTTTGGCGTTCCTCTCAGGATACTATCTGACAGTGGACCACAGTTTTCTGCAAAGCAATGGAGTAGCAGCATGCAGGAAGCTGGTATTACACACGTTCATTCCTCTGTAAGGTACCCTCAGGGTAATTCTGCAGAGCCTCCATTAAGGGAAGTGGCTCGTCTTTTTCGCACTGTAGTGCATGGCAAACATTCGGCCTGGGTTGGACATCTTCCCAAAGTCGAGACTTGGCTGAATTCTGTCCTGCATGAGAGCACGAAATTGACATCGTACGAAGTTCACTTCGGAAGGAGACCACCAAATGAACTAGCAAGAGTATTGGGATTAAATGAGGGAAAGCAACCGGGGATGGATTACATTGTCCAGTTGGCGAAACAGAATTTATCTAAGTCAGCACAAAAGAGAATTCGCCAACAAAAATAAACTAAATTCGACGTATTCGAGCCGGGAGACAGAGTCTTAATTAGAGTGCCGAAACAGTCGAATAACTAGAAAAGGTAATGAGCAAGTTTTTCTATCACTATGAGGGTCCATTTGTAGTTTCCAAACGTATTGGCAAAACAGCATATGTGCTGGAGGATGGTAAGGCAAACCGATTATACGGGACGTATAATATCAATAGTCTTCGGAAGTATGTTTCATTAAGTTAGGGAGTGTAGCTGGCGAGACAGCCTATCAATTGAGTAAGTGTGGTAATCGGAGTGTGGAAGATCTGGTCTTCCAGGCAGGCGTATCAGGGTTCACATTGGGGTACAGGGAAAGATGTCGGGATTGGAGGATGCACTTGAGCACTAAAGAGTTCCGATACACCAAGGCCAAAATTTGGCAGAGCCGGTGGAGCCCCATTTGTCTCCAAAAGATGGGGCAGCACTTGTACAGGGCACGTTTGCTTAGGCATCCACGAGGCAAAAGATGGGCCACCAGAAGGCGGGACTGTACTTCATGAAATTCATACATAACAGCACACGTGGCTTCTGTTTACGACCTCGCCATGTAAGATCTGTGAGTGTGAATTGAAGGTAATTGTGTATGAGGTAGGTGACCTCAAGGTAATTAGTACATAAGTATTGTTTGAGGGTAGTGTAAACTAGGTCAGGATCGCGAGGAGGTGACTGGTCTGGGTTGTACACTGCTGAATGAAAGAGATAAGGAGTGATGAGAACTGGTGTTAGGTAGAAATTGGTCTACGGAAACTCAGTAAGTTAGTGACATTTACGGCACAGAAATATTTTGTGTTATATGTAATGTGAGCTTGCTGTTTTTTTTTTTTCAGAAGTCTATATAAATTTTATGTAATCTGCAGAGAGATTGGGTAAAATGGTCACGATGCGTAACCACGACAGTGTGATCATGTGCTCGTGTAATTATGTTACACAAGAAGAAAGTAACAACCACTGATAATGAGGTAGTTCTTTGGTGGCATTTATCTGAACACCTTCAATGCGTGTGATGTGACATCGTGTAAATACACAGGGATTACACATGAATATATGTATATCTTTCCCACATAGAGTTGTTGAGAGGCGGAAATATCCGGGGAACATTTGAGAAAATGACAAACATTGGACGGATTGCCTAGAGCAATTCAGTATTGAAACTGACTTTGACGCAAAGTGCGTGAAGAGAATTATGAGTGTTTTTGTATATGTATGTAGGGTCATTTAATTTGTGTAACTTGTACTTTTGGTTGGGGATTTTAAGAACGTGTCTGGGATAATCACGTGAAGTACCGTGTTTACGGTAAATCACATGATCCGAGGCGAAATGTAACCTGTTTTTCGAAGGGATTTACGCCACTGGCATAAGTCAGATGGAAATAATTAATGTTTGTTTGAACGCGGCATTTATATAGCCAAGTAAATTTAATTTAATTTCTTATTATTAATGTCATATTTTAATAACATTTACAGATAGGTTTTCTATATATATATATATATATATATATATATATTATCAATCGGATGATTTCGATATCCATTACACAGTCAATTATTTAATTACGGAGCGTACGGACTTTTTCATTCAGTTAGGGCAGTTGAGAGTTTTGCGTCATCGGAAAATACGGAGACAGGAATAGACTTTGGGGACAACAACATGATGACGAAACCGGAGAGTTCATCGTCAACTTTTGAAAAGGCGAGATGAACATTGAGGTTGATTCAAACGGAAACTGTGCAGCGAGGTGTCAGGCCGAGTGCAATGAACTTTATGGCGCGAAGAGACGCGTGGGGCATTCCAGCCAATCAAGAGGAGAGCGAGCCATGTCCGGCTGAGTTCAAATCCATGAAGACGCACGCTGATTGGTCAAGCAGGCGAGACGGAAGACTTGGGAATGGAACACTGGAAGGGGTAGCGTGGCTTGTGATATAGGGAGCGCACTGCGTGAAGACGAGAACTATCTTGTTACACATTTTGTTCCGAGCGGACGTACTTTAACATATGTTCCACGGTGAACAACTTCGATCTGATATACTCCACTGACCAATTCGTCATGGGTATAACACGAGCTGTTGTGTACAGGCAGACCGTGTATAGTGGCTTTGGGATTTAGATCCACCAAGAAGATGACGCCGACCGACATTATAGTACAATCTCGTCTGAAGCAGCTAGTACGTGGGAGAATGCATCTCAAATGTTGAGCGGAACTGACGCATATATGCAATCTCTCTCTTTTCATTTTTCATCGTAAATTCAGTAACTTGAAGCTTGGTAATAATCGTAAATTCTGTAAATTCATCCGACCTCCAATTTCAAATACTTTGCGTGTGGTAATGTTAAATTCTTTGAGCTCCATATTATTATTATTATTATTTAAGTTACCACTGTCTTGTTTTTTGACAATTAAATTAATTTCTTACAAAATGCAATCTTTAATTCCAGTAGGTAGCATTATTTATAAGACAAATTCCTTCTCCCGATACAAATGTTATCAGGGTTGATGATTCAATCACACCACGGTCTGAGTGTGAAGAGTTTTACATGTGTTCTACGCAAGCTAGGGGTTGATAAGAATATACATCTTAGGTTTCAACTTGATGTTGCCACCTTGGCGCCCAACTATAAATCAATCTTGGACGTAGAAGGTAAAGGTAAGCACCCATCAGGGAAGCCGTTACATGACGAGGCGACGGTCTAAACTTAAAAGAAACCTCCTTATAAAATTATAGTCCATTTGACCACTGCGCCATCACACCCCGGACGTATATCAAGGATTATAAGCCAAGCTTAATGTTTTGATTACTAGTGATGTAGCCTCTCTCTACTCATTATTTACTGTACGTTTCTATGGGATCGGGGATGATATCAGATCCTTTGTGGCGGATGATTTTTTTGTGGTCGGATACCCTTCCAGACACGAGCCTTTTCAGGGGATTTAATGATAGATGAAGTGAATGAGAATAGCCTAATTGAAACTGGGCAGGAGTTGGAAGGAAGCAGCCTAATAGGGCATTTGCTGGCAATTGAAAATGGGGAAACCAGGGAGGAGTTCAAATCCACTTGTCTACTGACTTTTGGGATTTGTGCCTTAGCGCTCGTAGCTACCACGTGGTTTTGATAACTGTTGATTTTTATTTTATTTGGCATTGCTTTCTGCCGCCCAAACATTACTGGTGGTTGGTTGCGAACAATGTAAAATATTCATATACTGTATTCCCATTTAATTATGCAAAAAATGTACTGTTATTAGGGAAATGGGGAGCACTCCCGAGTTATCATCACAGTGAATAGATTCCCAAGCTCCCTTAACATCGAGTTGACTCATAGCCAGTGCCAGAGTGGATACGACCGTCACATATTAGCCTTGAAGGCTCGGGTTACGAGATGCCGTGGGTTCAGACACGAGGCTCCGTGAGGTTTAATTTTGACGAGTCTGCTCTAAAGCAAGTGTGAGAAGGAATTTGACAGGACCTTCTGCTGCAGGATAATGAAGCCAATCTTAGAAGTGTACTTTCTCGGCCTGTTCTGTAAACATACTGAAAAGAAGCTCCAGGGACAGCTCAATAAATACAACTGAAGATATTAAAATACATTTATTTACTGCAATACGGTACAATTTAGGATAAAAATAATAAGACAAACAATATACTTCACTCATCATGTGGCACATGCAAATGAATCATGGAGACACCGTGAGGTGGACTCAAGGAGCAGTGGTATCCAACCGGGAGAACATGCACCCCCACGACTACAACTTAGCAATACATTACCGAATAATCAAAGTTATATTTAGGACTGGACTTGCATGACGCACATTTAAGCGGCTAGCTCGAGCGTTCACCAAGCTCACACAACAACCATACTTTGTGCAACTGAATCGAACTTGATCCGCCTTGGTGAAATGCAAGCAGCTGGACCACTTCACTGAGGCAGTAAGAGAAGCATAGGAAGGAGGCGATGGCTAGATTCTGTGTTGAATTATTTTATGTTAAGAAGTGTGGAATCAGAGGAGGCCGCAGTGCTGACTGCTAATACGGGATAATGTGTGCGCCTCCTTTGCTCACAGAGAGTTGCAAATTAAACTGAACGCTGAAAGGCTCAAAAGTCTAAAATTAAAATGAATTAATATTATTCAGTCTTTATGCTCCACACTACTCGGGGGTGACTAGAATGTCTGAACACACTCATTATAACTATAAGAAATGAAATGGTATTTTTATGAAGTGATCTTTAGAGGCAGTTTATAACTACATCTTCAGGCATTATGCCCATCATTGGATGGTTTCCACGACCTCCAAATAAACCTGGTGGTTCTACTCTGTAATTACAAAACTCCTCCTCCTAGATACTGTCCTTGAACATGGCGTGTTAAAATGGAAGACCTTAACAATCGATATATAAAAGAACTGCACACAGCAGAATACATGCAATACAAGTAACAAAACATGTTCAATCTACTGCAATTACAGTACAGTTTAAAATAAAATTCTCAAGATCAACAATATACTTTCTAAACCAAGATGGTACCAAGGAGTGGGCCAGCAGTGGTAGCCTGTACCCCCAAGGACACAGTTTGGAGGGTTAAAACAATAGACTATATAACCAACTAATCATGGCTGGCAGTAGGGCTAGACTTACTTGATGTCCGGCTGGTCAACTGGTTCAAGCGTTTAACCAACGCCAATCGCTGTATTTTCACGAAACCTATAGAGGTATTAAATAACACCTGGGCCCTAAAATTGGTGCAATCCCTCAATAATTAATTTATAAACAAAACAGTCATGATTTTTTTTGTGGTCGGATACCCTTCCAGACACGAGCCTTTTCAGGGGATTTAATGATAGACGAAGTGAATGAGAATAGCCTAATTGAAACTGGGCAGGAGTTGGAAGGAAGCAGCCTAATAGGGCATTTGCTGGCAATTGAAAATGGGGAAACTAGGGAGGAGTTCAAATCCACTTGTCTACTGACTTTTGGGGTTTGTGCCTTAGCGCTCGTAGCTACCACGTGGTTTTGATAACTGTTGATTTTTATTTTATTTGGCATTGCTTTCTGCCGCCCAAACATTACTGGTGGTTGGTTGCGAACAATGTAAAATATTCATATACTGTATTCCCCTTTAATTATGCAAAAAAATGTACTTTTATTAGGGAAATGGGGAGCACTCCGAGTTATCATCACAGTGAATAGATTCCCAAGCTCCCTTAATATCGAGTTGACTCATAGCCAGCAATTAACAAATCCAGTAAACTTGCGTCGCCTTGCACTGTAATAAATCGACTGATCGCACAAATGTCTAATTATTGAGCATAATCCTATTGGTGAAGGAGGGGAAAAGAGCCACAACTAAATAGCAATAGTAATATAAAGGCCCGAGGAACGAAACACGCGGAACAAACTTCCATTCGAACAAACGAGGGTTGCATATCACTGCCGTAAGCCACTCCTCCACATTCACGATAGTGTCAATAACTGCGATATTGCATGACGATTGTGGCTTTGATTTACGTCATCTGTTTCAAAATTAAGTACACAATAACTAGATAAAATAACACATAATCACATTCGAGTGAGTCTCCAAGGCTTCCATTGCCCTTCCACAGGTCATAAAATGATTGGGAAGTAAATGTTGAATATGATGTAGTGACTTTCACATTCCCCTCTAGGCAGGACTTGAGGATGTTAAAACAGATCTTGGATGTGATTACGATATTCAACATATCCGAACGACAGTTCAACACACAGCAGAATACATGCAATACAAGTACCAAAACATGTTCAATCTACTGCAATTACAGTACAGTTTAAAATAAAATTCTCAAGATCAACAATATACCTTCTTAACCAAGATGGTACTAAGGAGTGGGCCAGCAGTGGCAGCCTGTACCCCCAAGGACACAGTTTGGAGGGTTAAAACAATAGACTATATAGCCAACTAATCATGGCTGGCAGTAGGGCTAGACTTACTTGATGTCCGGCTGGTCAACTGGTTCAAGCGTTTAACCAACGCCAATCGCTGTATTTTCACGAAACCTATAGAGGTATTAAATAACACCTGGGCCCTAAAATTGGTGCAATCCCTCAATAATTAATTTATAAACAAAACAGTCATGAGCTCTCTCTGCCAATACATAGCAGTGCCGTCAAATTTGCTCTAAATTTGTAAACGGATGACCTGGGGCCAATTACAATACCATACCGGTTTGGTGGGTTTAAATGGGGTGTTACACAGAAATGGGTTTAAATGGGGCGTTACACAGAAATATATAGCCTATACGGAACTCCACGGTATCTTTAGTGCAATACAGTAGTAGTATCCATAGTGTTACGAAGGATATATCTTTTCAAGGTAGACATAAAAATGGGCGGTATTTGGTCTAATCCCTTCCCTCACATGATACGGTATTTCAATACTGAAGAGATGTCTTCTATGTATGACCATGTAATACATGTAATGAATTTCAATAGGTAATAAATAAACGTTTGGTAGCTGGATGCGTTAAACGTGTACGGCATGCCTCAAATATTGGCAACTATTGTCGCTTGTTGGGCATCATCCCTGACCCAGGAGTTGAAGGAATCATGTTAGTAGATTACCTTCTTTGTGTAAATTGTGACAGTAACATACAGGCGGAATCACCACCCTGTGCTTCCATTAAGAGGAACATTTTACTCACAAATGAACACTTCGATGACCAGCGCCTAGCAGGGTCGGTATTATTCAACAAACACCGTGGGGGTAGATTACCACTGCCGAAAGTCAGCCAGTTCCTTCCTTTTATTTCTCTTTCCGCATGAGAGCGCCTGTTGCTTTTTCCAATCCAATGATATTCTAGATTACTTTTGTCACATTTAGACACACACCAGTTAATACAACACATAGAAATATTGTCTGAACTTTGAAGTCATTCTCCTCGGCTTCGGTCTCCATTCTACAGACCATGAAACTTTCGGGGAATATAATATAGCCTAGTGACTCTCACCACCTCCCCCTGCAGGCGAGACTTGTGCATATTGTAGAAGTGATCAGAGTTTCTCGGTCTAAAATGGACATATAGACATACAACAGAGCAGAAAACATGCAATACAAGTACCACAATATTTTTAAATCACAGCAATTACAGTATAACTCAAGATTAAATTTTAAGACTTCACTCATCATGTGCCGTGTGTAAATACACCGTGAGGGGGAGTCAAGGAGCAGCACGGCCAGCGCTCAATCCAGGTGACATTTGCGGAGTCATTTCAGCGAAGAACAAACTTCAACCATGCCTTTGATTGGTCAAAACCAAGCCAAACAGCCTATTCAGTTATAATCATTTTCTTACTATACTTCTGATTTTGTTCATTTAATACTCGCTAATACAGGAAAATTAAAAGGAATGCTCAAGAATTGTCATTCTCCTCGGCTTCGGTCTCCATTCTACAGACCATGAAACTTTCGGGGAATATAATATAGCCTAGTGACTCTCACCACCTCCCCCTGCAGGCGAGACTTGTGGATATACTAATATACTAATTAAATTCAAACACCCGGTCACAATCAAATCTTTCACACACTGAACGCAATCTTGTTAATAAGCACCACTGAATACTTACGAGAGTATTGGGCATGAACACAGGATTTTATGTTCCGAGGGATCACAATAAATACTGTAGGCTAAATCTGTGATGTTCGAATCCAAATTCTCTCATATTTTTAAAACCACCCTTTACTAAAAGTTCAAATCCTTTTCTTGAATCACTGCTCCAACAAAGAAAGGTGACCTCAACCGCGACTGTTCGTTTGCAGCCTAATTAGCTTGTACTTGTAATACTTTTGTTATTTAATAACTTACTTCTTGTTTTATTTTGTATTATCAATAAGTGGTTTTCTATTTCATTTGTCAGATTTGTTTCACATGCAGTGCAATTTTAATCAATAATTTTGTGAAATCCGTATTTCTCGTCTTGTTAGCTAAATAAAGCAGTAGCATCCACATAGGACTTGACGAACTATGTCTCCTTTCTGAGAGACATGGGAGGTATTTGGTCAAATAACGTTCTCACTAAACATTTCAAAACTGTCTTCTGTGATTTAATATGAAGTATATATGGCACAAATGCAAAGTTAGTAGCTGAAATTTAATTCTGCGAATCATGCGTAATTGTGACCATAAGAGAATGCATACAGTATACCGGGTGATTTATATTTAGGAGGACAATTTTCTCAGATGCCAAGCACTTCGCTGGCACGCCCCCTGCACACTCTGTATTATTCCTAGATGCCGCCTTCTGAGGTTCTCGTAATCCCGTGGGGATTTAATATCACTGTCCCAAGCTAATTCCTTTTCTTTATTCATCCTTTCTCAGGCTTTCTTAAATCCACCGAGGTTTGAGATTACATGTGTGGCATTTAAATACACAATTCACATCACAGTGAAGTAGGCTACACAATAAAATACACTAGCAAATATAATTAATCTTATTCGGCCTCTAGTTCCTATTCACAGACCGTGAGGTTCTAGGGATGGAAATGGTGAAGTGACTCGCACCTTCCCTTCCAGGCGAGACATGAGGATATTGAAACAGATTGTAGAAGTGAACAGAGTATTTCGGCCTAAAAATGGTCATACAGACAAACAACAAGCGCAACAGACAATTCAACATAGAACACAGTACATGCAATACACTTAATTTATTGTGATTACACTAAAATTGAAGATAAAATTCAGAAGACCAACAATACACTTCACTCATCATGTG
The DNA here is from genome assembly GCA_946902985.2 of Meconema thalassinum. NCBI lineage: Eukaryota > Metazoa > Arthropoda > Insecta > Orthoptera > Tettigoniidae > Meconema > Meconema thalassinum. Next base: position 1,467,239,713 of record OX336389.2, on the reverse strand, counting down.
ACACGAGCCACACACACGGCAGTGGTATTCGACCAGGGTTGCACTACTCCCACGGACACAGCTTAGGAGGCGAATAATAATAACTACATAACCGAATAATATATTGAGCTCAAATAGCAGTTCCTTTTCAGAAAGAAAATAAAAGAATTGAAAATCATGATAAAACAAGTGAATATTCTCTTGATATTACAGTCAAGTCCACCATAGTAGTTATTAGTAAATAAATCAATAGTAGTTGACAGTGGGTGGGGGGATTGTTACTATTATTGTTATGATGCAGCTGGGAGCGCACGATTCCCCAGGTCAAGAAGCGCAAAAAGACGTGAAGAACATTGAGTAAAATATGCGTGGTCAGGAGAGAACAGGAAGAATACTGCTTGCATGCGTAAACAATAATACAGTGCGAACCAAATGCGAGAGAGATTTATTATGCAAACTAAATTAAATCAGCGGGTAGTTAAAAACATGGAGGCTGAATGCGATTTCTGTTGAAATTTACTAAAAATCAAGAATTATTTGCTAAGGGTAGTACTATTACGCAAAAATTAATACATCACCGCAGGATTTTATGTCCAAAGGAGGCACGACAAATGTCCGTATTGGATGTTTTTACATGTATTTAAGGAACAGCGTGGGGGTAGATTACCACTGGCATATGTGATCGTTTACGCCACCTTAACCAGGAGACCACCTGTAGGTTAATTGAATCATCTTGGGTTTTTAAATTGTGACTTTTAAATCCAACATTCATTTTTTTCTCACGAATTAGAATCAAAGTACATCGAGATTAAATACTTTTACATAGATTTTTCATGCACATTCAATTTATTCTCCCAGGGCTCTAATCCCCTTCCGCTCGCCTGCCAACTCCCAGTCACCGGCCACATTGCCAAACACGTCCCAAACGTGGTTAACGCCAATCCCTGAAATCATTCAAAACACACACTGATCAGTCAATCAGAGCTATATTATACAACATCATTATCATTAGTAAAACATCCCACACACGATACGTCTTTCAAATGTTCGGAATAAAACCGACGTTCAACGAATTGTCAAAATAAAAATAGCACTACTAACGATTGAAATTTGATATCTGAATGATCACAATCATACCGTGCCTCAACCAAACCACCACTATAGTGATTCAAATGGTTTTACTATACTAGAAGGTAGAAAACAAGCATCTATTAAGTTAATTAAGTAGGAACATAGGACTCTTTATCAGCCCCGTGTAGTTGGGTATGTGTAGAGCGTGTCCCATACGTATGCCTGTGATGACTGTGGTAGTGTGTGTAGCTGTAGGGACAGGCATGAGGTAAGTGCCTCAGGACTTGAAGTAAAGTATTTGTTTGGAGGGAGTGTGGGGAAAAACCACACTCAGGACAGCCGCTGTCAGCGCCTGGAATCGAACCTGCGATCTCTGGACTTGCTGCAGCGGCCCCCGCGGCCGTGGTGCAAGTCTCAAGACTGATAGTTTTTTTAATATATATTTTTAGAGTATGGCTTTTAGTGCCGGGAGTGCCTGAGGACATGTTCAGCTCGCCAGTTTCGTAGCTGCTTCGAGACGGACACCCGATGGGTGAGCTACAAGTACCGTTGGGGAGGAAAGTTGGAATGGAAGGTCGAGGAGTTAGAAGGTAGCGGCTGTGGCCTATAGTTAGGGACCAACCCCGGCATTTGCCTGGAAGGAAGATGGGAAACCACAGAAGACCATCTTCAAGGTTGTCGGCGGCTAACTCACCCGGTTCTGATAGAAATGAAACTGTTCTAGTCAGCACTTGAACTATAATACACCGATTTGTGTATCATAAAAGCACAACACATAAACAAAATGAAATTTCAGAGATATCACACAATTCAACAAGGAATAAAAAGTTAATTTTCTTATATGCAAACAAGTAGTTCCGTGAAGAACTAAATAGCCTATTTTCATAAATCCCACTGGTTTTTTTTTCATTAAAATTCTCCTGCCTATTCCATGGATTTTCCATGTGATAAGTTGTAATGGTATTGGTGAAGACACAGGTATTTCAATATTGGTGGCTAAAATAACTTCTTCTGTAACGAACCACGGGAATTGATTTTTAGAAATGTCAAATGCACGGCTCTATGATTTACGAAAAGTACGCTCCAGCATTGTGTGTCATTAGATAATGATTGTTATCATAGCCCAGCAAACGAATAAATTTTTCAATCGCCTGAATAAGATATGAAATATACAAAATAAGATTTTAAAAAATTTCGACCTGACTCATCTTGAATTTTTGAAAACAATTGAACATCATTAGATGTCTCTATACCACGCCTTGAAGAAGTTTCACTGTGTCACGTTTCAGTGTACACGACTGATCAGACCACCAGATAAACATTCACTTGGCCGCCATGATATTAGTCTATGTGTTTTTCAGGATTAGGGAAAGTCACATATTTGTTCGTACAGTACTTAACAGTACCGAACTCTAACACCATACAACATTTCAGTTTGATTGCTTAAATAGTTTCGAAGATATTGAGAACCATTGAAATGTATTGTATGGACGCCATGTTGTATTGTTTCATACATATGCTATAGAATTATTATGCCAGCAGATGGATATTATAATCGTGACTCAATATACTAACCTACTCTTCTATCGTTTGTTTAGGACACGAGAAATATAAACGTGATTTAAAAATTTAGCACAGCCGCCATTTTTAATTACACATAGAAATTGAGTAAAAATAGACGCCAATATACTAAACCTTCTATCAAGATTTACCGAGCTACGCGCCACTGCTCTCGGATAATTACAGCAAGTCACCAGAAAAATCCATATAAATAATTTCACGTCGCCACCATGTTGCATTTGTGTTCAACAGGTTATTGGAAGGGCCACAGGTGAACGTATGTTAATAGCCTCTATAAACATAACATATTTCGGTTGCTGTAATAGATCCGAAGATATTGAGAACCGTCTAAATATTTCGGATGATCGCCATGTAGGGTTGTTCTTTATGTAGGCCATAGAGTTATAGACCATTATATGAAGATTTTTCCAAGGTATATCATTCAAACGTTCACTTCGATCGCATGATTAGGACACGAAAAACAAAAAGGTTATTTTAAAATTTCGCACAGCCGCCATCTTGCTTTTATGAAAAGAATTGATTTGAATTAGATGCCAATAGATTCAATTTTATATAAACATTTAACGGAGCAAGTTTCACTGCGCTCGGTCGATTACATCTCGAGAAAATGCCATTTAAATATTGTAACTACGCATGGCCGCCATATTGGTTTTAAACTTAACATGTATTTAAGCGTCCAATAGCTCAACGTACCTTAGTATTTTCTATCACCATAAACATTTCAGAGTGATACCTGTAACAATTTCGAAGATATAGAATGCCGGTGAAATATTTCGCACAACCGCCATGGTGAATTGGTGACACTTATTAAAATTTGAAGGCCACTGTCAGGATCGGACAAAATATTACTATGTTCTTACCTGTTTCATTAAGATCGCTCCAGCCGTTTAGATTTTATTAAGGGGACACACACACATAACACACATAGTCTACACACACGGACAAAAGGTGATCTCAGAAGCCATTTTTTTCATATAGTGAAAATAGGCTAAAAAGTCAAAAACTCATTGACTCCTTAAACCAAAACAGGGTCAATGTTAATTGAAGTCGCCAAGGTTGGAGGTATGGTTATGGCATCGGGTATAAGATCCCGTAGGGTTTGTGGTGGTTGGGGATGATTAGAAGTTGCAATTCTTTTAAGCAATGTTTCACGCAAGAGACGGTGCTGGGCAAGCCGTGTTTAGAATACAATGTTTTTCGAATCACCTACTCCGAGTTGGCGCGTGGGCATTACGATTATTGCCCATTCAAGCGAATCATGCTTAAATGGACGTTCTAAATGAACAAGCAATTGGCTTAAGATAGATAGATAGATAGATAGATAGATAGATAGATAATGCCTTTATTGGTGGCGAAGTTAGGGCTCAAGGCCCTCTCTTACACTTAACCACTAGATGAGTATACATCTACATGACTTATAATTACAAATACCAATAGCACAAATAATATTAATAGCAATAAGAATAGTGATAATATGAATAATGGTAGAATCATTAATTTGAAAAATACACAAAGTAAAGTACCCTTAAATGACGTAACTACAGTAATCCGATCATTCATCTCATTCATCCATTCGTTCATTCAACATTTATCCCGGAAGTCAGCGGGATCCACCCAGCAAATACTCGCAGCAAGCCACTTTAAATTTGCGATGAGAGGGATTGTCTCTAATGTTCACAGGTAGCAAATTCCATGACCTGGACGCAGAGATTATAAACGAGCGGTTGTAAACAGCAGTACGGTTTATAGGTACGGCAAGAGAGGAGCCAGATCTCGTATTGTGGTCATGATAAGACGAGAGGTAAGAAAATGGTGAAACAAGATAGTTAGGGGTATTAGTGGAAAGTATTTTGTGCAGTAGTGATAATATGTGGAGTTCACGACGCTGGTGCACTCGAAGCCACGACAGCTCCTTATAATAGGGTGATATATGATCATCATATCGCAGGCCAAAGATATATCTTACACAGTTGTTGAGGCACCGGTCCAGTTTCTTGTTACTGTCGCAGGTTATTTCAGTCAACACAGTGTCACAGTAGTCAAATATAGGTTGTAGGTCAGAATTTATTTTAATGATTGCATTATTGATATCACTCGGTTTTGAATGATAGTAGATCTGTACATCATCTGCATACACTTGCAATTTGCAGAAATTAAGGGCTTTTGATATGTCATTTATTTGAATGATAAATAACAGTGGCCCAAGAACCGAACCCTGAGGGACACCGAGGGTCTTACTTTGCCATCCCGAACTCACATTTTCCACTATCACGCGTTGCCGGCGATTTTCAAGGTAAGAGGAAAAGAACCGGAGTGACACACTATTGAAATTTAGTTCTCGAAGTTTCTGCAGTAGCAACTGAGGGTTGACGGTGTCAAAGGCACTACTGAGATCTAATAATGTCAGTACAGTCACGTCCCGTTGGTCCATTGCACATCTGATATCATCTGTCACTCGTAGTAAAGCTGTCGCAGTGCTATGCCCCTTTCTGAAGCCGGATTGGAAGGGGTTGAGTAGGGAATGCTTTGTAAGGTATTCAGTAACTTGTGTATGAACTAGACGTTCAAGTACCTTGGATAATGGTGGTAGGATGGATACTGGACGATAATCTGAAGGAGAATCAAACTTGGAGCTCTTCGGGATAGGTCTAATTAGTGAATCTTTCCAAACATCTGGGAACACTCCGTTTGTCAGGCAGTAGTTAAATATATGAGTTAGTATTGGCAGAACAGCTCCCAAGACATGCTTAATCAGTGATATAGGAATGTCATCGTTACCTGTGGCATTGGATGAAATAGAGTATATCACACCTTTAACTTCATTCGAGCTGATATTTCTAAAAGAGAATTGCTCAAAAACAGACTGCTGTTGTAACAAGGGTACCGGTAGTGAACTATTAGGGAAGGAGGTAGAGGCTACTTTTGGCCGTGCGAAGTGATCATTTAGAGCCTCTAGCGATATGCTTGGTACATGTTGTTCAACTGTCTTACCTATCCCTAACGCACGTAATTTACTCCATTTTTGTCTAGGGCTGTTGGTTTTCATCAGTTCATGAAAGTATTTATATTTAGAATTTCTAATTAGCTGCTTGGTTCTGTTTCTCAGAATTCTATATCTCTCAAAATCAACTGCATCATGTGTCTGTCTGTATAGTCTGTATAGTTTGTCACGACTGGCCATAGCAGATCTTACTTCAGCCGTTAGCCACGCAGATGAAGAGCGGGTAATTCTTACCCGTTTCTTTGGTGCATGTTTGTCAAATATTTCTAGTACCATTAAATTGAATGTATTTACTTTAGAATTTATGTTCTGAGAATTACGTATATTATCCCAAGGCAAGTTATATGCATCATAGCGTAGTTTATTCTGGTCAATATGTCGTAAGTCTCGTATTGTAATGTAGCGTGGTTTATACTTAGGTATTCGTATAGAATAACATACGTATAATAGATCATGTGAAGAGATACCAGGAGCAGGGATCTGTCCGTGTTTAATTACTTTCTGAGGTTGATTTGTCACAAGAAGATCAATTAAGGTATGGCTCGAATGGTCAGAGTAATGAACATGATTGGTAGCGTTCAGGGGTAAAACCGTCATGTTTGTGGCGAGAAATAAATTCAGTAGGCTTTAGCTTCACCAGTCTGTTTAAGAGGTCAGTGTTAAAATCACCCATGATTATAATGTCGTCGTATGCCGATGCAAGACCTGCTAATGCATCTTCAAAATCAGCAGTCTGTCTTATTTTAGGTGGCTTGTATACAATCCCTATTAATATCTTTTTATGGCAGTCTAATTCTACAAACATAAATTCTGGTCGCAGTATAAGTGTTGGGTCGGAAGTGGAAATTATCTTACATTTTAGGTCGTTTCTGTAATAAAGTAGAAGCCCACCACCTATTTTGTCAATACGGTCATGGCGTAATATAGAGTATCCATCAAGGTTAGCTGCCGATGACGGCAGGTCTTTACGCATCCAACTTTCACTGATTCCAATAATATGTACATTGTTTACTTCAAAAATAGCCTGTATCTCCTCCAGATGTGCTAATAATGACTGTCCATTTAGATGGCAACATTGTAACGACCGCGGGTGGTTACTAAGCTGCTCTTGCAACACAAGTCCCGTTGAAGGTGGAAGGGACGGGAGAGAAGGGGTGGGCGAGGTGAGTGGAGAGGAATGCAGGTCAATGGTATTGCCGTTGTCCTGTTCAACAAACATATGAAAGTATGCAGTGGGAAATAAAATTAAGTAAGAAGTAAAATGAGCTTACCTGAGCAACCTGGTGAGCAGATCCACTGACTTTCACAAGCACACACATACACACACACAAATATAAGCTAATTACTATACACATAATTTATTTCCAAGGTTCACTTGTTCATCCTACTCCCTGCCATGTTATTCAACTGCATCATCGTGCATATTTGAATTTTGCTTCCATCCTCCCTTAAAACACAAATACGTCCATCTTGAGTCCAGCATTTCTGCAGTCCCCATATGTCCCGTGCCTGATTTAATATAGTTTTTCTAACACTTGTGAGTGACTCAGTTAGCATGAGCCCACTGCCCTTAAAAGCTCGCTTCGCACGCCACACACGATCTCGATCATGATACCGAAGGAACTTAATAATAATCGGTCGATTTCCATGCGAGACCACCTCAGCAGACGTTCGATTTCGGCGGCCCAGCCTGTGGCAGCGATCCACATCAAGCAGTGAGATATCAATTGAAAGTTTATTTTTCAGTGTCTCGAGGGCTTTGTTGTAGACATCCTCAGACGGCTGCTCAGGGACCCCATGCAACAAGAGGCAGTTTCGGCGACTGTACTGTTCAGCCTCATCCAATACCTCGTCTTGTTTATGAAGCCGGCTTTCCAGTTCCTTCAACTCCCCTTTAAGCCTGGAGATGTCATCACTGGCCTGTTTCTTGAACGCCTGGAACTCATCGCCAAGCGCTTGGAGCACGTTTGGTGGGTTGGCGGCACTGACAGCTGAATCAAGACGAGCTTGATATTCTTTCAAGGAATCTTCGAAAGCCGATATCTTCCTAGCTACTTCCTTTAGAGACATCGCGTTTACTTTTTAGTGAAGAGGATGCCTAATAATATAACTTAGTTCACACGAATCAGCACTTTCTGCAACTTAACTTTCTATTTAAGCAGGGTGAAGCAAGAGCAACTTCACTCAACCGTCACACTTGCCGCCATCTTGTGAGTTGAGATGGTTTTATGCGCTGGAGCGGCGACCCAACAAGACTCCTCATTAGGAGAGTGGTGAAACCATTTGCCCTCAAGACACGAATACTGTTGTCATCTGGATCAAATGCAATGCGTAAATAACGTTCGGATTCAGATTCAACACATTCTTGCCCATCGGCGTTAGGGAACCAGGTATCGTTGCCTGGTGTGAATAATTTTAAGGGGGACGTACCACGTGAGCTATCTCGGCTTGTGTAATACGACGTTGTTGCATTAGCCACTAAAATCTAACTATCCGGATCCAATCTCCTGAAAACATGTGTCCTGGCACTGTCGTAATGAAAGCAACACAGAAAACTAACTTCACTTGTAGGCCTAATCCTCGCAACTGATCGGTATCTCTAGTTACCTGTGAAAGCGCGCGCTTCGACACGTAAACACATTTGTCCAGCAGCCGTGTCAGTTAACGCTCAATGAAAGAAGCATGCACATGTTTAGCACACTATGCACTTCGCTTGTAGCCGCAAGTCAAATTTGAACACAGCGAACCAACGAAAAAAAAAAGCTGCAAAACACTGTGAGCGTTAAGATGTGCAACATTGCGGTTTTTATGTGTGTGATATAATATAACACATAGGTCTGCGTGCATATATAAGATGTCATAACCCGACATTACAAATTGCATGTTACAATACGTGATTAAACAAATACATTTTACAGTATATGGACTAGTTACAACCTTGACAGTGAGTTTTAAACTATGCCAACTGCTGTAACAGTTCGTAATAACAGAGAATACGAATATTGCCCACACGTTGAGGTGTCAAATGTAACGTTTATTATTAGTAAAAGAATAGCCCTTACTATGTGGTGCTAAATGTAACAGGTCTCGATAAACAAACAAGATGATAAGAATAAATACACTGTGGTGTGACCTTACCTGTGAAAGTATAATATAATAAGTTGTTGAGCGCCAGATCCCTATTTAAGACAGTGAATCGAAATTTAATTAATATATCCCCGGCAGTCAGCAGTAGAGTCGAGACCACCTACCCGGGCCGTAGTGTAACAGAGTTGACTAACCATTCAGTATTTATTTAAGGAGTAACTGAATTGCCTCATAGTATATACCAACTACAAGAAAAGATAAAGACATGAAGTTAAAGAAATAATTTATTGACTCAAGAACAAAATACTAATAGTTACAAAAAATAATTTAATTTACCAACTGCGGTTTAATTATAAAAAAGAAAATGAACATTTAAAATGAATCGAATATTAATTGAAGTTAAATCATAATAGAGACGATAGTTTTATTTAATTGCTTGCTCACCCAGTCGAAGATTCGTCATATTTAAGGTTATGACAGATCACCTTAATACTCCGTCACGTATGTAAAAATGTTGTAATATATCGTAAGATACAGCATACCACGATCCATTCTGTTGCCTTCTATAGATTTATTGTAGTAGTGATCTCTAAGCCATTGTATGTTGATTCCTATATTGACCAAGCATGGTCCTGTGTTGGATATTTGCTTAGTCCATTCTTAAACCAGGAAGTCCAGTGGCTACTTCCTCTGCTAATTGAGAGCTGTCCGTGAATGAATGTCTTGTCGTTCCCCCAATGACTTGTCGTTTCTTAATAATTTTGTAGACGCGGGTTACAGCTTATATCCTCCTTGTCACGTGGTGTTGGAGACAGCCCCCACTATAGTAGCAAGCTACCCTCTCTCTTGGGTCTTCTCCATTCATGACTCCCTGCTTGCACCACCAGTTGACATTTTATGTTCTATTCCTTCCAGAAGGAACTAGATGGTCACACCCGTGATGTTTACACACGTGGGTTTCTTAGCATCCCATGACAGTGACTCTGCCTGCCGTGGTGAAATAACTACTGCGTCATTCTGGGGTTTATACTATTGCACCTAGTTGCAATTTATGTGGCATACAATCCTTCGTCTCTTTACAAGTAAATGTTAATAAAAATCTGTCTGACTATAATAATAAAAACCGCTTACAATCATCTGATATAAAAATCATCTCATCGATGTACTAATTAATAAGAATAATGACATGATAATAAATGAATAACCCTTTAAATATAACAGCTATGGGATCGAATCGTTACACTGCCAGAGACAGGTGACAGACTCAGTATCCAGTGAAACGTGGATCATCAACAACAACCCTCGAGTATGCCTACTTATTCAACCGCAGTAGTATGTTCTTACACACAAAGATCATATTTAGCCTATTTTCATTTATGAACGCAACAATTGTCATCCAATAGTAGGCCTACATAACTATATGGCCTAAATATATAAAAATCCAACATGGCGACCATCCGAAATATTTGGAAGGTTCTCGCTATCTACTAATCTTTGACAGCAATTAAACTGAAATTTTGTATGTTGATAATGGCTATGAACATAAGTTTACCTTTGGGACTTTCAATCACCAGGTGAGCACAAACCCAACATGGCGGCGTCAGAAAATTTAAATATTTAGATGGACCTTTGTCGCAATTTAACCATCCGCGCGCAGTGAAACTTGGTACGGTAAATGCTTATACACATTTTAATCCACTGACATCTAATTTATTTCAATTGTTTTCATAACCCCAAGATAGCGGCTGTGCGAAATTTTAAAATCTCGTCTTTAGCCTATTTTCATTTAATGAAAAAAAATAGGCTTATGAGATCACCTTTTGTCCGTGTGTGCGTGCGTATGTGTGTGAAGTGTGCCCCCCCCCTAATAACGTCTAAACGACTGGAGCGATTTCAATGAAACTCGGTAAGGTCATAGCACCATTTCGGCCGACTCCGACCGTGCCCTTCAAATTTTACTACGTCTCACCAATCCAACATGGCGGCTGTGCGAAATATTTAACCAGCATTCAATATCTCGGAAACTATTACCGATACCAACCTGAAATTTTGTACGGTGATAAAGAGCACTACTAGAAGTTCACCTATGGAACCTTCAAAAACCTGGTAACTACTAAACCAACATGGCGGCCAAGCGAATTTGCGACTTTTAAATATACTTTCCTCGCGATTTAACCATCCAAACTTGGTACATCAAATGTTTATACACATTGCAATGCATTGGCATTTAATTTAGTTCAATTGTTTACATGACCTCAAGATGGCGGCTGTGCGAAATATTTCACTGGCATTCAATATCTCCGAAACTATTACTGATATCATCCTGAAATTTAGCACGATGATAAACAGCACTACTGCACGTTTATCTATGTTACTTTCAAAAACCTGTAAAGTACAAAACGAAAATGGCGGCCAAGCAAAGTTGAAAGGATTTAAAAGATTTTTCTCGCGATTTAACCATCTGAGCGAAGTGAAATATGGTACAGTACATGATTATACATATTGCAATGCACTGGTGTCAAATTTAGTTTAATTGTTTACATAAACTTAAGATGGCGCCTGTGCGAAATTTTAAAATTAAGTTTTTATTTCTTGTGTCGTAATCATGCGATCCAAGTGAAAGTTTGCATAATGAAGCTACGCAATAATTTTCCTTTAAAGGTAGATTACTCTATGGCCTATACATATAACAATCCAAAATGGCAACCATCTGAAATATTTAGACGGATCTCAATATCTACGAATCTTTTAAAGCAATCAAACTGAAAGTTTTTATGTTCATAGAGACTATGAACATACGTTCACCTATAGTACTTTCAATAACCTGGTGGGTACAAATCCAACATGGCGGTGACGCGAAGTACATATATTTAAATGGATGTTTCTCGCGATTTAACCATCCGAGTACAGTGAAACTTGGAACGGTAAATGCTTATAGAAATGTTAATCCACCGGCATCTTATCTATTTCAATTGTTTTCATAACCACAAGATGGCAGCTGTGCGAAATTTTAAAATCTCGTGTGTACGTCTTTTGTCCTACTCATGCGATTGAAGTTTGAATACTACACGTACACAATAATCTTCATGTAATAACAAATAACTCTAAGACCTACATATATAAAAATCCAACATGGCGACCATCCGCAATATTATACGGTTCTCAATATCTACGAATCTATTACAGCAATCAAACTGAAATGTTGTATGTTGATAGAGGCAATTAACATAAGTAGATATGAGCTGCTTCAACTCATACTACAAGAAAAATAGAAGGAAAGAGATCGCCCGGCAGAAGGAGAATTTCCTGGCTCGATAACCTTAGAACTTGGTTCAACAAAACTCTGAAGAATTTTTCCGAATTGCCACAGATAAAGTCAGAATAGCCATGCTGATCGCCAGCGTCCCAAACGGACAGGCACGCTAAGAAGAAGAAGAAGAAGAAGAAGAAGAAGAAGAAGAAGAAGGATATAAGAAAATAGGCTTAACGGAACTACTTGATATTTCTTGTGTCTTAATCATGCGATTGATATTTGAATAATACACCTACGGAATAATCTTAATGTAATAGTACATAATTCTATGGCCTACATATATAAAATCCAACATGGCGACCAACCGAAATATTTAGACAGTTCTATCACAGCAATCAAACTGAAATTTTGAATGTTGATAGAGGCTATTAACATCAGTACGATATACATGAAAATAGGCTATTTAGTTCTTCACGGAACGACTTGTTCTTTAATTCGTTTCATAGAGAAGTACTAAGGGAGGGAGAGTCACACCCACTTACCAATGAAGATCAGGAAACTCTCGCTGGGCTCAGTTCGCACAGCCACCTCTTCCAGCTCGTACATATCATACACTCCATTTACGGACAGAGGGATTTCGGTGTCCTGCACTGACACAAGACCCTGTAAGCACAAAATATTATTAAATGCACATACAAATCACACAGATTATTATTATATTATTATTATTTATGTTGTTGATGATGATGATTCTTTTAGGGGCTTTGCGACATCGTGGTCATGTAGCCCCGTGTACTTGGGTGTGTGTACAATTTGACTGATAACCTGTGTCACTGTGATGACATTTGATTAATAATTGCTTTGATTATTATTTATCTAAGGCAATCTGTAGGAGGTGGAACGAAATGGAATTTAACTACAGCACAATTAAATATTGAAGATGAGAATGTTTACAGTTTTCAGTCTTGAAATCAAATGAAGCGGCCTAAAAGACAGCCTCCTTTCAAGTAAAATGTACCAGCAGTCAACCATCCAAGCATTCAATATCATAATGTGATCAGATTTCTACTTGGGTATGTGTGGCACTAGAAATGTGCAACGAAAGAGTCCCTTTAAATATATTGTGTAATTTCTTGGTTTGGACATGAATGAGCAGTAATTATAAGAGAGTTCGAGTACTCGGAAGTGATACAACATAGCCTATTGCTGCAGGCTCATAGTGAAATCCATCACGTCATGAAAAGCTAGTATATGCAGTAGTTTGTATAGAAAGGGATAAGTTGTTGGATTAATTTGGGACATCTTGGTCATTAACACCATCTACTTGGGTATGTGTGTTGAACTCATCTGATAACCTGTGTTTCTGTGATAACTGTAATAGGGTGTGTAGCTGTATTAGTGACAGGGATGGTGTAGGTACTATCCCACCACTTGCCCCGTGGGAGTGTGGGAAAACCACCTTCAGGATAGCCGTTGTCAGCACCGGGATTCGACCCTTCGATCTCCAGACTTGCTACAGCTGCCCATCGCGGTCGTGGTGAGCGACTTAACACGCCAGGCTGCACCGCTTGGTAGAGAGGGATAAATGTAGGCCTACACTCAGACCCGTCTTTTCAAGAAATGAAGAAAATTATCTGGCACATTTGCATTATCTACCTATGCAGTAAAGCCTCCGTGGCTTAGGCGGCAGCACGCCGGCCTCTCACCGCTGGGTCCGTGGTTCAAATCCCGGTTACTCCATGTGAGATCTGTGCTGGACAAAACGGAGGCAGACAGGGTTTTCTCCGGGTGCTCCGGTTTTCCCTGTCAAAATTTCATTCCAGCAACACTCTCCACTATCATTTCATCTGTCATTCATTCAATCATTGCCCCAGAGGAGTGCGTCAGGCTTCGACAGCCGGCACAGTTCATATCCTCGCCGCTAGATGGGGGCTTCATTCATTCCATTCCTGACCCGGTCGGAGACTGGAAGCAGGCTGTGGATTTTCATTTTCACCTATGCAGTAAACAAACTGTGAATTATCCATGGGCTTTTGATGGTACTAGTCAATCAAATGGTTGTTTGCCGCCAATCAAAATCCCATGCACTCAGCAACCAGGTCGAGGCGTGACCGGCAGTGGTTTGCGTGGATAAGCATGCCTGCCCGGACAGCAGGAGGTTCTTTTTCGAATCCCAACTGCAGTTACATTTTGGATTTTTTCTCAACAGATATGATCGTTCCAAAGGGAGCTATCTCCTAAAGACATTACTATGAGCTTCAAACTATATTTGGCAAAACATTAAAATCCAGCTGGAATAATAACAAAAACGCTCATACCAGAATACTAATGCCACATAATACAAGGCATGGAAGGCTATAAAGCAGAGATAAAAGATAGAAAAGTTTATTGTAAAATAGCAGAGGTTTAAGTGATGCACATCTCTGGTCATCAAGCAGAAAGGGCCAGGAGAAGTACTTGTTCTTAAAATGTCACTTGGTACGTACCTGCACAAAACTATCAAATAATCACGTATGCTACGTTGTCACCCGTTTTTCAATTAATTTCATAACGTAACTACTGTACAGTTACCAAAATAAATGTTATTTAGATAGCTCAATGGTAGCGATTTGATAGCGTTTTGCAGAGGAGAAGAAACCAAGTTAATCTTCGATCAACTATGATCTTCCAAACTAAATAACAAGGAATTTATTTACTTTTAATCAAGAGGGGAAAGCGCGCTTCAAGAAAAACAATATTAACGACAGCACAACAAACAATCCGCCTTCCGGAGTACTCGGGCAGGAGAAAAAAAGTATTAAAACTGGTTCATAAATTCTGAAATTATGCAGGTAAGGTGTGAAAAATAGGATTACGCGCGTGTGGATCACATTTTTCTTTACTTAGTTGCTAAATATTAGGGATGGAACATTTGCGCCTATATGTTGCATTATTGAAAGTGGAATACATTTATGAAGTTTTTGTCTTATTTTCCCCCATGACATAATATTACTCCCAGCACATCTAAGCACCCATTTAGAAAATAAAGAAATTAGGTACATCCTTGAACCATCATGTATCCTAATTGCGAAAATAGGCAATCGTTTTGGGGTTTGTCATGTATATATCGCTTTAAGGAGGGTGGCACATTAGTACACAAAACATCCCTATGGTTTTTTAAGATGATAAATAGTGCTTCTTACAGAGCTGGATGGAAAACTGAATAATAATACAGTAATAGCCGGCTCCGTAACGCACCTGCCTCTCATCCGGAGGCCCCAGCTTCGATTCCCAGCTCCGTCAGGCATTTTAGAAACTGACGTGAGGATTGGAGCGGGGTGCACTCAGCATCGTGAGGACAATTGATTAGTTGACAGTCAGGCAGCACCCCGGTCACGGAAACCATGACTAAATGCCGAGGGGACCCAACGTGCTGATCACGCGTCACCCCGCAACCTACAGGCCTAAATACTGGGCAATGGTCGCTTGGTAGGCCAGGACCCTTCATGGGCTGTGGTGCCATGGGTTTTACGCCCCTTTCTATTACTGCGAATTTTGACCCGAAAGAGATAATTAACGTGAAAGTAATTCTACTGACATGACTCCCTCGAAAGTTCGGAACTTTTCAGTTGGTCAACACGATTGTACCCAAATGAGATGGGTTATTCTCTTTGCAAGGGTGCAAAATGCCACCTAGTCTGACATCACACGTAGCAATGTCACCCAGTCTGACATCACACGTGACACTGTCTGCTAGGGCGACATCACATATGTGACAGTGTTTGTTAGGCTGCCATCACACGCGCCAATGTCTGCTAGGCTGATGTCACACGTGGCACTATCTGCTAGGCCAACATCACATATGTGACAGTGTTTGTTAGGCTGCCATCACACGTGCCAATGTCTGCTAGGCTGATGTCACACGTGGCACTATCTGCTAGGCCGACATCACATATGTGACACTGACTGTTAGGCAAGGGTGCTTTTTTTTCTTTTGTCGGCGACATAAAAATGTGAGTCCATGTCGCTGAAACACATGCTTGGACATGTAAGTGGACGTCGTGTTGTTGGTGTATGCAGCGCACGTCCACAATCACTCACTAGATTAATATTTGGTGCAGCGAGGCGACGCGTGCTGCATGCCGCGTGCCAGGACCTCATTTGACTAGCGCGGTATTAAAACATTCCTGGATCCCTCCCCTTTGCTACAGGGTAGAGGGGCTTCACACTCCAAGTGAGAGCAAGGAACGGCTGGTTTGATACCAGCTCATCACCGAACATATGCCACTTGCTGCTGCTGATGATGATAATTATTGTTGTTTTAAGGGGCCTAACATCTAGGTTATCGGCCCCTAATGGTGTGGGTGATAGTGAAAGATGAGATGAGAATGAAAACTATAAGTAATACTAACTACAAACTTACATACTACAAGAAGAAATGGTAAACAAATGAAGAATAAGGCAAATAAAGAGAGGAAGGAAAGAAATGGCCTCAACCCTCGAAGAATGAGGATTGAGCGACTTGGAAAGAAGGAGAGCCATGGAAGACAGATAGGAATGGGAAAGAGGAGAGGGCCCGCCCCAAAGTCAAAGGAAAAAGGGGACAAAACGGTCCCAGCTCAGGAATCCCTCAGGGTCTCCAACTCCCAAACTCACCAGCCGTGAGCCCTTGAGGGAGTAGCACTAACCAGGGTGCACCAGAAGTGGTGGGGCTAGATACACCCTACCTCCTTGAGGGCCTTGTGCAGAAGGCAGGAGATAACATGAAAAGAAAAAGAAGGCTGACCCCTCGAAGAACGAGGGTATCGGTAAAGATGAGACTAGGTCCAATTAAGGCAAGAAAGTGAAAGACACCCAAGGCCTCGGATACTGTAATACCGTCGGGGTGGGAAGAGAACAAGAGTTGACCAAGAGAGGTCGACAGGAAAGAAGACCGAGAGGAGCACGGTACAAGTAAGTGGAAGCAATACCGGACTCACCTGGGGTCCCGTGGTCGGCAACCCACGTCCCACTAGATGTGAGCCCCTGGGGGGTAAGTTACTTGTGAGAACCTGACGCATCACAAAGTCGATGCTTTCCCTTGGGTAGATATGTTATCCGGTTGCTTGGAAGCAAGAACTCTTCACTGCCTCAGCCCAATCCGCCACGTGCCTGCCAACTCGCACGTGGGAAACACGGTACTCGGGTAGCCAATATGAAGGAACACCCCGCAGAATAAAGAATGCATAATTCGATATTTTCGTTCATGTTGTCTCTCTGTCTACCGATGGTCTAAGACTGAACATTCTCATGAAACATTCAAATGTTCTTTTCTTACATCTTTTAAAACAAAGCCCTATAAATACGAACACATTTCAATACCCATTATTGTGACTTAGGAGTCCTATAGCATCGCGTGTCCCGTGTTATCGTGATTAATTTATTAAGGGATAAAATCGTCTCCTAGCAAATACTATCATCACATTGAGGTACGGTAACGTACTACAATGAATCGGGAAACAAGCCTTCACTGTTCATACGTTGGATGGTGGCATGGTGGAGGTGATATCATTGCCAATTTTTGGTGCTGCATTATCACTGAGGAGATGGTGAGTTAGCCGTGGTGGTTACGGCATGACTAATAGAAGTCGCTCACATCCGGGAGGCGAGGAGGTTCGAATCCCCTCGCCGGCAACCTTGAAGATGGTCTTCTGTGGTTTCCCATCTTCCTTCCAGGCAAATGCCGGGGTTGGTCCCTCACTATAGGCCACAGCCGCTACCTTCCAACTTTCCTCCCCTACGGTACTTGTAGCTCACCCATTGGGTGTCCGTCTCGAAGCAGCTACAAAACTGGCGAGCCGAACATGTCCTCGGACACTCCCGGCACTAAAAGCCATACGCTAAAAATAAAAAAAAACTGAGGAGATCGTACATGCACCTTAACACTAGTGACGATGGAAGACTGATAATCCAGTCAAACACAAAATCCTGTGCATTTCAGTTTAAAAACAAATGCTATAAAGTAATTCGATTAATCTTGCATGCACTGTAAAAACAAGTCAAGATTTCTTATACACTAATCAGCTCCCTGTAATAAAATAGAAGCTTCCGACACGCATAAGTCTCGATTAATTCACTGTTCTCTGGAAACGTTTTCGGTTATAATTTTAACACGGTTGACCGGGCTATCGTAATACATTAACAGTTTATTAACGTTTTATGTTCCCGTATGGTTTGATCCAAATGATAAGCTCAAGGACGAACTGAGAAAAGCAGCTCGCTGTAAATTGGTTTCTTTTGGTAACTTATCTTAACCCACCAACTTCACGTCGCAATTAAGTTAACCATTAGTCTCTTCTCTTATTGAACGTCTCTTTACCTCTTGTAATTTTACCGCATTGTACATTATATTCGACTGGCTGCGTAGTGCAGCGGTTACGTTCTCGCCTGCTGTTCCCAGGGTTGCAGGATCGAATCCTGCCACAGTCAGTTGGCATTCGAGGGCGCATAAATGCGAGTGAGATTTACTGGCACGCTAAAGATCATCTTCGGGGCAAAGAACGTAGTAGATGAAAGGGACGTAAAACCAATAACCGGCTATCATTACTATTATATTCGAGCTGAAGTATCTTTGCATGCGTCAACTCCAGTTTTCTATCAAAATCTTCACTGACAAATCAAGTTCCATTCCGTTAATGGAATCTGATTTTCTATAAAATAACAAGCTATGTATAAGGTGCGTTCAAAAAGTAACGAGCCGGAGGATACCTTTCCTGCACTCGTGTGGATGGCCTTGCCTTTTTTTTGGTGGTGGTGACCCTGGATGCTTCCACTGGTGGCTTTGTCGTTTGGATTCTGGTTCGAAGTGATGACACCATGACTCATCTCCAGCCACCACTCGTGCCAGGAACCCATTCCCTTCCCTCGCACAGCGCTGCAGATGACCAAGACAGTGGGCCGTTCGACATGCTTCCTGGTGTGGTTGAAGACTGTGGGGCACCCATTGGGCACACATTTTCCGCAAGTGCAGTCGTTCCATCATGATGGTGTGCACACTTCCGACGCTCAATCCGACCACGGCGGCTATGGCGTTCACTGTCACTGGGCGGTCCTGGGTAATGGGTGCATCAACCAGCTGGACGTTGTCATCGGTAATGCAGGGGTGGGGGCAGATTGGGCAACATTGGCTAACGACACCCGTCCTTCCCTGAAGCGCTTGTGCCACGCCTTGACCCTTGCAAGGGACATGCAGTGTTCGCCGTACACTTGTGACATTCGGCGATGAATGTTCGTTCCCCCTACTCCTTTCGCTGTCAGAAACCGAACACCACCTCTTTGCTCTTCGTTTGACGCCTCCATGTCACTGTTTGCATTGCGACTGGCAGCGTTGGACGATTGATGCATGCTGCTGCTCGCTTTGTATCGTCACGTGACGTGTACGCGTGCCCGCGTGCCCTCTAGCGACGGGCTGTGACCTTCCACGCTCTGGTCGGAACCACACCTCGTTACAGACGCCACGATTAGCCGATGTCGTCACCGGTTTGCGCATTCCAGCCTCCGGCTCGTTACTTTTTGAACGCATATTATATAACAGGGTCTACTCAACATTTGGCATAAACGCAGTCTCTCACATCAATCGAATTCCCTTTCCGCTAGTGCAGGCTTGGGACGGATGCGGATGATCTCTCCTCGTTTAATTCCCCACGATCCTTTTGTTGTTCAGAATGTAAGAAATAGCATCTAAATGGAACATATTGAAATGCTATGTGGTTCTGCATCGCAAAGTAAGTATAATGAAAAAGAAGTTCTGGAATTTGACATGAAACGTCGTTGAGAGAGTGGTCAGGGAAATGAGCAAAGAAACGGATGAAACATCGCTACAGATTTCTATATTTTTGAAAGTACAAAATCAACGGGAATCGTTGATATAGCCTAACATTCGACAGGGGAAGAATCGAAGTACATAATGCAATTGTTCCGGCTTGCTCACCCCACACAGTATAGGCCTATATAACGAACATACTAGCAACCCACCCCGGCTTCGCCCGGGAACAGTTTTGAATGCATTACGTGATAAGCGCTTTTTCCCTAGTTAGCTCGTAAACTGTAGCCTTAGTGATTGAATGGAGATTGTTGGAAGAAAAGAAAACGTAAAAACACTTATATTGGGCGATGTATTGAAGACAGAGATATGCTCTTCCGGAATTTTTTGTAGAACTTTTCATGCTGAACAATTCTTACACTCATAGTATATTGATATTTTTAACGGTTTGCCCAGCGTAAGCTTAAAAAGCGCACGGACGCCAGTTTCTTTTCGACCTTTTTACTGAAATCGTTACTGCTTGGCTTCCTTTGATCATAAATACATCATTTTCTACAGAAACCTTCCTCAAGATATCGTTTACAGAATGGTGAAAACCGCATCAAAATCCATCCAGTGGTTCTCGAGATTACCCGTGACGTTCAAGAATCGGAAACTTTGTTTTATACTAAGTATGTATATATATATACAGTAGAGTGGCTGTTTTGGCCGGCGCTGCTCGGGGTCACATACGGAAATTAAAGAGATCGCTGAGTTATATTGTGTGCAAAACAACGAGAAATGTAGTTGTCATAATGAGCAATAATATTGCCACTAGAGGTCATTGTTAGTGCACATTTTCTGATAAACATTTGTGTTCAAATTGTTGTTAAGGTGGGTATGACAGCTGTTTACTGCTTGTAACTTATGCCTATTCAATTAGGAAATTTCGTGAATATAACTGAATATATACGATTCAAAAGTTGGATGCGTAATTAAATATTCGTAAGTATTGTTAACTTAACTACTACATTTTAAGGGTCAATGCAATTTGTATCCTCAATTGTAGTAGCCATGCGTATTTTGTGGAACACCAACATTTTAAGAGGATAATGGAAGTCCTGAGATCATGGGTTCGAATCCCAGCGCTGACAGTGGCTATCCAGTGTTTTCTATTCCACCAACTTTATGCACCCTTGTAGTGTTTATATACATTCCTGAGTGTCAATTTTATCAATGAACTGCTTCCTGGAAGCTTAAATAAAATTAGAAAAACATTGAAATAATTATGCGCATAACAATATTGAAAAAAAAAAATCGGAGAAAATGGATAAGCAGATTGATTAGTCATTCAGTTTTGAGAGACTCCTACGACAATCGAAGTTCGATTGTTGTAAAATCGAAAGTCTCAATTGAGAACCAAGATGTACGTTATAAGCCAAAATATGTACGGTAATACGCGGTGTCTGTGGCTACAGTTGACACTAAATCCGATGCGTTGAAAAGAAGAAACATTCCTATTAGGGCACTGTACAAGGCATAAGAAACTACGACAAAGCTATAAGGTGGCAACGATCAAAAGAACCTGCGCAAAGCTCACTTCCCCGCGCATTCATTCCGAGTTGATGTGCGACGTCACAGAGGAGCGGTGGAGGGGGTCACATGCTGTCCTGCCGCCGTACCGAGCACACTGCGGAGAATCGCTGACAAGAGCATCGTGGCCAATCCATTTCGGCGCTCTTATTATTTTCTCAGTTTTATATACGTTTTCTTTATTGTCGTCCTATAATCCCTTGTATAGCGTGTACTTTACCATGCTATTCTAGTAATAGTATCATTTGACTTTCGTTATGGCTTCTACTTCGAAGTATGGTAGCAAATCTGGACGACCATTAAGGGGACAAGGTAGAGAAATAGTCTATAACTTAACTGCTCACCTACGAGAACAGAAAACCGTTCATAAACTCAATTATAATGTTGTGGCTTCAACAAGTAAAGCAACGGGTGTTTCAAAGTCATTCGTGAAGGGTATAATAGCGGAAGGGAAAACGTCTATGGCTAAGGGTTGTCTGCAGTTTTCTACACCTGATGCATTATTTCGTGTTGTTGATATTATAGCCTCTGTGTGTGTATGCTTATTGGAACAGTATATTTCTTTAAAACATAAGTTTACAACTAGGAAATCATAAATACTGTATTTTCATTTAACTCCGCGCTTAATACTTTCGGTCACTTTACATTTACTCTCGTTCTTTTAATTGCATTGCGTTTGCAGCATTAATGAAGGAATAACCTCAATCGAACAGCTGGCTGCAGGTACTTACGATATGGTATGTGACGGCGATTAACAGCCAGCCGCGCACTCCTTTATCCCGTACTAGCAACCCACCCCGGCTTCGCCCGGGAACAGTTACGAATGCTTTAGATGATAAGCGCTTCTTTTTTCGACGTCAATGAACTACGACCTACTGTATATCCGTTTTACGGCTCGGCATGATGGGTTAAAATCACTGACTGGGCTATTAATTATATTATCATGGAGATAGAATGTGCAACGGATTCTTGTCAGACGTAATTTAAGAATGGCGAGGTGCATGAAACACAAAGACCACTTCCATCCAGTCTAAAAACACTTATAGTGGGCGATGTATTGAAGATAGAGATATGCTCTCGCGGACTTTTGTGTAGAACTTTTCATTTTTAGTTAGTTTAATTCCTGCCGCTCCTTCCGGAGCATAGGGCCTTGGCGAAATTTCTCCACGCAGTACGGTTCCTGGCCATTCTCTTCACTTGACTCCAGTTCTTGTCCACCTCTGCAATTTCATTTTCGATCGTCCTCTTCCAGGTCTTCTTAGGTCGACCTCGCTTCCTGGCACCTTGAGGATTCCAGTCTAGTGCCGCCTTCTCAATAGCTCCGTCCGGCTTCCTTAGTGTGTGACCAATCCAGCGCCATTTCCTCTCCTTGATCTGGATGCTAATCGGTTGTTGATTGGTGATGGTCCAAAGATCTTCATTTGAGATTATGTCCGGCCACCTCACATTCATGATGCGACGCAGACATCTGTTAATGAACACCTGTAGCTGGTTGTTGATCGGTTTTGTGACTTTCCATGTTTCACAGCCGTAGAGAAGAATCGACTTTACGTTGCTATTGAAAAGGCGGAGCTTGGTCTTCCTGGAAATGTTTCTATTTCTCCAGATGGGGTAGAGCTGGACAAAGGCACCATTTGCCTTCCTGATACGGCTTCGAACATCTTCCTCTGCTCCCCCATCATTTGTGACTATACTTCCAAGGTAGAGGAAGGACTCAACTCGCTCAATGTCCTTTCCGTTGACTGTCAAACTAGTCGTGATGTCAGAATTTATCCTCATCTCTTTGGTCTTGTTGGTGTTGATCATCAGTCCTGCACGTTCTGCTTCTCTCTGCAACCTCCCCAGCTTATCTTCTATGTCTCGGTACCGTTGTGCCATAAGACAAATGTCGTCTGCGAAATCCAGATCTTCAAGCCTGTCATTTATACCCCACTGAATACCCCTCTTCCGTCCTCCCATTACCTTCTTCATCACACTATCCAGGACCAACAGGAACAGAGTGGGGGAAAGGACACACCCCTGTCTCACTCCGGAACTGACCTTTATCTTTTCTGTTAATTTGCCTTCGTGAAGAACCTGGCACTCATACCCTTCGTACATCTCTTCCATGATTCTGATGATCTTTGTTGGAATTTTATATTCCTCGAGGGTCTTCCACATGATTCTTTGATTTACGGAGTCGAAGGCTTTCTCGAAGTCAACAAATGTGAGGTAAAGGGTATTCCGCCACTCCACACTCTGCTCCAGGATGATTCGGAGGGTGTTGATGAGATCCACACAGCTGCGATGTTGTCGAAATCCAGCCTGTTCCTTCCGAAGCCTTTTTTCTACGCAGTCTTTTATACGATTCAGGATGACTCTCGCCAGCACTTTGCTTGGAATGGACAGCAAGGTGATACCCCTCCAGTTGTTACAGTTTGTGGTGTCCCCTTTCTTCAGCAACTTGACTATCAACCCCTTCTTCCAGTCGGTTGGTATTTTCTCCTCCTTCCAGATCTTCTCCAACAGCGGGTGCAGCAGATCGATCGTAATATCCAGGTCTGTTTTCAGTACTTCCACTGGGATATTATCCAGACCTAGTGCCTTCCCGCATTTCATCTGCTTCAACGCTGTCCGTATTTCGCCCCGAGTTGGGGAGTCGAGGCTGATGCTTGGGTCACTTTCTGCTTCCTCTTCATCTTCTCCTCGCTGCTTACTTTCTGGTCCTCTATCTCTATTAAGAACCTCCGCAAAGTGTTCTCTCCATCTTGTCAGCTGCTGTTCACACGTCGTGAGGATCTCGCCCGTCTTGCTCTTCACAGGCCTAGTTTTATTAAAACCTTTCTTCGAAAGCATCTTTGTGATGCCATAGAGCTCCTTAACGTCCCCCCTTCTTGCCTCTTCTTCTGCTTTCTCCGCCTGCTCATCAATCCACCTCCTATGATCCTTCCGTACACTCCTCTTTACCTCCCTGTTTGCTGTTGAATACTTTGCTTGTGTGAGAGTCTTCTGCTGCCTAGTCTTGCAGGTGTTGAGCTTGGCCTTGATCTCCTTCCTATAATTTATCTTGTCCCAGGTCTCATCGGACATCCATTCTTTTCGCAGATAGTTCTTGTACCCGAGCTGCATCTCACTGGTTTCCACGAAGATATTCTTCTCCACACAGTCTCCACGTCCTTCTCTGTCTCAGAGTCCAACACCTGGAATTTATTTTTGAGCTCCAGTTTAAATTGGTCCAATCTCTGCTGGTTCTTAAGCTTGCCCACATCAAACTTGTTGTGCC
This sequence comes from Meconema thalassinum, assembly GCA_946902985.2. Lineage (NCBI taxonomy): Eukaryota > Metazoa > Arthropoda > Insecta > Orthoptera > Tettigoniidae > Meconema > Meconema thalassinum. Next base: position 1,467,215,127 of record OX336389.2, on the reverse strand, counting down.
GAGTGTTAAACTTTCGGCGGACTGCGACGATCTTCATGCGGAAGTTAGCAACCACAAGATGTTGGTCACTACCAACGTCCGCTCCTCTCTTGTTCCTAACATCTTCCAAGCTTCTTCTGAACCTCCTGCTCACCGCGATGTGATCAATTTGATTTTCTGTGACTTGATCAGGAGACACCCAGGTGACCTTGTGGCACCGCCTATGAGGAAATACCGTGCCACCCATCACCAAATCCTGACTGGCGCAATATTCCGTAAATTTCTCCCCATTGTCATTCATCTCACTAAGGCCATGTATACCCATGATCTGCTCCAACCCCTCATTGTTTGAGCCCACCTTCGCGTTGAAGTCTCCCATAACAATGAGAATGTCCTTCTTACTTGTTTGTCTTGTGACATCTCGCAGCATTTGGTAGAATTATTCCTTCTTCTCTGGCTCCGACTGTTCTGTAGGCGCATAGCATCGGATGATGATCACATTCCTGATCTTTGTCTTGAACCTAGCAAACATGAGCCTACTAGAAATTGGCTTCCACTCCATAAGGCTTCTCCTTGCATTTCTGTTGAGCAGCAACCCCACTCCATCCCTGTGTTCTTCATCATCGCCCCTAGAATAGAGAAATGTAATTCCATCTGTTGTCTGTATTTCACCAAATCCTGGCCACCTCACTTCACTCAATCCTAGGATATCCAGTCCATAGTTCTTCATCTCCCGTGTCACTTGTTTCAGTCTGGTTTTCTCCATCAAGGTCCTCACATTCCAGAAACCGATTTTCGTAGTCCTCTTCATGCCAAAAGTCGTCATCAGGTTATCCGTCCGGTTTTGTAATTTCGCTTCAGTTTCCGTAATCAGTTTATTTAAGAGGAGCGAGTGATTAACCCACTGCCTCCGAGTGCCTTGGAGGGGCTGCCACCTTAAGCCTGAGGCACCAGGCTGATTTTCTGTCAGGGTTTCTTCCCTTAGCCTTTGAAGAACCAACTCCAAACTACAAGGCAGCAGTTGTTTCACCAGAGCCCCGTTAGCCGTAATTTCTTCAGGGTTCCTGTAGGGCCTTCACAGCTACCGTAGCGGTCTTGAGGCACACAAAGTCCCCACTGTACTTCACCCCTACAGGCAATCCCCTACTTAATTACGTTGCCCATCTCCCACGACGAGGACGAGGGGTTGGATTTGTGGGAGACAGAACTTTTTATGCTGAACATTTATTACGCTCATAGTATATTGATATTTTTAACGGTTTGCCCAGCGTAAGCTTAAGAAGCGCACGGACGCCAAGTTTTTTTTATCCGACCTTTTCACTGAAATCGTTACTGCTTGGCTTCCTTTGATCATAAATAAATTATTTTCTACAGAAACTTTCCTCGAGATATCCTTTACAGAATGGTGAAAACCGCATCAAAATCCATCCAGTGGTTCTCGAGATTACCAGTGACATCCAAGAATCGGGGACTTAGTTTTATACTCAGTAGAGATTGTCGGGAGAGATCGGGACGAGCCGATGTGAGCTGCGCGAACCGAAGTAGCCGAGGGTTCTTTTGTTTGTTGTACCTTTATATCTGCCGTAAACATACAATACACGACGTCGCCGATAGATCGAAAGTCAAGAAGATGCACCGATATTCATGAAAACTTTTGTGATGTCTGCTATGAATATAGGCTACAGTATAGTACGCTATGTCGCCAATACAGGAATGGACCTACTGGAGCCTGGCGGAGAACAGATAGGTCTAAGTGACCATTAATAACAAAACGTAAGGCCATAAATAGTTTATTTATAAGATCAGATAATCCTTTTTCATATTGTTATATGCATTTGATGAGGAAAATTACAAATACGATAGAAAACCATTAGCCTACATAATAAATTTATCTACGAATATACTGTATATGCCCACCTACACTCAATTAAAAAAATACTCATGCGAGCAAAGCCATCATGTGGCCACGAGGCAATCAACTCTATTGACTATACCATGTCACCCAGTTGGCCCAGTCAGGACATGTAAACCACACAGCAACAAATAACGCATTCTATATGATGATCCCACTTGACGAAAAAAAAAAAAAAAAAGGTTAGTTACAAATGTGCTCTCAAGCAAATATTTGTCTAACATCTCATTCCCCACGCGGAAGTAATTTTTCTAGAAGTTAAGCAACACACGTCATAAAAACTGAACCCCGACGCCGTAAAGATCCCCAGCCGCTGGAAGACCCGTTTAATAATTTTAAAAGGGTAGCCAAGGAAATTTGGGTATTAGCCTCCAATGGCACTTTTTAAAAAATAAAATTTAAAAAATACCTTATCAATGCTGGAATTTTTGAAATTAATTACGCCGTTTGGAGCTACAGAAGACCTTTCGTACGAATTATCAAGCGTGTTAATTGGGAGGGGGGAGGGAAATATAGGACACCCTTTGCCCCCCTTAAGCGCATATGTATTGATACATTTTGTAGGCTAACTTGGTTCCGGGTAACCTAATAACCATTTCCAAAATTTTGCTGGAATCTGTTGGACCATTCTCGAGTTATAAAATGACAGACGGACAAATAGACAAAAACCAATTTTATTAGGTATAGGCCCGTATATAATATATACCTATAGTCTCCGATTCTAGAAGATGATGATGATGATGATCATGATAATTGTTGTTTTAAGGGGCCTAACATCTGATTCTAGAAGAAAATAAAACAAATTTACAGAGAGAGTCCGCCGGGAAGCGCAATCCGCCGTGGGTAGCAGCACTGGAGACTGTTTCGCACAAAGCTAAAGGCCAGTTTCCAAAGTTCGGCTGTCAACCGGGGATCGTCGAGGGCTGTTACTCAATTTAGCTGGTTGCGTTTCCCGGCGAACACCCTGGATTTCCATTAAGGCATGAACTTCAGTTTCTTACGTCGACTTGTTCCTCTGAAAAATCTAAGATTTTAAAGGTGTTGGAAAATAGTTTGTATTTCCTTTGGTTTACACATAATTTTGAACTTTAGTTTGACCATGTCACAGTATTTACATATATAGCTAATAAAATATATTTCGGAAGGCATTTATTATAGCCTATACGATGTTACTGCAATAAAAGTGAGTGATTGATTTGTTTGGTGACCTGTGTTTGTATGGTGACTGTCGTAGTAATAAAAGAGTTACAATAATAATAATAATAATAATAATAATAATAATAATAATTTCCAAACCATCATAATTTCCACTCCTACGGGAACGGAGAAAAGATGAAATAAGATCCCTGTGTTGCGGACAAACTTTACGGCCAGGTGCCTTTCCTCACGCCAACTTCCAGAAAGGAGTTCATTAAAGGTGAAATAAATGCAGAAGAATTTAACTCAGGAAGATGTTACAAGGTACCGTCCCAACATTTGCCTCGAATTGAAAATGGGCAACCGAGAAAATCCATTTAAAGCTCAGCCGATAGTAGGGTCCAGGCCTTCCGAGTCCGGAGATAGCCTGACACCTACCGTGTGTTGCTACCCCAGTCGAATAATAATAATAATAATAACAATAATAGTCCAATAGTAATAAACAATAACAAGAGTGTCTACAACAGCAACAACACGGCCGTTCTGCTCTCCTAAGACAATATTGGCGCGGGGAACATGTTCGCAGCGCACGCAATTTATTAAACGCACTGCCACACCACACGCATTCCTGCCGCTGTCTATTTTCACGCCGAGATGGTCTCTGGCGCACTTGTTTGATGAAAATTGTACACATTCACGCCATTCCTGGCCACGGGCTGCGGGGGTGGGAGGGGGCGGAAGCGGGAGTCAGGGGCGTCAACAAAGCGTCTGGCGCGGCTGCGTCACCATAGCAGGTGAAGAAGTCCTCAGCTGGGCCCCAGGCAAAAGGAATGCTTGGGTGTGGGTAGGATTTAGCTGATAACCAGTGTTATTAGACTATAGAGTGCCCAGTAGAGTGTACATTTCTAATTGAACTAGGATTGAGGAGGAGGCAGCCATGGCCATAAATTAGGAACCACCCGGGCATTTACGTAGAGTATAAGTTGACTGGTTATAAGTTATAGGTTGACTAGGAAGGGAATCGAACCCACCTCATCCCAGTAATGCCTCACTAGGCATCCGGCAGAAGGAATAATTAGCGTAGAATTGTTGTTAGTTAATTTTAGGGGTAAGAGACATCTTGGTCATCAGCCCTGGGAACCTCAGTGTTTGTATGGTGACTGTAGTAGTGTGTGTAAGTAACTATGCATAAATGTCACGAATGAGGCGGTGGCCCGGGACCTGAAATAAGGTTTCAAACCGGCATTTGCCAAGGCAATGTAAGAAAAAATACGGATAAATGCACACTCAGGATGCACACTGTCAGCACCGTGATTCTGAAGCTATGTTGTAGGGAGTTATCTTAAAGATGGTGGTGATGATGAGAATGATAACCACCACTAACTACTTACAGCTAACTTACATACTATAAGTTAATCAATAAAGGATATTAAACGGAAGGGGGAAATAACAAAGAAAATAAGTGTCTCCAACCCTCGAAATACAAGAATTGTGGGACTTGGAAAGACGTAGGGCCATGAAAAGGAGATACGTTTCACCCCAAAGTGAATGGAGAAAGTAACCTATGTTTATATATCCTATTATTATTTCCATTAAAAACTCTCTCACCTATTTAAAAGATCTTCCATGTTATGTAGTAAATAGCTTATGGTCCACGACCACAGAATTTCGTGCCATTAGATTATGATTATTGTAATAGCTCATCATGCGAATCTTCTCTTCAATAGCTTGAATAGGATACGAGAAATAAAATAAAAAGTTTTTAAAATATCGAGCCGATGTCACCTTCATTGTTTGAAAACAATTGAACATGAGATGTCTCTATAGTAAGCTGTATAAATATTCGCTATGCTAAGTTTCATTGCTCTCCGACGATTAGATCACCGGAAAAGTAATTTGACATATTTGAAAATCACTTGGCTGCCATGTTATTATTGTATTTCTTAGGGTCTTGAAAGCATATACATGTAGGCCTACTTACTTAATTATCCTCCATGACCATACAACATTTCTGTTTAATTGCCTAAATAGTTTCAAATACAGGGACTTTGTTTTATATGTGACGGGGATTTTCGCTCGCCCGCTCGCCTGCGCTGCGAGCCAGTCTCCCGCCAAGCACTTTGCCGTAATACGCTTCTTGGCGCCACAAGTGTCCCTCCTTTGCAGTCTGCTGAGAGCTTTAACAGCGTGAGGTCCAGTTTAGTCAATTGTTCACGTGTTTAGTGCTCAGTGTGCTGTTCCAATGCAATTTTCATTACGTGACATTCAAATTCCTATACTTAATGACTCAGTGCCGGGCGTTGGCCGAATTACGGCAAAGTGCTTGGCGGTAGACAGGCTCGCAACGTGGGCGAGCGGGTGAGCGAAAATCCCCGTCACATATAAAACAAAGTCCCTGTATATTGCGAACCAGTGAAATATATAGCATGGCTGCCATGTTGGATTGTTTTATATACAGGCTATAGTATGATATGCCAGATAATGAATATTATAATGGCGGTTCAATATAACAACAAACATTTCTATCGCTTGTTTAGGACACGAGAAATAAAAACGTTATTTTGAAAATTCTGCACAGGCGCCATGTTTAGTTCTCATTACTACACTGAATAAATTTAAATGTCAAATTATTATACCTTGTATGAAGATATAGCGTGCGAACTTTCACAGCGCTCAGATGATTAAATCGCGAGAAAATAATTTTCAATATTTAAACTTCACGTCACCGCCTTGTTGGGTTTGAGTTCATCAGGTTATTGAAAATTCATAGGTGAATTTACCTTAATGTCCTCAATGAACATAAGTTACTAAATTTCAGTTTGCTCTAATAGATTCGTAGATATTGAGAGCTGGTGAATTATTTCGAATGATTGTCATTTTACACTGTTCTGAACGTAGGCCAGAGTTATGTACCAGTAGATGAAGATTATTGCATTGGTTCTTATACAATCGTGCTCTTTGATCGCATGGTTAGGGCACAAAAAATTAAAACTTAATTTCAAAATTTTGCACAGCCGCCATCTTGAGTTTATGAAAACAATTGAATTAAATTAGATGCTGCTAGTAGATTTGATCTTAAATAAACATTTACTGTACCAAGTTTCACTGCGTTCGGGTTATTAAATCGCGAGAAAATTTAATATAAGTATATTAAGTTCCCTTGGCCACCATGTTTGTTTTGAACTTGACAGGTCCCTGAAGGTTACATGGATGAACCTATCTTAGTATTCTCTATGACCATACACAATTTCAAGGCATCAGTAACAGTTTCGGAGATATTGAATGCCGGTGAAATATTTCGCGCGGCCACCATATTGGATAGGTGAGACACGCTTCAATTTGAAAGGCGCGGTCGAGGTTGGACGAGGTTAGTACGTCCTTACCGAGTTCCATTGTAATCTCTCAAGCCGTTTAGATTTTATTTGGGAGACACACGCTCACGGACAAAGGATGCTTTCATAAGCCTACAGTATACTGTATTTCATATGAAGAAAATATGCTAAAAATGGACCAAAATCAGGAATCCGGAAACGGCAATTACGTGAACTCCTTAGGGTGGTGTGAGCTACACAAAACCTGCCCTTTTAGTCCCCTGGTACGCATTACCTTAGAGAACCCTATTACTTTCCCCTCGTATTAGTATGTAGTCACATCGAAGGAAAAATAATAGCCTAGTGTTCAGTATCGTTTGCAGGATATGCTTGCAGTACATTACCACCATACGGGATGCGAGCAGAGGAATATCGTCCTTCCTGATAACAACGCTAGTTGGGTTGCATCAAACAATATTATTAGGCGCAGCTAATTCACTTGGTATAGGCATTTGTCGCACAATTTTCTATCCAGGCCTCACGTTTGTTCTGCGTGAATGTGCAACGTTCTTGGAATATAATCGGTCTTTACTGAAATCGGGTGTGTTTGAGCATCAATAAAGATCCAAGCCAATAAATACTGTGGATAGCAGAGGAGGATGGAGCTGGATACGGTGGATGAAACTGGAGGAGATGATCAGATAGTAAAGGCGTTGGGCAATTTTGTTATCTGAAATTCGTAGTGAAACGGGGGCATCTACCCCATTCCTAGATCCCTAATACGAGTAATTACAATTACAGACACACTACTTCAGTTACTGTAATAATACAGATTATCACACAAATAGGATACAGTAAAGAACATATAGACTAGCCTACTTTCTCCTAAATGCATTGGTATAGTTATAACTCTTTGTCCTTATTGGAGAGTATAATTGAATGTTGGTTGTAGTGGCTTGATTAATTGATGTTTTAAGGGGTGGAACAGTGAGGTCATCTGCCCCAGTGTGAGGCCCATATGTTATACTATACTAAGGATTTTCCTTATTTCCAATCATTACGGTACTTCCTGAACCTATTATCGACTTCTTAACTCAATGTGGTACTTTGGTCGAGTGGTCCAGATAATTGGCACTCACTTGTGTAGCCGAGATACGAATATACTGTATACGTGTATATTTTATGTGTTTTATTTTATTTATTGTTTTATAATCACCCATATAATTACATATAGTGCGTATTTTTTAATCAGAAAAGAATACGAATTACACAGCACGTTTTATTGCAAGCTTCCAAAACAAAGAGGCTAGTCCATTGCCTAAGAATTTCTACACCTAGGCCTATCCCTTTGAAAAAATAGGGTATTATAAGTATAGGCTATATAATATTTTCCATTGCAAATACACATCATATAGGCCTATGTTTAATATTATAACGTCTGAGTAATTATAAAACAATAAATATAAAATATGAAGTATAAAAACCCAAACAGGCCTGTATTTGGGCCCCAGCCATACGCGTGAGAGACCGATACTCTAACCCCTTAGCCAGGCCTAACCATTGCTTGAAGAATGTGATTAGCAGTCTTAGTAGAACTACCTAGCAAATAATATCTTGGGATAATCGTTTTCTTCAGCGTATGCCTTTATTATAAACCATTTATATTATTTCTTTGAGTACATTACATAAAATAACTTCAAGCTACTGAAATATGAACCAGGCAGCAAACGATAACCACCATCTTGTCGTGTGAGCCTCAAGTGTTCGGTGCACAGCTCGGCCGCTCGGCCTGAGCGCTCTCAAGTCACTGCTACAGTAGCCTACATTATAATATGAAGTTATAATAAACAACGGCTCACGTCCTTGAGGTCAGTTTAAACCACCCTCTGATCGATAAGCGGAACTGGTGAAACCGGGCCTTGTTGGATCATAAGTTACTCGATCAGTCTATAGTCTAATGCTTGCATGATTCACACGGCTGCCATCTTGAGATTAATTGTCTAAAGATCTTGTAGTATGGGCAACAGGCGCTTCTTACATGAAGGTATATTTCTCCAAAATTTGGTAGAGATCGGATAAGTTTAGTCGTAATTTGACTTAAGCTTCGAACATTTGGGTGGCCGCCATTTCGGTTTCGTTAAGATGGCAGCGATATTAAACATGACACTGAGGTGTCCTTCAATAGTGATACATCTGTACAAAAGATGGTTCCATTTGGTTTCGTCGTGTATGAATTAATGGGGGAACGACGACCACGATGACATACACACGTACATGGCCACTATCTTGCAATTATTTGGTTGACGGACCTTGTAATTTGTGCAACAGACGCTTATTACATGATGGTATATTTCTCCAAAATTTGGTAAAGATCGGATGATAAGTTCAGTCGTAATTTGATTCAAGCTTTGAACATTTGGGTAAATTGGTAATATATGATTCAAAGAACACTTTGCTCGTCAATGGTACGCAGGCTCGTATAGTCTACTTTTGTTCGATAAAACCAGTGAAAAACTTTGAGACAACCCTTACATCGCTGCAAGGAGCAAACAAACAACCTCCATTTCAAATGTCACGTCTTAGTGGGCTTGGTCGCCCCTGGCAACTCATAACGTCCCTGCGTGCCTGCGCGCGCCGCTCCCGGGTTTATGAAGCGAGGACTCGCCAGGTCATTATCAGCTTTTGTTGTCCGCACTTGTGGTCGTGTACGGCCAAGATTGACCAATACTCAACATAGGCCAGATAACTTCTATATTGGAAAGCCGTTGAACGTGCCGGCCTGGAATGTCGGACAGCGTGTGAATTATCGGGCACAGTGTTTTGTCCCCAACAGACACACTTCTCAATTAGTGGACTGTCTCCCACAACAACACAGCAAGGAATGCCACCTCATGACTTGTATTTGCTCGGGGGATTTGATAATGAAATTCACGGCCATGTAGAACTATCATGCCAACAGAATAATACCTCTATGTATTCATTACTATGAATAAGTATAAGCTGGATTCTAAAAAAACGCGTGCACCATTTGAAGTATGTGACTTGCAGTCACAAATGCTGGAAATTAAGGCTAAATTAACAACATCATATCTTTCAAGTGCGGGCTAATAACGACGAGCCACGGAGGAGTGGCAGCTAATCCTGGTCAACATACAGTAAAGTAAATAAAATATTAACAGCCAAAGCTTCATGGTATCCTGATAAGCTATCACCAAATAATTAGACATACCTTCTGAACTACTGACACATAATGTTGGGGGTGTGTTTTTTTTGTCATGTGGCCTCCTGAGAGGCCGAGTGCAGGTCTTTCTAGTTGACGCCCATGGGCGACCTGCGTGTCGGGATGAGAGATGGAATGGATGAAGATGAATGAAACTGGGCAAGGATGTGGAAGGAAGCGGCCGTGGCCTGTCAAAAGGTACCGTCCCAGCATTTGCCTGGTGTTGAAAATGGGAAACCACGGAAAACAATTTCAAGGACGGCCGACGGTGGGGCTCGAACCCACGCGTCTACAGAGTCAGCAGAGTGTTTGGCCCTATGTCCTAACGCTGCGCTATAGCGAGCGTAGCCACTGCTGTCGGTATGTTGGGGATAATCTTAGGGAACATTTCACATGCAATGGTAATGATTTGAAAGTTTCACAACACTAAACTCGTTGCATATGCACCATGAAAGGTCAATACAGACACGTTATCTCGAATGATGGGGGCGTGGTGGCGCAGCGGTCAAGCTGTATGCCTCTCACCAAGGTAGACCGGGTTCGATTTCCGGTCAATACATGTGGGATTTTCAAAGTGAAATGCCATGTCCTGTGGTTTTGATTCCACGGAAAAGAGAGGCCCCGTCACTCACGATCGCGAGATTACCGGTCAAGTAAAAATACAAGCTTCCGCTTTTTTTTCTCGAATAATGGGATCCTAAAGCTGAGCTGAGCGCACTGAGTCACACTTCACGTCTGCAATGAGGAGCGGCATATTCGGACATCTGTGGTTTGAATCATTTCGTTGACAGCGGCCATTCTGAATGTGACATTCTCCCATACTCACTCGAGGAAAATGCCCGGATGGGACCTTACTTTAAGCCCCGGGCACCTACTCCAAACATAGAACATAATAATTATGCCTAAACACACTCCTACATCCGTAACAGAAAAATACAGTAGCCTACCACAAATACACGGGACTGGTGACCAAAGATGTCCGAAGCCTCTAATTAAAGCAACAACAGCATGTAGGCTTACTGATAATGAACCACAGGCTATCACATGTTAGCACGGTGGCAAGGGCACGCCTAACAAGTCACGTCTACCTCCAACTCGAACAACATACTTCATCCACGTGATTTTTTGCACAGTGTGGGTTAGTTCATGAGTGAAAAGTACAAAAAATATATGACTATCTTGAAAATGACCTAACTCGAAATAAATAAGATTTTTGTAGGGTTTCGAAGGCCGATGGATTCAAGTGGCTACTATTGGTGATAAGTGATAAGTACTTTTTGAGACTGGGAAGAAAACAAGGCAATGACAATTTATACTCTACATATTGTTTTGAAAATGAAAATGATCAAGTGTGAAAATTCCCACCCGTCCCCAATTCAGACATTGTGAGGCAAACAGCTTGGCTGTGACGTGGCAAGTGCTGACAATCATATTTGAGAATAATTAAGAGGATCAGACTGCTAGAGGAGAGTTTCGAAACAATTAATTGCTACAGTTAACAACAACAACAACAGTGGACAATGAAGGAAAATGCATTCATTATTTGTAATTAAATAGAATTGCAACGATATCTACTGCTCTTCTTGTGTCCAGTTCCACTCGGAAAGAGATTCACCATTATAATAATGTGTGTTGTCGTTTCAATTGGGGGCTTGGCCATTGTGGTGTACTGGGGTGTATGTAGAATTTGTGTGATAACCTACGTTCCTCTCGAACAAAGGAATTTGTGATGATGATGATAATTGTTGTTTTAAGGGGCCTAACATCTAGGTTATCGGCCCCTGATGGTTTGGGTGATCGTGAAGATGAAAAAGAAAGGCGAACTTAAAACTAAAACTAACTACTAATCTACATACTAGAAGAAGAAATGCAAAACTAAAGGAGAATAAGGCAAATAAAAGGACAGAAGGAAAAGAAATGCCCTCAACCCTCGGAGAAGGCGGATTGAGGGACTTGGAAGGAAGGAGGGCCATGAAAGGCATATAGGAAAGTGAAAGAGGAGAGGGTCCGCCCCAAAGGTAAGGGACAAAAGGGGAAAACGGACCCAGCTCAGGAATCCCTCGGGGTCGCCAACTCCCGAACTCACCAGCCGTGAGCCCCTGAGGGTGTAGCATTATCTAGGGTGCACCAGAAGTGGTGGGGCTACATACACCTTGCCTCCTTAAGGGCCTAGAGCACAAGGCAGGAGGTAAAAGGAAGAGAAAAAGAAGGCTGACCCCTCGCAGAAGGAGGGTATCAGAAAAGATGAGACAAGGGCCAATTAAGGCGGGAAAGGAAGAGACTCCCTAGGCCTCGGATACCCTAATACCGTCGGGGTCAGAAGAGAACAAGAGTTGACCAAGTGAGGTCGACAGGAAAGAAGACGGAGAGGAGCCCGGCACAAGTAAGTGGAAGCAATGCCGGACTCAGCTGGGGCCCCGTGGTCGCCAACCCACGCCCACAAGATGTGAGCCCCTGGGGGAAAAAAGGAATTTGTACCAAACATAGTGTTACAGTATACTTTTTGTGAAGAAACAGGGAGCAACCTCAAATTAAGTGATATATCGGTTCTCAAACCAGTTTCCATAAGAAATTTGTTAAGTCATGTAAACGACATGAGGTTGCTTCCCATAAGACAGAGGAAGCCGAGAAGTTAATCAACGAACAAGACAGCAACTTCACGATAATAGAAACAGAAGACATTTCAATATTTTTCAGTAAGTGATATTTGGAATAATCAGCGTAATAATAGCAAATAGCTTATAAAGATAATAGCGGAAACTCGGCCGTTAAAGCATGCGCTCGCCTGGAGACAGCGATCACAGTGCCATCTCTTGGTGCGAGTTGACAGCATTTCTCTCCTTGCCACCCACAGCTAGCATTTTTGAGTGTGCACCGACCGAAATTGCAAGGAAATATTAGGACATTGGTTTTAATCTATCCTTTTTGACATACTGGTATTTAAAAACGAGTTGAACACGCTTAATTACATTTAAAAAAAGTTACCTTCTTATATATTTCCCAATAAAGTCAGTAAAATTAACATTTGTGTTTCTGAACTTGTTAGATTGCACCAACCTCCTTTAGCTTTAATAGTGCAATACGTACACTTAACAGGCAGATGACCTCGCTGTTCCGTCCCTTATAAAAACAAATAACTACGTACACTTTCAATCGGAAATATTGAAGCATGTTGTTAAATGTTAGGATTACTGTACCGTAGTCACCTCGTTCTATAATTATGCAGTTATTTCAATATTAACATTAGGCCTACTATCAACAACCTATAAAGATCTTATTCTTGACTTGACAAGTTTTTATTCCTGAAATCTTTCTCCACAAAGTGGTCTGAACATACAACATGAGTTCTCTTTAAATGTTCTGGGCCATTCCTTTTCAATACGTCATCTGTCAGCCCTTCGGCTTCGAATAACCCACTGTGTGCATCTATAAATAAATAAAGAACAGGCTAAAATATGCTTAATTATATTGTAAAAGCCGGCCCCGTGGTGTTGGGGGTAGCGCGCCTGCCTCTCACCCGGAGGCCCCGGGTTCGATCCCCGGCTCAGGGATTTTAAAACAGACGTGAGGTTTGGAACGGGGTGCACTCAACCTCGTGAGGACAATTGAGTAGCTGTCTGACAGTGAGACAGCGCCCCAATCACGAATACCAAGATTAACGGCCGAGGGGACCCGACGCGCTGATCACGCGTCACCCCAATATCTGCAGGCCAAATGGCCGGGCAGCGGTCGCATGGTCGGCCTTAGCCCGTCATGGGCTGTATAGTGCCAGGGGTTGACTTTTGTTGACTTTTTTAAAATATTGTAAAAGCATTCTGTATTAAAAGAAAACCGAACTATCAGTGTAATGGTAGGCTACTTGTTTACAATAAATTCATACTTACATTTCCTTATTTCTTGGGAACCTGAAGAAAGATTTTGGGTCACTTTGTTGATTATAATTATTACAGCCATATATGGCACAAATACTCCCCGTACCAACCATTATAATTGGATAATTAGATCATCCACAGGTCAATAATTTCTTTATTGTGTGGTTGGATCTCACGGTTGTAAATCAGCTGGTCTTACGTTGCCAACTCGGACCGCTAGGCGGTGCTGGGAAGCGCTGTCTCCTGTTTTGGCGAGGAGTTTCCGCTATTATCTTTATAAGCTATTTGATAATAGTAATTATAATGTTTTGTAATTGTTGTAAGTGCGATTGGATGTGGAACCCAATCAGAAATATTGGAGTTCCGAGAGTAATTGTTGCGCAAAGATTTGCATCACACAGAACGTGATAAATAAGACAGGGGAGTCTAGGACCTCAGATGAGAGTCTAGTCGTATTTCAAGTCGGAGAGCCTGGGCGAAGACGTTCACACAGGGCTTTCACCAATTTGGAATCGCACCCCACACAAAGTCGAAGTATCCCGGCTGAGCATGGAGGTTTGATCGAACTACAGCCAGTAGAAGTTGAGCTACATCGATCAGTGTCGCAACACTCACTCTCGCAGTCACCCAGACATAACAGATCAATTCAGGAATCTGAGAGTGTGAGGTAATCTTAGAAAAGAAACCAGTTCGAGACTGTTCAATTTCTACCTTAAGGGGGGAGATGTCGTGGGGCTGAACCCCAGGACCAGTCTCCAAGCTTACAGTAATTAAGTGAAGTGGGTAATCAAATTAAAGCTAAGAAAAGGGGTAAAACTGTACAACATGACTAAAGTGTAATAATTATATAATGCATGTAATTCAGGATGGTAAAGAACCAATGTAGTCTATAATATTGTAAGGGATCGTATTAACCAGTCAATGCTAGACATTAAGAAATATTGTAGGCTAAGTTCGGATATCAGATGGTCAATTCGACACAGCGCGATTATCTCATGTAAGCAAATGAATCATGAGAGGAGTTGCTCCGAGTCCAAGAAGGGTTCAAGGCATGGACCTTGATTCATCCAGGTCACGAGTACGGACTCTGTACCGGCGAGTGGCCGACCATCATGTCCGCCAGCGGCCACCAGAGCGCAGCATTATGCAGGGTAGTTTAGCTCAGAGTAAACTGTCACCACCCACTTCTCCAGAGAAGGGGATTGTCAAAGTCCAATTTAGAGAGTAGGGAATATCCCTATATAAGACCGGGGTTCATTAGGAAGGAGGTCAATCTTGGTCAGTCAACCATGTAAGGTCAATCTTGTATAGTCGATCAATCAGAGCAGGACAATCCTGATCGATCAATCATCTTAGTAGGGGACTCTACGTCAAGTTCCAGTCAGGACAGTAGGTTAATCCTCAGTCAAGTCTTCTTGAATCAAGCGATTCAAACCACATCAGACAATGGTGTGGTACTTATAGAATATCGTCAAGTCGGTCCTTAGGGACTTAGTCTACGAGTTGTCATTCTGCAGGAAGTTAAGTAGAGCACATACTTAGCTGACGAACTGACCATGCTGAACGAAAACATACATTCTAATTGTAGGCCCATATTTGAATATAGCACGGCACAGGGTGCCACCTGTTAATAAACATACCTACGGGCAACGCAAAGTTGGTGTTATAAGTTCCCGGGACTCATCATCCATACTCCCTGAGGCCAACATTACTGCTCGGCTGACCTACGGGAAACTACCTTGTCTCACCCACACAAACCGGGTCACGACAATAGCCACTATGCCTAGAGGTGGTAATAATCTGGGTCGGCAGTCTTCGCAACGCACACCGTGAAGAAAAACAAAACGAGCAAACATTTACGTAACAAATTATGATGAAACGGGCTTTCCGAAGACTAGTCAAAGAAAATCCGCTCCTTGTTGCGGTCCAAAGACAGAACTGTGATAATAGAAAGTTTTTGGGAGGGAAGACATAACCCGAGCGAGGGTGGAAGACAGCAACTGATTGAGGTTCACACTGCCTACTCTGTAACACGAATATGTATTCCAATAGCTCCTTCTCAGTCAGTGAACAAAACAGAACCGATTGAATACTGTTTTATAGCAGTTGAAATCGCCATTCCTGTGTTGCTTTGTTTGAACAACATTATATTAGCAAAAAACGTGGTGGTTTCAACAATGCGATATCACTTTTTGCTAATTTGAAAGCAGTTTACTCAGCTGTTTTGTAATGAATGTACAGCAAATGAGTAATATTAAAATCGAGTGTGCAATTTTAAACAAAGGTAACGTAACACAAATAAATGTGACATTTTCCCTAAATATGGATGGCCAGGATTCGCCAATATGAGTAAAGAAGCATGAATCTAGATTTGTCTTATCTTCAGAAGACTTACAAGGGTTCTGACAACAGCTGCACGTGGTCGAATGTCGTGGCATGCGATAAGACTTCTGGTGACCGAGCGTGGTAGCTCAGCGTGTTAAAGCGCAAGGCAATCTCTGCTCTCATGAAACAAGTGAATTCAAACTTCGTTAGCCCGTTTTAAATGGCATTCCATAGTTTCCCACGTTCAACTACAGAATTAGGCTACCTTCCAATAGGTCACGGCCGCTTCCTTCGTGCTCCTTAACCAGTTTTATTCATCCATCCATCCATCCATCCATCCAGCAGGTGACCTCAATGTTCCACCCCTTCAAACCACCACCGCCACCGCTGCCACCAGACAAAGCCGGATCAGAGATGGAGCTCTTCGCCCATATGCAGTAATACCTTCATGCATATAGTAAAAGCAACCTTGTAATTATACGTGACTGTTTATAAACTTGCGATCATAAGCCACGAGACCAAATTTATACGTGGAATCAGAAACATTGGACGTGATCATCACATCAAAAATGTCACAAGCATTAACCAGGAATCAAGCCCGGTCCAACCAGGCGAGAAGCAGTTAGCTTGCAATATCACGTTACAATTCACGGTGGCCAATTCATGGAGTTTTGGCTATGAAGAGTGGGTAACTAATGAATAATTTCACGCTCTCCCCACTCTCACTGCAAGTTGAGTACAATCAGTTCCACTAAATTGATCCAGTTAGGGACTTTGGTTGCATTAAGCGGTTGCGTATATAATCCAATTTGAGTAAAAAAAAAAACTTGACCTAAAATCAGTAAGTCACGCAAATCCAACGAAAAGCGAACCATCTAATTCGTAACCTACAAGTAGTATACAGTATTGTGGGTGGCATTACAAACTAGTTGCACAGTCGAAGAAACAAACGTTTGCATGTGCAACGTGCAACTTACGTGCTGGAGCTGCAGTAGCGTTCGAGAGAGCAGAACAAAGGCTCAACCAACTGGGGTCCAAAACTGTGCTGTCTGACATATTTTGCTAAGAATTTCCTATGGTTACATCGCGAGCGCAACACGAATAGAACCCTCTGAAAATAAACAAGCATCTTAAAAGGAATGACTTGCCCGCGAGTTTTCACACAGGGTAATGGCGCAGTTTCGTGGTTGCTTTAATTTTTCTAACAATAATTCATGTCTCTCTGATAGCCGTTTCTTTTATGAAAGATTTTAGCTAAATATTGAGAGTCTGGTGATTGTGCATTATAGTACACTATCGAGGAAATACGACCACTAATAAACTCTGATGTAAGAAGCTATAGGCCATAGCCTACAGATAAATGAATTAGACAGACCTATCTTACTCACTGGCCGAAAAACGATGGCATCGCTTTATTTTTCAGCAGTGAATTCGGAGATTCCCGCTGACCACAATCATAAAAAATCCTCCCTTATTATTTCATACAAAATAACCCAGTCGATATCTGGATGAAACACCCAAACTTTCAACTTAACAAATGATGATAATAATAGTAATAATAATAGTTTAAAAACTCTTTTAACACCAGCAGTGTTAAGGACACCACAGTGCCCGAGTTTTGCCCCCATACTGTTATTTGACGTGCTAATTTAAGTCTACTAATATAGGAACTTCAAATTTAAACATCCTGAAAAAGTTCACCGACTGTGACGGGACTCGATCCCACAATCTCTGCTACAGTAAGTGAGCATCAAAATAATTCCCACACAGCCGGCCCATTGCCAGAAATAATAAGAGAAGAGACACAATGTACTGTACCACGAAGTGAGGAGAATGGCCTTCTTCGGTACTAAGCTATGTACAGCATTCTATCGTGTTCATTTTTAACAATGTTACCCTTGCGGGCCGATATTGACACCGATTTGGACTTGAACACGCTGTGCGAATACAAATGAAGATCCACACTCCATGTCAGGAAAGACGGAGTGGGTGTTCGCTATGATTGTCACACAATCACTCAAGTCGTTCCATTCACGACATGTTTGTAAGAAGCTAGCCCTCTCTATTAAATATTTATCTACTTGGACCGACGTTTAGGGGCACATCCAACACTAAATTACGTCAGTATAATGGAGCTGTTTTCACCTCAAATCTCTGGGGCTTAGACAGGGTGTGTGGACAATGAGGATTCATGAGGGTTGGCCTGGCATTGTAGATGGCGGGGGCAGCTGCCAAGTGTTCCAGGGGGAGGGGAGGGGTTTGTTGGCAAATACAGGATCGTCGGTAAATAGGAGATCAAACCTTGTTGACAAACTGTCCTCCATTATAAGGTCCCCAGCTTAGGAGAGGTGGGGGGAAAGGGGGAACGCAGAGTAGAGGGAGAGGGTCGAACGCGAACCTCTAGCTATCACGGCAACAACGATACCGGCACGGCTCACTCTTCTTGAACATGATTGTGGTGAAGATCAGAATAGTTATGCTCAGATATAAAGGGTTGAACGTCAAAGAACACAAGCTCTACCCTTTCTGATAAAATCAGAAATAATGCATTGTAGAATTCGAATGTAACACAACACCGAGTTTAGCGCTATCATTCACAAAGTATAGAATCAATTTTTAAGCAGGCGGAATTGCATTTCTTACCCCTTGTTATTGCCGTATGCACGGGTCCGGGATGAGTTTCTATTTCGTATGCGTCATATGATCAGATACCCTTCCTGACACCAGAATTATTTTTAGTGTGATTACATTAAACTTAAAATACACTGACGAGAAACAGCAATGTGTTAGATAATAGCTAAATGCAGTATATAAATAGATAGATAACTAATTAAAAAATAGATATATAACTAAATAAATAAATAGATAAATAAGTGAATAAATAAATAAATACTGAATATATTTTTGGAGGATAAGATCGAGTGTTAATTAACGAGTATTGTACTTGTCGTCCACTTCACTATTATGAATTCTTTATCTCTAAAAAGCAAATTGCTCACATGAATAGGTAATTTGTTGAATTCACGTAGTCTATTATTATTGACAGCCGAAATCAAGGTCACGATATCAATGGCGAGGTCTTCCACCAAATCAATGCTTTTCATAAGTTTTGTTTTAGGAAAGTGTACTGAAACTCGGGCTGAATAAGGCCTAATGTACCTTCCCCCACGTCGACATAATAGCCTATTTCTATCTACGCCCTGTAGTCAATATCTACCTTGATCATTCATTTCCATTTGCGATTGTTTTCCCCCTCAGCGTCCAGCCTAGTATACAAGCCTCTGTTAGCGAGGAAGTCACCTCTATAATTCCCTATTAGCAGTTAGCACTGCGGCCACCTATGCGTCTATGCTCCTGAACTTGAAATCGTTACACTGAATTAAACCAATGCCTCCTAGGACCACCATTGCTTCTCTTACCCTCTACTGCCGAGTTAATTAACCTCTTAGGTAATCTCACCTCCTCCAATCTAATCACATGACTTTACCAACAGCCTCATCTAACGTGTCCATTACACTTATCACTTCATTACGAGTACCCTCCAGCCATTGCTTCCATCAGTATGTCCAAGCAATCATTAATTAACCTCTTAGGTAATCTCACCTCCTCCAATCTAATCACATGACTTTACCAACAGCCTCATCTAACGTGTCCATTACACTTATCACTTCATTACGAGTACCCTCCAGCCATTGCTTCCATCAGTATGTCCAAGCAATCATTCGCTCTACCCTCATATCAGTTACCTCCAACCGGGTGAGTTAGCCGTGGTGGTTACGGCATGACTGATGGCAGTCGCTCACATCCGGGAGGCGAGGAGGTTCGAATCCCCCCGCCGGCAACCTTGAAGATGGTCTTCTGTGGTTTCCCATCTTCCTTCCAGGCAAATGCCGGGGTTGGTCCCTAACTATAGGCCACAGCCGCTACCTTCCAACTCCTCGTCCTTACATTCCAACTTCCCTCCTTAACGGTACTTGTAGCTCACCCATTGGGTGTCCGTCTCGAAGCAGCTACAAAACTGGCGAGCCGAACATGTCCTCGGACACTCCCGGCACTAAAAGCCATACGCTAAAAAAAAAGTTACCTCCAAATTATGTACGACATCCTGAATTAACCCAGCTCTTACTCCCTTTGCACTGGCTTTTCTACACCTCGACACCATCTCTCTCACTATAGCCTACTACTATTCTGAGAAAATACACAGCACAAGTATTTAAAATGTTCCACCTGCTCCAATTTAGTTTCACACCACAAAGTACTCATTACTAGGGTTCGGATTTTTAGGTGCTAAAAATCGGGGAAATATTTATTTTTTATGTAGTAAAAATACCTGAAATATGTGACAAGAAAGTAAAAATATTTAATTATAATTTGGTTTATTAATGTGAATATAAACAATAAGCAGTACTCACGAATGCAATGTATGTATGCCTGCTGAAGAATTACAATACACAACGAGATACATCTCAAGGTTGTCCATCACAAATAACCGACGATTATCGCGAAACACTTCTTCTGAAGGCGTGAAACAGCGGCAATATGTTTCTTGCCCTTGAGGTGTTGTGTAACTTGAGATCGCTGTTCAGCCTTGTTCATCCACAGTGAGTGGCACGGGGCGACTAACACAGTGGCAAGCTGGCATACGCTCTGCATGAAGATTTGAAGATTAGATAGCTCACAGGTTCTTCCCCGTTGAAGTAACACAGAACAAAAATGCAATAAACTGAAAGATGTAGCATACTGATTTAAAAAAATGTAAATACTGTACTATGTCTTTCTATGTGTTAATAAGTGAAAAGCAAGAACTTATGTATTTATAGAAAAAAATGCTTAAAATATGTATTTCCTTAAAAAAATATGTATTTACCTAAAAATACGAGCCCTACTCATTACACCTTAGAACTGCTCACCTAATGAGTGAAGTCCCTGCCTAGCCAGGAGGCTATTGCCCTTAGGGGCTTTGAAAGGCTGTAGTCTATTACATTATTATTCTTATTATTATTACTTAATATTTCAAATTCCTATCAACAGTTATGATCACCACCCACCACCATAGGTGTGTGTTTTGTCACATTCTACTGTATGGGTCAATTCAACCAGTTCGACAATCATTAAAAGTTAGTTACGCAGTTTTATTCGAAATAGAAAACGAGCACTTGCCTCGCACATCATTCATGGCAAGTAGAAAAGAGCGACTTCTTCTATAAATAGCCTACTGAAAGGTGTCAAATCCCCAGAAGCCTGAGTCCTGTCACACTGAAGAAAGTACGGTAAGCATTATCTCGAGCCTACGTTTAGCGTCGAACTCGGGCAGATTACAGTTTACTGGCAATGGAATTAAAATTCAAGGGCAGCCTAGTGTCCAATACAGGGTTGCGGTCAAGTTGTTCAGAATAACTGATCTACAGTAATCGATCTGAAGAGACACAGGAGCCAGTTCCTCTCGTGACCACCAGAGAGAAGAGAAAGAACAAGGTGTTACTAGGTTGGGAACCGCTGCAGAGAAAATGAATCGAAAACAATAATTCTTTACAATTATTTCCAACACCGTACACAATAACCGCATATAATAGACTATGTGGACATACCTGGGATAATAATAATAATAATAATAATATGGAACTTCTCTATGACGGACTGATTTGCGTTGTTGGCTTAGCGTAGGTATTCAAAACCTAAGCTTTCGGGCGAATGACGTTTAAAGGTGTTTCACTTCGGTACGTTTGAAATTTGAAATTCCAGCAGCCTGGCGTCTCTAAAACACATCAGGTGTAAGGAAAATTAAGCCCATAAAGCTTGCTGTTGTTGTTAATTCGTTTTAGGACCTTGAGACATCTTTGGTCATGGGCATGGGTTGATTTTGTCTGGAGGAAGGAAGAAAGAAAGGACGTGACCGTTAATATCGCAATCATGAGCTACGGGACCTCCTTTTTACGTGGAATCCGAACCACAGGACATGGCATTTCACTTCGAAAATCTCACATGCACTGACCGGGAATCGAACCCGGTCCACCTTGGTGAGAGGCAAACAGCTTGATCGCTGCGCCACCATTCCCCCCCCCCCCCCATTAATTAGTCTGATAACCTGTGTTTCTGTCGTGACTGTAGCAATTATTAAGGACTTGGAATACGGCATTTGCTTGGAGGGAGTGTGGATAAACCCGGGGAAAAACACACTTAGAATAGCCACTGTCGCCACGGGGATTCGAATCTTAGGATTTGCTGCAGCTCCCGTCGCGGTCGCGGTGAGCGATTTAAAACCCACGACAATGCCGCCTGGAAAACCCATAACGCGCCTAAGACACTCAAAACCATCAAATACCTTATAATGTAGCCTATAAATAGAGCCCTGCGCGGATAAACAAAACGTTATCCGCATCCGCACGATTGTTATCCGCATCCGCCACGCACGATTGTTATCCACATCCGCCCCGCACCCGCACGATTGTTATCCGCATCCGCCCCGCATCCGCACGATTGTTATCCGCATCCGCCCCGCATCCGCACGATTGTTATCCGCATCCGCCCCGCATCCGCACGATTGTTATCCACATCCGCCCCGCACGATTGTTATCCGCATCCGCCCCGCATCTGCACGATTGTTATCCGCATCCGCCCCACATCCGCACGATTGTTATCCGCATCCGCAAGTTTGTTATCCGAATCTACTGGCATTACTACAATATTTTTAATTAGATAAAGCATAACGCATTAAAGCAGAGCCGCCGTGGCTTAGGCGGCAGCACGCCGGTCTCTCACCGCTGGATCCGTGGTTCAAATCCCGGTCACTCCATGTGAGATCTGTGCTGGACAAAACGGAGGCAGACAGGTTTTTCTCCGGGTACTCCGGTTTTCCCTGTCAAAATTTCCTTCCAGCAACACTCACCACTATCATTTCATTTCATCAGTCATTCATTTAATCATTGCCCCAGAGGAGTGCGTCAGGCCTCGGCAGCCGGCACAGTTCATATCCTCGTCGGTAGATCGGGGCTTCATTCATTCCATTCCTGACCCGGTCGGAGACTGGAAGCAGGCTGTGGATTTTCATTTTCATAACGCATTAAAGCAACACATTTACATATTTTAGGAGCAAGTTAGGCCATGCATGTGATGTGCTATGTTCAAAATAAATGTTATACAGCCAGAGTTGCAACCGTTTTCAGTTCTGAGTGTTAATTGTGCTTAATGACGTAATTTGAATGAGATTAGCTTATATAATCATCCCACATTTATAATGAAAAACAAAACAAAACATAACGGAAAATATATGATATGTCATGTCATAAACATCCTAGTCCTGGTAATGAAATTCAACAAGTTCGGATTGTATTCTAAAAGCTATCCACAAATTTACTCGGAACATTATCCGCAGCTTATGCGCTATCCGCACAGCCATGCAAACTATATCCGCATCCGCGCAGGGCTTTACCTATAAACGGGTCGAGGACCCCGGAAATGTACAGAGATGCGCTTAGTGTATTCAAGCCGTGCATACGCATATGTTGGTGTACCGGAGACACTGAATATCCCCACCCCGCCATAGGCCTATACTTTACACGCCTCTTTGTGAAGCGAACCCCTTGTAAACAGTTAATATATTAAATATTCAAAACCAGATTAAATATTATTTCTTTGCATTGAGTCGTGAGTTAATGTTGTATTGAGGCTGACAACAACAGAGAAGCAGATGGCCCGGTCGTCCCCTCCTCCAGACTGTAGTGTTAAAACCGTATGTGTGCTTAGGGCCAATGGGAGCAGCCGGCCACACCACATACACCAATGATAATTGTGGACATAAGGCCGAGAATGAATGAATATAGCCGTCACCTTTTTATTTAAGACGAGAAAGAACTTGCTTCTCCAAATCCCGTCTCGGGGGGCCATTGTTAAGACTGGGCAGGGGGAGGGGACTACAAACTGCCATTCTGTCTTAATATACAGTATACCGACTGAGAATCTTATAAGCCTGTGCCTAAGCTTCAGCAACCAAGATGTTGAAAGAGTTCGAAACATGCGAGGCACGACAGGGGAGGTCTATTATAGCACAACTGCCGCGCCGGGATCTCACTAGGCCTAGCATCCACAAAAACCACTGACATATCACGTATCGCACGCAAACTGACTAATTTATTGATGTATCGTTATCTTGGGTTACAAAATATTATGGGATATTTAATTGTACGTTACAACTACAGACGGTGATATTGTCCGGTTGAGCAGCTTTCGGTTTCGTTTCGTCAAAATGTATTTATTGCTGAAGGGAATAGACTATCCTCAAAAATACTCATTGTTTTAAAGTGATACGTTTCGAGAAGAAAAAAAAAGGTTTTTCAATCTTCTTTCCGAGCCTCGCTCTTCCATCAATGATATATTTTATTACAAAAGAATATTACAATTTGATTAATGCAAAATAATTTGCATTTAAATTCGTACAAATTTTAAGTATTTGTTGTTCTTTTTAATGTAAGCTATTCAAAAACATGTGCTTTCCATTAATTTCTTTCCTTTTCTGCGACCATTCTTTGCGGTAGGTTTGCAGTAATTACGATACAACAAATTTTGGAATTTGAAAATGACGTTTGTAAGAGTAGTCTACCGTTCAACTAGCTTTAGTGAGCATTCTATGCCACACGTTTAACATTAAATTCATTTCCTATCATAAAGATACATTTCCTCTCCTGCCACTGCAAGAGTCAGGATTTTGCAATAAAATACCCGGTATCTAGTGTTATTAAGAAACATCCGTACAAAGGACCCAACCTCCATCTCTAGTGTCAATATTGTACGTTCTCTGCATGTTCCGCGTGTTATTACCTCAGAGTCGCCAGTGCATTTCTTCCGGTGTTTCTAATGGCATCCTCAATTAAATTATAATTAACTAGTGAACTCGTATGAAGCTTTCGCACTTTATCGCAAGAGCAATTAAACATGAGCAGAAATCTCATTAAAAAAAGAAAAAGAGCAAGTAGTTATTAAAAACGTATGTGATTGAAATTGAGCGCAAAACAAACCGTATTTGCTGCAAACAAATGTGTGTATATCCACCGCTTTACAAATTATTAATAAGGCCATTTGTTAGCCGGAGCGCAGTAGGCGGATGAAAGTGGAACTTGTACGGGGGTTGAAATAGGCTACCAATGTCAAAGTCCTTAACTCAAACAATACTTCACTGTAGTGAACCAATAATTTTGTACAGAAATGATTCCTAATATAACAAGTAGTACCGTGAAGAACTAAATAGCCTATTTTAATATATCCTACTTATGTTAATAGCATCTATCAGCATACACAATTTCAGTTTGATTGCTGTAATAGGTTCGTAGATATTGAGAACCGTCTAAATATTTCGGATGGTCGCATTTGTAGGATCTTTATATATGTAGGCCCTAGAGTTATGTACTATTACATGAGGATTATTGCGTAGGTGTATTGTTCAAACTTCAATCGCATGATTAGGACACAAGAAATAACCAAAACGAGATTTGAAAATTTCGCACAGCCGCCATCTTGTGGTTATGACAACAATTCAAATATATTAGATGTCAGTGGATTTAAATGTGTATAAGCATTTACAGTACCAAGTTTCACTGCGTTCGGATTGCTAAATCTTGAGAAACGTCCATTTAAATATTAAAATTTCGCGTCACCACTATGTTGGATTTGAGCTCAACAGATTAGGCCTATTGAAAGTTCCATTGGTGAACTAATGCTCATAGCCTCAATCAACATACAAAATTTCTGTTTGATTGCTCTCATAGATTAGTAGATAATGAGAACCGTCTAAATATTTCGAATGATCGCCATGTTGGATTTATATATATTTATATATAGGCCATAGAGTTATGTACTATTGGATGACGATTATTTCGTAGGCTCATTATTAAAACGTTGACTTTGATCGCATAATTAGGACACAAGAAATAGAAACTTAATTTTAAAATTTCACACAGCCGCCATCTTGAGGATATGCAAACAATTGAACTAAATTAGATGTCAGTGCATTACAATGTGTATAAACATTTACTGTACCATGTTTCACTGCGCTCGGATGGTTAAATCGCGAGAAAAGTCCATTTAAATGTTTCAAATTCGCTTGGCCGCCATATTCGTTTTGTAATTAACAGGTTTTTGAAAATTACATAGGTGAATTTCTAGTAGTGCCTTTTATCACCATACAAAATTTCACGGTGATATTGGTAATAGTTTCGGAGGTATAGAATGCCGGTGAAATATTTCGCACAGCCGCCATGTTGGATTGGTGAGACGTTATAAAATTTGAAGAGCACAGTTGGGGTCAGACTCAATTGTACTATGACCTTACCGAGTTTCAATAAAATCGCTCCAGCCGTTTAGATATTATTAGGGACACACACACACCCATACGCACACACACACACATACACGGACAAAAGGTGTTCTCATAAGCCTATTTTCTTCATAAATGTAAACAGGCTAAATATGCTGACAGACGTTTTTATGTTATAATTAAATAGGATGTAATGAAACATCAAGCATAACAATGAAGCAAAAATTGGGAAGTAAAAAAATGCTGACCTGGGATTCAAACCGCCCAAAATTGATAACTTCATCAAAGCATGCTATCACATACAGCACCATTACACGGTATGATAAAGTCTATGTAATGTAACTCATAGCGTGCAGCGTATAAGCTTCAGATACGGTATGTAATGTCGCCGAGTATTTGCATTCGATAATTTTGTACAAAATCTGTGTGTCATATCTGTGCTGTTGTTAGGATTATACATTCTTAGGTTTATTTTGAATAGTTCAATGGAATAAGGACTTAGTCAGCCATTCCACCACTGGAGCGCTAGGTACTGCCTGGCGGATGAAAGTGGAATTTTGCTATCATTACTTATGTCAGTTTTATAAATGCGTGGAGTCATAAAATGTTGGCTTAATAGTTTTCCAGAACACCTTGTGTCCTGACGCTTCTAATGAATGCTCATTTATGCCAATCCGTTATGTAGTACCCTTAATATGTGTTCCGAAGAGTGTGCAATCTTTAGGAGAATAATATATAGGAGATGTGTAGGCAGGGTCAGCCCAAACAAACATTGCAAGTCTGTAACGTCTCGGGACCTCAAGCTTAAGAGCAAGACAGCCAATTCTACAAGTGCATCAAAACTTTGCTGCTGGGGGTTCAAGTCCGAATAATTTCATAACATACAATATGGCATGAGGGATAAGAAACGACAAGCAATTTGACCCCAATTGTACAGTACAAACATTTTTCAAAAACTTCAACCTGCCATATTGAACAGGATTTTAATGTCCCGTATTGACAAGACTCGTCTCATAATCTGTGAATTGAATGCATCATACCATAGTTGACTGAAGCCTCCGTGGCTTAGGCGGCAGCACGCCGGCCTCTCACCGCTGGGTCCGTGGTTCAAATCCCGGTCACTCCATGTGAGATCTGTGCTGGACAAAACGGAGGCAGACAGGTTTTTCTCCAGGTACTCCGGTTTTCCCTGTCAAAATTTCATTCCAGCAACACTCTCCACTATCATTTCATTTCATCTGTCATTCATTTAATCATTTCCCCAGAGGAGTGCGTCAGGCCTCGGCAGCCGGCACAGTTCATATCCTCGCCGCTAGATGGGGGCTTCATCATTCCATTCATGACCCGGTCGGAGACTGGAAGCAGGCTGTGGATTTTTCATACCATAGTTGACTACCGTACCACATACGAAGGAAGCCACAACAATCTTTACTTTAGACATGCCAATAATCATAATTGACGAAGTACTATGGATTGTTTGAATAAGAGAACATTTTAGCATTTTATTCATAACTAGCAACCCACCCCGGTTTCTCCCGGAACAGTTATGAATGCATTAGGTGCTAGCTAGTAAACTGTCGCCTCAGTGATAGCTGGAAGAAATGAAAACGTAACAAGAAGTTCCGTTAAGAACTATACAGCCTACTTTTCATGCCAATGATTATTCTACAGAATATGAACCTATCTAGAATAATGACGAAATTAAGTTGGTAATATCGAAATATCTAATTAGTTCAAAATATACCTGGTATAATGTAGCCTAATAGAGCACTACAGTTGGCAGCCCTGGTGGCTGAATATATTCTTAGTTCCATCTCTTAAGGTACAGAATACAAAATTTGGTGGAAGTCCAATGGACGTTACTTGCAGTTAGACTCTGGATCTATCAGCACGCGTAAAAGCATATTGCCAACAATACCATGCGTGTGCTGGTCAGAAATAATCTGAAATATTATGATATCTTGTTGTGCCAATTTTGGATGAAATCCATTTGTTAGTATAGAAGTTACATGTATTTTAAAATTGGACATACCAGCAGGCATAGAATCATGTTGTCAGCACTGCCTTGTATTAATTACTCCAAATTAATCTAGAATGTCAGGTGCTATACGTGTGCAAAGTATAGAGCTGTTGGCTTGCATACTTTCTGATATATTGATATTAGGGTAAAAAATATAGACACCATTTATTAACAGTTGGCAGCCCTGATTGCACTGAAGAATACTTATAGTCATATCTGATATGTTACACATAGCACATGCGAAATTTGGATGAAATCCTACTGATAGTATAGAAGTTACATGTATTTAAAAATTGGCCCTATCAGCAGGCTTAGAATCATGTTGGTAGAACTGACGTATATAAGTTACTCCAAAATTAATCAAACATGTCAGGTACTATACGTGTGCATAGTTTAAAGCTGTCGGCTTGCACACATTCTGATATATTGGTATTTGGATAAAAAAATAGAGAGAGCAATTATTAACAGTTGGCAGCCCTGGTGGCTCTTAAGAATACGCTCAGTCATATCTGTTTATGTACAGATATTACATACAAAATTTGGTTGAAATCCAGTTGATAGTGTAGAAGTTATATGCATTTAAACATTGGACCTATCAGAAGGCTTACAATTATTTTGACAACACTGTCATGGTTGGCCTCCTGGAAATTAAACTGAAATAGTATTATCTACATGTGTGCCAATTTTGGAATAGTTCCTATGCATACCTTGCAGGATATCCAACATGGAGCTCAAATTT
Source organism: Meconema thalassinum (assembly GCA_946902985.2). Classification (NCBI taxonomy): domain Eukaryota; kingdom Metazoa; phylum Arthropoda; class Insecta; order Orthoptera; family Tettigoniidae; genus Meconema; species Meconema thalassinum. The sequence continues at coordinate 1,467,186,306 of OX336389.2, read as the reverse complement.
CTAGTGCGTTTTTTCAGCAGTTGGTAGCACTGACATCATTTTCAAATATGGACGTGAGCTATTCCGGTGCACATCTTTACTCATACTAAATTTGGTTTTGATTGCTGCAGCCGTTTAGGAGTTGATAGGGGGGGACACACACACAGCCAGACAGACAGAAGGACAGACAGACAGACAGACAGACAGACAGACACACATTTGCCCGATCTCATAAGACTACTTTTTCCTCATTTTTGCAAAATGTGAAAAGTAGGCTAAAAATACTTATAGTGGGCGATGCATTGAAGATAGAGACATGCTGTTGTGGACTATTTTGTAGAACTTTTCATGCTGAACAATTCTTACTCTCATAGAATATTGATATTTTTAACGGTTTGCCAAGCGTGAGCTTAAGAAGCGCAATGACGCCATTCTCTTTTTCAACGTTTTCACTGAAATCGTTACTGCCTGGCTTCCTTTAGTCATAAATAAATTATTTTCAACAGAAACCTTCCTCGACATATCCTTTAAAGAATGGTGAAAACCGCATCAAAATCCATCCATTGATTCTCGACATTACCCGTGACATCCAAGATTCGGGGACTTTGTTTTATAAAAAGTAGTGATGCATTTTTTAAGTTGTAAATTTTTATAAATAAGCATGTCTTAATGATGTTTATATTTTTGTCACAAGTGATGAAGTTGAGACAAAAAATGACTTGAAACAACTGTTCACTACGAAGCATTTTATGTATTGACTAGGTGGATTCTCCAGTAACTTTTAAAATACATATTGTAAGTCAATATGGAACAGAAAATATAGACTAATATGGTCTCTTTTTGAAGCTTGTATACATTTTTGCCATTAGAAACAATATCTGATGATACATATAAAATCAGCTGACCAATCGAGAGATCAGAATCAGATTATTTTATTGCGATATGATTTCAAGGATATTTCTTGACGATTACTATGCAACACGAGCAAAAGTGTACGCTTCAAAGAGCGGCTAACAAGGGGAGAATACGATGCATGGGTCTCCGATTCGAACCATCCTTAGTACACGTGTAGGGCATGACCAGGCATATGCCAGGTGCAAGTAGTAAGGTGCGCTTCTCAGCCGTTTCCGAGAAATTAATTAATTGCAATTGCAGTGCGGCGTCTATGTGCGTTGTACGCTAGAAAGAATCCAACGAGCGCGTGGTGCAGCGGTAAGAGCCCTGCTTCGCAAGCGGGACATTATTCATATAAACTGTGCGTCGTAATGATATGGCCGATGAACAGTGTTCATTTGAAGGAAACTTGTATTTTTATGTAAACCGGCTGTGTGGCGCAGCAGTTAACGTTCTCGCCTGTTGGGCCTAAGGTTGCAGGATCGAATCCTGACGCAGTCAGTTGGCATTAAAATGCTTAAATGCGAAGGAGCCGAGTCAGTAGTTTTACTGGTACATTTAGGATCCCCTTCAGGGCGAAATACGGCGTCTCTAAAATCTGCAGTAGGTAAAAGGGGCGTAAATTATTATTAGTTTTATGAAACCATTAATCTCGAGATCATATAGGGCTACCACGAAACCCCATTTCCTTTACGTGGAATCCGGGCGTGGCATTTTACTTCAAAAATTCTACATCCTACAGCCGGTGATCGAATCCAATTCAGCTCGGTGGGAGGGAAGGACAGTGTTTATTTAGACTGACCCTTAAAAAAAACTCAAATGATAATATCTACTGAAACACGAAAGATTAAATGTCTGAAGACTCTCAAGTGATACGTTTGTAATAATTAGCCGCTATGTATTTACCGTAAATCACTGCTTGTTGAGTTCATAGCATGGAGTGAGGTGTCAATACTTTGCGTATTTATGAATAATAATAAAACTACATTGATTGATGTTGCGATTCCTAACAACAAGAATCTCCTGTCAAAACACATTGAAAAGATCAGCAAATACAGCGAGTTGGTCGACCCTATCAAAAGACAATGGCATGTAGAGCGAGTGAAGACCATACCTATCATTGTCTCGAGTACGGGCGTAATCCCAAGTACCTTGCTCCAAGGCCTTAAAGAACTGGATCTGGATACTCGGCTGTACAAACTAATGCAGAAGGCAGTAGTACTATCAACAACCAGAATCGTTCGAAAGTTCATGGTTAGCGAAATTCTAGCTTAGAAGTTGCTGTTTCCGTAGCTATACTTTGGTTCACTGAAGCCCGTATAGTTACGTTGTAATATACCAGAAATGTGTTATATGTACTGTATAAACCGAAAATAATAATAATATCTAGTTTCATTTGTTTTTTCGAGTTAGAACAACGCCAGTAGAAAGGTTTTTTAAAATATGCGAAGCATTTTTGCAGTACAATACAGTCCAAATAACAGTAATTTACATGTTAAGGGCGAAACCAATCTTGCTTATATTTTACATATGAACAAAATACAATATACTATTGGTAATGATTTTTTCTTTTTTGTTAATTCATGCTAGATGCCTGGGACATATTGGTCATCATACCCGTGTACTTGGGTGTGCGTTAAACTTGTACGCTAACCCGTGTTTTTGTGGTCTGTGGTGACTGTAATAGTGCGTGTAACTGTGTTAGAGGCAGGATGGAGCGAGTCAGGGCAGCAGGACTTGAATTAAGGTAATATCCCAGCATTTCCTTGGAGGGAGTTTAGGAAACCCCTGGGAAAACCCACATCTGGATAGCCACTGTCAGAGCCGGCATTCGAACCTCCGATCTCCTGACTCGCTGCAGTTCCAATCACGGTCAGGGTGTGCAATTTCATGCTAACGGCCACGCCGCGGGTAATGAGGCTACATTACCGCAATTCGGTCGTCAGCTGAGAAATCTCCTTTAGCAACAATCCTTTGTCTGATGGTGTCTACTACCTTATAAAGACAAAGGAGTACCCGTACGCAAGGATGATCCTTACAACAATTCCTACATTGGCAATAGGCAAGGTACGGGATATCTTCGTTTTAATGGACAGCTGCAATAAAGATGCGTAACACAGCAACGAGCGGTACGATTCGTTCCTGGAGGAACATCTACTGCAGATCACAGGGTGTGAAGAAATTGTACGCTGGGAATGTCCTGGGATGTGGTCCAAAAGGCGAGTGGATGAGGAACACTCGACATCCATCGACAAATTGACAATCCATTCAATCAACTTCAGAGTCATTCTTATAGAGTACAAAGGTGCCAACATTCATTTAATAACCACATCAACGAGAGAGAGAGAGCGAACAAGTATAACGTAAACTCAACATTTATAGTTCAACATCACTGAATATTTGTTGTTATCAATAAGGTACAAGTACAATCCCTAACACCGTGAAAATTTATATCAACCATTTCGGAAAATATTCTATTAAAGGTTCCAGATGAAATAATTACAATACACCGGGTTTTTAATTTTAGGGTCTGCCTGTTTGCATCCCTGCAACTCAACATATTTACATATATTAGATTGTCCAGCAAGATTAGGGCTCTTGGCCCCTCTTCCATCGAACCAGATTATAACAAATATTATGCAAATGATACAAGTAGGCTACAAATAAAAAAACTTAATTCTACAAATAAAACAGATAAACGTTACTAGCACGTTGTTGTTGATTCTTTAAGGGTCTTAACGACATCGCGGTCATGTAGCCAGTGTACTTGGGTGTGTGTTGAATTTGTCTGATAACCTGTGTTGTTGTGATGCCTGTATTAGTGTGTACATTTGTAATTCGGGTTAGGATTGGGAAGAAGGCAGCCGTGATCTTTAAGTAGGAACAATCCCGGCATTCACCTGGGGTAGAAAAGGGAAACCATAGAAAGCCACTTCAAGGATGGCTGAGGTGGGAATCAAACCCACCTCTTCTCAGTTCTGCCTCACGAGGCTGAGTAAACACCGTTCCAGCTCTCAGGCCAGATTTAAATTTCTTGGCTGAACCAGGAATCGAACCCAGACCTCTTAGGTGACAGTCAAAAATGAATAATAGTAATAATAATAATAATAATAATAATAATAATAATAATAATAATAATGTCAATTTTGTTAAATACTAATAATGGGCCAAATATAGGCCTACACACTTTGTGATATATCTCACGAATCTGACGGCAAATCCAGTACACATTATCAGTGAGACATATTAATGCACAAGAGATGGTATAAATATTTGTTTTTACATTTTTTCTCTTTAACCAATATTATTATTATTATTATTATTATTATTAATAATAATAATAGTTATGATACTTCCATAGTATATTTTTAGATATTTTATTTAACGTATTAGGAGTGATAACTAGAAAGTTAATACTGTAAAGAATTAATAACATAAATAAGTACAATATGTCAATAAGTGGGCTATATAACAAAATAACATCGTGAAAAAGTATCATCTCAGTGTTAGTGATAGAAACTGTTATATTACAATAGCGATGATAGGTTGGTTATACATTAATGTTTATCTAGGTAATATATATAATGCGACGTATAGCTAATGGCTTCCTGTTTATGTTAGGCAATCCAGCTGGTACCGGTAATTCATTAAGAATTGATGGCAAAACATAATTGAGTCCCTCCAAACCATTGCTATTCACACATAATGGTTTTACATGCCTCTTATGTGTATGGTCTGAAAGACCTTATGCCTGAATCTTGCATCATGGTAGTAGATTTTCAATACAATAATTTGAAACAATTCCTTTATATTAAAATCAGGGATACTAGTGAAATATTTAGAGAACCTGTTTTGAATATCTTGCAGATTATTCATTAAAATTGTGTTTTGCTTGTCTCAAGCTGATATAACACATCTTAGTTTACTTTCAATCACAGCACTATGAACGGTTAAGTATTTTCATCTACATAAAAACGGAGATTGTAGAAGGTGTACAGGTTTATTTTTAGGTTTCTTGTCATGAGCATTCGAGTGTGGCGACGAGTGTGTAAGATATTTCACGAGCCCTTCATCTCGGAACGCCACCAACAGCAAGGAGATTCAGTCATGTTTTGTGGTGGAATCATATTTGGTCGACGTACGCCTCTAATTCCTATCCTCGGTAACATAACTGGTATGGTGTACAGAGACAACATCCTTGAACCTGTCGTTACAGGATTCGCTGCCACAATGGGTGAGGGCTTTACACTAGTGGACGATAATGCTCGTGCCCATCGAGCTAGGGTGGTCAATCAGTTCCTTCAGATGCATGTCATACAGAGAATGGAGTGGCCTGCCTATTCTGCGGACATGAACTGTCTTGAACATGCATGGAAAGAGCTCAAGAGGGCAATTTCGCACCGTCCCAATCCTCCAACAAATTAACAGCAACAGATTGAAGCTTATGTCCAAGAGTGGGACAATCTGGTGCTCAGTATGACTCGTCGTCTGCAAGCATGCCTTAGAGCTCATGGTGGCTATACACGGTATTGATATGCCCTAACATGAAAAGGACGTCCCACATTATCACTTTTGTTATTCGTTGTGTGTTTCTGTCTCTTTTGCAGAGCAGATTGTGTGTTGTTTTTCTTTGTATGTATCCTATATTGTGTATAATGGGATTGCATACTAATAGCAAAATAAACAAGTCACTAAATCACAATATGCAATTTATTTTAGCACTGTAAAACGCTAAGGTGCATGTTTCACAAAACTGAAGCTCTGAACCCAGAGGTTAGAAGGTGCAGTTTGTACTAAAATCTTCCAAATCGTCTCAATAGTACAGGAAAAATCTTGCATTTCGTGAAAAGTCAACGGAAATTTGTTTATAAAGTGCGCTTAGACAAAAATAGGAGACGATAGCTCCTGTCAGAACTGTGTCGCGTCCAGTCCACGTAACAGTAAAGCCGGGTGGGTGGTATAAACACGTCGCTTCAACTACTGAGGCTTTTAGAGACGCCGGGGAGCCGGAGTTTAGCCTCGAAGGGGATGCCTAACGTACCAGTAAATCTACTAGCACGGGTCCCTCGCAAGAATTTCACATGTTTTTCGGCTAATCAATGCTTTGAGGTTAATCTTCATTAGAGAGAGCTTGTGCGTGATTGGATAATTTGAGTATAGCCTTGACATTTTAGAAGATTTCAAAGAAAGTAGAGTCATATGCATACGTAGGCCTATATGAATGTGCACTTACATCTAACGTATTAGGCCTATTAAAATAGAAATTGACCTATACAATAAATCCTGATAAAGAAACAATGACACTAAGAGAAGGCTAAAACGCTGATAGGCAATTTAACAACGACTTAATAATAATAATGATAATAGTTTAATAATCATCATCATCATCATCAACATCATCTAAGTACAGAAGCTTATGCGACAAATGTGCATATTTCATTTAACTCACAGTATATTCCTCACTCCGGCTGATAACTAGCAATAGCTTGATGCTTTCAACAGTTATTTTGCTATTGATTTTAAATGTGCATAAAATGTATTAGATGAATATGTTCAATAGTTTACCAGCCTAGGCCAACACAAACACACGGGGCTGATGACCAAGACATCCCAGGACTCTAAAATGAATTAATAACAATGACAACCTATTTCAGATGGCAGTCCTCATACAGTTTATGTCTATAATTATACTTTCAACACAGATATTGCAGTTAGCTGTGTTTAGAAGCAAAATGAGCAAATAGGAAACTTATCTTAAGTCACTCCCACAATTAGCTCGTGAAAGCAAATCGATGCTCTACATAGTTAATGAAATCCTCCAACACCATGGATACAACACATACACATGGGGCAATTAGAAACTCGGGGAGGACTATCTCGAGGGGCGGGGCAAAAGTCTGGGACTGACCCTTAAAACCCGGGACGCCCGGACCTAACAGCTCAGCATGGGATCTGATGGCAGCCAAGGCATGCTAAGGCCCCACCAGAGCGGTCAACAAAAAGTAACAGATGACGGACGGCAACTCAATGACCTGGATTAGGATGGCGGCGGCAGCAGCGAAAGGCAAAGATAGCAGCTAAGGTAAGAATGAAGAGATTTTGTTATGAAAGAAAGCTACCCCCAGGGGAAGAAATACAATTGAAAAACGATCAATAGCATTGCCAAGGGGCAAGCAGTGACCGGATACACCAAGTTATGAAGTCTCCTTCTGCAATAGTGGAAAATGTTTAAAACGAACACCTGCAAAGAAGTGACGTAAATAGTGGGCGTACAGCGGTCCTACGTAGTGTCACGGCCGCCGCGCGCACGTGACTAGTGGTGAGCCCCTGGCGATAGGTAAACCAATATCTCGCGAACCAATGACAGGAGATGGTCAGGTGAGTTGTCAAATTATACGGGATGATGCTCCCTTTCTAGTTCACCATTTATTTTCCCAGATTTTGCCAAAGGGCCTAACTACACATTTTGAAAATTTTGAGTTTTTAATTTTTAATTTCATTTCATGTTTTAATTTATTATTAATATAATTTGTATTTACTATTATGTTTTTGATTTTTTGATTTTGACAAAGGGCCTAACTGTATATTTTGAAAAACTTCATTTCTTGACATTAAATTTTATTTAATGATTTAATTTATTATTTTTATAATTTTTGTTTACTGTTTATTTTTAGATTTTGCCAAAGGGTCTAAATGCACATTTTGAAAATTTTGATATTTTGATATTTTGACATTTTAATTTTATTTACTATTTATTTTGATTTTCACAACGGGTATAACTGTACATTTTGAAAATTTTGTTTGTTTTGACTTTTAAATTTTATTTAATGTTTTATTTTATTTTATATGTAATCTTTATTTACCATTTTGTGTTTAGATTTTCATTTTGACAATGGTCATACCTAATTAATCAAAAAATTAAAAATCTTAAAAATAAAAAAATCTACATGTAATAATTTAAATCCTAAATCAAGTTTTTACAATTGAAGCACGTACGTAAATAACGAGTCAAGCGTCAAAATAGCGATAATTGAGTTAATGGTACAATAATGTTCTATACGCCATCACCAATAACTCTGGCCCAAGCGCAGGAACATTTGCAAGTGGTTTGAAAAAATCCTCAAGATGGCACATGTATCATGCACCAAGCATGATGGTCAAATAGTGCACCAAGCGCCAGAAGAATTAAGTGCATCTCATTGTAGAAATCAAGCAGTCTAACCGCTTTGTAGTGACTCTTGTGCAAGAAGACTTCTTTAATTTCAAATCAGTTGCTGACAGATATATCAACACGTCCAACGTGCATATTTTCAAAACACAGTGCATCAGGCTGACAGCGGAACGTCCGGGTGTGCTGCAGGTTCGAACGACGTTGAACGAAATGGAAGATTTCAAAGAAAAAATATTTTGAAAAAATGAGTGGAGCCTTTTGATCTTGAAGAAGCAGAGCTGGAAACACTTTGGGGAGCAAAGTGTTTGATGGAAGAAAAGAGGAAGGGCTTGTCTAAAATGATGCCTTACATAAGGAGCGAAAATAGGACTTATGAAGTAAATTGGTCTTTAAGTTACTCCGTTAAGAGGACTAATTCTGGAAAAAATTGTTAATCGTGATAAATATTCACTTTTTTCTAGTATATTAAGAATTCGATGTTATGGCAATTGATTCATTTTTAATGTTAGAACATTTGAACATATACCGTTTAATTGTGTAACGTCTTACAACCAAATAGTCATTATAAAACCTGTGAGTTTATATTTTGTATGTACCATGTTTCGCCTCCCCAAATTGTTATTTTTAATAATATACACTTTTCGTTGATTATCTCAAAACTATAATTTTGGTGCTTGACTCGTTATTTATATAGCCTACATGCTTCAAATTATGAATTCGAGAAATATCTAATCAATGACTTTATGCTTTTTCATTCAAGCTGTTGCATAACATTATCAAATTAACAGTTTCGGAAATCTCAAGTCACTAAAAATATAGTCTGGTACAAACAAAATGTACTTGTTTAAATTCTTACAGCGCGGTTTACCAAAAACATTATATAGGCTAGCTTCAGATACTCTAACTGCTTGTCCGGTGTTTGTAATAAATAAAATTCAATTATTTGTACGCAAAATCTCGGATCAGCAAAATCTAAAAATTAAAAATCGTAAAAATAAATTTTTTTACAGGTAATAATTTCAATCCTAAATCAAGTTTCTACAATTGTGAATTCAAGAATTCTATAATCAATGATTTTAGGCTATTTCAATTCTATCTGTTGTATATCATCATCAAATTATCGGTTTCGGAAATCTCAAGTCAATAAAAGTATAGTCTGGTACAAACAAAATGTACTGTACTTGTCTAAATTCTTACAGCGCGGTTTACCAAGATAAAATACAGGCTAGCTTCGAAATACTTTAACTGCTAGTCCGGTGATTGTAATAAATAAAATTCAATTACTTGTTCACGAAATCTCAAATCAGCAAAATCTAAAAATAAAGAAATATTACATGCATTAATTAAATTCCTAAATAAAGTTTTTACGATTATGAATTCGAGAAATCTCTAGTACGAGAAGTCTCGAATCAGCAAAATCTAAAAATAAAAATATTACATGCATTATTTTAATTCCTAAATCAAGTTTTTACGATAATAAATTCGAAATGTCTCTAGTTCGCGAAATCTAAAGATTAAATATCTAAAAATAAAAATATTACATGCATTAATTTACATCCTAGATAAAGTTTCGACGATTACGGGTTCTCAAACTGTCAGGTCAATGACCTTGTAGTTTTGAGTTATTTGGGTAAATGAGTGGTCCATGGGAAAGGGGGGTTCATCCCGAGTAATTCAATACTTGACTTAAGTCTTTGGGATTACGGGTTATCAAAATCTCAGAAAAAAACACCGATGACCTAACAGTTACTTTTTTTGTAAAAATCTGGAGAAATAAGTGGTTCATGGTAAAAATAAGAAAAAAGCCTATTAAAACAAGCCGTCACAGAAGTCTATACGTTTACGGGTTCGCAAAATATCACCTAAAGTCGGGCGGCAACATATAGCCACGGGGCGTGCGTTAACGCTCACGGCTATGAGTGATATAAATTCTCTCTAGCCCTCATCGCTTCCTCTCCCTACCCCTTCCCTTTCCCGCTTGAGAGGTATCCTCTCTTGGGATAGCTACTACTACAGCTCAATTAAATAAATAAATAGCAAAAATGTTACAGTTAAGCCCGTTTGGCAAAAATCTAAAAATAAAAATATCTAAAAATTACATAAATAATAAATTAAAAACATTAAATGAAAATTTAAAAAAGGGGCAAAACTAAAATTTTCAAAATGTGCATTTAGGCAAAATTTAGGGGGATAAATAGCATATGGTAAAGAGGGTAACAAGCCAAGTAATTAGACATCTGACACAACTTCCTCCGATCATTGGTTCGAGAGAAATCGGGGGGAAAAATCCACGCGGCATTCAGCGTAGCCGAGCACCTAGTGTCACTAGGTATGAAGTATGACCTTTGGCAAAATCAATAAAACTAAAAACAAAATGGTAAATAAAAAAATACATATAAAATAAATTAAAACATAAATTAATATTAAACAATTAAAACAATCAAAATGTACAGTGGTAGCCTCCGTGGCTTAGGCGGCAGCACGCCGGCCTCTCACCGCTGGGTCCGTGGTTCAAATCCCGGTCACTCCATGTGAGATCTGTGCTGGACAAAACGGAGGCAGACAGGTTTTTCTCCGGGTACTCCGGTTTTCCCTGTCAACATTTCATTCCAGCAACACTCTCCACTATCATTTCATTTCATCTGTCATTCATATAATCATTGCCCGAGGAGTGCGTCAGGCTTCGGCAGCCGGCACAGTCCAATCCTCGCCGCTAGATGGGGGCTTCATTCATTCCATTCCTGACCCGGTCGGAGACTGGAAGCAGGCTGTGGATTTTCTTTTTTCAAAATGTACCCTTCGTAAAAAAAAGTAAATAAAAATTATATCAATAATAATTTAAAACATTAAATAAAATTAAAATTACAAAAAAATCAAAATTTTAAATTTTTTGGCAAAATATAAAAATAAAAATAAATAGTAAATACAAAATATATAAATAATAAATTTAAAAAATAAATATAATTACAAAGTAAAAAATCAAAATCTTCAAAATGTGTGATTAGGCCCTTTGGCAAAATCTAAAAACTAAAAACAAAATGCTTAATAAAAGTTTTAAAAATAATCAATTAAAACATTAAATAAAATTACAAGTAAAAAAAAAACAAAATTTTCAAAATATAGTCCACAGTTAGGCCCTTTGCCAAAATAAAAAATATAAAAAACAAAATGGTAAATAAAAATTATATAAATAATAAATTAAAATATTTAAATAAAATTAAAGAGTCAAAAAATCAAAATTTTCAATATTTTTAATTTGGCCCTTTGGCAACATTTGGGAAAATAAATGGTGGACTGGAAAGGGGGCATCATCCTGGGTAATTTGGCACCTCGCGTGACCACCTCCGATCATTGGTTCGCGAGACATTGGGTTGCCTATCGCCAGGGGCTCACCACTAGTCACGTGCGCGCGGCGGCCATTACACTACGTAGGACCGCTGTACGCCCACTGCTGACGTAGAAACGTTATAGTGGACTCGTATTTGCTTGGAGAACTGATAGAGGGCAGTAAAGGCAATGATTCAAAGCCCGTGCAGTGGAGGGAGAAGGAACCACGTACTGGGAATGAAAACTGAGCCTAAAACAACCGTATTTGACTTGCTTGCACTGTGTGAGTTAACATTCCAGACATGTCAAGACAGAACAGAATTAATGAGCACAATTCGTGTCAGCGAAGTTATGTTGTGGACCTGCGGGGAGACTGGACGGACCTTCCAAAGAATCGCCCAACATGCGTTACTCGTGTATATAAGGTTGCCTACACCCAACAGGAAAGGCTGATCACCGTACCGCTAACATGAGGAAATACATTATGGGGTTTGAAACCATTTTTCAGTGTTGCCTTAGTAAACAAAAGTTTGGTGCTTTTCAGTCGGTCAACACGAATGTACCCAAAAGAGTTGGGTTATACCCTAATCCTGAAAAAAATTACATGAGATTATTAAATACCCTAGGATGACCAGTTTCGACCGTCAAGCGATCATCATCAGATCCATTCCACTTAGGCTACAAATCTATGTCTGAAAATACAGGTGAAAATATTTACAATATGTACACTTATTTAGTTGCTGTATTGGTAACGCAACTTGTCGGTATTTGTTAGCTGTAGTCTATATGATGTTTTAGTGAGATGCTGAAAGTTGTGATAGAACTCCGGAATTTGCCTGTTTTTAGAATGACTATGTGGTTGTTGTGAATGGTCAATTCTGAATGTAAAGTATTATACAAGCTATTTATCTGGTGAGGAGACTTGGGCAGTTCGGCAGCGCGCTGTTCAGTCGCGAGTTACTATTCACCATGTGAACAGTGCGCTGCCGAACTGCACAAGTCTCCTCACCAGATAAGTAGCCTGTATAATACTTTACATTCATTATTGACCGCCTCCGTGGCTTAGGAGGCAGCACGCCGGCCTCTCACCGCTGGGTCCGTGGTTCAAATCCCGGTCACTCCATGTGAGATCTGTGCTGGACAAAACGGAGGCAGACAGCTTTTTCTCCGGGTACTCCGGTTTTCCCTGTCAAAACTTCATTCCAGCAACACTCTCCACTATCATTTCATTTCATCATTGGCCCAGAGGAGTGCGTCAGGCCTCGGCAGCCGGCACAGTTCATATCCTCGCCGGTAGATGGGGGCTTCATTCATTCCATTCCTGACCCGGTCGGAGACTGGAAGCAGGCTGTGGATTTTCATTTCAACTCTTTTGGGTACATTCGTGTTGACCGACTGAAAAGCACTAAACTTTTTGTTATAAGGAAATACTATGCGAGTCTTTACTGTATTACCAACATTTTATTTACGAAAACTGGCAATGGCTCAGGAGTATAAAGGACATATTTGCACTTTAAACGAGATATTTATACATACTTTTTAGTAACTAAAAATTAACTTTTACTAAGGTACAATGATGCCAAGATATTTATTATGCAAACATCTCGCATCTCTCACGTTTATATAAGTTACCATGTGAATCAGCTACCCCTAACAATATTGTTAACAGGAAGGTCGATATTTCTGTGTTTGCATCCCGTATGTTTCTAATACACTGCAAGCACATCCTGGAACCGATACTGAACACTATTACTTTCCCCTCGATGTGCCTACAGCCTAATACGAGGAAAAAATAATAGTGTCCAGTATCGTTTGCGGGTATATGCTTGCAGTGCATTACTACTATATTGGATGCAAGCAGAGAAATATCGTCCTTCCTGACAACACGCGTTAGTTGGGTTGCATAAAACAATATCATTAGGGGCAGGTGATTCGTAGAAGTACGGTGGCTTTCGTATAAGTGTATGGAATTGCTAAATTTGATTATGTGACTTTGATATACTCATTTCTTAAGCCAATTCCCCTCCCCCACCAATCATATTGAAAACTTTCGTACGCCTACAAAAATTTGTAGAATGTTATCAATCGACCAAAGGAGACGAACATATTAACAAATTACTCCCGTATCCAGCATAAACGAGGGAATGAGAACGTAATGTACACTGATTTACTCGCTTCACATAGAGCTGGAAACAAATCGGAACACGTATTATTCAGAAACAAAAGAAACATAGGCTACACTATCCAAACAACGGAGAACGTTCAAGTAAGCACTCCTTATTTAGGAGCAGTCTATGAAAATACGATTCAAGGAACAACCTGGGACCAAAGAAGATGAGTGCAACTAGAATAACCAAAGCACAAAGAAAACAATGTCAGCAAGGGCTATCAGGAACATTTTGCTTGAATATGGGCCTCGCCTCACAACTCATCACCATACAGTCTGCTTCCAATGGTTTCACGTAAGACGGAACTGTGCTAACTGACTTAAGCCTGCTGCTTAGTTTACACCATAGTGCCAACAAACATATGCAAATTTATTCCGCTGAAGAGAAATGCATTCTTCATTTGTTGGTAGAATGGTGAGGTGACTGCAGAGTATTATTCTTGGTGCCAGTGGCCCATTAAGGTGCTCTTGGTTACGGAAGGCAGCGATACACAGATTTACGCTCGGACCGCCACGCTACATCCGACGAGTAGCCATTGCAGCGCTATGTTCCACCCACAGTGTCAGCTAAGACCTTCAAGAACCCCTTGCTGGAAGCTGGCTTCTTCTCACACCTTGCAGCCTACTTCGGATGGTGGTCGTCCCGTGCGGCGCTTTACGCCAATGGTAACATTATCTCCACGATATTGAAGATCCACCCTCGACACTGTTGAACTCAGAAACCCGAATTCGCGTGTAATCTCCGAAATGCTATGACCCATGCGCCGTGCGCCGATGAACATCCCTCGTTCAAAGTCAGCTAACTCGCGCCGTGTTGCCAGCTTCCCTACACTCGTGTCTCTACTCTGCCGCAGCTAGCGCTCGGGAGTCATACACGGCACATTTTCTCATGGGACTATTCTTCCCGTGACTTTTGCTCACTCAGTGAACATTACAAACATGATGATAGAAAAACATGATTTTCTGCTCCATCAAAATATGAGCATTTATATAATTTTCTAGGAAATGTACTGAGATCGTCTCGATGTGAAATGGCTAGCTTTACTGGCTGCCATACTTGAGGTCCCGGGTTCCACTCCCGGCTCTACTAAAAAATGTAGTTGTCAGCCATACTAGAAGTGGTTGTCCGGGATTCTCTATTACACACACACATATATAACGAAAGTGGTGGCTACGCTCGCTAAAGCGCAACGTTAGGTCATGGGGCCAAGCTCTCGACGCATGGGTTTGAGCCCCACCGCCGGCCGTCCTTGAAATGGTTTTCCGTGGCTTCCCATTTTCAACTCAAGGCAAATGCGCGGACGGTACCTTCAGACAGGCCACGGCCGCTTCCTTCCACATCCATGCCCAGTTTCAATCACCATCATTCATTTCATCTCTCATTAACTCCTCTCAAGAGGTTGGCGTCAGGAAGGGCATCCGGCCATAAAAACATCCGCTACAATGCCTTCCATCGCATCTCATCCCGACCCCGTTGGAAAACGGGAATAATAAGGTGTAGACATGCATACTTCTCATGATTTCCAAAATATTCTCCATACCGGCCAAAGAAAATTAGGCATCCGTAACGTGCTGACTGGCCGAATGACTTGATACAATCAAATAAATATTAAAAAGTCGCCAGAATCTTGTGAATTTTTATGTAATTGATTAATTTGGGTTTGTTACAACTGTGACAAAATGTGGTCTGTTTTCAAATATATAAGTTGTATTTGACTACATACAGTATACTGCAATTGGATTTTAGTGCAAATTAGCAACCATGCATTGGACTTATACCCTGTGAGTTGCCAGAATGGTATTGACATTTGGCCGGAAATTCCGCGTCAGTCATCACCCCTCAGCCTCTTGACCAATCCATGTTCGGGTAGTTGATGTGATAATACTCTGCGTTGCAATATTACAGCCCACATGCTTCAGTGCCTGGTCAGCTGTATCTCTGGCTTGTACAGTTTGGCAACCTCGTTCTCAGACCACTCATGGCGAGGCGAGAACTGTCAATTCTATTCTGGTAGCTCACAGAGTATAAAGCGCATGCAAATCCTTGGCCTTCTCATTAGCTAATGTGCTCGTCTCTCACTGCGCTATTAGTCATCAAATTTAACTCACTCGACCGTAAGGATATGATTCATTAACTTACCTTCACACGAATTATCTCGACACCATTCTCCTTACGCCACAGCAGGGACTGCAAGAAATCTTCATAGAATCCACGTGGGAACAGCTGGGGGATTTTCAGGCAGTGGGTTCTAACACTCATCTGCAAAAGAAACGAAATTAAGGTAATGTCATGGCACATCAAATATGAATATGAAAGTTTAGTGTGCAAAATATCGTAATGAACATGTAGAGATTTGAAGTCATTCTTTCAGTGTTGCTTATACAAAAGTGCCATTTGTAGCTCTTTAGTCGGTCAACACAATTATGCCTAGTGAATGGGCGGGGTACAATATATAAATATCTAAATACATTTCTGAAAAAAATGACATGCATTAGCTATTTATTTCTATTAAATGGGGCACATATGTGTATATTGTATCCCGCCCATTCACTGGGCATAATTGCTTTCACCGACTGAAGAGCTACAAATGACAATTCGTAATTATCAAAAAACGCAATAACCTAACTTAGTTCACGTAACCCATATAATACTAAACTCCGCAGCAGGCAACAGGTCACAAGCCGCCAGTGATGATGGATATGTCCTATTGACTGCTTGGAGATTTATATGTCAATCGGCATGAAAGGTAACGCATTCAAATATTTTGCAAGTGTTGCTAACTAAGACCCTATTGGGTTGGTTCTATGTATTTTGAAATTGCATTTTCCTTTAAAGTTCGGAATTTTTATTATTGGTCCCTACAATATTGTTACGGCTGTGAGTTTGTTTAATCGCTCGCCGCATGAGTCACAACTGCCCCCGGGCTGGGCTGTGCTCTGCCTCAGTGTATTGCGTGCGCCTTATGCAACAGGACTACAAGGACAAAGGGATGGTCCAGAATATTCGTGACTCAGCCAGTGATGGAAACCTCGAGAAGCCGTGAACCATGGATGGGTCTAGAAGCATTTATTGAGTCACCGGCCTGCAATATAAGAGCGACCTGTCAAGCAGTGGGTGTGTGTTTTTCGAGCTAGTGCGAGCGTTTATCCTGAGCGACAGAAGTGTGGTGACGTGACTTGCGAAACTCCTAGTGAAGTTGATTCTCTTGACAGCGATGGAGTGAGAAGCATACAGGGGACTGCCTGTGTTTTGAGCGAGTGTGATTTCACTGAACGACAGAGGTATTGTGGCGAAGTGCCGTGCGAGTTACGAAATCCAGTGACATTGTTTCCCAGCTTGGAGACAGCGAAGCAGCGTGTAGCAGGTTATCGTAAGTAACTGTAGTTTGTGTACATAAGGAAGAGGTGCAGGTGTTCCTAGCGAGGACACGGGTCTCATTAGTGGAGGATTAGCTGCATGACTAAGTGAAAGGGGCAAGAGCGTTCCATAAGGAAGATATTTGAGGAAACTGGAGTAAGGTTCTAATTGCTTGTATTTGCTGTTGAGTGGTGTATCTTTCTGGCCGCAATAAAGTTAATTATTTCTTTAAAGGAACAATCTGTGTTGTGCTTCAACCCACCGCAATCCAGTTAACAAAAGTGCCACTAGGGGGGTGGCACGTAACAACTGGTGTCAGAAGCCGGATTACGAACTCAAGCACAAGCACAACACCTGGCGGTCCTGGTTTCAAAACCCGAGCAGGTCATTTTTTTTAAATTTTCCTGTGAGTGCATGCCCTTTACTAGACAAACAACTAAAATGGAAGCGCAATTTGCAGCATTGCTAGAAAAGTTAAGTGGCATGGAAGCCAAGATGGAAGACGGCCAGAAGAATTTAGCCAAGGACCTAACTTGTAAATTAGAAGATGGCCAGAAGAATTTAACCAAGAAGATAGAGGACGGCCAGAAGAAGATGGAAGACGGGCAGAATAAGTTAGCACAGGACCTTAAGAAATTAGAACTGGGTCTGCGTGAGGAAGTCACGGCAGTGGAAAAGAAGTTCGACGCCTTAAAAGAAGAAGTTGCCGAGCTACGCCGACGCCCGCTGACGGGGGTGGAAGAGAGATTCAACGATCTACAAAAGGAATTTGCTGACCTGCGCCGACACCCGCCGACAGGGATGGAAGAGAGATTCAAAGCCCTACAAGAGGAAGTCGCCGAGCTGCGCCGACCAGGGTGGATGAGAGAGTCAAAGCTCTACAAGAGGAAGTTGCCGAACTGCGCCAACGCCCACTCACGGGGGTGGCAGAGAAATTCACGCTCTTCAAGAGGAAGTTGCCGAGCTTCGCCGACGCCCGCCCACAGGTACACCGGGGACATCAGGAACGGGACAGAGCAGAGTGACGCCCCCAACGTTCGACGGAATAGTCCCGTGGAGCACCTATTTACGTCAGTTCTAGGCAGCCTGTTCCATAAACAACTGGAACCGCACGGAAAAGGCTACAGCTCTCATTGTAGCGCTGAGAGGGGACGCCCTTAACGTCCTTCAGGCCATCCCGACTGGATCCCAGGACTACGCTTCACTAATCGCCCATATGGAGTCCCGATATGGAGATAGCCATCTTCAGCAGGTCTACCAGATGCAGCTCCGGACCCGGGTACAAAAGAACGCGGAAAACCTGCAGGAGGTCGAGATGGACATCGCACGCCTCGTAAGGCTCGCCTACCCAACAGCGCCGGCGAATTTCTAGAACAGATAGCGACGCAGACCTTCACCGACGGGCTACGGGACTCGGACACTCAACAGACGCTGCGACTTGCGCGCAATAAGACCCTGGCAGTGCGCTGAGCCACGCACTTGACTTCGAGACGGCAAAACAGGCATCTAGGATGCACGCGCGGGTGCGTCAAATGGACGTCGACGAACCAGTAAAAACCAACGAGACCAAGCCCCTGGCCGACGAATTAATGGAGGCGCTAAGCCGTTTCTTCAATAGTCGCGGCACCACCAGCACCGACACAGCCGGAAGACAACCGGAGAGGCGGCTCGGAAGAGGACTACCGACCTGCTGGACCTGCCGTAAGAGAGGCCACCTGAGCAAGGACTGCGGTGATCGCCGCCGCCAAGGGTTTCCGTCGGGACAGTCAGTCGTAGGGAAATCGCGCGGCCCAGGCAAGCAAGTATCAGCCAGCCTTGGGGGGCAAAGGTTGGCTTGTGACAATCGTCAAGCCCCGGCAGTCCAAGTTCGTGTGACGCAGTTACGGAGGGATAATAGCAGCCTGATGGTTGACGGAGTCGTCAACGGAGAGATGTGGCCCATGCTAATCGACACGGGAGGATCGAGGACCATCGTCAGTCCCACCGTGATCCCGAAGTGGAGAGTGCAACCCACACAAAGGAACCTCCAGCTAATAACCGCGACCGGAGAGACCGCACCGGTACATGGCGAAGCATCACTGGAGTTCGTCATTGGTCGACGGGCGATAAAGCATCCAGTGCCTGTGGCTGACGTATCAAATGAAGTGATCATCGGACTGGACTTCCTGAACCAGAACAACATCATCTTGGACCTGAGTACCAACACTCTGCACTTCGGAGGTGAGGAACTTGCTTTGCAACCAGCACACGAGGCCGTCGCCGCACAACGAGTAAGGCTGAGAGATGACGTCATCGTTCCCGCCAGGACAGAAGTCAGCACTGCCGTTATTGGCGACGGAACAGCTGAGGGAGTGGCGGCTGTCATCGAGCCAAAATATGAGGACATCCAGACAAAAGGATTGCTAGTTGCCAAGATTCTCATCAACACGACGTCTCGGCCGTACGTCCGCCTGTCCAACCTGAACGACTACGATATTACGGTTCACCGGGACACCAACCTAGGAGTCTGCGAGCCCGTTACCTGGATTGCCCGCATCACAGACACGACGGACGGACACCTGCAGACGGACAACCGAAGAAGACGCGCCCTGCCAGAAGAACTACAGAAGCTGTACCAAGGATCCCAGGACCATTTAGACGAGGAACAATCACGCCAACTTCGGGACCTGCTACACGAATTC
This sequence comes from Meconema thalassinum, assembly GCA_946902985.2. NCBI lineage: Eukaryota > Metazoa > Arthropoda > Insecta > Orthoptera > Tettigoniidae > Meconema > Meconema thalassinum. The sequence goes on along the minus strand of OX336389.2, from coordinate 1,467,166,729 downwards.
CAGGATGTCTTCTCCGTGGGGAGCAAAGACTTCGGCAGGACAAGCTTGGTCCAGCACAGAATCGACGTTGGGAACAGCGCACCGATTAGGGCCCCATTCCGACGTGTCCCGCTCGCCAAGCAAGCTGAAGTCGACCGCATGGTAGAAGAGATGAAGGAGCAAGGAGTGATCGAGCCATCACATAGTCCTTGGAGTTCTCCGGTCGTGCTAGTGAAGAAGAAGGACGGTTCCACCAGGTTCTGCGTGGATTACAGGCGGGTGAATGACGTCACGAAGAAGGACAGCTACCCTCTACCCCGGATCGCCGACACCCTGGACACCATATCAGGGTCAAGATGGTTCTCCACCTTGGATTTGAAGAGTGGCTACTGGCAGGTGGAGGTCCACCCTAAGGACCGCGAGAAAACTGCGTTCTCTGTGGGCAGCGGGCTCTGGCAGTTCACCGTCATGCCATTCGGTCTGTGCAACGCCCCTGCGACCTTCGAAAGGCTAATGGAGTCCATTCTGAGGGGACTACACTGAAGACCTGCCTGGTCTACCTAGACGACGTCATCGTTCTGGGAAGAAGCTTCGAGGAGCACTACAGCAACCTGAAGGAGATCTTGATGAAGCTACGGGCTGCCCAGCTGAAGTTGAGCCCCAAGAAGTGTCAGCTCTTCCAGAAGCAGGTCCAGTACCTGGGGCATATCGTCTCCGAAGAAGGGGTGCGCACCGACCCAGAGAAGACCGCAGCTGTGAGGGAGTGGCCAGTTCCGAAGGACAAGTCCCAACTACGAAGCTTCCTGGGACTCTGCACTTATTACCGTCGCTTCGTGAGAGGATTCGCCGACATCGCCAAACCACTGCATCGACTGACTGAGAAGGACCAACTCTTCACGTGGACAGCAGAATGCCACAGTACCTTCGAACAACTCAAGCAGGCTCTGTGCACCGCACCTATTCTGGCCTACCCCAGACCTGGAACGAGGTTCATCGTCGATACCGATGCCAGTGACTTTGGTATAGGGGGAATCCTGTCGCAAATAGTGGACGGCGAGGAGAGAGTAGTGGCCTACTTCAGCAAAGCCAGAGAGGAACTACTGCGTCACCAGGAAGGAACTGCTCACCATCGTGAAGACCATCGAACACTTCCACAAGTACCTGTACGGGCAAGAATTTCTCATCAGGACCGACCATGCATCCCTGCGGTGGCTCCCGAACTTCAAACAGCCCGAGGGTCAACTCGCGCGGTGGATATAGAGGCTTCAACAGTACAACTTTGAGATCCAGCACAGGAAAGGCCAACTGCATTCTAACGCCGACGCCCTGTCACGAAGACCGTGCCCTGAAGACTGCGCCGGGATACAGTGCCGAAGGACTACCGTGGAACGTCATGGGAGCTGGAGCCGCGAATCTTTCACGCGGGCACAAGCAGAAGATGATGACCTGGGACTGATAGCCGAATGGAAGAGGGCCTGTGTTACCAGACCCGGGTGGAACATTGTGAGCGACTGCAGTCCAAAGTTTAAGTCCTACTGGGCGCAGTGGGACTCGCTGATTGTAAGGGATGGCCTCATCTGCCGTACCTGGGAGAGCACCGACTGGAAGGCATCTCGGGAACAAGTCGTCGTACCAAAGGCTATGACGGAGGAAGTCCTGAAGGAAGTCCATGGAGGATCATCTGGTGGACACCTAGGGATAAAGAAGACCCTGGAGAAGCTGAGAGAGCGGTTCTACTGGATCGGATGCCGAACTGACGTGGAGAACCACTGCGCGAGGTGCCACGATTGCGCAGCCAGCAAGGGCCCAGGACGAAGACGACGGGGTCCACTGAAGACCTACAACGTGGGCGGCCCCATGGAGAGAGTGGCCATCGATGTTGCTGGGCCATTCCCGTTAAGCGAGGCAGGGAACCGCTACATATTGCTCGTCAGCGACTACTTCACCAAATGGCCGGAGGCGTATGCGCTCCCTAACCAAGAAGCCGCGACGATCGCAGAGACCCTGGTGAAGGAATTCGTCAGCCGGTACGGAGTACCCCTGGAGCTGCACTCCGACCAAGGGAGGAACTTCGAGTCGCAGGTGTTCCAGAACCTAAGCCAGCTGCTGGGAATCCGGAAGATAAGGACAACGCAGCTACACCCTCAGTCCGACGGGATGGTAGAGCGATTCAATCGCACCATCGAGAACCATCTCCGAATAGTCGTCAGCGAGCACCAGAGGGATTGGGACAAACATCTTCCACTATATCTCCTGGCCTACCGCGCCGCCGTGCATGAAGCCACCGGGTGCACACCAGCCCGAGCAATGTTTGGGAGGGAGCTCCGTTTACCTGTCTATTTTGCCTTCGGCCGACCTAGGATTGATCCGGTCCCGGTAAGTCAGTATCGTCAAGAACTGGTCGACCAACTGGAGGACGTGCACGCGTTCGCGAGGAGGAAACTGCGGATCGAGACCGACCGAATGAAGACCCGATACGACCAACAGACGGATGCCGGCGGATTCCACGAGGACGACTTGGTCTGGCTCTTCAACCCATTACGGAAGAATGGCCTGTCACCCAAACTGCAGAAGTCCTGGGAGGGCCCGTACCGAGTTGTGAAACGGATCAACGATGTCGTCTACAGGATCCAGCGGAGCCCGAGGGCGAAGATGAAGATCGTGCATCGAGATCGCTTGGCAGCCTACGGAGGGACACAGACGGACCAATGATTGATCGGGACGATCAGCCTTTTTAGGAAGTGGGTGGTGTTACGACTGTAAGTTTGTTTCATCGCTCGCCGCATGAGTGACAACTGCCCCCGGGCTGGGCTGTGCACTGCCTTAGTGTATTGCGTGCGCCTTATGCAACAGGACTACTAGGACAAAGGGATGGTCCAGAATATTCGTGACTCAGCCAATGATGGAAACCTCGAGAAGCCGTAAACCCTGGATGGGTCTAGAAGCATTTATTGAGTCACCGGCCTGCTATATAAGAGCGACCTGTCAAGCAGTGGGTGTGTGTTTTTCGAGCTAGTGCGAGCGTTTATCCTGAGCGACAGAAGTGTGGTGACGTGACTCGCGAAACCCCTAGTGAAGCTGATTCTCTTGACAGCGAGGGAGTGAGAAGCATACAGGGGACTGCCTACCGGGTGAGTTAGCCGTGATCGTTACGGCATGACTGCGGGCAGTCGCTCACATCCGGGAGGCGAGGAGGTTCGAATCCCCCCGCCGGCAACCTTGAAGATGGTTTTCTGTGGTTTCCCATCTTCCTTCCAGGCAAATGCCGGGGTTGGTCCCTAACTATAGGCCACAGCCGCTACCTTCAAACTCCTCGTCCTTCCATCCCAACTTTCCTCCCCAACGGTACTTGTAGCTCACCCATTGGGTGTCCGTCTCGAAGAAGCTACAAAACTGGCGAGCCGAACATGTCCTCGGGCACTCCCGGCACTCAAAGCCATACGCTAAAAAGGGACTGCCTGTGTTTTGAGCGAGTGTGATTTCACTGAGCGACAGAGGTGTTGTGGCGAAGTGCCGTGCGAGTTACGAAATCCAGTGACATTGTTTCCCAGCTTGTGGACAGCGAAGCAGCGTGTAGCATGTTATCGTAAGCCACTGTAGTCTGTGTACATATGGAAGAGGTGCAGGTGTTCCTAGCGAGGACACGGGTCTCATTAGTGGAGGATTAGCTGCATGACTAAGTGAAAGGAGCAAGAGCGCTCCATAAGGAAGAGACTTGAGGAAACTGGAGTAAGGTTCTAATTGCTTGTATTTGCTGTTGAGTGGTGTATCTTTCTGGCCGCAATAAAGTTAATTATTTCTTTAAAGGAACATGAAGCCTCCGTGGCTTAGGCGGCAGCACGCCGGCCTCTCACCGCTGGGTCCGTGGTTCAAATCCCGGTCACTCCATGTGAGATCTGTGCTGGACAAAACGGAGGCAGACAGGTTTTTCTCCGGGTACTCCGGTTTTCCCTGTCAAAATTTCATTCCAGAAACACTCTCCACTATCATTTCATTTCATCTGTCATTCATTTAATCATTGCCCCAGAGGAGTGCGTCAGGCCTCGGCAGCCGGCACAGTTCATATCCTCGCCGCTAGATGGGGGCTTCATTCATTCCATTCCTGACCCGGTCGGAGACTGGAAGCAGGCTGTGGATTTTCATTTTCATTTCTTTAAAGGAACAATCTGTGTTGTGCTTCAACCCACCGTTATCCAGTTAACAAAAGTGCCACTAGGGGGGTGGCACGTAACAATATGATGGTGGGGTCATGTGAATAGAATGGGCGAAGAGATATTACCTAAGAAGTTAACGAGCAGGGCTGTAGAGGGTAAGAGAGGCCGAGGTAAACCTAGGAGGCGATGATAAGATTCAGTGTTGAGGGATTTCAAAGTGAGAGGAATAGAAACACAGGAGGCCGAAGTGCTAACTACTAATAGGGGATCATGGAGGCGACTTGCTCGCAAACAGAGGCTTGCAGACTTGACTGGACGCTCTAAGGCAAAATAGTCTCAAATGAAAATTTATTTAACCCTTTTTTCCTTTCAAGAAATAACATGTATTTCTCTTGGAAATGAGAAACTACTACTTAGTACTGTGACCGTTTGACAAGTGACCCACGTCCACACAAGTGCGACTCTTAATAACAGCTGAGCATAAGACTCAAAAGTGTCTCGGGGATTACATGGGCGCAACAACAATAGTTGATAATGAATAGAAAACTAGCGTGGCTGTTATCAAGACGCACGCTGCAGCAAGGATAGAAGGACTTTTTGCCTACTTTTCACATTTTGCAAAAAAAAAAAAAAAAAAAAAAAAAAAAATTGGACTTATGGGATCGATCCGGGCAAATGTGTGTGTGTCTCCCCCCCGCCCCCCTATCAACTCCTAAACGGCTGCAGCAATTGATAAAAAAAAATTGTTAGGAGTAAAGATCTATACCTGAACATCTCTATGCCGTATTTGAAAATGATGTCAGTGCTACCAACTGCTGAAAAATCGCAATTGAAATTTGAGCTCCATGTTGGATATCCTGGAAGGTATGAATGGGAGCTATTTAAAAATTGGCACACTTATAGATAATAATATTTCAGTTATATTCCCAGGAGGCCATACATGGCAGTGTTGCCAAAATGATTATAAGCCTGCTGATAGGTCCAATTTTTAAATGCATACAACTTCTACACTATCAATTGGATTTCAACCAAACTTTGTATGTGCTATGTGTACATAAACAGATATGACTGAGCGGATTCTTAACAGCCAACAGGATTGCCAACTGTTAATAAGTGCTCTTAATTTCTTTTATCCAAATACCAATATATCAGAAAGTATGCAAGCCGACAGCTTTAAACTATGCACACGTATAGTACCTGACATTCTATATTATTTTGGAGTACCTTATATACGTCAGTGCTACCAACATGATTCTAAGCCTGCTGAGAGGTCCAACTTTAAATACAGGCAACTTCTATACTATCATTTGAATTTCAACCAAATTTCGTATATGCTATGTGTACCGTAACGGATATGACTATGCGTATTCTTAAGAGCAACCAGGGCTGCCAACTGTTAATAAATGCTGTCTCTATTTTTGTTAACCTAATATCAATATATCAGAAAGTGTGCAAGCCAATAGCTCTAAACTTTGCACACGTATAGTGGCATTCTAGATTAATTTGGAGTAACTAATATACGTCAGTGCTGCCGACATGATTCTAAGCCTGCTGATAGGTCCAATTTTAAAATGCATGTAACTTCTATACTAACTAATGGATTTCATTCAAAATTGGCACAACAATATATCGTATTATTTCAGATTATTTGTGACCAATACATGCATGACATTGTTGCCAACATGATTTTACGCGCGCTGTTAGATCCAATGTTTAACTGCATGTAACGTCCATGCTATCCATAGGACGTCAGCCAAATTTTGTATTGTGTACCTTAAGAGATGGAACTAAGAATATATTCAGTCACCAGGGCTGCCAACTGTAGTGCTCTATTAGGCTACACTATGCCAGGTATACAGTATTTCGAACTAATTTGAAATTTCTATATTACCAACTTAATTTCGTCATTATTCTAGATAGATCCATATAGATTAATCATTGGCATGAATCTTAAATTTGAAGAAAAGTAGGCTCTTTAGTTCGTCACGAAACTTCTTGTTTTTTTTAATCATGAATGACCACAATTTCTTTTTTTTTAAGATAAAATGTCTCAGCTTAATTTATCCTTTCAACCATCCGAAGATAAATATAATGATTTTCCTCAGGGAGAAAGCTAAATCACAACCTGAAATAAAAGACACCCTATCGCTCCCCCTGGGGCCCTAATCTTGTTAAGCATTTTTCAAATAAACCTCAGTTACTTAATCTTCATAGAATCAAACGATTAATTAAATATTTAACTATTATTGGAATATTCATGACATTTCTAGTCCATCATGATATTCAATTTTCATTCTGTACAATATCTACGACTTTCAGGATGTGCAGACAATAATAGTCCGGTCTGACACCTGAATAAACTTATTTACACTTCACAACAAAATTTCCATATTTCCAAAATTAATTTCTTATTCATATCGAAAATATTTCCTTGGACATCAAAAAAAGAAATTCCAAAATTCATCATTATTTACTAGTGCCATTAAATGCTATTTGGCTTAATATCAATCCATGCCTTTTCATTTTAAATCAAACGTAATTCAAATTCAAATATATTTCCACACATGAAATTCTATTGATCATATTCACCAATATTGTTGATTGTAAGTTGATTTCCATAAATAAATCAATTATGGGATCATTGACCTTTGTAACTCTGGGTGCAACTCACAAATTATTAATATTAATGGCTTGTAATATAATTATCGATCGTCTAAAATATTACATCGTTTTTATCGGAACATGAGGTCCATGAATGCCCCATTTCTCTAAGCACTGCATTAACTCCTCTTCATTACATTATATTGGAATACGGAAAGGGTTTCAAAAAGATAAATCATTCTGCATAAGTTCAGAGCATTCAAAATAATATTTGTTATAGGCCAGAGCAAATGAATGTAGAATATCGAATTCTACTGATGACAGAAACTGGATAAAGGCTTGGGGTGGCTACATCGGCAAACCCCTTCTTTTTGAGCACGTGAGGTCATCACCAACCTCGAAATCACCAAAAATTTATAATATTCACCATTTATATTTATAAATCATTATTTTCATACAACTTAATTCCATTCATTCTTATCTGCTATATTTAATGGATTAGAACAATTACTTGTGAGATACAACTGCACGCATGCATTCCCAATTTAACTCATCAACCCACCAGATCTATCGCATAGGCCTATATGTTATAAAATAAGTGTCTTCTTTAAATATTCATATCTCATTCGAGGGTCACCATAACAAAACTCCCCTAGATGATACACGTTTTGATCTAACAACAAAAACCTTCCTTTCCGAAACTAAATTATTATCTCACTATATGATTCCAATGTGCATTAATCCATAATTCATCGTTAAATCTTCCGATATTACTGATCCATATTCAATTATTTGAACGTCACATGTTGCACTCAACATCACCCGTTTATATTTATTATTATTATTATTATTATTATTAAATATTATTAACAATTGCAAAAGATAATCAATTATCATGTTTATTCCCATCTCCAGATTTCAATAAGATATTAGAAGTTACCATTAACATCATTCTTTAATCATTTTTGTAATTCCCAATGCATGACCATTACAGTATAAATTTCCATTGCGAAAGAAATCCTGAATCACATGAAAAATCTAACTCATTTTTCCTACTAACGATTATTAGGTCTCATTCATAATGAATAAAATTCAATTCTGTAGTAATTACATTTAACTAACCATCGTCACAACAAACTATCTAAAGACGACAAGCTACTATTTAAATATGCAACAAACTGTATGTGTCTAACTGTACAACAAGATAACTAATAAAACTCCTAGCCAATAGAAAATATGGATGCCTTCAAAATAATACGATCCGACGATATGTCTCATCAAGGCTATGCTGATATTCAAATGTATGAAAGAAGAAATAACATCAGAAGGCTCCAGTGATTATGCTTCAGCATAATTCGAAAATCATTCCTTCCTTAAAAATGATGACTCCTATACGGTTGAAGCAATAGTCAAAGGTCTGCAATTCACTAGTACTAGCTACTAATATGTGAGATGTGGCTCCAGTTCATTAAAGATGTTCGTAATGTTGATTCCAGCTGTTGTACAATGCCCACACACTATACCTCTAGTCACCTCAAGACCTAAGCGACTTCTTTGATGTTCTGGTCTGAGAAGAGGCTAACGCGCCAGGTAATAGTTCCCACTTTTTGGGCTTGTTTTTGGCGTTAAGAAAATCCTGCACATGGTGCAATGTTTTTATAATCTTACTAGATTACTTTTCAGAATTTCCTTGGTAAAAATGTATGACTAATTTTCTTGTTCACGTTAATTGGGAGCTTTACCAAACTTTGCTTTTCATGCGATGAATTGTTTGAGAGAATATAGTTTTTAGTGGTATTTGGAAAGATAGAGAGAGTAATTCAATGTGGATTTGATATTATATTTGCTGTTTATAAACCTGTTTGATTGGCAAAAGAGCAAACGATTTTTATGGCAAATCAGGCTCAAAGTTTGGCAACACTGTTACGATTGCACAATGTTCAACATGATTTCTTCAAGTAGACAACGTGTTCAAACTGCAGCTGTAAAGCTTGTCTTACCAATAAAATAAAGTAAAGAGTGAAGGTGCAAAAAAAGAGAGAGAGAGAGAGAGAGAAAGAAAGAGAGAGAGAGTGTGTGTGTGTGTTTTCTCAGGACTTGGCCTGACGTTTGGTATAAGTATAGGTATATCCTCGGTCTCAGCTCGACCATAGCCCACGTTTCCGTACATCAGCCGCCATCATACCACCATTTAAAACTAAGTATCATTCGATCGTATAAATGTCCACGAAGACTTTGCTTATGATCTTTCTTATATTAGCGCAGTACTCTGACATTCCTGTTTATCCTTTTTTCCAGTTAGATTTGCTATCCTCTAAACTAGAAAAGATCCCTTCATGTCGTATCTGGATAAGGAAGATTATTCCGCTGGACACGCTTTGCATAGTCCGCTCCAGTTCGTCGGCTAAATGTTACACTGGGAAAGGATATGCTCCTCACATAATCCGGATTAGGGATTAGTCCAGTTCGTGGACTAACTATTCTGTGAGATTGGATCCAGCACAACCCTGCACACACAAGAGATGGCCCCACCTATAAAATCTATCACAGAGAACACTGAAACAATGTCTCTTCCTAGACTAGTTCCGGCTACAGGTCTGGTACTCGTAATATAGAACAGACCAAGCGTTTCTAAGTCATGCACGCGCGACTGCATGCAAAAAAGAAGTGAGGCTCTTACTGCTGGCGTCCAGTGCCTCTCCTCACCACGTGCTGACTCACTGCGCGTTCCTACGTATACACTGCGCTCTATAGCGGAATATCTCAACTTCTCTAGGCGCTCTCTTCAAACCATCGAAATATGGCTTAGAAAAACAACCCTACTCATTCATAGCTATGGACACTCCCTCAAAATGGGCACAGTACTTGAAAAGCTAAAGGAAGTAGGAGTCTTCTGTTATTTAGGAAGCAAAATAACCAGTGATGAACGAAGCAAAGAGGATACAAAAAGTAGGCTAGCACAGGCAAGGAAAGCATTTCTACAAAAAAGGAATCTGTTGACATCGAATATGGATATAGGTATTAGGAAGTCATTTTTGTAGGCCTTTGGAGAAAAGATAAGTCGGTAGGACACATACTAAGGCACCCAAGAATAGCAATCTTATTTATAGAAGGAAGGGTCGAGGATAAGAACTGTAGGGGTAGACCAAGGTTAGAGTATGTTAAACAGATTGCCTCGGATGTAGGGTGTGGTAGCTATGTAGAGATGAAACGATTAGCTCACGACAGGGAAACATGGCGAGCTGCATCAAACCAGTCGAAAGAATGAAGACTCAAACAAGGAACTTAGTACTGCCTGGGGTGCACCATGCGATGCGTGGATGGCTACTCTAAACTGACCATTTGTTTGAAGACTAAAAGTGGGACATTTGGATTCTGATCCTAAAAATATTGTTACGGCTGTGAGTTTGTGTCATCGCTCGCCGCGTGAGTCACAACTGCCACAGGGCTGGGTAGTGCCCTGCCTCCTGTATTGCATGCGCCTTATGCAACAGGGCTACTATGACAAAGGGATAGTCCAGAATATTCGTGACTGGACCAGCGATGGAAACCTCGAGAAGTCGTGAACCCTGGATGGATCTAGAAGCATTTATTGAGTCACCGGCCTGCTATATAAGGGCGACCTGTCAAGTAGTTGTTGTTGTGTTTTACGAGCTAGTGCGAGCGTTTATCGTGAGCGACAGAAGTGTGGTGACTTGCGAAACCCCCAGTGAAGCTGATTCTCTTGACAGCGAGGAAGTGATTGTGGTGCTTGTGAAACAGTGACAGACCTAGTGCAGCTATTTCCAGCTAGCGTACGGGGCCGGACTCATTAGCGAAGAGGATTAACTGTGGTCTGTTGACAAGTGAAAGGGAAAGTATTCTCGACGTGAGGAAACTGGAGTAAGGTAATAATTGCTTGCATTTGCTGTTGAGTAGTGTATTTTTTTCTGGCTGCAATAAAATTAATTATTTCTTTAAAAGAACATCCTGTGTTGTGCTTTATACCCGCCGTAATCCAGTTAACAAAAGTGCCACTAGGGGTGGCACGTAACAACTGGTGTCAGAAGCCGGATTACGAACTCAAGCACAACACCTGACGGTCCTGGTTTCAAAACCCGAGCAGGTCATTTTCTCTAAATTTCCTGTGAGTGCATGCCCTTTACAAGACAAACAACTAAAATGGAGGAGAAATTGGCAGCATTGCTAGAAAAGTTAAATGGCATGGAAACCAAGATAGAAGACGGCCAGAAGAAGCTAGAAGACGGCCAGAAGAAGATGGAGGACGGCCAGAAGAAGATGGAGGACGGCCAGAAGAAGTTAGCCGAGGACCTAACTGCCAAACTAGAAGACGGCCAGAAGAAGATGGAAGACGGTCAAAATAAGCTAGCGGAGGACCTGAAGAGGATAGAGGACGGCCAGAAGAAGATGGAAGACGGTCAGAATAAGTTGACACAGGACCTGAAGAAATTAGAACTGGGTCTGCGTGAGGAAGTCACGGCAGTGGAAAAGAAGTTCGACGCCTTACAAGTGGAAGTTGCCGAGCTGCGCCAACGCCCGCTGATGGGGGTGGAGGAGAAATTACAATATGTACCTCAATAATGGTGAAAGCATTTACACTTAGTTTTATAATAAAATACTCTATTATAAATTATATTCGTATTTTTATTAGCAGCACCATTGACATCAAATTCAAATATTAATATGAGAAGCTTTCTTCCAATACGTGTTATTTTGATACATCAGTGAGGCAGCATTATCATCAGCTTACGCTTACTTGTGACACGATGCAATCTGTTCTGACAATTTTGGAGAAAATTGTAGAGGTTCGTAAAATAAATATTGTAAGTTAAAAAAAAACATTCATTAAGAAAGCTTTTAGGGTGTACACTTTTAGATCGGATTTCTCAGATGTGCACAATTCATTCATTTGGGATAAATTCATTTATGATTAATTCAGATTTCACTGTCTAAACGAGTGGCGATGAATCTCTGCGCTAGATGCAAACACACGTTTAACAAGAACAGGGAATCACTGTACTGCCAAGTATTGTTCGCGCCTCATAATCAACGTGTCAGAAATATTTCTAACTAGAAAGAGATTTCGACAGTTGCGAGAAATAAGAATCGATAAATGACATTTAAACACTACAGGGAATTTCACCGGAGACAAAAGCATGAACGTGTTCAGAGTGGGACCATGCCACCGAATATGGAACGTCTGGGCAGGGGATACCACAAAAAAAGACACCTCGAAAAATGGGAGCACCAGGAAGGAAAAATAAGGTCAATTTCTCGTGTCCTAATCAAGAAATAGAAATGTCGGGTGGTATAATGAACTATCATTAAAATATTCATCTGCTGGCATATAGTTATAGGTAGAATAAGAAGAGATAAGAGAACGTTCATGGCCTTTGTTGACTTAGAAAAGGCTTTTGATAACGTTGATTGGGCTTAATTAATGACATTTTGAAAACGATTGGAATAAAGTACAGGGATAGGAGGGTGATCTACAATCTATACAGAAACCAGACAGTAGTCAATCGAGCTGAAGTATATGAGAGAGAAGCTGGTATTCAGAAAGGTGTAAGGTGATGATGATGATGATGATAATTGTTGTTTTAAGGGGCCTAATCTCGAGGTTATCGGCCCCTAATGATCTGGGTGATAGCGAAAATGAGAATGAAATGTAAACCACAACGAAAATTATGTGAGACGAAAAAAAAACGTACAAAAAGGAACTCAGATGGAAACAACTCACAAAATGTACTGACTAAAGAGAATATAGAACGAAAAGATTCACAAAAAGAATAGATTGAAAAAGACCCACAAAATGCAGGCTAGGTTCAAAATATGTACAAAATGCAATGTAGCGTCGAAATACTTACAAAATGCAACTGAAATTCAAAATACTTACAAAATGCAAATGAGATCGTAAAGACGTACAAAATGCAATTGAGGTTCAAAAGACTTACAAAATGCAATTGAAATTGAAAATACACAATGCAATTTAGATTGAAAAAGGCCGGTTCAGATTCAAAATACTCACAAAGTGCAATGAAAATTCAAAATACTTACAAAATACAATTGAAATTAAAAATGCTTACACAATGTACGGTAGATTCAAACGACTCATGTGGATTGACAATACTTACAAAATGCAATTTAGATTGAAAATACTTGACAAAATGTAATTTAGATTCAAAATACCCACAAAATGCAATTGATAATCAAAATATGTGCAAAATGCCCACCAAACAAAATGCAATTTAGATTCAAAATTCGTGCGAAATGCCTTTTTGGTTGAAAATACTTACAAAATGCAATTGAAATTCAAAATACTCACTAAAAGGCCCGTCTACCTGCATTGAAAGACTTACTAAAAAGCAATTTAGATTGTCAATGAATTGAGGTTGAAAACAATCACGAGATGTAATTTAGATCGAAAAAACTTACAAAATGCAAAGGAGATCAAAAATGCCGGAAAAAATCGCTAAAAGGGAATTTAGATACACGGTGAACCAAGTAACAAAACCAGTGCGGGAATCTTGAAGAGAAAAGGAAATATAAGGAAAAGAGGAGAAGAGATGATGATGATGATGATAATTGTTGTTTTAAGGGGCCTAACATCGAGGTTATCGGCCCCTAGGAGAGGAGAGGAGAGGAGAGGGGAGAGAGGAGAAGGTCCGCCCCAAAGCAAGGGACAAAAGGGGAAAACGGACCCAGCTCAGGAATCCCTCGGGGTCGCCAACTCCCGAACTCACCAGCCGTGAGCCCCTTAGGGTGTAGCAATATCGACGGCGCACCAGAAGTGGTGGGGCTACATACACCCTGCCTCCTTAAGGGCCTTGAGCACAAGGCAGGAGGTAAAAGGAAAAGAAAAAGAAGGCTGCCCCTCACAGAAGGAGGGTATCAGGAAAGATGAGACAAGGGCCAATTAAGGCGGGAAAGTGAAAGACTCCCTAGGCCTCGGATAACCTAATACCGTCAGGGTCGGAAGAGAACAAGAGTTGACCAAGGGAGGTCGACAGGAAAGAAGAAAGAGAGGAGCCCGGCACAAGTAAGTGGAAGCAATGCCGGACTCAGCTGGGGCCCCGTGGTCGCCAACCCACAACATGTGAGCCCGTGGGGGGGGGGGGAAAGGTGTAAGGCAAGGCTACAACTTATCACCCATAGTTTTCAATATTTACATTCAGCAGTGGCTACGCTGGCTAAAGCTTAGTGTTAGGTCATGGGGCCAAGCTCTCTGCTGACTCGGTAGACGCGTGGGTTCGTGCCCCACCGTCGGCCGTCCTTGAAATGGTTTTCCGTGGTTTCCCATTTTCAACACCAGGCAAATGCCGGGACGGTACCTTCTGACAGGCCACGGCCGCTTCCTTCCACATCCTTGCCCAGTTTCATTCGCCTTCATCCATTCCATCACTCATCCTGACGCGGAGGTCGCCCACGGGCGTCGACTAGAAAGACCTGCACTCGGCCTCTCAGGAGGTCACACGGAAAAGAAAGAATATTTACATTGAACAAGTAATGAAGGAAATTGGAGAAAAGATATTAAGTGGGAGTGAAGATTCAAGGAGAAATAATTTCAACTCTGAGATTTACTGATGACATCGTCATCTTGGCCGACACGCCAGAGGATTTGAACGAGTTTTTGAATGGTATGGACTCCGTCATCAGGAAATGCCGTGAGAACTACTTCTTTCTAAGTTAGCCAAACAATCTGTTCACTGCTACAATAACGGGTGAGTTAGCCGTGGTCGATACGGCGTGGCTGCAAGGAGTCGCGTACATCCGGGAGGCGAGGAGGTTCGAATCCCCCCGCCGGCAACCATGAAGATGGTCTTCTGTGATTTCCCATCTTCCTTCCAGGCAAATGCCGGGGTTGGTCCCTAACTACAGGCCACAGCCGCTACCTTCCAACTCCTCGTCCTTACACTCAAACTTTCCTCCCCAGACAACACTACACACGCGACGGTAATTGTAGCTCACCCCATGGGTGTCCGAATAGAAGCAGCTACAAACTGGCGAGCCAAACATGTCCTCGGACACTCCCAGCACTAAAAGCCATAGGCAAAAAAACTGCTATTATCTTTATAGACACCGACAACAGTGGCTACGCGGGCTAAAGCGCAGCGTTAGGTCATGGGGCCAAGCTCTCTGCTGACTCGGTAGACGCGTGGGTTCGAGCCCCACCGGCGGCTGTCCTTGAAATGGTTTTCCGTGGTTTCCCCATTTTCAACACCAGGCAAATGCTGGGACGGTACCTTCTGACAGACCACGGCCGCTTCCTTCTACATCCTTGCCCAGTTTCATTCATCTTCATCCATTCCATCTCTCATCCCGACGCGCAGGTCGCCCACGGGCGTCGAATAGAAAGACCTGCACTCGGCCTCTGAGGAGGCCACACGAAATAAAGGGGAAAAAAATCTTTATAGACGAGCAGTGATCTACAAATGCATACAGAACAGGGAAGCGTGAAACATTACATCGCAGCGCACCAACCAAAGCATTTATGAATGTAGAGTAACCCGCACCGCAAGTGAAGAGCATTGAAATATGAACACGCAACTACAGGGTGATATAGTTCTCTAAACGATATTTGGAACTTCACCAATAGCAACTATAAACCTGCACAGTGGATTCTAGATCATTATTATACAATTGTGACATATCTGAAGCCGCAGTGGCGAGCTTATTCAATGTCTACAGTGGGGATATACAAGAATACAAACCAAACAGCGTAATTTATACGAGGAAAGAGAGACCGCAGATCGACTACAATATGGAGCACTAGACACTAAAGGAGACAAGATGAATAAACGGAACTTTCAATCGGGAGGAATTTCAACGTGAGTACGACGCCGATCCTCGGAAGCAGACGCTGGACCTAAAGCACTACATTATGGGATACCATAGGTCGTCATGGGAAATGGAAGAATCTTGTGGAGAGAAGAATCGTATGATCCTGAAGTCAACGTAAGCTAAATGGAAACCAAGTTACCATTATCATTGAATTCCCATATTGAGTTATGAATATTATTGAGCATATGAGAGTATATTTTTCACACATTCTACATACCGTAAATTGGAGTAAAATCGAGCATGATTTGTCATTGTAATTGCACACATACAACGTGAAATTTTGAACTGCAGTGCAACTGCACTCCTTGACTGCGAGAACCAAAATCTCAAGCAGCCTCAACCTCCCTTTGAAGGCTTCCAAAAAGATGGTGTATTGGCGAAACCCCACACAAGACACGGCACAAACCTAGAAGAATCGCTGAGTTTTAATTCACCGGCCGTGAAAGCCAATACACCATCTTTTTAAAAGTTCATTCTTGCCACCTCAGGGATTTATCGTGGCACTTAACTGACAAATTCGCAACACTTATCCCTGAGTGACCTAATTCCAATTAATCAACAATAATTCAAGATCTTGAAATACTTTACACAGCATGTTCTGCGATCAATCTACTCTTCTTGTCAAAACATAAATCACAAACAAGAATAAATATCCTTTAACAAAATGCACAAATTTATCGACACACTCAACGAAGGCTAATAATTAAATAGTCCATTCGAAGACGAATGTGCACTTCCATTCGACAATCATCTCAAAATACATCATTCGTGGTTTGATGTTATTTTCCGTTGGTGAAATCCAGCATAATCTTTTAAGTCTTTAGTCTTTTAAAGCCAATTAATAAAATAAGCAACTCTCACAATCTTAATAAATCCATTAAGTGCCGATGCCAATGAAGAAGAATGAATTTTATAGCCATCTATTAATTTGAAAGAGTCAGTAATCATCCGACTTCAATTACCACTAAAATATCAATAAATTGTGGCGAAACCCCACACAAGACACGGCACAAATCTAGAAGAATTGCTGAGTTTTAATTCACCGGCCGCGAAAGCCAATATACCACCTTTTTGGAAGCCTTCATAGGGAGGTTGAGGCTGATTGAGCTGTTGGTTCTCGCAGTCAAGGAGTACAGTTGCACCCTATATAAAGGGAGGTATCGCGCAGTTCGATACTCCTGAGGGGGTCCGGGCGGGGCCACCAAGAGCCAGCCTATGAGCCAGCTTGGTGTCCTAGGCGAAACCCCACACAAGACACGGCACAAACCTAGAAGAATTGCTGAGTTTTAATTCACCGGCCGTGAAAGCCAATATACCATCTTTTTGGAAGCCTTCATAGGGAGGTTGAGGCTGCTTGAGCTTTTGGTTCTCGCAGCCAAGGAGTGCAGTTGCACTCTATATAAAGGGAGGTATCGCGCAGTTCGATACTCCTGTGGGGGTCCGGGCGGGGACACCAAGAGCCCGCCGATGAGCCAGCTTGGTGTCCTAGGCGAAACCCCACACAAGACACGGCACAAACCTAGAAGAATTGCTGAGTTTCAATTCTCCGGCCGTGAAAGCCAATATACCATCTTTTTGGAAGCCTTCATAGGGAGGTTGAGGCTGCTTGAGCTTTTGGTTCTCGCAGCCAAGGAGTGCAGTTGCACTCTATATAAAGAGAGGTATCGCGCAGTTCGATACTCCTGTGGGGGTCCGGGCGGGGACACCAAGAGCCCGCCGATGAGCCAGCTTGGTGTCCTAGGCGAAACCCCACACAAGACACGGCACAAACCTAGAAGAATTACTGAGTTTTAATTCTCCGGCCGTGAAAGCCAATATACCATCTTTTTGGAAGCCTTCATAGGGAGGTTGAGGCTGCTTGAGCTTTTGGTTCTCGCAGCCAAGGAGTGCAGTTGCACTCTATATAAAGGGAGGTATCGCGCAGTTCGATACTCCTGTGGGGGTCCGGGCGGGGACACCAAGAGCCCGCCGATGAGCCAGCTTGGTGTCCTAGGCGAAACCCCACACAAGACACGGCACAATCCTAGAAGAATTGCTGAGTTTTAATGAACTCTTAGTTTATTTCATTTAATTTTTCGTCCTGATATTTCAGTATAGACACGATCTGATTGGTTTATTTTGATATGAACATTTACAGTGCGTTCGCTTATGGGTGGGGCCGAGAGAAACCTCGCTTGCCCGGCACTTGCTGAGACGCGCACGCGCACCAATAGAACCAGTAGAAGCGTCAGTCGATTGTAAGCAAGCCAGTCAGCTGTGCAGCGCGTGTGTAACGCAGTGGTCACCAATGTAACAGGCAAAATACCCGGTTGAACAAACAGCTTTTATGTACGATACATATGTAACATATGTAAAAACAGAGTCAAGTAGAGAGGTGCACAGACAATTTGCCGTGAAATATCCGTGTGCTCCAATTCCGGGTAGAGAAACTGTAGACGACTTGTTAACAAACTAAGCACACGAGGATCGCTAAATGCTTCAATTCCTAAGCGAAAACGAAGCGTATTGACGGAGGACAAAATTGGTGAAATCAGTGCATCATTCACACGGCCTCCTAATAAATCTCAATGACGTGTTTCACAGGAAGTTAGTGTTTCAAAAACATCCATTTTTATTGCCACTATACTTCTAAAATTCAAACCATATAGAGTGCGAATCGTGCATGAAATACGGCCTACAGACGATGAAAAACGAGTTCAGTTTTGTAATTGGATGTTACAAAGTATTGTGGACGGTAGTGTGGATCCTCATTTAATATTATTTTCTGATGAGGCGTGGTTTCATCTACGAGGACATGTTGCCTCACAGAACAAACGGTATTGGAGTACAGTACACATTATCCCCATTTAATTCATGAGATTCTATTGCATGACGAAAAATTGGTGTTTGATGCATCGTTACAGCGAAGCAAATTATTGCGACCATTTTCCCTCAGGGGATAATAAATGCACAAAGAAATTGCACTCTAATACTTGCGCCCTTTTTCCAAATGTTATCAGATGAGGAGAAACTTCATGGGTATTTCCAACAAGATTCAGCAACAGGCCATACAGCCTATGAATCCATGAACGAAATAACTGACGTGTTTGGAGAAAGGATCATTTCTCAGGGTTTATGGCCACCACGTTCCCCCGACCTCATAGTCAGTGATATCTATTTGTGGGGAACACCAAACTTAATGCAGCCTATAAAAGATAATGCCAGAGCTGTGTAGCAGCGGACGGACATCACTTCCAACATTGCGTACAACAAGGTAAGTACACCGTAGACTAATTAATTAATTACTTAATGTCTGATTCCCGCCCGCATGCGACACCGTAGCTCGTGCCCGGCAAACAATGCTTCCCTTGGCCCCACCCGTAAGCGAACGCACTCTGCATCCTGACTTAGGTTTCGTTTTACTATCAGTATCGAAGGTATATTTTTGATAATCCTCAAACAAGCTGAAATAAATATTGATTCGTTTCTTTTATCTTACATTACATATCTGTATTTTTCCTTATTTGATTTTCTAGTAGTTTTTCTTGTTAGTGTCTGGCTTCAACCAGGAGTGGGTATTTTCTCAAATTCTAGTTTGATGACGCCCATTTTACCCTATCCCGTTACGACCCCCAGAGATACTTTGCCTCATGCCACCCCAAGCTATTGTTATCTGTATTTTCAAACTAGACTTCATGAACACTCGATGTCGTAATTCATATTCGCTTACTCATTTTGGGATAATATAAAATCTAATTTTAGCCGGGTCATTGCATATCTTTCCCGGAAAAGGGTACAGTACGTACTTTCAACACAAAACTACATAATTACATTTAGATCATACGCTTTCGCGGCCGCTGTCTAGTTTATCATCAGGGCTTACAGTATAGAGCCGCGTCGTGTAGCGGTGATTGTTCCTGACGTTTCGACTGTCATTGCAGCAGCCTTAATCATGGGTACGAGTTCGTGTCTGTACTCAAACTGAGCGTTGGTTGCCATTCAGACGTGTCTGCTTGATCTGCATTGTCGTCACACTGCTCTCCATGATTGGTCCGAGCTTCAGCCAGTCACGCGCACAACGTCTAAGAAGGCCGGCTGATTATTTTCTTTTACTTCCATTATGTTGGCTCAGATACGTAGGCGACGTCTTTTTTGATATGGAAACACACTTCAGGACTTACTAGACTTCATGTTCCAAGTTGGCAGTCAAAGTGAAAGGTCGTGTTTTTCCCGAGCTCTCAGGTGTGCTGAAATGGGTTGTTCTATGGAGTGTTATCGCGCGAGGATCGGACTGTGGTATGCGAAGGGTAGTCGCGATTTCCGGTGTTTGTGTGTGCGTACGGGGCCTAGTAACTTGTGGTTTATAGCCCTAGTGATAGCTGCGTTGTTAGTTATTGGTGGAGTGGAAGTGAATCCAGGGCGTTACTCCAAATGTGAATCAGGCAAATGATCCAGTGGCAGCATTAAAGTGTTCGACGTGCAGTAAAACATTGAAGAACGGTGTTCAGTGTGGACTATGTGAGAAATGGTTTCACTTCGGCTGCATTAAGGTCAAGAAGGAGGATTGTGATGTCGGGAATTGGTTTTGTAAAGAACGTGATACGCCGGACTGTTTGAGGGTGCAAATCAAAGCAAGGGATCAAATAATACAGGACCTTAGAACAATGCTTCGTGAATCAGAGGAAACGGTGAAGGATGTGACTGAACGGCTTTCTACTGGGATCAGTGTGGAAAAGGGCTTGCAGGAGCAAACTAGGGCTGTTACTTTTAATCGATTAATTTCAGATTTCGATTAATCGATTAATCAAAACCGAATAATCGATTCATTATCGTAAATAACGATTAATCGATTAATCAATTAGTCGATTAATCGGTTTTCAGAAAAATCGATTAATCGGTTATTCGAATAATCGGCTAATCGATTAATCGGTTTTTGATTTGTTTTGCCGATTAATCAATGTATTTCGCATTTTTAACTACGCTCTCACAGAATCAACCAACTATGACACAACTTGGTTTCTTAATGCAATCACTCGACATGGTTAGCCGGGGCAATCCCATGATGGATGATGTTTTTGATTCATTTAGGGGCTTTGCAACATCGTGGTCACGTATCCCCGTGTACTGGGGTGTGTTTAAGACTTGTCTGATAACATGTGTCACTGCGATGTCTGTACCAGTGTGTGTATTTGTAAATAAGGTAGAATATGGGTAGGAACCGACCGTGGCCTTGAATTAGGTACCATCCCGGCATTTGCCTGGAGTAGAAATAAGAAACCATGGAAAATCATTTCCAGGATGACTGAGGTAAGAATCAAACCCTCCACTTATCAGTTTTGCCTCACGAGGCTGAGTGTACACGATCCAGCCCCCACACCAGAATTAAATTTCTTGGCAGAGCCGGGAATCGAACCCAAACCTCTGTGGTGACAGCTAAGAATGGTAGCCACTGCTCAACCCCTGCTTTGAGGTTTCATTTAACTTCACTCCAAGGATCACCGTGTTGGAAGCCCTTTTTCAGGCTTGCCTTAGAAATCAAAATTTGTTCGCTAATCCTGAAAAAATACTACATGATGTTGATAAATACACTTGGATAACTAGTTTCGATCGTCAAGTGATCATCATCAGATCATTTACACGTAGGCTATTAAATCTACTGTATATGGAGAAGTATGGAATGATAATTAAAATATATACACTTATTTATTTGCAGTAGCAATTAAACTACCAAACTAAAGATATGTGCTTTTTGTTGAGATACTGATAGTTATTAAATGGTGCACTTCGCAGTTTGAGAGATGTGTGGTCCGTTCTTGATGATGATTATGATAATTGTTGTTTTAAGGGGCCTAACATCGAGGTTATCGGCCCCTCATGATCTGGGTGTTAGCGAAAATGATAATGAAATGGAAACCAGAACGAAAATTATGTGAGACGAAAAAAAAAACGTACAAAAAGGAGCTCAGATGGAAACAACTCACAATATGATCTTACAGAAGGGAATTTAGAACGAAAAGATTCACAAAAAGAATAGATTGAAAAAAGAACCACAAAATGTAGGCTAGGTTCAAAATACGTACAAAATGCAATGTAGCGTCGAAATACTTACAAAATGCAACTGAAATTCAAAATACTTACAAAATGCAATTGAAATTGAAAATACACAATGCAATTCAGATTGAAATAGGCCCTATCCCAGTTCCAATCCAAATTATTCACAAAGTGCAATTGAAATTCAAAATACTTAAAAAATGCAATTGAAATTGAAAATGCTTACAAAATGTACGGTAGATTCAAACGACTCATGTGGATTGACAATACTTACAAAATGCAATTTAGATTGAAAATACTTGACAAAATGTAATTTAGATTCAAAATACCCACAAAATGCAATTGAGAATCAAATTATGTGCAAAATGCCCGCCAAACAAAATGCAATTTAGATTCAAAATTCGTGCGAAATGCGCTTTTGGTTGAAAATACTTACAAAATGCAATTGAAATTCAAAATACTCACAAAGGTCCCTCCGCCATATGAAAGATTTACTAAAAAGCAATTTAGATTGCCAATCTTTACAAAATGCAATTGAGGTTGAAAACAATCGCGAGATGTAATTTAGATCGAAAAAAAAACTTACAAAATGCAACGCAGATTAAAAATACCTAAAAAAAATCGCTAAAAGGGAATTTAGATACACGGGGAACCAAGTAACAAAACAGTGCGGGAATCCCAAAGAGAAAAGGAAATATAATGAAAAGAGGAGAGGAGAGGAGAGGAGAGGAGAGGAGAGGAGAGGGTCCGCCCCAACTGTAAGGGACAAATGGGGAAAACGGACCCAGCTCAGGAATCCCTCGGGGTCGCCAACTCCCGAACTCACCAGCCGTGAGCCCCTGAGGGTGTAGCATTATCTAGGGTGCACCAGAAGTTGTGGGGCTACATACACCCTGCCTCCTTAAGGGCCTTGAGCACAAGGCAGGAGGTAAAATAGAAATGAAAAAGAAGGCTGACCCCTCGCAGAAGGAGGGTATCAGAAAAGATGAGACAAGGGCCAATTAAGGCGGGAAAGGAAGAGACTCCCTAGGCCTCGGATACCCTAATACCGTCGGGGTCGGAAGAGAACAAGAGTTGACCAAGTGAGGTCGACAGGAAAGAAGACTGAGAGGAGCCCGGCACATGTAAGTGTAAGCAATGCCGGACTCAGCTGGGGTCCCGTAGTCGCCAACCCACGCCCCACTAGATGTGAGCCCCTGAGGGGGGGGGGGTCCGTTTTTGTGCACAGCGTGAGGACGATTATGCTGACATAATAACCTGACCATTTAATAACAATCACATAATGGCACTAAGCAAGCAAACTTGAAGATCAATCACAACTATCAGTATCTCAAGAAAAAAATACCATATCTTTACTATTTGTGCTAGATTAATTACTACTGCAACTAAAAAAGTGTATGTATTGTATGTAAAAAGTCTTTGACCGTCCGAAAAACATTAAATTTCGACTCCAAAAATACAAATGTGACGTCTTACGAACGAAGGTATGTCTAAAGTCAACACTTAGGCAAGTTCGATAAAAACTCAATGATCTCATGGTAGGGCAGTTATAAAAAGCGCGGTAAAAATAGGAAATCTTGTAGATGTAGCGTAAATATTGCAATCATTGCAAAAGACGAGCTGGACGTCTATCTTGGGAATTCACCGCCTGACTTGCATACTCACCCTTTTTCACAGGTGGAAAATGAATAAACAATATATCAAAGGCCCGCTAAACTAGCGACAAAATACTTGATATTCCCCGCTGGAAACATTGTGACTGCAAAGCGGAGCTGCCTCATCCCAGAAAATGAGTACTTGCTAGTATTTTTGCACCAAAACAGACCGTCTATTGAAATATATTGTCACATTTATTTTTAAATAATACATCTTGTTTGTGAACTGTTGAAGCCATTGTTTCAGTGTTGCCTATACAAAAACTGTCAGTTGTAACTCTTCAATCGGTCAACATGAATTTGTCCATTGACTGTGCGGGGTGCAATGTATATAAAATATGAGTAATAAGTAAATGAACTCCTTGAAAAATTACACGTATTAGTTATGATCACAATGACCCCGGTGGGAGTAGGCAGGCTAAAGCGTAACAACTGTACGACCAGGGCTCCGCTGAGATATGTAAACTTAATGCATAATAGAATTCAAGTGCATGCTCTAATTTTATTTTATTTATTATATTGTGTTATTCTTATTTGTATACACGATCATAATACTCATAAATAATTCACAAACCCTTATTAAACAAACTAAACTTATACAATGCTCAAAAAAGGTCTCGCATATTGTGATTCAGTAACTTGTTTATTTTGCTATGTGTATGTTATCATATTATACACAATATAGGGTACATACAAAGAAAAACCACACACAATCTGCTTTGCAAAAGAGACAGAAACACACGACGAATAACAAAAGTGATAATGTGGGACTGAGCACACAACCGTCCTTTTCATGTTGGGGCATATCAATACCATGTATGGCCACCACGAGCTCTAATCCATGCTTGCAGATGACGAGGCACACTGAGCACCAACGATTACAACGTGGTTTGGGGCAGATTCCCCCACTCTTGGAAAGCAGCTTCAATCAGTTGCTCTTTGTTTGTTGGAGGATTGGGACGGTGCGAAATTACCCTCTTGGGCTCTTTCCAGGCATGTTCATTACAGTTCATGTCCGCAGAATAGGTAGATCACTCCATTCTCTGTATGACTTGCATCTGAAGGAACTGATTGACCACCCTAGCTCGATGGGCACGAGCATTATAGTCCACTAGTGTAAAGCCCTCACCCATTGTAGTAGCAAATCCTGTAACGATGTTGTCTGTATACACCAGACCAGTCATGTTACCGTGGATAGGAATTAGAGGCGTACGTCAACCGAACATGATTCCACCCCAAAACATGACTGAACCTCCTTGCTGTTGGTGGCTTTCCTGGATGAAGGGCTCGTGAAATCTCTTACCCACTCGGAGCATTCGAGTGTGGCGACGTAATAGTGATAGTGATTGTAATAGCGATCATAACTAACACATGTAATGTTCCTAGGAGTGTTATTTACTTATAATTCATATAGTTTATACATTGGACTCCGCCCAGTCTTTGGGCAAATTCAAGTTGACCGCCTGAAGAGTTACAACCTACAGGTCTTTGTGGAAATTAGGCTAAACCAGAATAAAAAAAATATGTTCCTGTCCTAAATTGTAAACAGCCTTTCCAACAAAAATTGAACAAGATTCAAAAGCATTGCTGAAAACTCCTCGCTTCCTTTTCCTGGAACCCTTTCCAATATGATTGATGTTTGTTCTTCCACGGTCACTGACTTTGGTTATTGTTAACATAAACAAGGAAGGACACGTATCTTTACGCAAAATTTAACTTTTATAGATTTCTATACATCATTCCGAAAATAAGCCTAACTCAACTTAAGCGATGACTTCTCATTTAAACCATTTTCAAAACTTATTTTCTTATCTCGTATCTACTATCAGTTAATCGATTATTCGGTTAATCGATTAATCGGTTTTAAGGAGCTTCGATTAATCGTTTCCGATTAATTTCAAATTAATCGATTATTAATAGATTATTAATCGATTAATTGAAAATCGATTATTACCAGCTCTAGAGCAAACTGAGGATGACGTTATCATAATGGGTGATTCTATGATACGATGGAGTGCGAATATCTCGAGGAAATCAGGTGCGAAAGTGCGGTGTTATCCGGGGATTAAAATTGACCAGCTTGCCCACCAAGTCGAAGAAGCAAATGTAGAGGACTGTGACCAAGTTAAAGTGTTGTTGCTCCATGTTGGGACGAACGATTTGAAGAAGAGGGCTACAGCTGATTACGTCATGGGGGAGCTCTACGAACTAGGCAGAAAAGCTAAAAGCAAGTTTAGAAATGCAAAAATTATAATGAGTGGCATTGTTCGGCGGGGAGATGTTCCGTCAAGGCGAGTTAAGACTGTAAATGACCGCATGGACTGGGTTTGTACACAACTGGGATTAGTGTACGTAGATGCTGACTATTGGATTGGTGGGCGTGACTTCGCCCGAGACGGGCTGCATTTAAATCGACGGGGCGCTTTCAACCTAGGGAGCCTACATGACAGGGTCATCGGTTCGTGCCGGCCATTGTGAGGAGGAGCAGGTCCAGAGGTTGCCAGCCGACGGGAACAGAAGGAGCTACTACGGTATTTGCTGCGGAGGTAAGACTCTAAGATTACTGCAGGTTAATTGTCAGAGTTTAGGAAATAAATTAATTGAATTTTGGAATCTTGTAGAGACGTATTCTCCGGACATTGTCATTGCTACTGAATCTTGGTTATATGAGGACATAAATAGTAATGAAATAATTCAAGGGACCTACGAAATGTACAGAAGGGATCGGGGGAAGCGAGGTGGTGGGCTATTTATTTGTGTGCGCAAATATATAGCTAGTTTCTTAAAGTGGGCTGATACGGACCATGAAATGTTATGTGTACAAATTTCGGATAAAGGGAATAAATTCCCTCTTCAGGTGATAGGGGCGTATAGAGCACCGAAAGATAACTTTTCGCTTCTCGACACACTGTATGATAAAACTTGTACGGGTAATGCTATGAAAAAGAGCATAATAATTGCCGGAGATTTAAACCTCCCCAAAGTAGACTGGTCTGGTGAGTCAACTAGCTGTGGTCAAGCTCAGAGCGCTGCAAACAAATTCATAAGGGAGGGTGGATTTTCCCAAGTAGTTGACTTCCCAACTAGAGGCAATAATACCTTAGATGTTTATCTCGTAAGGCCTGTAGACCTGTATATTAACTGTCTGAAAGTACCAGGAATTAGTGACCATTCTGGGGTTGAATTAAATATTAGATACGGTGACATTACAAAATTAGACTTTGATGTAGCAAATAAGATCATATTCCAGTATCGCAGGGCGGATCAGGGCAAATTTCAGGGGTATTTGAATGAACTGTTTGTAGGATGGGCATCGGAAGGAAATCACATTAATATCCTGTGGACTAACTTTTTGAAAATTTTAAATAGCGCTATTGATAAATTTGTTCCATTTAAATTACTGAAACAAAACCCAGATCCTGAGTATTACACACGGGAAATCAGGAGTCTTAAACGGAAAATTAGGAAATTATACAATAAAAGACATGATAGTGACAAGTATATGTTGAAATTTACGTCCTTATCAAGAGAGCTCGTCTTAAAAAAGAGGGCTGCTCACGAAAATTATATGCAAGGTTTTCTTAGGTTCGGGAGGTGATGGGTGGAAAATTTTTTACAGTTATGTTAGGAGAAGAAAGGGACATTCAAATAATTTGTCGATGATAATGACCGGTGACGGTAAATTAATTACTGAGAAGCAGGCCATTGCTAATGAATTAAATGTCTTTTATGGTAGTGTGTTCAATAAATCCAATAGCTGTGTGTTGGACCTTAACGGTGAATCAGGGGCTCCACTTCTCCAAATAAACCAGTCAGCAATTGTAAAGCTAATACAAAAATTACGTTACAATATATCGAAGAGTCCTGATAATATTGTTAGTGAAGTACTTAAACTAGGAGGTAGGGCCGTGGCACGATACTTAGAGGTGATGTTTAATTTGTCCATAAACAATGCGCAAATCCCGGATGACTGGAAAAGAGCTACGGTAGTCCCAATATTTAAGGGATGAAGCAGACTTGAATTGGGCAACTACAGGCCGGTTAGTCTTACGTCCATCGTTTGTAAACAGATGGAGCATCTCATTTGCGACTACTTGAGGGAACAGTGGGAAACATTATCATGGTTTAATGATAGACAACATGGATTTCGGAAAGGTTACTCATGCGAGAGTCAGATGCTATCACTTTTTCGAGATATTAGCAAATCGTTAGACGATGGAGTTTCAGTCGACGCCATAGTTATAGATTTTGCGAAGGCATTTGATGTCGTGCCGCATGACATGCTACTCCATAAATTAGCTTCGACGAAGATTGATAGAAGAGTAATTTTATGGATCCAAGAATTTTTAACGGGTCGTTCCCAGAAAGTGAAAGTCGAAGGTATATTCTCGGATGAAATTACCGTAACGTCGGGCATCCCTCAGGGCAGCGTAATCGGAACTTTGTTATTTTTGGCGTTTATAAATGACTTACCAAATGGGATTCGCAGTGACTGTCGATTGTTTGCGGATGATTGTGTAATATATCGAATGATACATGAGTCACAAGACAATGCAGTACTTCAAGATGACCTGAACCTGGTCTATAAGTGGGCGATTGAAAATAAAATGAAAATAAACGCAAGAAAATGTAGTCTAATAAAAATAGGGAAAGTGCGAAGGCAAGATTTTCAATATAACATTGGCTCGGAAATACTTGTAGAAGAAGATTCTTGCAAATATTTGGGCGTTCACGTAAGAAATGATATGAAATGGAGTAGTCATATAGGATGTGTAGTTTCTAAAGCTTACAAATCCCTGCACTATGTAATGAGGGTATTAAAAGGAAGTAGTACCTCTGCTAAAGAATTAGGATATTTGTCACTTGTAAGACCTATTCTGGAATACGCCTCGGCGGTTTGGGATCCATATCAAGTAGGGCTCATAAATGAGTTGGAAATGGTACAAAGAAAGGCCGCTAGATTTGTGCTCAGTGACTTTAATCCCAGGAGCAGTGTGAGCCGTATGTTAAAGAAACTTGGATGGGAATCACTTGAGGCTAGGAGGATGATATCTAGACTCTGCGCTATGTACAACACGTATACAAATCAACCAGCATGGGGTGAGCTTAGCAAACGTATGGAAAAGCCTACTTACATGGGTAGGCGTGATCATCCTTTCAAAGTTAAGGGCCGACCACAGTGAACAAATTATGGTAAATATTCTTTCGTAAACCGTGCCATAGATAATTGGAACTCTCTACCTGCCGCAGTCTTAGAGCCTTTTCCCAAACATATAGGTGTGTTTAAGAAAAGACTGACTATTTGTGTAAATACTCCAGTTTAATTGTTAGAGAATTGTTATGTACAGTTATTTATTTGTTATGTATATCTAATTTGCCACCGGGGAACACACCCCCAATTGCAAATAAACGAATGAATGTGCTCCAGACATCCGAGCATCAACTTCACAATAATGGAAGTAGAAGAAAGTAATTAGCTGGCCTTCTTAGACGTTCTGCTCTATAAACGATCAAATAACACGCTAAGGCACAGGGTCTATAGGAGAGGCACTCATACAGACCGGTACCTACATGCAAACTCATGTCATCCACCGTCGCAGAAAGAAATGGTCGCTAGGACACACTTCACCAGAGCCAATCACATTTGCGATAAGGACAGCGAGTTTGGAATACGCTCATAGCTAATGGTTACAGCAAAGGGCAGATTTTAGAACAAAGCGGAAGAACTGCTGAACAGACCGAAGATAGGCCCCGCCATAAAGTCTTTCTGCCTATGTACAAGGGTAGACAGATACAATTGCCAGGTTGCTAAGGAAACACAATGCGAAAACCGTTATTCATTCAATAAACAAGCTGGCGCAAGTGGTGCGTGAATCAACCGAGATAAAGTAGCCAAACCAAGACGCAGGAGTTTACAAAGTGCCTTGTTCCTGTGGACAGGTATACATAGGGCAAACAAAAAGCGTTTCCATTAGGATATCATAGCACAGTCGAGACACAAAACAGATAAACTACAGATCTGCAATAGCTGAACATGCTGACGTCGCGAGACACGCCATAGAATGTGATAAGGCAGAAGCTGTTGCTAAAATTCCTACAGATCAAAACAGGTTAATTAGGGAGGCAAGAGAGTTCGTGAAGCATCCCAATAATTTCAATCGGGAAGACGTTAGTTAGTTATTGTTGTTTTAAGGGGAGGAACTACGAGGTCATCTGCCCCTTCGGGAAGACGGATTCAGGCTTAGCAACTCATGGAAAGTTCTCTTAGCGCGTGACTAGCTGGGGCTCGGACCAATCAGGGAGCAGCGTAACGACAATGCAGATCAAGCAGGCACGTCTGACTACTTCTGTCTCGGGACAGTCGGATGAGGAGCCGCAAAGATGCGCGCGCACCCGGCAGCGAGGAGCATTTGAATAGCGCCGACTTGAAATGCTCCTCGCTGTCTCATTGTGTGATTGTTACCTACTAGAATTATCCCACCTGCGTACTTGTCTTTCATTCCTGTATGATTCTGTTCATCCTCGTCGAACACCAGCTTTTATGACTGAAGTGTATCACACGCTAGCATTTCGTGCGCCAAGTTGTAAGAAATAAAACATGGAGGGCGGTTGTCGTTTTGCATTATTAACGCAAAGCGGTCGTGAAACTAGCTTTAAGTACATTTCAAAATATGCCTGGTACAGAATGAATGCATTCCAAACAATATTTAAGATCTAACTGTAATAATGGATATTTAACCATACGCACTATTAAGGAGCGTAATAAAACACTGGGAAGTCTGTTGGGAAAGTGTGCAAGAGGTATCGCGCTCGCTTGTTGTTTATAAGATCGCGGGTTCAAGGATATCCAAGGGTGAAAATTTTTACTTCTTTTTAATTATTTTATTATATCCTCCTCACGTCGTACAACAATATTGCAACTTAGTTTTGTCTACATGATCTACGAGGACGATAGTAAACATGTTTTCTCTCATTTAAAATTCTATTTTCCCTAAATACTGTTTAAAACCATGGACGGATACTATTTAAATAGTTCTAAATTTATCCCAGAATAATAATATTAGCCTATGACACATTCTGTATTTGGTTGGTTGGTTCCTCAGTTTAGGGGCTGCGACAACGCGGTCATGTAGCCCCGTGTACTTTGGGTGTGTGTAGAATCCGTCTGATAACTGGTGATAATTGTGATGGCTGTATTAATGTGTGTATCTGTTTTTTAACTCAAGTAAGGACTGCAAATTTGAATTTTTCAAATAGTTCCTACTTTTGCCGCCAAACGCCACCGTCAACGACTACTAGGCCTAGTTCAGAACTTAGCTACTAGACGCCACCACAGTCGGCTCTTGGCAACGAACATAGAAACCTAAGAGCGTTGTTTACATTCGTAACCTATACAATTTAGCTTCACACAGGTGTAATTAGTGGAAGGTTCTTTAAGGGGCTACCCAAAAATAATTTTTTTGCTCCCAGTGATCCAAACTGCACCAAATTGTATTTCCATACGACCAACATCTTTCATAAAGCAAAAAGTGAAAAATTATTCCTTTCAGTTGATCAGTATGGGCAGAAATTACTAAAAGATAGTATTTTCCTACAAAAAAAAAAAAAAAATGATACCAACTATTTACCACTAAAAATTACTGAAACTTTACAATCTTTTTACACTATGTACTCATTGCACAGACTAATAATTCTGTGCATGGGTTTGGAAAAATATGAAACAATTCCTGAAATAAAAAATTGTTTCACAAAAATAATTTTTATTTCAAAAAATTAAAGTTAAAAATTATTTAAAAATTAACGATAACTATTTTATCTAATATGGATGCACAGAATTATGGGAGATAGACATATTCACATGCTACAAAAATATTATTGAGACTGGTTAATATTGGCTACTGAATAGTTCAAAAAAATGAATTGTGCAGCAAAACAATTTTAAAACATTAGAATGTTTTTCTTCTTCACCCACACTCTAAAAGTCCCCAGAACCATATGTTTCCCTTCCTTTTCTCTTATGGCGTCTTCACCAAATTTCATCTCTTTGGACTGTTTTCTCATGAATTTCATTTGCTCCAGGCTGCGTCTAACACTCGGCTGAATTCGCCGTTGATCCCGTCCTTTGCAGAAATGTTACTATGTGGATATATTACAAGGAATGGGAATCTTAAAACTCAGCAATTTTTCTAGGTTTACGCGCTGTCTTGTGTGGGGTTTGCCCAGGAACACCAAGCTGGCTCATCCGTGCATGGACCCCGACCGAGTTATCTACTTCAATAAGTGGTGTGGAAATGATAACTACGAATGTATCAATTTTTTTTTATCGTTAAATAGTTTTTTTTTTTTGTGTTCACTTTTTTCACTGTCGTTGATTTGTTGTTGTAGGTAACAATCACACAATGAGACAGCGAGGAGCATTTCAAGTCGGCGCTATTCAAATGCTCCTCGCTGCCGGGTGCGCGCGCATCTTTGCGGCTCCTCATCCGACTGTCCCGAGACAGAAGTCGCCTGACTGGCAACCAGCGGTCAGTTTGATTACAGACACGAACTCGTACCCAAGATTGAGGCTGCTGCAATGACAGCCACAACGCCGGGTACCAATCACCGATAGCCTACACGACACGGCTCCATCCCGTGAGCCTAGATGATAAACTGTGCAGAATTATACAAGAGAACTCACCTCTTCTATGTGGTGATGGTCTTGATGGAACTTCTCGTATTGAGTCTTCAATTTCTTGGCACTGTAAGAAACAAAACACACAAACAGTAGTTATGTAACGTTAATTATCAAAATAGCATAAAATAATCTAATGTTGGAATAGGTATACGGATGGAATAGGAAGTTCTCGAAATGGTTAAAATAGGACTACAAGTGACATATTACAATGCACGGGTGGCGCTTAACAAAGCAGCCGGGAACATACGATTCCGCAAGTTGAGTTGCTGGAAGGTGTGAAAAACATACTAAAGGGCGCGTAGCTTAGAGAAAATAGCAAGATGTAAGAATCCTTATCAAGGAGTATTATTGAATGTTCTGGTGATGACTCCCCGTATACTACGTTTCGTTATAATTCACCTTTGCATCCAGAGGAATTGATTGGAACATTAGAAAAGTACGCCTATCCATCATCTTGAATGTATTGTACCCATACGTACATTGGTCAAATGGACCATCACTGCACCTAATTATTGAGGCTAATAAATCAGGCATGCACAGAATTAAGAGATGGGAGATAATAAAGGTACAGAGTTTCGAACCGATGGTTCACCAGGAAGCAATGAGCATCAATGCTTTGCCAACATTTAATCATATTCTAACTTCTGTTAGTCAATATATCCAATGATTTTCCAAAATCAGTGGAAGTTCAGCGCAAAGGAAACGTTAGGGTTCGAAATGTGAGACAATGCCACATCACGAGCAAAGGGAAGGTCCTGGACGACAAGTGCACCCATGAGGAAGTACGTGTTCGAGTTTGCAGGCAGGGGAATCACCGTCCGCCAGCCATGGGCTGATAACTAACTGCACGGTAGATTAATTAATTGAAACCAACTCCCACGCACGATGTGAGTACACCTAAATTACGACACCTCACCATAAGTCATCTGTGTTAATGATCTCTAACTTATCATTCATAGGGGAGTCATTAATTAAAACAATTGGACTAGGATCTTTCCGCCATTCGAATCTGATTAGTGTTTTTCCAAGGACCTGTGGCTGTCGAAAAGACGCCAGAGAGACTTAAGTGCGCTAGCGTCTCCCACGCCTTTGATCCGAGGAGCTTCTCCACGATGGGATTCAGAGATAACGTACTCTATGGCGATCTCCGAATTTTACACTGCTACTTATCCAATTTCGTGACCTGCCGCCAGCATTTCTAAGTTAGGAATGCAGCGTCTATTGTGTTACCGCAGCCTACAGTATAAGACGCACACCGCAGAGGTTGAAGGGTCAACTTCGCGTCACTATGTGTCAGGAAAAGCAGTTCATGAAAATGCAGTGATCTTAGTACAAACAGTGTTGTAATAGCCTTATGGCTAACTATCCGCCGTATCACAGGCGAAGTTGCAGGAAGTGAAAAATATAGTCTTGTCGGTCAAGTACTGAATAGGTTTTGCACAGAGCACGCGACTGTCGAATAAATAAACAGTGGAAATTTAATGTTTTTCAGTCAGTCAACACGATTGTACCCTATTTTAATGGGTGGTTCCCTAATCCTGAAAAAAATTGCATGTATGTATATGTATTAATTAATATCATCAATTGCAATGGGTGGTTCCCTAATCCTGTCACCAAGGTGGACCGGGTTCGATTCCCGGTCAATGCATGTGAGATTTTCGAAGTGAAATTCCATGTCCTGTGGTTCGGATTCCACGTACAAAGGAGGTCCCGTGGCTCTTGATCGCATGATTAACGGTGACGTAAAACTAAAAGCTTCCTTCGTTCCCGAATCCTGAAATAATGTATATGTATTTATTAATCTCATGAAATGTATTCAAGATAATGGAACCACCCATCAAAATTGGTTACAATGGTGTTGACCGACTGACAAACATTAAATTTCGATTACTAAAGCAACAATGAAGAAGTAGTTCCGTGAAGAACTAAATAACCTATTTTCAAATAACCTACTTTTCTTAATTGCCTCTATCAACACACAAAATTTCAGTTTGATTGCTGTAATACATTCGTAGAGAGAACCGTCCAATTATTTCGGATTTTTATACATTTAGGCCATAGTGTACTATTAGATGAAGATTATTGCGTAGGTTTATTATTCAAACTTCAATCGCAGGATTAGGACACAAGAAACACAAAAATAGTTTTTAAAATTTCGCACAGCCGCCATCTTGAGGTTATGAAAACAATTGAAATAAATTTTCAGTTTGCAGTTTCAGTGGATTTATATTTGTATAAGCATTTACCGTACCAATTTTCACTGCGTTGGGATGGTTAAATCGCGAGAAACGTCCATTTAAATATTTAAATTTCGCGTCACCGCCATGTTGGATTTGTGCTCACCAGGTTATTATTTTATTATTATAATTATTATTGATTAAATCGTTACAAATATACACATTTTACAAAATCAGGAAGACTATAAACATATTTTATGAATTTCCCTACAATTCCTACTCATTGTTTAACTTGTAAATTTACAATTATTGAATTATATTGTTACAATATGATAAATACAGGTCGAAATAGGATATCAAATTCATACAGAGCAGGAAGAGATATCACATATGCCACTAAAAGGTGCAACCTTGTGTGTTGCATACATATCATTGATTACTATTTCTTAAAATTGTATATTGGCTTAGTCGAATAACACGTTATTTGTAAATGCTTTATGTACCGGTACTAAAAAATAATGAATAAGAAGGAAAATTGAATTTGCGTTTGTATAAACTTATAGGATCAACTAATTATATTTTCAATTTTAATTTTGTTTTCTCTGAGAAAATGTTTTATAAGCGTCTTCAGGTTTGAATGATTTCCTTTAAATTCTTTTAATTTAATTGGGAGAATGTTATATAATTTTGGTGAGATATACAGAAAGTTACGTTTAGCTACACTTAACTTAGGTTGATATAAAATAGAGTGATTCTCTGTAATACTTTTGGTTTCATACCCGTGACTTGCAATTTGAATCCTATTTCTATATTTAAAAATGTATTTATATATTTCAAAAGCATACAATTGTTTAGTGTTCAAGACATTTGTCTCAGCGTACAGTCTCATATATATATCCTCCTTCAACATTATTCGCAGCATGAGATTCTACACTATCTGAACACTTTTAGTACATTTCCATAGGCACCTCCCCAGGCAAGAACTGACTGGACTAGAGCACGGTAGATGTCTCTTATTAATGTGTAATTGAAAATATGTTTCAGGATGTGAAATATATACATTGTTCTTATTATTTTACTTATTAATACCTTTATGTGAGGAGCGTCCGTTGACCAAATTACAGATGGCGGCCATGTATGTGTGCAAATGGATTCCCCCCTATCAACTCAAACACGGTACAACCGAATTGAGTGATATTTGGTACAGACTAACCAAATCATCTGAACACTACCAATTTTTGCAACAACATACCTTTATGTGGGAAGCGTCTTTTGATCAAACTACAAGGTCATCAGCGCAATAGTTTGCTGATGGTGGCCATGTTTGTGTGCAAATCGATTCCCCCCATCAATACTAACACAAGTGAGCCCAAATCGAACCACCTTTGGTACAGAGGTAGCACTAGGAAGGGGCAACTCGGTGTCATGGTGTATATCAATCCCATCATAACAAAAAAGAAATGGCGCCCACCCAAATGTTCTGAGCTTAAATCAAATTACGACTAACCTATTCATCCGATCTCTACCAAATTTTGCAACAATACACCTTAATGTGGGAAGCGTATTTTACCCAAACTACAAAGTCATTAGCCAAATAGTTCCAGGAAGTGGATGTATGAATCATGCAAGTATTATAGCCTAAACGTAACTAACGATTAAACTAGGCCTGGCCTCAACAATTCAGCTTATCGTACATAGGGATGTTTAGTCTTTCCTGAAAGAGGTGACCGGTAGGATATTAGCATATTATAGCAGAATATGTAACCGTAGAAGTGACTAACAGGCCAGGCTTACCGTGCCATATCGTTGTGGGCACGTGGCGTCCCGTTGTGAACATGGCCGCTATTTTTGCTCGTAAATACATATATTTCCGTAACTTCCCAAGTTTGTATCCTTTTAGGAATGTACTGAACAAAATAATACATATTTAGTATCAACTGGTTTAGAGAAACGCCAGAAAACGCTAATGAAATCGTTGATTTCAACACAAAACATGGTACAATTATACTAAACCAGATGTTTATGAAGTATTATCGCAGGGCATCCGCGGCGTAATGGTAGCGACTTGGGCTCTTAATCTGGGGGTTCATGGATCAAATTTCTTTACTTCGTTCTCTTTGGTATTTATTATTTTATAACTACTCACACGTTATAATGTTAAGCATATATTTTGTAGTGTGTATTTGCAATCGAAAATACTATATATATACTTATAACACCACATATTTCAACACTAGAATACAGCGATTAATATTCGTTGACCTTGATCCGCGGTAGAAATTATTGTTGTTGTTGTTGTTGTTGTTGTCTTCGATTCTTTAGGGGTTTTGCGGCATCATGGTCTTGTAGCCCCGTTTTCTTTGTTGTGTGTAGAAGTTGTCTGATAACCTGTGTCACTGTGATGTCTGTAGGCTTACTAGCGTGTGCACTTTTATACGAGGAAGAATTTGGGTAGGAAGCTGTTGATATTGTTGTTTCATCTGAGATGCATGGACATCATAGTCATTTAGCCCCGTGTACTTGGGTGAGTGTTGAATTTTGTCTGATAACCTGTGTTATTGTGATGGCTGTATTAGTGTGTGTATATATGAATCAGGTGAGGATTCAATCAATCAACGATTAATATTCGTATAGAACTTTGTATTTCAACAAGCTACTACAACCAGCATTCAATTATACTCCTTGAAAAGGACAAAGAGTTATAACTATACCCATGCATTTAGGAGAAAGTAGGCTATATGTTCTTTACTGAACATCTTGTTACTTCATTAAAATCATCTCCAACTGCTTTTAAATTGAATCTCACAAATTTTGATTTATTTATACTTAAAAATAGTTCGTTACCATCCAGCCATATCTTTAACGTTTTCAATGCAGCAGTTGCAACTTGTTTTACAGTTCCCTATGTTCAACCTTCAACACAAACTACCGTATCATCTGCGTATGATATGGCATTGAAATTTTAAATTCCATGTATAGATGATTCAATATCGTTGATAAAAAAAAATGGACCCAGTAGAGTACCTCGTGTTATTCCTCTTTTCACTCTTAGAGGTAAACGTGTTGCTCCATTTATTCCAACGTATTGAATCCTTTCAGTCAAATAGCTTTCTGTCAATTTCAGTGCTATGCCTCTGATGCCATACCTTTCCATCTTCTGAAGGAGAATATGGTGAGGTATGGTGTCAAAAGCCTTCTCCAAATCGAGAAATATGCCCAAGGTTGGTTTCATACTGTTCATATTTTCATAAATTCGCTTAGTTAATTCCCCAAATAGCATCAGTGGTGCTGACATATTTTATAAAGCCAAATTGCCTAGTTGATAGTAAATTGGGATTCTTCAAAAACTGATAAATATGATTTTTTATACATCTTTCAAATAATTTTTATATGATTGTCGTTAACGATATACGTCGATAGTTCTGTAGTTCTGAAGGATTGCCAGCTTTATATAGAGGTTTTACAATTGTAATTTTTAATTGCTGAGGGATGAATCCAAGTGAAAGTGACTCGTTTATTATTGCTAGCAAAGGACTCTTTAAAGAATTACAATTCTGCTTAACAATTTGAGATGAGATATTATCTATTCCCATTGCTTTAGTGTCGCTCATTTCGTGTAGGTACTTATGTGAATCCGCTTCGGTAATCGGAACAAAAAACATGAATATGTGTTTCTGTTGATAGGGAAAATCTGGGTTGTTCTTAATAGTTATAGACATGTCAGTAGTTTTATTAATAAAATAATCATTGAATGTATTAGCTATAGTGAAGTCATCATCGTAAACGTGATTTTGAGATATTATTTTTGTTATTTTGTCTTTATGATTTATTCTTTGTGTTATTTCATTGGCAATGCCCCATAATTTTCTTGGATTATTAGAATTGGAATTTATTAATTGTTTATAGTGGTCAGTTTTAGCCTTATTAAGCAATTCGTTTAATTTATTTCTATACCAATTATATTTCTCAATCATGGCATTGTTCTCTTTATTTGCTATATATTCCTAATACAACCAATCTCTGGTGTGAATGGACTTAATTAGCGCGTGCGTTATCCACTGCTTTTTTTTCGTTGGAAGAATCTTTTATGCTATGTTGGGTAGTTTGTATAATCTATGTTCACGTATGCTACGCTGAGCTGCTTCTAAGTCACGGCACTTTTCAATATTGATACTAACTTATATAGGATAGTGATCTGTAATTCTGCTCTGAGATATAATGGGTAAGATGTTATCATTAGAAATGCCACTACGAATAAGTGCATGATCAATACAGGATTTGCTTTTTGAAGTTTCTCTAGTAGTGCCGTATATCAACGATCTAAAATTATGCTCATGCAGTAAGTTTAGATATTCATTAGATATATTCATCAAATAGGTCTATGTTATTGTCACCTAGAATCAACTCGGTTTCTAGTGTACTTTTTTGCTGGACATAATCATGTAGATTATTAATAAATAGTTGTTTATTGTATGCCTGTCAATGCAATTCTGTTGTTCCCAAAATTTATTTTGAGCCTACGAAATTTGAAATCATTGTAAGTCACAGTTTCTACCTCATGGTCAATAGAATTCTTCACCATAAAAACAACTCCATCACATTTATTGAAGCATCCTTCGTTATAATATGCTTTATAGTTAGAAGGCTTGCATTTATTAAAGTTACCTAATTTTCAAGTTTCCGCGAGAATAATGACTTCAATTATATGTTTATATGCTTCTAAATCGGCATCTAAACTAATTTTATTGTTTTGATAGACTTCTAATATTTGAGTGAAATATGCTTAAGTTATTTACCTTCTTAAAATTAAGTATTTGAGACACACCTCTACCTACTTCTGTATGAATTTGCTATCTTACAAAGTCATGATTAAATAAATTCATACACAGAAATATTTAACAGGAAGAGGATATTTACAATCAGCCAGCTGTTGAGCTCTGCAGGTACGGTATACTAATTACTGTATTGGATGTTTCGTCAGAAGTGAAAGGACGACCTAGCAGGTAGGGTTGTTCGGCTATAGGGCGGTAAGACGGGAGTACTGTAGTACGTGAGAGGGGAGGGGTAAGTGACATTTGGCGTGCGCTTGGAATTCCAAAAAAGGAAGATTGTAGTTTTACGTGACCGTGAATCTTGTGATTATGAGCCACGGGACCTCCTTTTTACGTGGAATCCGAACCACAGGACATGGAATTTCACTTCGAAAATCTCACATGCATTGGCCGGGAATCGAACCCGGACCGCCTTGGTGAGAGGCATACAGCTAGACCGCTGAGCCACCACGCCCGTTGGAATTCCAAATGACAAAGGAAGCTGGAGTACGTACCAACTTATACGTCTTAAAGTATTTAGCGGCTGATGTTATACTTGAAATTAAGTTAAAAGAACAGAATGAATAATGTAATAAACTAATGAATGAAGTGAAATTAGAATGAAGTGAAATTAATAAAAGACAATGCGTATTATATTAGTGATTTTAAATGAATTAAAAATGAAATTGAAAAAGAAATAAACATTGTAATGTTTTGGTTAATATATACAGAGGTGTTCATATTATTAGACTCAAAAATAAAGAATTTGAATGCTTCATATGTTTTGGTTCTAAATCATTTTATTGACCAGATGATGACATCTTCTATTACCCTAATTAGTAATGTTTTCTTCTCTATCGACCTTACAACTTTTCCCATAAGGTATTTTGTCTAAAATTTTCAGAATTTGGTATTCTGAGGTACACCAGAGCAGAGTCTGTTTTTTACTTTTTCAATAATTTTGGAATGTGCCCTCTAAATCAGGTGATTTCAATCCAAGGTCCACGAACCATTGAACAGTTCAAGAGTGGACCATCAGTTAAAAGGTTTTCGAATCCCTTTGCTCTAAATTCACACGAAAAAAAGTATTCAAAACAAAACAAGTGACATTTTGAATTAGGAAGACTCCTATTTTAGAGAAAATGCAAAATATCATTATAATGTACAGTAAGTTTCTTACAAGAAAATATAATTAAGACTATAGGTTAAATATTTGAAATAATTTCAGCACCTTGCAAACACTTTTACTAAATAAAGTCGTGAAAAGTAAAAAATGAAATATTGGAAAACTGACATTTAGTCTTAATATTTTGCACACCTCTGTAAGATGGACTCCAGGAATTAAAAAGTGTCAATTACTCATCTGGTTTCCTCAAGGGCTGATAACTCCTTCATTTTCGTCACTTGGACTTTTCTTCTGTCGGCGTTTCTTACAAACGTTCTTCAATTTGAATCGACACACAGCAATCTTCAGAACAGCGAGTCTGTTCGCGGCGAGGTCTTCCCTTATAGTTGTCCTCGATCCGTTGAGATGCCTTTTCTTCTTGAAGAACTCACTCCTAGCTCTATATGAGGTAAACCTCACTATAATTGGTCACGGCATGTTTGTGGACTACATTCCCACTCGGTGGCTCCTATCAATGTCATTCCTGTTGACATCTGCATTAATGTTTCTTGCAACTTGGAGCACAAGGTCGTCCGTGTCCTCTGCATCATTCTCATTAATGCCAAATTGTCTGAAATCTAGCCTACGTCCATACTGTTCTATTTCGTCCAGTCTGTCATCCATAGTCTGGTTCAGTTCGTCAAGTTCACGCTTTCTCAATTCCAGTTTCCTCTCTAGATCGTGGCATAGTTCGTTATTGAACTTGACGGACTGCTCCAGCTCTTTGATGACACACTCCGTGATTTTGTACACAATATTGCTGGCAATTAAGTTGATGAACTCCTTCGACTGAATTGATTCCATAAGTACCTTCCGTACTGTCTCCTCAATCGATTTGGTACCACTGGGACTGCATGGACCAAGTCCATTGGTAAACTTATGTTCATAGGCTTTATCGACCTACAAAATTTCAGTTTGACCTCTGTCATAGATTGGTAGAGAGCCTATTGAGAACCGTCTAAATACAGTAATTCGGATTGACACCATGTTGGATTTGTACATATGTACGCCATAGAATTAAGTACTATTAGATGACGGTTATTACGTAGGTTCATTATTGAAACGTTGACTTCGATCGCATGATTAGGACACAATAAATAAAATTTTAAAAATTCGCATGCCG
This sequence comes from Meconema thalassinum, assembly GCA_946902985.2. Classification (NCBI taxonomy): domain Eukaryota; kingdom Metazoa; phylum Arthropoda; class Insecta; order Orthoptera; family Tettigoniidae; genus Meconema; species Meconema thalassinum. The sequence goes on along the minus strand of OX336389.2, from coordinate 1,467,125,516 downwards.
CCATCTTGAGATTATGTAAACAATTGACCTAAATTACATGTCAGTGCATTACAATGTATATAAATATTTGTTGTACCATGTATCAATGCGCTTAGATGGTTAAATTGTGAGAAAAGTCTATTTAAATGTTCGAACTTCGCTTGGCCACCGTGCTAGTTTTGTACTTAACAGGTTTTTGAAAGTCACATAGGTGAACTTTCAGTAGTGCCCTTATCGCCGTACAAAATTTCAGGGTGATATCAGTAATAGTTTCGGACATATATAGTATGCCGGTTATATATTTCGCACAGCCGCCATGTTGGATTGGTGAGGGTCATTCCAAAGTCATGGCAACTACGTATGTTATATCTTTCGATAATGCTACAGCATGGGAAATCCAACATGCGCATTGAACCGTTAAGGCCGTATGATAAGTCAATGCCAACATAAAATAGGGTTCAAGTAAAGGGGTTAACGGCATAAGTACAAATGAAAACCACACAGTGGAACTCTGTGTAAATTTGTTTTGCACTAGTATAAATGGAACACAAATCAATCAATTAACATCCAGGACACAGTATCCAAGTATTGGAACACTGTTCAATAACAGACACGGTCATGTCAGTTTGGGCAGACAAGGGAAGCCCACTTCGCGGCGAGTCTGCAGTTGCTGCGCGTCCATGTGGGAAAGCCACCACCCAGCGTGCAACAGCTTCACATAGTGCTGCAAGACACTGCATTGCATTTCTGCCTCCGAGAAAAGCAAATTTCACGAGTGATCACTGTTCCAATCTGCTTACATCCATCTTGTAGCACGGTTAAGCTCAGAATGAACGTGTATGGCGCTGGTACTAAACCACCTGCACTTACAGTCGCCTTCTGCCGGGTGAATTCTGTGCTGTTTTGCTGCGGGGTTTCGAATGTCTACACTGGAATTACCGTGATGCCATATGTTCGAAAGATATAACATACTTGCCATGACTTATGGAATGACCCTCGTAAAATTTGAAGGGCTCGGTCGGGGTCGGATTAAGTAGTACTATGTTCTTCCCGAGTTTCAATGAAATCGCTCCAGCCGTTTAGATTTTATTACGGGGACACACATACGCGCATATATATATATACACACACACACGAACAGAAGGTGATCTCATAAGCCTATGTTTTCATAAATGAAAATAGGCCGAAAATGGCTTCCAACAAGAATAATAATTAAACAGTACAATTCAGCTGCCGTGTGAGGCACGTTTGCAAATATAAATTACCACTTGCGCACCGGTTCGGCCCGAAATCCGCCTAAACATTTCGCTGCAGAACGTTGCCTGTTCTGACCAAGGTCAGAGTCGAAGCAGTAATCGCGGACTATGTTCTTTTCAGTGTAAATATAAACAGTGTACGAATGTTGATGTTTTTCAGTCGGTAAACACAATTGTACCCAATTGTGATGGGTTACACCCGAATCCTGAAAAAAATTAACATGGGATTAATCTCATTTTTTTCAGGGTTAGGAAATAACTCATCACAAATTGGGTACAATCGTGTTGACCGACTGAAAAACATCAAACTTCGTTTACTAAGGAAACACTGAAAAATGGCTTCAAAAACCATAATATAAACAGTGTATAACGCGTGTAATCAGTAGGCCTATAGGGAGGAAGTATTATTAAGTGAAATTATGGTAAACTGACTGTTAATTTACACTTTTATATGCACCATAAAAATACAGTTCACAATTTATTAAATTGTGTGTTCTGTTCTTCAAAGGCTTTTCCCACGCGATACCGAAAATTTCTGAATTTCGGTCGCAATACGGCAAAGAACGCGTCGCATTCAAAGGATTACGCGTTCGGTCAAGTACTGTCTTTACAGTCCACGATATTTTATGGCACTGATCGCACTCGTCACCGTCACTGTCTTTAATTTGGACGATCACTTTTAATTGATTGTAGGCACAGTTCTTTCAAATTAACCTAATTAGGGCTACTCTAGTTCTGCTGTATATGGACTTCTAAATGTGTAAATGTCCCTGCGATATATTTCACAGCACTGTCTATTGTTTATTTCGCCGAGCAATTATGATTAACAGTAGCGCACGTCAGCAATAGGCTAATGCAGCGGCATTATCGCGCTTCTGCAATGACAGGTATACTTGTAAGTTCAGACAATAGCGCACACTTTCAGAGATCAAGTGTTACAAGGTTCCATTTCGCACACTCAAAAAGGACCGTGTCCAACCAATAGCGCGCACTTTCAGAGATCCAAGTGTCACAAGCTTCGTTGCGCCAACCCGAAAGGAACTGTATCTTCGTGGCTGTTATCTGGCACCCTTTATACGATCAACGCAACATAACTCCTCCACCCGTGGTGGCAATTCAATTTTTCCGTACCGATGCTTTTACTGGACAAGACGCATATCATAATGTAGAGTAAATCATGCCCGTATTAAAGATGCAAAAATTCAGGAGATTCGATCGTACATATTTATGTAAATGGGATAGAATCATTTCCCCCCACTCTCGTCCACGGGGAAGTGCCGCGGCGATGTATACTCATTGGCCCGGTGATGAGCACGATGCTATGATCTTGAGGGGTCATTCCGCATACTGCAACAACGGAAATGAAAATCTTCTTCTCATTAGAAACTCCCTTACTGTTTCTGGCAAGAACAACGCCTCCGTTGTTCCGTTCATTATTCTGCTCAAATATTACTATGAATTTTATTCAATTCAATGCAACGTATAATTTCACCTAAGAAGTTACACGGAAATAACGTCTAAACCATTAAAGATATCGATATTTTGTTTTCATATTCGTAAATGATACCCAAAAGATTGTAAAATAATGTGATACTTACGCTCATGGAGGTGAGTAATAACTGATTTATTGATACTAACTCCATATTTTAAATGGAACGGCACAAATTCATACAGCTATCCTAAAAGTTAAACTGCGTACAAGTTCAAATACGTAAGTATTTTCAAAATCGGACAGTTACTTTTTGAGTTATCAATAAGAACAGCAGTCGCTGTTGTGCATGCCACATTAGACAGCGTGCAGTCGGGCAAAGACATATTGACGCGCAAGCAGGTACCTGGGTTCATACCAAATACACTGACGAGACATTGTTATGTTTCCGTTATAGCTTTCGTTATGTTCCTTTGAAGTCGAAGTAATAATTTTATTTATTTTAAAAACATCCGCCCTCCCTGTCCTGCCATGCGTTCGCCTGTCATACACACTTTGCAAACCCTTCACATGTGTACGATATGCTTACATGCCTGGTATCCATTCTGTGGCTGGAATCACATCCAGGAACCTCCTTGCGCGTGAATATGACCTTGCCCGACTGCACGCTGTCTGAAGCGGTATACACAACAGCGCCTGCTGTTCTTATTAATATCTCAAGAGAATATGAAAACAGAATACCGATATATTTAATGGTTTAGACGTTAATTCCGTGTAACATCTTAGGTGCCTGCATATTCCTCATTGATGCTGCAGGGCTTACAGTTAATCTTAGACGCATGCATTACCCCGTGAAATATAATCCTTAATAGGTACTTTTCATTTCGTAAATAGACCGTTCCCGACAGAGCCAAGGGCAGATGACCTCAATTTTCCACCCCTTAATACAGCAATTCCCACCGCCAATGCTTACATACGGTATTGAATTCAAACGTACTTGAGGCGAGTTGCGGTATAAATGTGCAATTTCTTGCTTGCGACGATACAAGGACGGATAATGGTAACGGCTGATTCCCTGCCATTTCCACTGACCATTGGTGTCAGGTGATAGGGCCTAAGTACGATCCCAATCATGAGTTTATAAGGGGCTCATAAATCTACCTGTCTCTCTTATCCGAGAGCAGTTCGGAAAGTAACGCACAATCATTTTTCCTCCCCCGGTTTTGCAACTGGAATCATTGAAATTTGACGACGATATAGTTTGAAGTTTGCGCTACAGAGGTTATTTTGTTTCCATGTGCAGCTCTGGCAAGAGAACCCTGAACTACGAAACAAACATGGCGCGCATGGTACTGTCATCAACTTGTGAAAAGCAGCGAAGTGTAGTTCGATATTTCTGGGCCAAAGGGCATAAACCGAGTTAAATTCAAAGGGACATGCGCGGCGTGTATGGGGACGACTGTATGGACCGTAGCAATGTCTCCAGGAATCGTACCACTACACGCCCGAAACCGAGCAGGCCTCTGTGGAGTGGAAACATGCTGGTTCCCCAACAATAAAAAAAAAAAAATAACAACAAAGTGACTCAATCTGCTAGGAAAGTGCTTTTGACAGTTTTCTGGGATATGTGTAGTGTGTTATTGGTAGACTTCGCTGAACACGGGACCACTGTGAACGCTGCAGCCTACATTAAAACTTTCGTTAAGTTGCGTCCTGCCCATCGTGACAAACGCCACAACATTAATGCTAACGGTGTCAAACTTCTTCATATCAATGCCCGCCCCAATTTTGCTGGTCCTGCTCATGAGAAAAACGCCCAATTGGGGTCGGAGGTGCTCCAGCAACCACCATACATTCCGGACTTGGCATCGTCGGACTTTCATAGGTTTGGTCCCATAAATAAATTTCTGGCCGGCCAACACATTGCGACATATGCGGAAATGATATCAGCAGTCCGCAGATGGCTATACTCCAACTAAAGGGACTTCTACGAACAGGGCATATTGAAACTGGTACCACGATGCCAGAAATGTGTTGAGAAAGTTGGTGACTATGTAGAAAAGTAGGTCAAGGATGTAAGTTCATTAAACCTAGTGATTTGTTTGGTTTTGTTGCCTATTAAACGTTTTGGAAAAAAAAATGATTGTGCGTTACTTTCCGAACTGCCCTCGTATAATGCTTAGCCTATACACATAATTCAAAGTTTGTCAGTTTCTTGCTAATTTATCCGCAGTTTCCTATCGTTTTAGGCGTTTCAGACTTCTTGATGACAAATGCGCCATTTTTCTCTCCCTCTGCATGCACGTTCATTTAAACTTGGGAACTGCTGATAAGTTTGGAGTGAAATTTGGTACAGTATATGTATCCAGCACAGATGTGTTTGAAATTACTGCTATATATGTTTTCCAAAGTATGAAACCATTCGATGGGGGTTATGGGGGAGTCCCCTTCAAGAAGTATGGTATTTCGACATCCAAGGACCGGATATGGGTTACTTCAAGCGTCTAGATGCCAGAAACAAAACTCGCTGAACATGAGGACCTCAAAATACGCATTTTGTGGGGATATGATGTATCATCATTCGATATATTTACATAACACTACCATAGGCATGTGAAGAAGCTAAATAAATTACAGGCAACAACCATGGCAACACACACTTGCCATCACCTCAGTGAAAGTACAAATTCTGTTTATTACCAAAGTATCAAAGAGACACCTCTACAGACTGGAATTCAGGGATAAGGTAGCTCATCCGGGAGAATACGAGCATAATTGCTACTGTGCTATAATAAGAAGGCTATGTGTATACGAGTTGTTCGGGTTAATAAAACTCACGATTCTCACCTTATTCTTTGTTAGAAAGTGAAACACTTATTACCAGGCCTCTCTCTCACCGTATATAGAGCAAATAGGTATCAAAATCATGCAGCAACTGCTCACAAAAGTAAGGGAAGGACTAAAACACATGAGAAAGAGGTGACCGAGACGGAACTGAGGTGCGAGAGTTCCGATTTGCGCTTCAAAGCCATGCACGGAAGAATATACAAGTGGATGAGATCAGGTGATACAGTACGTTTCTAAATCGACTTCATTCTGGTCAAACAGAGGTTCTGAAATCAGATTTTGGATTGAGAAACATATCCGGGAGCTGACATTAATTCTGACCATAATCTGGTTGTTAAAAAATGCAGACTGAAGCTGAAGAAACTAAGGGAAAGTCAAAAGCCAATAAGGTAAGCAAACAAACAGACTGAAAGAGAAGGACGAGAACGAAATATTCAACACGGGTATAAGGGAAGGTCTAATGAAGAACCCTGAACAAACTTTAAATACAGAGGAATGGGCCCTTTTGAAGAATGTAATAACAACATACGCAGAACAAAACCTTGGTAGAAAGGAGATAATAAGTAGAACACCTTGGATCTCCCAGAATATACTAGAATTAATGGATGAAAGGCGGAAGCACAAGAATGCAAGAGATGAAAGGGGGAATGCAGAATACCGACGTCTGAAAAATGAAGTAAACAAGACGTGCAAGGTAGCGAAACGAGAATGGCTAAAAGATTATGTGCAAATATAGAAAATTGTCTGAAGGATTAAGAGTACTTTTGTGGAAAGAAAGTATAAGTGCTGTAATATTAAGGACTTCGATGAAAACCTCCACCAGATAGAGAAGAAAAGGTTGAATGATGGAAAGCTTGCATATAGCGTTTGTACAGGGGTAAGGAGATCGAGAATCGCGTTATGGAAAGGGAAGAGGAAATTGATAAGGATTCCCCTGTACCAAGTTTTAGACTGGTCTTGGAAGGTAGCATAAGGAAACATACGGAGAACGTTCATGGCGGTGACTTAGAACAGGCTTTTGATAACGTTGATTGGAGTAAATTATTTGACATATTGAAAACGATTGGAATGAAGTACAGGGATAGGAGGGTTATCTACTATCTATACAGAACCCAGGCAGCAATTATTCGAGTCTAAGGAGAGAAGCTAGTATTCTGAATGGTGTATGGAAAGGCTGCAACATATCACCCTTACTTTCCTGTCTATACATTGAGCAAGCACTGGAGGAAATTATACAAAAATTTAAAGTAGGAGTAAAGATTCAAGGTGAAATAATTTCAACTTCGAGATTTGCTTATGACATTATCATCTTAACCGTTTCACCAGAGGATTTGAATGAGTATTAAAACGGAAATGACTGTGTCTTAAGGAAAGAATTCATGATGAACATCAATAAATGTAAAAGAAAAATAATGGAGTAGCAGAAAGAAATCAGAAATCCCTATTGACATCAAATTGGCAAGTGAAAAGCTAAAAGAAGTACGAGACTTCTGTTACTTAGGAAGCAAAATAAGCAGTGAAGGACGAAGCAAAGAGGGTATAAAAAGTAAGTCGGCACAGACAAAGCTTCCTACAGAAAAGAAAAAAATACATCATAGATATACAGTAGGTACTCGAAAGTCATCAAGAAAAAGCCTTTGTCTGGAGCGTTGCACTCTATAGAAGTGAAACTTGAACTGTTGGTGCAGCAGAAAAAAGGAGAATAGAATCATTCGAAGTGTGGTGTTACAGGAGAATAATGATCAGATTGGTACATAAGAGTAGCCCTTACAAATGAAGAGGTGTTAAGATAAATGGAAGAGGAGAAATCTTTCTGGCAACTGCTAATGAATAGAAGAGATGGGTTGGTAGGACAAATAATAAGGCACCTAGAAATAGCAAACTTGGTTGTTGAAGGAAGGGTCAAGGACTAAAGGTGTAGGGGTAGACCAAGGTTAGAATATGTTAAACAGATTGCCTCGGATGTAGGGTGTGGTAGCTAAGTAAAAATGAAACGATTAGCTCAGGACAGGAGGCATTGAGAGCTGCATCAAACCAGTCAAAAGACAACAACAATGTAGGCCGATAAAGAATAGTAATGATGCGTATAACACGGATGTCACACCCATAACATACGAAAAGTAATGCTGCTTAGGTCTATTTGTTGTTGTGCGCGACAGAGGTGGGAATTTAAATTTTTCAAAAGTTTGATTATGGAACATACGGTTGTTTGTTATTGCCTTGTTTAGTGGCTCGGAGAATCTTGGTCATCTGACCCGTTTACTCTTGGAAGTATGAAATCCGCCCGATAACCTTATTTATTGTGATGACTGTATAACAGTGGGCAATTGTATTTATTAAGGTATAGGAATGGAAAACGCCCCTTGGAGTTAAAATAATGTATTATCCCGGCATTTGCCTGGAAATAATTTGGAGAAACATGGGGAAAGCACACTCCGGATGGTCACTATCAATGCCGAGATTCGGACTTAGGGTCTCAAGTCGCCAGCTACCCAATACATTCATGGCCGTGTTTAGACACTAGAGGTGGTGGCTCTGATTGCTCCCAGCCATATAAAGGAGGAAGCTGTGTACTCATCGCCATCTATATAATGGGGATCTAGTGTATATAATGGACAGTATCTAGAAGTTATTTAATTTGAATGTTGCAATTATGTGTTTTACTGTGTGAACTAGGACAATGCCCAGCTCTTAATAATAAATAATTTTCAATTGTGTGGTACATGGGGTTGTACTAAGTGCAGTTCGTCATCGGTTTCCATAGCTGAGTGTGTAGCATAAAAGCTCACTGGGCGTAGTGTTACAAATTCGAATTTCCGTACATGTTTTCAGACTACCTTTCTCTTTCATTTCAAAAGCAAAAACTTCGAAAATGATATGAGTTTTTATTTAATATCCGTGGGTTATCGATCAGATGTGCAATATCCCCTAGAATGGTAAGCAAATCTTTAATTTCTGGTACCCTATTGGAGTAGATTATTGGGCTCCCATATTAGCGTTCGGTGTCCATTGACTTGCTTTCACTAAAATACATATTTTGTTTTCACTATGATAATCCAATGCTCCCATATAATGTTATTATACTCTACTCTAATACAAGAAATAAAAGGTTCGCTTGCTAATTGTGCTCTTTAACCTTCAACCTTGGGCTAAGTCACACCTTTCTACACAACATGAATTTAGTTGAAACTATTCAACCCCAAGGCTGAAAACACACATCGAAAGCCTGGACGAAAGAAATTACATTGGTGTTGTTGGTTATTCCTTTAGGAGCTTTGCGACATCGTGGTCATGTAGCCCCGTGTACTTGGGTGTGTGAATAATTTGTCTGATAACCTGTGTCACTGTGATGGCTGTACTAGTGTATGTGTGCTTGTAATTGAGGTTGGGTTTGGGTAGGAATCAACCGTGGCCTTGAGTTAGGTACTGTACCCGTATCCACATGGTCTTACCTGTTGGAATCCGATGGGAAAGCTGGATCGTAGAATCTGGAAGTACCCGGCTGAAATAACCCCCAAAACTCTACCAACTAGGATCAACTAGGGATAAGGATACCTCACTATAAAAGAATGTGATAAGAAGGTGCCAGTGGTCGACGAAATGAAAACGAAAATCAGCTCAAAATGAACTAACAAGACTCTAAAACTTAAATTAATCTCGGGCGTATGGCTAAGCATTCAACAAAATAACCCACTGGTCCTCGTATCACATCCTGGTTTTAATATAAATCACCAAGTCATCCGAAGAAAATTTAAAATGGATCAACAGTTTATTTTCTAAGTGACTGCTGCGTTGTGGAAATCCTCTCCACTCAACAAAAATATGTATGCTTTTACATAAGCACATGATAGTCAAATGTGACGTTAGCCTGCAATTTGGCTATATTATGCTGCTTAAATGGTACAGCATTTTAAACGAAGTTCAAATAAATATTTTTGAATTTTACAATATCGCACAAGTTGATTTTATAAATACAGAAACCCTAATCAATTTGTATTAATTTATATACATTTATACATTTAATTCTATGTTCGAATTACTCCTACATTATTCATTATTATTACTCCAATGACAAGGGTTCTATTTAATCTGGTAGAGTCTTATTTAATCAAATTTGACAAACAATGAAATTAATCGAACGTTATGTCTTTTCAGTAAATTATCACAATTCATTTTACCTCATTCATTAATGTTTAAATTATCATCCCTTAAACTTGCACTTATTATTTTTACAATATTATACAATTATTATTACACGTCTTTCCAATTGTAACTTTCCACTAAAACATGTTTTATTACTAGCAATGCATTTAAGATTAGTTGTTACAATGCATAACTTGGTTTTAAATGTTGGATTTAATACTTTACTAGCCTTCTAGTAATTAAACTCGTGACTGAAATTCACGTTCAAAAATACACATTAATTTACTCAGCTTAGCTTATTAAATACTGGAAATCTGATATTGACCAACCATCGATGTCTAATATCTGCCTCAATATAACTCAATTCTCGCAAACATTAATTGCTTTACACGTATGTTAGCTTTCAATAGCTAAAAATAATCACCAAACATTTTTAAGATCCAAAAAGCTTTTATACAACAATCGAAAAATACTCTGTTTCATAATAGACAAACGTTAGAGTATCATGAACAATTTTTATCAGAACTGTGTTAAATAATGTATTCACATGTTCAAATAGTAGTGTTTGTGATTTTCCAAAACTGTCATTTCGTTTCATGACGAATAATTTTATACATAGATTTCCTTTCTTTAAATAATATTTCATCTCATTTCATTGTACTCTTATATTTCATAACTATTTCTTTCAAAGAATATACTGTAGAGTAACCACTATAAAAAGAACAATTCAGTTTTCGTGTAATCCAAAATTCGAAATGGAGATCCTCCTCTAAGGAAACACGTTAGAAACTACGCCATGGAAAAGAGCCTGTCTTAAGAAGGTACAAATAATCCATTAGAATCGAACGCTTAACCAAGTTGGAGTATTCCAAAAGAATAAAGAAAATGGAAAAACTGAACGAACTCGAAAAAGTGATCATATTCAGTAAGAAATTCAAAACACTGGATCGCAAAAGCCTAATCCAGAAATCGTAATTATTCACACTAGAAATCACTATAATTGCAAGACTATATCGAACTCGATGAAAAATAGACTAACACATCTATCAAACAATGCTGCATGTAATGCTAAACTATTCTGTTCCGTTGATTAAATATCCACAAGTATTTATTTTAAATAATGTTCAAGTATACGTGCGATATCGGTCATCTTCTTGCTAACGACTATTCTTATATAATTTTATCGTAGTCTTAGCCCTGTCTCTTCTTAAATCGTGTCTTCACAACCGATTATAATGCTCTATTAAATGCCAAAGTAAATTTAGAAAAAGAAAAAGTAATGCTTTAAAAATAACATCACAATTAATATTAATGTTAACTACAAATAAAATACATGCTCGGACAGAAGTGATAAAAGTATCAAGTCTAGCCGTCGAATGCATTTTCTATCTACAGAATAAAAATGTTGAAAGAAGAACATTCTAAAGTATGACTGATTCATACTGTCTACTAATATTCAATGTTTCCAGCTACCTTGTTCGTCGTCATCTCGATGAAAATGGAAAAGAATGTTCGAAGCACACATTCCGGGTAGGGACTGAACTCTTGTCCTTCACGTTGCTTATTCCTCGTACCGCCTGGAACTGCGTAGAATCGAACCCGTTACCGACCGGCTAGACAAAACAGCTGTCCGCGTTATAAAGTTCATCGCCCCGACATGTATAAGGTTTGCTCGACAGCCTTGTTGAAAATGCCATTGAATGTTCATATTGAAGAAGTACGAATGTAATGTCAATATCTCAAGAATGCCTTCAACCTCTTTTTTATACAACATTCTGTTATTGAAATCCATAGTTGAGCTTGATAATCATTCCAAATGCTCAATTCTGCTAAGATGCTGCATTCCCGTTATCCATTTAGTATCCCTTCATCATCACTGTAGTGTATCGATGTGTATTTCCACACAATATAATATCAGTGTTCATTGCTGCAGTGTATATCGACCGTACTATAATGTTAAAAAGTCTCATAATGGCAGTAGAATATAAGGAGTCTATATGAAAAACTATGTTCACATTCATATCACTCAAATCAAACACAATGAGTTATTCATTCTTTCCATGCGTTTCGACACTCGCGCCTTGCTGTAGAAAGTCAAGACTAAACGCAGTGTATCGAACTATGTTCACTTCGCACAAGTTTAAATATCACTTGATCTGCCTACTTCCAATCATGCCTGCGTACACGTTCTTGGCTGATTCTAGAGAAGTATAGGCCACGAATGAATACCTCTCTCGGGCGAGATATTTCAGATCGACTGTCGGTTTGCCCACAATGCCCCTGGGTTCGAACGAAATGATAGTCGATATATACGCAGAGTGATCGCGATTATCGCCTGGTATTCTGAAATGTGCATTTATAAAGTCAAAATCATTCTCAAGTAGCTTCTACATGAAATATAATGTATTTGCCATTAGTCGATCCCTTCTATGATCTCTGTATTACTTCATAGCAGCTTATATTGCAGTCATGTTTGCAAGGCATCCATTTTGCAAGCAATAACCATACCTCAGACAAAAACACGTGTTCGAGATTTGACTATTGCGGGTTGCTGGTACCGCTCCTAAGCGAGCGTCACGAAGTCTCCGTTGCTGCTTGTAGTTGAAATGTTGCCATAAAAATGTTATCTGTGACCTTTCTAATATGACCAGGTTCCAAGTCAATGCAAAATACTGGCTCAGTACCATCCCAGCATTTGCCTGGAGTAACGTGGGAAACCACGAAAAAACATTTCCTGGGTGGCTGAGGTAGGAATCGAACCCGCCTCTCCTAAATTTTGCCTCAGGAGGCTGAGTGTACCCCGTTCCAGCCCTCAGACTAGAATTAAATTCCTTGGCAGAGCTGGGAATCGAACCCGGGTCTCCGCGGTGTCATACAAGAATGCTAGCTACTATGCAACGAGGCTGACAGAAATTACATTACTATGTAGGCTAGTATGAAGTCAAAATTTAGTAATGTTACTCATATCAATTATGTTGGTGAGGTGGCGTATGCCAAGTCATCAATATCAATTAAGCTTACCTCGTCATGACAAAGGAACTGGAGTTCTTATTCAACTTAATGATTTACACGTAGCCTCCATAATGGGTGTGAAAAATATACGTGCTGTTTTAACTATCAGAGGTCCAAAATAGCAAGTTTCATTATTGGATAAGGCAAAGGCGCACTAATTCCAACATCCTGAATATGTGATACAACCTGCTGCTCTACTCTCGTACTGATTTTCAAAATCAACTGGCGTCAGTAAATCTAGTGAGACAGGCCTGTCGGATTCAAGCATCCACAAATGCCAACCGCCATCCTGCAACCTGCCTTAGAAATCGAAATTTGATGTTTTTCAGTCGGTCATCATGATTGTATCCCATTGTGATGGGTTGTTACCTAATCCTGAAAAGAATTACATGAGATTAATAAATGCACTTGGATGACCGGTTTCGATCCTCGATTGACCGATTGAAACACATGAAATTTCGATTGGTGGAATCCCTTCAACCCCAAGGCCGAAACTTGAAAGAAATGACTAAAATGGTGATGATGATCGTGTGGCCTCCGGAGAGGCCGAGTGCAGGTCTTTCTAGTTGACGCCCGAGGGCGACACCTGCGCGTCGTGATGAGGATGAAGTGATGATGAAGACGGCGCATACACCCAGTCCCCGAGCCACGGGAATTAACTCCACGAGATTAAAATCCCTGACGGCTCGGCCGGGAATCGAACCCGGGGCACTAAAATGGTGCAAGTCGAGAAGAAGTTTGGGAACGCTGTTTTAGAACATCACATTTAACCGTAGTCCTTAACCAACAAGCAACCAGCCAGTTTTGTGTCACGCTTGGGAAGGATGAGTATAATGTATGATTTACGTCACTATTCATGAGGTATCCGTAACGATTTAAACAGAGCACAAAGGGCTATGATCCAGAATATTGATCAAGAGCCCGTGAAACCTCCCTCAACATGTGCCGGGCCATCTGTCGAGCCCACCACAACAAGCACGGCCATCTTACATGCGCGCCGCTGGACACGGAGAATAGACCTACCCTTTTTACTCAACACCGTCTGTAATCTGCAGTTTCTTTCTACACACGATATGGTGATAAATGTCGAGATGCTGGCGTACCCACGCGTCACTGCAGTGAGGTCAAACGAAGAAAGGAAACATTGATCTTACGGGCATTGAATTTATTATCATTATTGAATATTAAAAAGAAGCTTAAATAACGTAACTCAGAAGAATAAAAAAAGCGAGACCAAGAAGGAGGATTATGCGCAAAGAAACGTACAGCTAAAAGTTCAACAATGGGTGGAAGAAGGATCTGAAGACATTGTACTAGGATACTATTGTTAGTTTTCCAGTCGCACTGATGAGTGGTGTGCCAGTAATTTGTAAACGGATATCAACATAATGCCGATTGATAATTGATACATTAGGTACGCGGATTTCATTTTGATTTTAGTTCGTCGATTTTGCGTTGGAGCGTCGGTATTAACTTTATCGGTGCGAGCTTTCAGGTGACATTCAACTCTTCGCATTTAAGGTTTAACCACATACATTTCTTTCAGCTCATGAATTTAATTTGTAGCGATCTAAATATTTGCCCGAGTAGTGGTAAACGAGAAAAGTGTCAAAGCCATTTTAACTACTACTGTGTTTAGATCAAAAGCAACATAATCAGTCTTATAATACTGTATATTGAAAGTGCACTATAATTCCCTAAGTATAGTCATGTTTTGAGTAGGCTATGGTAAGCTATCCTACATGATTTGATTACTAGAGTATTCTCTGAAGCATTCGAACAGAATAACAAGAGATAAGCTATCGAAGAGTTTCTGAAGAGGGTGACCAATTAGTATGACCGGACGTTATCTCGGTTAACACTGTCGAGACTGGAGAGTGGTGGTTCTACATTCATAAAAAAGTATTCACCAACCGCCAAAAGTATACACGAGTGTCGAAATAAAAACCGATAGATTCACTCTTGCTGCATTCGTGCTCTTGTGGTTTTTGGGGGGAGCAATGGGTGAAATATGATTGCAAATATGATGCTATAAACATCTTGTATCAATCTACATTATGAAACAGTTGAAATGGCATCAAATTATCAGTATTATTAAGTTTATTTTTATTAAATAAAAAAATAGGTTTATGAGATCACCCAATGCCCGTGTGTGTGCGTATGTGTGCCCCCCCCCCAATAAAATATAAACAGCTGAAGTGATTTCAATAAAACTCGGTGAGGATATACTACGTCCTCGTCCGACCTCGACTGAGCCTTTGAAATTTTAATACGTTTCACCAATCCAATAAGGCGGCCGCGCGAAATATTTCACCGACATTTTATACCTCCGTAACAGTTACAGATGCCATACTGCAATTACGAATGGTAATAGAAAAGACTAAGATGAATTCATGTGCAAGACAAACAAGGCGGCCAAGTGAAGTTTAATAATTTAATAGAGATTTCTCGCGATTGAATAATCCGAGTGCAACGTAACTTGGTACGGTAATTGCTTATGCGACATATAATCTACTGGATTCAATATGGTGGCTGTGAGAAGTTGTCAATTTTGTGTCCTAATAGTGCGATCGAACTGAACGTTTGTATAATAAACCAACGCAATAATCTACTGGCAGATAAATCTATGGTCTACGTATAGAACAATCCAACAAGGCGATCATCGGAAATAATTCACCGGTTCCCAATATCTATCTATTACAGCATTCAAGTGAAATTTTAAATGTTCAAAGATATCATTAAAATAAGTACACATTTTGGATTTTCAGTAAATTAATGAGCACAAAACCAACATGGCGGCGACGCAAAATTTAAATAGATTATCTCGAGACTAAATGATCCGAACGCTGTTAAAGTTGGCAAGGTATAGCTTCATACTAGGCATAATATAGTAACGTCTGATTAAATTCAATTATGAAAACATTAAAATTGCGGCTGTGCAAAATTCTTAAAATCACATTTTTACTTCTCGTGTTCTAAACAAGCGATTGAAATGTAGCTTGGTAAAATGAACCACCATTAAAATGTTCATCTGCTGCCATATTCATGGTGGCCACTCAAATCGGTCAACGATTTTCCAGGAGTTTTCCAGGAGTAATTCTCATTTTTCCAAACTTAAAAATAAGCGCGAGTCCGGGGGGGGGGGGGGGGGGAGGCTTTATCGGTTGCCTACTTCAAGACCAAAACAAAGCAGTTGTGTTTGGTTTACTTATAGGCTACAGTTGTTGACAAAAATTAGTGGCGATCGCGTTATTGATACGCAAGCCTACACACAAATGATTTTGTTGTTGTTTTAAAAAAAGCCTTTGTGACTCAAATATCCGCTTAAAAAAAAGAGAAAAGAATGCCGCCTGCAATTTTATATCGGTGAAGTTGTCTATACTCAATATGTTTCACAAAAATTCTATCGCGTTGTCTCCCACACAGAATCAGGTAGCCTGAGGAAATTTCTTTCGTTAACCATAGAGTGCTCACCCAAAACCGCAGCGGGAGTATGATTTAAGATGGAAAGATTTTTATAATTAATTAACAGTGCCATTTTCCAGGAGTTTTCATTTTTTGGTCATTTTCCAGGTGTTTTCCAAGAGTTTTCCAGACTTAATAAAAATCCAGGAGTTTTCCAGGATTTCCAGATTTTCCAGGAGTAGTGGCCACCATGCATATTATTATACAGCCTATATACGAAACAATCCAACATGGCGTCTATGCGATATATTTCATCGGTTCACAATATCTCCGAAATTAATCAAACTGACATTTTGCATGATTGTAGAGCATTCTTAAGTAAGTACACATATGTGACTTTCAAATTCCTGAGGAAAAAAAACAACAAACAAAAAACAACAACAACATGGCAGCCAAGTGATTTTTAAATATTTCAAATGATTTTCTGGTGATTTAATCAGCCGACAGCAATTAAACTTAGCGCAGCGAATCTTTATTCAGAGCTTACTATAGAAGCATGTCATATAAATTGTTTTCAAAAATTCAAGATGGCATCAGTTCAAAATTTTAAAACCTTATATTTAAAAAAAATTCTCTTATCCTATTCGAGCGATAGAAGAGAAGATTCGTGTGAGGGGCTATTATAATAATTATTATCTAATTGCACTGAA
Organism: Meconema thalassinum; assembly: GCA_946902985.2. Lineage (NCBI taxonomy): Eukaryota > Metazoa > Arthropoda > Insecta > Orthoptera > Tettigoniidae > Meconema > Meconema thalassinum. Next base: position 1,467,108,735 of record OX336389.2, on the reverse strand, counting down.
TTCTGTAGCTTACTTTTCGTAAATCATAGAAGCCGTGCATTTTTCTTATAATAAACTCTCCCTCCCACGGAAGGAGTGTTATCACCGATATTAAAAGCTATACATTCTAGCACATAATTTCTCAATGTAACGGTGTTAGGGAAGACATAGGTCGTGAACCAAAAATATTTAGTACATCACATGGAAAATCCTTTTAATAGGAAGGATAGTTTTAATGCAAAAGACTAGTGGGATATGTGGAAAGTAGTCTTGTGAGATCTACACGTTGGTGTGTCTGTGTTTCATGAGGAAATGTAGCACTAGCAAAGGACACCTCAGTGCCACGTTTTATATCACCGCCATAACCAAAACATAATGGCTGCCATCCAAATATCAAAAGCTAAAATGAATACCCTCCAGGAAGAAGGGTCTAAGGCTCAAAAGTAAGTTGTTGAAAAAAGGGGAAAAACGAATGCCAGAATTTCTGACTCATATTACAATAGTGTGCTGTTTAATAACATGGCGTTGATACATTGTTATTAGTGTAAAATGTATCAACGCATCAAATGAATCAAAAATACGATTTTGACATATTTTACATCTCAAATCATGGCAAAAGGGTCTATAGCACTTTACATAAAACCAGTAATTATTGAACATTTTACGTAGACTCTGTATTCTGCAGGCAAATATTCACACATTTTCATAAGCTCTGACTTTCTTTCGGCTTTGATAGAAATCGGAGCCTGATATAGCTGCGGTAATTCCTCTGGCACTTGCACATCTCGAAGTCCCGTTGTTGTCTTGAGCCTGCCACCTTAGGGAACGATTCATTATGTTCTCTGATTTGTTGACGAACATTGTCCGGTAGTCTGTTAAAATGCTTCCCTCGCATATCTACAGGGTTTAGATCTCCCCTTTTTAACATAATCTGCAAAATTTGGATTCGCTCACGTGATAGTGCAAATACATCTGCAAAAGTTTCTTTACATACAGATAGCGAGACACCAGTATCATCTGGTACGGAGTATTTAACAGTGCACTTACGTCGGGACGTTGCACCACACCAGCCATTCTCTCTCCGTTTAGGAGTCTCTAGAACCATTTACCAAGAATGCTGCTTGTTGATTCTGATCCATTTCATAATTCACCTGAAAGAGCGTTTCTTTGTCTGCATCAGCCAGTTGCAGGCACCCAGACTGGAAACAGTGGCGAGGATCGCAGAGCCTTCCCTGAATGATGTACGTACGGTAATTCAATATGAAATATACCAAGAACACTTAGAAATCGAATGGAATCATACTCGGCTCAACATTAACTTTCTACATAATTCTGAACAAAACCTCGCTACCATAGACCCTAATTCCATGCACCTGTTCTGGTCGCTCTTTTTGCTGCTTTTTGGACGCCTTTCCCGATAGTGTATTCTTCTCCAAGATTGTGTTTTACATTTATTTCAGTATCTTTCCACTGTACGATATTTATTTGCCTCTTCCTGGTTATATTTGGGATTCTCAACCCGCCTGGGATGATTCTAAAGCTGCTGACATCCATCTTGTGTTTACCCATAGGCCTGGACCCTTATTCCAGGGAGGCCAACTTTTAAATCTACTCATGACCTCTTTACAGTGATCCAACTGTTATCTAGAGGTATGTGGGTCACACTATAAATGCTATGGAACGTTCTTCCACTGTTCACTCAACATGTAATAAAATGTGCCTAAGATTCTTCTTCCCTTCTTCTCAAATCAAATTACGGCTAAACTAACCAATCTCTACCATTGTGGAATAGTTTACCTTCATGAGGGAAGCGGCTGCCAACTTAAAAGGTCATCGGCAAAAAAATGTCAAAATGGCGACCTATCAATTCAAACACGACGAAATCGAATTGAACCAACTTCGGTACAGAGGACGTAGCACTAGCAAAGGACACCTCAGTGTCATGTTTTGTATCGCCATCTTAACGAAACCGAAACGGCGGCCACCCAAACGCTCAATGCTTTAATCAAATTACGACTAAACTAATCATCTTATCTCTACCAAATTTTGAAAAATTTAACTTCATCTGGGTAGGGTCTGTTGCCCAAACTACATGCTCATCAGACAAAGAAACTCAAGATGGCTACCGTGCGCATCATGCAAGCATTATAGGCCAATACGTAACTTATGATCCAACAAGGCTCGGTTTCACCAGTTCCGCTAATCGAACAGAGGGTGACCCGTTGAATATTATAATTTTATATTACACTTAAAGCACACGACAAGATGGCGGTTAACGTTTGCTGCCTGGTCCATATTTCAGTAGCGTGAAATTGTTTTATGGATTGTCCAGAAAGAAATAATAGAGATTTAGATTGAAATGGTTTCTAATAAAGGCATAATACGCTGAAGAAAACATTTATTCCAAGACAATTTATGCTAGGCAGTTATACACTACGGCTCTTGATAACAATCTTCAAGCAATGATATGGCGGGGGCCCAAATACAGGCATGGTTGGTTTTTATACTTGATTTTTTTAATCTTTATTGTTTTATAATTACTCAGACGTTAATATTAAACATATCCTAGTGTATATTTTGCAATGGAAAATATTATAGCCTGTATACTTATAACCTATATACTTATAGCACCATATACACGCTACTGCAGCCATTTTATTCGTTGATCTTGATTTTCCATAGTCTACTACAGCCAACAAAGCTTCTGAGACGTAAACCAAATAGTATTCTTTACATTACTAGTAGGTAATGCATATTTTGGCCAAGGGACGGGTTTCGGAATCCTTAGCCAATAAAAACAAGAAGTTCCGTGACGAACTAAAGAGCCTACTTTTCTTAAAATTTAAGATTCATGCCAATGATTAATCAATAAGGATCTATCTGGAATAATGACGAAATTAACTTGGTAATATCGAAATTTCTAATTAGTTAGAGAGAGAGAGAGAGAGAGAGAGAGAGGGGGGGGGGTAAGCAGTCGGTAATAGGTTCAGGAATTACCGCAATTATTGAAAAAGGAAAGCCTCCGTGGCTTAGGCGGCAGCACGCCGGCCTCTCACCGCTGGGTCCGTGGTTCAAATCCCGGTCACTCCATGTGAGATCTGTGCTGGACAAAACGGAGGCAGACAGGTTTTTCTCCGGGTACTCCGGTTTTCCCTGTCAAAATTTCATTCCAGCAACACTCTCCACTATCATTTCATTTCATCTGTCATTCATTTATTCATTGCCCCAGAGGAGTACGTCAGGCCTCGGCAACCGGCACAGTCCATATCCTCGCCGCTAGATGGGGGCTTCATTCATTCCATTCCTGACCCGGTCGGAGACTGGAAGCAGGCTGTGGATTTTCATTTCATTGAAAAAGGAATATCTTGAGCATAGTATAACGTATAATACAGGGGCAGATGATCTCGCTGCTCCGCCCCTAACAATCATTCGATCAATGTAAAATGCACCATATTGTATTTTAACAAGCTACTACAACCAACATTCAATTATAGCCTACTCCTTGATAAGGACAAGGAGTTGAATAACTATACCCATACATTTAGGAGAAAGTAAGCTACATGTTCTTTACTGAACATCTTGTTTTCTTCTATATCCTCTAATAAATGCTTTGCTGAGCCACTGTCAGCACCAGGATTTGAACCTCCTATCTCCGGACTTGCTGCTGCTGCTGCTGCCCATCGCGGTCATGGTACGCGATTTAACGCCCACTCCTACACCGCGGGGTACCTGGCATTCGTCAGGTCTTGTTGGATTAATGACTCAATGCTACAGTTCCAAACCGCTTACTATTTTTAATCAAAGAATAAAAACATCGTATTTAATTATTATAACAAACATTGGCAATACTGTCCACAAGATAAATAAAGACATAAAAATATAATAAAGACGAAATAAAAATAGCTCCCTTGAACGAGAAAGTAGCAATTAAGTCATTTGTAAAATGGATTACCACTTCACCAAAATTAGCGTAGGACTGAAAGCGCTTGATGATTGCGGGACGAATTACATCACCGGCCTTTTTTGCTTACCTTCGAGAACGAGTTGTACCAAATATTAAACTCATACTGAAAGCAACTATATTTCTTCATTTCTAGAAAAAAAACTTGGCGCAATCAATGATGTCAATATTAGGTTCCTCACTTCAAACAGAACAAAACTGTCATCCCTGCGGTGAGTGTAAAGACAAAAGATAGAGCAACTGACGGTTTTTATTGGCAGGAACACGGATCGATTTATTGACATTAATACCATAAAGGCAACATAAATTATCTCAATACGCGCAGATTTAGATGATGTGAATAGTCAGCTGTCAAGTTGCATCTTTTTGCGAAGACAATTGAAGGGCTCGGAGCAAGATAGTGCTATGCCACACTTTTGTCTTTCTGAGAAAAATGTATCTTAAAGTTTGAAAAAATTCCATAAATCAGATTTTGGTATTTTCTTTTAAGTTTTATAAAACGAATGGTGCACTGGCGGGATGAACTGGAGTAGATCGTGCAAATTCATGAACTTCTTTGAGTCAACTGGAATTGGTTCCCTGTACTTCTGAGTGAGCTGGACCTCCGCTGGCCGTCCTTGAATTTCTGTTAATACCCAGCACTACGTTTTGCATTTACAGTTAGGTCCCAGCTCCTTGGCTGCGTAACTCTTTTTGTACTGTCACTGACGTAGGGAGAACCTTTGTTTCTTCTTACTCGCCTCTTAATTTTTTGGGTACTATTTTGATTTCTATTTCTCCAACGAGCTTTCTTCATCTTCATAGGTGTCCTGATGGTTGGTCTAAAGGTAGTTTCATCCTTTTCCTGAAAATGAACATCACCATCATCTATAAAAAGACCACCAAAATATAGGTTAAATGGTTCAGAATAGCAGTTTTAAATTTTATTATATCTCACGAAGATACTGTGTCATTTTACGTATTATGTAAAACGGAATGTCAACAATCTGCTTGTAATTATTATTGTTGCATAGCAATTAAACCTTGACTTTGAGAAAATATAAATACAAGTACATTGGACAAAATTTCGGCAGTATAGTGCTATGCCCATTGCAGAATACTATGCTACTTATTCAAGAGTTATAAGCTATATGTTTAATCTAGCATACTGTCTAAGCTTAATATACAAATATGCACTGCATAACATACTAAATATATTACCTACACGTACAAGAAAAATCACATAAATTATTTTGTTTATAGCACACAATGCAACATTAACTGGGCAAATTTTTCAGCAATACAGTGCTATGCCATAATATCAAGAAAATGTAATACGTACCCCAGATGGCTCTTTCTCAGAAGATTCTTCTTCAGATGTGCGAAGAATATATTCCTCTTCAGAATCTGAAAGAACAGCTTCCGAATCGCTAGATGTTCCTGAAAAATAAAGCCTTTCCCGAACTGATGTATTTCCACTGCTACAATCAGGCGACGCCATCTTGTGAAACTCGGTGGCTTAGGATACTCTTGCTGAAATATTCAGTGTCATATCTCTGAGGCAATAAGAAACTTGAGTACCTCTGCTGCTATCTGTAGCGTAATATGTGTAACTAACATAGCTATTGGATAGTGCAGCACCTAGCCATAATGAGGAAACTACCAGCTCAGTTAAGAGGAAAATGTGGCATAGCACTATCTTGCTCCGAGCCCTTCAATTGTATTATTAGGCCTATGTAAGTGCATTTATTTGTACTTCACTGTCTGTTGAGGACAAGCTGGCTCTCAGTGAATTGAATTAATTTCACGTTGACGTGCTCAAACAAATTGAGTTTGGCTTTGCCAGTCTCAGCACCTAAATCGACAACGTGAAGTGGACCACATTACACTAGTCAGCATGGGGAAGAATGTTCGAGCTGGAATAGAGGGGCTTGGAGCAAAAGTAGGGAAACTGCAATTCAGTCGTCAGACTGTCAGGAAATGATCTTCAATGGAGTTTTGCTTTGTTGGCAACAATGGCGACTCTCTCACAGTTACACAAGGAAGTCTGGATGCCTATGTTAAACAATAATAGTGTTCAATCCTAATATCGAAACGCCCGGTAAGTTCTGAAATGGAAATGTCATTTAATGAATGCAGCCAAAGGCCAATAAACTCAAATATAAGAATTGCTTAGGATAATGAGAGGTGCAAAACTTAGATAGTCCTTGCATTCGACATCGGGATAATGAAAAGCTTTGGTCGTGCATAATTTGTGGTGGAAACCATGTACAGCAAAGCGCGTAACGATGTGCATGAGATAACAGATACTTTCCATTCTGTCGATTGCAATCCATCGATTACGTAACCCCTCGCGCCAAATGTCCCTGAAATAGAAATTTTCGTCACATTAAATAAAGCCAAGGCTTGTGGAGATCAACTTCCTCCTGCGCGCGCAAGTGTGTCCGTTCTCCCAAATATATTTTGATCTACTAAGGTTTGGTAGTACGCTAGTTCCATCTACGGACACCTCAACCCTGCCGTTGAAATGTTCTCAGAATCTTTACTTAAACGACATGGCCGCCGCGCGAATAATTTCACCAGTATGCATTAGCCGGGAACTTATAAGAACTATCAGCCAGGAATTTTACATCAGGGCAAAAAAAAAAAGGTCTACAAATAAGTTGTTGTTGTTGTTGTTGTTTGAGTCTTCAGTCTTTTGACTCGTTTTGATGCAGCCCTCCATTCCTCCTTGTACTGAGCTAATCAGTTCTTGTCCTCGACCCTTCCTTCCATAACTAAGATTGCTATTCCTGGGTGTCTTATTATGTGTCCTACCAACCTATCTCTTCTCTTCATTAGCAGTCGCCAGAAATCTCTCTCCTCTCCCACTATTCTTAATACCTCTTCGTTTGTAAACCTATATACCCATCTGATCTTCTTCATTCTCATGTAACACCACATTTCATACGCTTCAATTCTCCTCTTTTCTGCTGCACCAATAGTCCAAGTTTCACTTTCATAGAGTGCCACGCTCCAGACAAAGGCTTTCAAAAATAAGTTCATAATACCTAAATCTATATTCGATGTCAACAGATTCCTTTTTTTTTTGTAGAAATGCTTTCCTTACCTGAGCCAACCTACTTTTTACTTCCTCTTTGCTTCGTCCATCACTGGTTATTTTTTGTACCGATTTGGGAAATCAGTACAATACATCTATATTTTCGAGACGCATTAAGGACTTCAGGTGTGGGCCAACAAGCCATTATCATGGTAAACCTGCACCAAGCCTTTTTCTGAGGAGTCATCTAAACCCTCATTACTGCACCTGGGTTATGCTCAACTTGTGAAGAATGGACATTTCAATTCTAAAAGCCTGCGTTCTGGGAGGATTTCCACTCCCGTGTACGTACTACAGAGAGTTTAGTTTGTATGTAACGGAGACCCTCGCTTGCCCGCTCGCCCGTGGCGCGAGCCTGTCTCCCGCCACGCACTTTGCCGTTATGCCGCGCCCACGCGGCACCGAGTCATTGAGTATAGGAATTTGTACTTACCTAGTTAACAGCTGGTTCTGAAAATGTTCGCCATTCACTGCTACACATCGCTGGCACCTTTTTATGAAACTGGCATTTACTCTCTGAAGTTCCTCAGCACCGATTAACTGTATTTCAGCTGTAATATAGTCTTTAAGCTCATTTATAGTGTGAGGGTTTCTCGCATACACTCTATTTTTAAGCGTCCCCCACAAATAAAAGTCGCATGGTAATAAGTCTGGGCTTCGCGGGAGCCACACGTTCCGACTTATAATCCTCGTACCGTAAATGCGACGCAATTCTGTCATGGATGCTTCGGCAGTGTGAGCAGTGGCAGAATCTTGTTGAAAGTAATTTGACAATAGCTCTCCGTAAGTCAGTTCGTCAAAAAAATGGTAAAAGATAAAATTGAAGTACAAATTTAAGTACAAATTCCTATACTCAATGACTCACTGCCGCGCGGCGCCGCACAACGGCAAAGTGCCTGGCGGGAGACAGGAGCGCAACGCGGGCGAGCGGGCAAGCGAGGGTCTCCGTTACATACAAACTAAACTCTCTGTACTTAAGGTATCGCACTAATGGCCTGCCCGTCAAGTGAGATGTGTTACAAGTTTGAAATCTGTGAACATTTGGGACGTGAACACTCCCTGTCAATTACATTCCTAAGGGGAATTGGCCAGACTCTGGTTCTAAGGAATTATTTTGCAAGAACTTGCTCTTGTGAGGAATTACTTTCTGTAACTGCGTGGCGCGAATCTGCGTGCTATTTCGAAAACTAGGCATGTCACCCTATTTGGATGGCGCGCATGCGTAGACAGTTCGAGCTGGAAAGACCTTGAGCCAAGGGCATCGTGCCTTGGAGCGAAGGGTCTGCTCGCATAGAAGTCAGTCTGAATAGCAGATTGGTGACAACTACACGCGCCGAGATGTCTCTCCGGGAGAACTGGTCTAGCCACCCCCGGGGAGACTTGCTAGGAGGTGGTATCAGATTTAAACGATAAATTTTGGAATAGGGGCAACCGTCCGATAGAACTTTGGAACTGCAGTCTATTATTTGCATAATCTTAAGGCCACGTGTCGGTGGACCATATTCTGACTTACGGAACTGAAAATTCTTTAGTGTAGTTGTATGTAACATTTTGGAGGGGCTTGTATACTTTCGTCATGCTGTTATATGTGATTTATTGCAGGATGGGTTTTCATTGTCCAATTCCTGTCAACACGGGCGGGAGCTTGTGGATTTAACTTTGGTCAAACAGACTTCGAAAGACAGTTAGTGCTGTACTCTGAAGCTTGTTGGACGTCTCCGTTCCTTAAGGAACGCGCCTGTTGCTTCATGCAATTAGTTTTGTGAGATGGCACTGGGCCTAAATTTCATGTTGTTATTCTTTCTTTATCCTTGCGAATAATAATAATAATAATAATAATAATAATAATAATGTATGTATGTCTACCCCTCATTATTCCCGTTTTCTAACGGGGTCGGGGATGAGATGCGATGGAAGTCTTTGAGGCGATGATTTTTACGGCCGGATGCCCTTCCTGACACCAACCTCATGCGAGGAGTTAATGAGAGATGAAATGAATGATGGTGAATGAAACTGGGCAAGGATGTGGAAGGAAGCGGCCGTGGCCTGTCAGAAGGTACCGTCCCAGCATTTGCCTGGTGTTGAAAATGTGAAACCACGGAAAACCATTTCAAGGACGGCCGACGGTGGGGCTCGAACCCACGCGTCTACCGAGTCAGCAGAGAGCTTGGCCCCATGACCTAATGCTGAGCTTTAGCCAGCGTAGCCACTACTGTCGGTAATAATAATAATAATAATAATAATAATTGTTCAGTAATTCAGTTAATCGTATAATAAGGGAATGTAATTTTGCCAACTGGGCAGGTGACTGATTTTTAATTATAGTATAATTTTGGAACTTGATTTGTATTACTTTTAAATGCTAGGTTAAGTGTGAGGGTTAAATATCATGTTGATAAGATATGTGTGTTCATTACTAGGCTAAGCGGTACTGGGTTGCAATTGTAATTTTATTGTATCGTTTCTATATTTTTATAATACATTTATATTAGGATGTTGGTTTCTTATTTAAATGCACGCAGTCAGTAGGAAGATTATTCCTTGTTCCTTCACCATGTTTGGCAGGGTTAAAATTATCGGCCTTCTGGGTACGTCCAGGATTTCCCATCAACAGGTTTGTCTTAGCTATGTCCCATCTGTTCTCTTAATCTAATTGTCAGGATGTTCCTCATACCATGAAAAATAGGAACATTCTCTCCTTAGGCTTTCGCAGTGAATTCAGCTGGCCTACCGAGTGACCTAAAATAGGGCTGTTTCTGTGTGTTCTAAATTATTAGCTTCTGGTATGCTAATTTCATGTTTATTTAGGGGTAAGGTGGGGCAGAGTGTAACAATTTTGCTTCCTAAGTAACAGAAGTCTACTACTTCATTCAGCTTTTCACCTGCCAATATGATGCCCATTGAGGTTTCTGATTTATTTCGGCTGCATTCCAATATTTTTGTTTTATTTTCATTAATTTTCATCATGAATTCTTTCCTATAGATAAAGCCCTGCGCGGATGCGGATATCCGCAAAATATTTCGCCACGCGGATGTAATTTGCATGGCTGTGCGGATAGCGGATACGCTGCGGATAATGTCTGGAGTCAATTTGCGGATAGTTTTTAGAATACAATGTGGAACTTTCGATAATATCACATATTTGATATGCCAATCTACAGCTTCATGCTTAAAAGAGGAATACTCCTATAATGCGTACGAAATATTCAGGCACGTTTTGCACTTATGCACGAGAAGATTATTTTTTAAAGTATCGTATGTTTGTAGTAGATGGTCTTGACATCTCATCAATTCTCACTGCCATTATTACTACACGTACGAGATATCATGCTGTCAATGAGCTTGTTAGTTCATCGTGGTGACATCATCAACATTCCTCAAGTCAGCTATACTTCGCAGTCTAAGCTATCCTGGAAGATCTGTAGATTTATTTCCAACTTGGCACTGAAACACGTGGGCTGTGATATTGCAACGGAGAGAATTATGACATCAACTATGCGAACATGGATGGATCAAGAGGCAGAAGGATGATGACAGACGTGGAATTTCCGGCCAAATGTCAATCCCTTTCTCCAAGCATAAAGAGAAGTCACTTAGTGAATGTTATCGCGACATCATCTCACCAACATGGATAAAATATCTACTAAAATGAATTAAGGCGAATATTCTTTAGAGCGTGAATCAAAGCTCAAGTCAACGATATGGCAGATATTTGGTTACATTTTCAATGGAAACGAAAAGGTGAACGATATAGTAGGATGTTTTACCTGCAAAAACGTGTATTCATACTCAGGACACAAATCAGGCACATAAAACGTACTGCGGCACACGTGCATTCCTGGAAAATAATAAACTAGAAGATACTGCACCAAATCGTACACACATCAAAAAAAGTTTTGCATCACCTCGGTTCCAAGAGTTCCGGAACCGTTAAATACAAAGGGAATAGAGATCAACACAAACAACATTTCAGCTCGTTTTATTGCTCATGAGACCCACACATTGCATGTTGTACCATCATACAGCTAGACTTTCAGCATTTGTGGTCCAGATTGCAGTACACACCACTACCTCTAATACCCAGTAGCACGTCCTCTTGCATTGATGCATGCCTGTATTCGCCGTGGCATACTATCCACAAGTTCATCAAGACACTGTTGGTCCAAATTGTCCCACTCCTCAACGACAATTCGGCGTAAATCTCTCAGAGTGGTTGGTGGGTCAAGACGTCCATAAACAGCCCTTTTCAACATATCCCAGGCATGTTCGATAGGGTTCATGTCTGGCGAACATGCTGGCCACTGTAGTCGAGCGATGTCGTTATCTTGAAGGAACGCATTCACAAGATGTGCACGATGAGGTCGAGAATTGTCGTCCATGAAGACAAATGCCTCTCCAATATTCTGCCGATATGGTTGCACTATGGGTCGGAGGATGTCATTCAGGTATCGTAAAGCCGTTTCGGAGCCTTCCATGACCACCAGTGGCGTACGTCGGCCCCACATAATGCCACCCCAAAACATCAGGGAACCACCACCTTGCTGCACTCGCTGGACAGTGTGTCTAAGACGTTCAGCCTGACCAGGGTGCCTCCAAACACGTCTCCGACGATTGTCTGGTTGAAGGCATATGCGACACTCATCGGTGAAGAGAACGTGATGCCAATTCCGTGGGGTCCATTCAGCATGTTGTTGGGCCCATCTGTACCGCGCTGCATGGTGTCGGGGTTGCAAAGCTGGACCTCGCCATGGACGTCGGGAGTGAAGTTGCGCATCATGCAGCCTATTGCGCACAGTTTGAGTTGAAACACGACGTCCTGTGGCTGAACGAAACGCATTATTCAACATGGTGGCATTGCTGTCAGGGTTCCTCCGAGCGGCAATCCGTAAGTAGCGGTCATCCACTACAGTAGTAGCCCTTGGGCGGCCTGAGCGAGGCCTGTCATCGACAGTTCCTGTATCTCTGTACCTCCTCCATGTCCGAACAACATCGCTTTGGTTCACTCTGAGACGCCTGGAAACTTCCCTTGTTGAGAGCCCTTCTTGACACAAAGTAACAATGCGGACGCGATCGAACTGCGGTATTGACCTTCTAGGCATGGTAGAACTACAGACAACATGAGCAGCGTACCTTCGTCCTGGTGGAATGACTGGAACTGATCGGCTGTCGTACCCCCTCCGTCTAATAGGCCCTGCTCATGCATGGTTGTTTACATCTTTGAGCAGTTTTAGTGACATCTATGAACAGTCAAAGGGACTGTATCTTGGATACAATATACACAGTCAACGTCTATATGCCGGAGATCTGGGAACCGAGGTGATGCAAAACTTTTTTTGATGTGTGTATATAGCCTACAAAACAAAACGTTTTAGTGCGATATGTATATTTTTATATTATGTGTAAATAAAAAGTAGTTCTAGCATCCGAAATTGTTGAATATCATTACTCTAGGACCCGGATATTTATGACATCATAATTTTCCGTTATATTTCTTCCATAACAAATGTAAGATGATGGTTTAAGCTAATCTCATTCAAATTAAGTCATTAAGCATAATTAACACTCCGAACAGGAAAGGATTGCAATTCTGGCTGTATAACATTCATTTTAAACATAGCATAGGGGAACGACTTTCTCCTCAAATGTCTAAATGTGTTGGTTTAACATCTTATGCTTTATCTAATAAATCAAAAATTATATTGAAATATCAGCGGATTTGGATAAACGTTATGCGGATGCGGATAGCAGTCGTGCGGATGCGGGCCGGATGCGGATAGCAGTCGTGCGGATGCAGGACGGATGCGGATAGCAGTCGTGCGGATGCGGGGCGGATGCGGATAACATTTTGTTTATCTGCGCAGGGCTCTACCTATAGACGGAGTCCATACCATTCAAATCCTCAGGCGCGTCGGCCTTGATGACGATGTCATCAGTAAATCTCAGAGTTGAAATTATTTCTCCTTGGAGCTTCACTCCCAATTAAAATTTGTCTCCAATTTCCTTTATTGGTTGTTCAATGTATAGATAGAAAGGTATGGTGATAACTTGCAACCTTGCCTTACACCTTTCTGAATGATGAATATGATGATGATAATTGTTGTTTTAAGGGGCCTAACCTCGAGGTTATCGGCCCCTAATGATCTGGGTGATAGCGAAAATGATAATGAAATGGAAACCAGAACAAAATTATCTGAGACGGAAAATACGTACAAAAAGGAACTTAGATGGAAACAACTCACAATATGGCCTTACAAAAGGGAATTTAGAACGCAAAGTTGCACAAAAAGAATAGATTGAAAAAATACCCACAAGACGTAGGCGAGATTCAAAATACGTGCAAAATGCAATGTAGCGTCGAAATAATTACAAAATGCAACTGAAATTCAAAATACTTACAAAATGCAAATGAGATCGAAAATACGTACAAAATGCAATTGAGGTTCAAAATACTTACAAAATGCAATTGAGGTTCAAAATACTTACAAAATGCAATTGAAATTGAAAATACACAATGCAAGTTAGATTGAAAAAAGCCGGTTCAGATTCAAATTACTCACAAAGTGCAATTGGAATTCAAAATACTTACAAAATGCAATTGAAATGGAAAATGCTTATAAAATGTACGGTAGATTCAAACGACTCATGTGGATTGACAATACTTACAAAATGCAATTTAGGTTGAAAATACTTGACAAAATGTAATTTAGATTAAAAATACCTACAAAATGCAATTGAGAATCAAAATATGTGCAAAATGCCCACCAAACAAAATGCAATTTAGATTCAAAATTCGTGCGAAATGCGGTTTTGGTTGAAAATACTTACAAAATGCAATTGAAATTCAAAATACTCACTAAAAGGCCCGTCTACCTGCATTGAAAGACTAACTAAAAAGCAATTTAGATTGTCAATCTTTACAAAATGCAATTGAGGTTGAAAACAATTGCGAGATGCAATTTAAATCGAAAAAAATTACAAAATGCAACGTAGATCAAAAGTGCCTTAAAATCGCTAAAAGGGAATTTAGATACACGGTGAACCAAGTAACAAAAACAGTGCGGGAATCTTAAAGAAAAAAGGAAATATAAGGAAAAGAGGAGAGGAGAGGGAAGAGAAGAGAGGGTCCGCCCCAAAGGTAAGGGACAAAAGTGGAAAACGGACCCAGCTCAGGAATCCCTCGGGGTCGCCAACTCCCGAACTCAGCAGCCGTAAGCCCCTGAGGGGGTAGCATTATCTAGGGTGCACCAGAAGTGGTGGGGCTACATACACCCTGCCTCCTTAAGGGCCTTGAGCAAAATGCAGGAGGTAAAAGAAAAAGAAAAAGAAGGCTGACCCCTCACAGAAGGAGGGTATCAGGAAAGATGAGACAAGGGCCAATTAAGGCGGCAAAGGAAGCGACTCCCTAGGCCTCGGATACCCTAATACCATCGGGGTCGGAAAAGAACAAGAGTTGACCAAGGGAGGTGGACAGGAAAGAAGACAGAGAGGAGCCCGGCGCAAGTAAATGGAAGCATTGCCGGACTCAGCTGGGGTCCCGTGGTCGCCAACCCACGTCCCACTAGATGCGAGCCCCTGGGGGGGACACCTTTCTGAATACCAGTTTTTCTCTCATAACCTTCAGCTCGAATGACTGCTGTCTGGTTTCTGTATACATTGTAGATCACCCTCCAATCCCTGTACTTTATTCCAATCGTTTTCAAAATGTCAAACAATTTAGTCCAATCAACGTTATCAAAAGCCTTTTCTAAGTCTACACATGCCATGAACGTTCTCTTATCCTTCCTTATTCTACCTTCTAAAATCAGCCTAAGACTTAGTACAGCTTCCCTTGGTCCTACATTTCTCCTGAAACAAAACTGGTCTTCACCCAACTCCGTTTCTATCTGGGTTTCCATCCTCTTGTAAATTATTCTTGACAGGATCTTTGAAGCATGAGTAATCAGGCTGATTGTACGGTAATCTTCACATCTGTCAGCTCCCACTTTCTTCGGTATAGGGATGATAACATTCTTCTTGAAATCAGAGGGTACCTCATCTGTCTCATAAATCCTACACACTAACTGAAATAATCTGATCAGACCTTTAACTCCAATGCAGCGTAGCAACTCAATCGGTATATCATCTATGCCTGGTGCTTTGCTTCCTGCTTAAGTCTTCCAATGCTCTGTCAAATTCCGATCTCAATATAACATCTCCTTTTGCATCCTCAACAATTTCCTCCTCCCTATCCATTACATGATTCACAATCTAATTTCCCTTCAACAAACACTATGTAGGCTTTCCATCTCTCAACCTTTTATTCCCATCTGTTAGAGGCTTTCCATTTGTGTCCTTAATATTACAGCACTTAGTCTTGTTTTCCCCATAAGTATTCTTAATCCGTCGATAAGCTGTATCTACATTTCCTGTTTTCAGACAATTTTCTATACCTGCACATTTCTCTTTCAACCATTCTTCTTTCGCTTCCTTGCACTTCTTGTTAACCTCATTTCTCAGACATCTGTATTCTGCTTTCCCCTTTTCATCTCTTACATTTTTGTGTTTCCGCCTTTCATCCATCAATTCTAGTATATCCTGAGTGATCCACGGTTTTCAACATATTCTTTCTTTCCTACCAATGTTTTCTTCAGAGGATTTTGTTATTTCATTCTTCATAGGTGCCCATTCGCCTGCAATTGTTTTTTTTTCAATAGTCCTCCTTTATACTCTTCTTGAATCTTTCGTTTACATCCTTCTCATTCAGTCTGTCTACTGCCCACCTTTTTGGCTTTTAAATTTTCTTGAGTTTCTTGAACTTAAATCTGCATTTCATAACAACCAGATTGTGTTCAGAGTTTATGTCAGCACCGGGATATGTTTTACAATCCAAAATCGGGTTTCGAAACCTCTGCTTGACCATAATGAAGTCGATTTGGTAACGCCCTGTATCCCCTGGTCTCATTCATGTATATATTCTTCTATTGAGGTTATTGAATAAGGTGTTAGCTATGACCAACTCATGTTCGGTGCAGATTCCCATCAGCCTGCTTTTTCGATCATTCCTTTCACCTTATCCGAAATCTCCTACTATCTTCCCTTCTCTCCCTTTTCCTACTACAGCATTCCAACCTAGCATTACTATAACATTTTCATCACCCTTGATATACCTCAGAGTTTCATCTACTTCTTCGTAGACCTTTGCAACATCTTCATCATCAGCTTGACTGGTAGGCATATAGACTTGTATCACTGTGGTGAACGTGGGATTTGTATTGATATTTCCTACAATACTCCGTTCACTATATTGCTCATAATATTCCACCCGCTGTCCAAGTTTCGTCCTCAATATGCGCCCAATCCCTGCTTGGGCATTGTTTGATTTAGTGCCAATGACCCTATAGTCTCCTGACCAAAAGTCCTGTTCTTTTTGCCAGCGAAATTAACCAATCCCAACCGAATCCAACCTCAACCTATACATTTTCGCTTCTAAGTTTTCTAACCTTACACTTCCTAGCTGACTTCTAACATTCAACGCTCCGATCCGTAGAATGTCAGATTCTCTCTTTGTCACTCCAGTGATGTTAACCCCCTCTGGAGTAGTCCCCACCCGGAGATCCAATCGGGGGACTAGTTTAACTCCGCATTGGAATTTTACAACGGAGGAGGCCAACACCACATGTAATTAGGCACAGAGAGGTGCATATCCTCGGGATTAGCATTACGGCTGTAGTTTCCCAATGATTTAAACCGTGCAGCAGAACGCAGAGTAGCCATTACTTGGCTAATGTTATCAATAGCATAGCCGTCTATAAGACAAGTAATGAATTGATTTATTCTGAAAGACTGCTACTAACTTTCAGAATAAAGTAATAGAGAAATTCTGCTAACAAAAATACTAACCTTCGACTATCAATTAAATACCAAAATTCTACTAACGGAAAAATACTAATGTTCCACAACGTAATACCAGCACTAAAACAGTCTGTCACCAGGCACACTCACATGCACCCACACACATCACAGTCTAATGGAACAATGAACTATATCTAATAAACAATGTAAATGTCACCCCCTCATTACGGTATGAGGTGCATTGCATGTCTATTTGACGGGTGGTCTAATGGTCAAATGGCACTTTTTGATTCGAACCTTATAAGACGAGCTATTAAAAGAAGTGACTGGAGAGTAAGTAGGAAGTAGTTGTTACCTTGATAGTGGGAAACCACAGAAATGGATTTCAGACATCTCTCAGAATTTGAACCAATTCGTCCACTAAGCCCAGGAGAGCCCTGTATTGTTGTCATTCCACCAACAGCTTCCGCAATGTAAATTTCATAAGACAAGCATTGTAGCCATTGTTGAAGGTGAAAACATTATTATCCATGGTAAATTTCAGAGCTGAGATACATTCTTGAATGTTGGCCTGTAGATTGACAGATTATTCCTAATAATATTCGAAATGAAGTCAATGGAAAAGTTTATGTACATATCAACAATGTCGAAAGAATGTATTGAAGACTTGTTATTAATCATTTAGTCTTTAGTCCATTATATTTAGGAGATTTTCCTAATACTGGTACCCAACCGAGTAAATTCAAAGTAATATAATTATCAAGCACAGTAGTAAATATTATATTTTTTCCCTAACAGTTACATTTGGCAGCCCAACAGTGGAGCTGAAAGGAAAAGTCGGCATAAAGGTTACAAAGTGAGAACCACACCACTATACCTCACAACCAGTCAAGAAATATAGCAAAACATATAAGGTGGATCACTTTAGAGTCGTCGATCGCATTTTCTCCCACATTTAAGAAGATATTTTCAGTGAAGTATTTTTAATACGCAGGTAGCGTCAGTTCAAATAAAGAATCTTTGTTGGCCACATAATAAGATGTCCAGTTTAAACAGAAATTGGCGTAATATTAACCATTAAAAACAAAATATTGTTCAAAGCTTACATTTTATTTATAATACAATCGGTAGAATGGCCTATGATATACAGGGTGTAACTAAATATGTTGGAAAGCTTTGGGGGATTTAACAAGCTTGAACTCACCCATAACTGTTCTGGTTGCAACCAGAAACTTGGCGGCGTTAGCACCCATATTTTCGAGAACAGACTGTTCCCAGGGGGATTACCAGGGTGTCTACTGTAGGGATGAAGTAAAAATTAGTTACTTTTTAGGTACCTTTTAGTTACCCTTTAGTTAATTTTAGTTACCTTTGAATTCAAGATACATCTGCGGTCTGCAAGCATAGTCGCTCATCACGCGGTGAAGAAAAACAACAACTAACTGTTTTTAAAGAGGTTTTTTATTTATCGTATGGCTTTTAGTGCCGGGAGTGTCCGAGGACATGTTCAGCTCGCCTGAGTCTGTAGCTGCTTCCAGCGAACACCCTTAGGGTGAGCTACAAGTTCCGTTCAATTTTAAGTTGCTACCAGATATCAATGATACCTAGTCGTGAACGTTGGAACTTTGATAGAGCGTTCCGACGAAATTTAACCTAACAATTTAGCTTCACACAAGTTTAGTCTGTGGAAGAATCTTTTACATGCCATAAATCTATGACATGGGACCGCCGGCTTTACTTCCCCTCCGAAGGAAGGCATACTGAAGGATTTTTAACGCTTTTAAAAAATCCGACGACTTTGGCCGGGTTTGAAACCGCTATCATGGGCACAGCAGTTCAGCATGCTACCAACTACGCCACCGAAGTCGCTTTAAATGAAATTCACATAATGTTATAAAAATTTTAAAAAATAATAAATATATACTAGATATTTAATATTCAATGAGCTGTTTCAGCTAATATGTCGTCTTGTGTAAATATGTTGTTATAATTACGGTACCAAGAGTTTGCTCAGCTCTTGACCATTTAGCGAGATTTCCTTCGTCCCCGCGGTAGGTCGCGAAGAAATGTATGCGATGTTACGCGATCGTCACCGAATTCTGTCATCGCAGTCAAACACGGAGAAATATCAAGATGTTACACGATCGGCGCTGGTCTCAGTTGTTTGATGAGCTTCCCGTAGTTTTCACGATAGAACACTGAGAAAAATCGCGATTTAGATAATCAGTGTCACTTTTAGTCATTCGACGAGATTTCCATTGTCCTTGAGGTCAGGCACAAGAAAATATAGCGTTATTACGCAATCGGCGCCACTTGCTGTCCGTTTGATAAGAATACAGTTGTCCTCGTCATTGAATGCGGAGAAATATCGCGATGTATCCCAATCGCTGCCGCTCTCGGCCGTTTTACGTTGTCCTCGAGATATTATGCAATCGTCGCCGCACCCGGCCGTTCAACGATTGTCTGCCTATCTATCTGTCCTGACAGAATGGCGGAGGCAAGCTCAAGGTTGGGCATGGTTAACATTCACGAGTAGTTATGAACATGTTGTTCGGTCGGCGCCGTGATTCCCTTTGTCCCTATGCTGTGGTTGGGAGTTCATCAGTTCAGGGTGGATCACGAGGAGGAATTAGTAATTCGATGCTACGTAGGATGTCATTTTTAAGTGGGTTGATGCACTTCTTGCTCCCCGCATGCTTTTAAGTATACGGTCATGCGGAAAGTGGCAAGTAGGTTTCGTGATGGGTGACCATCACCTTTGACAGGATTCCCGCAGTCCCCGTGGTCACAAGTTCACGATAGGGGACGTCGATCTCGCTCCATTTGACGAGATTCCCGCAGGCAAGTCGTGCGGTCTGCCGGCCGTCTTGAGGATGCGATTTTGGAGGATGAACGTTCGAAGTAGGTACGGTATCGAATATTACGAATTATTCTGAGAGGATTGCACGAATAATACGACAAGAGGGCAAGTTTTATTTCGACTGAGAACCACGAATTATCTACAAGTTATCGAAATAATCGGTTAGATTATATATCCGATGGAACGAAAGTTCGAAGGAAAAATCGACTTATAACGGAATTTCGAATTAACCATACTGGTTGTCGCAAATTTACTAGACATATTTTTTAAATAAGTTATATGTATTTCGAAGATTATTCGCTTTTTTTTCTTCTTTCGAAACGGTAACATTTAGCAAGGTTGCAACATCAGTTTCGCGTTCTGGACTTCAGTTTGACATAGTTTCCAAATAACAGAAGTAAGAGATTTCTTTGTAGTTTCGGAAGTATTCGCGAATAAAAGTCTCGCGAAAAGTCAGGTTTCCTAATACAGTAACACAGAAAAATATTTCACACGAAACTTAAGTCTTCTTGATGCCGAAAATATACGTTGAACCGATGTATACCACTCAAGGTATCCTCAGTATGTATTTCCTTGAGGTCGGGCACGGGGAAATATAGCTTAGTACTATGCAATAGACACGGCGCCGCTTGCGTGAAACTCGCTCCATCGCAATCTCTGAGCCTAGCGGCGCGAGTTTAAATGATTCAACCCGCCTTCAGAAAATTTTCGTTACCCGTTTGTAAAATTCGTTACTTTTTCGTTACTTTCGTTACCCATTTGTAAAATTCGTTACTTTTTCGTTACTTTCGTTACCGGTAGACACCCTGATTACCCACATAGGGAATCAAAGTTTAAGACCTGGGTGTTCTGGGTTTTTGAGTTTATAACCCATGACCATTTCTTCCTCCCCGAATGCAGCCGAATTCCGATCACGGACCGTCACAGTAGGCGCTACCCAGCCAGGGCAAGGCCCGCCTAGCTTGGAAGGCATTGCCCGGGGATACGATGTTTTACGATGCTGTATCGGCTTGTACCCTGCGGCATATACTGGATTTTTCAGCTCTGACATTCGACCGTGCGGGGACCTGCGCAGTCAGGCGGATACTACTGTACGTATACATGGCGCACCCACCTGTCGGCTTGGCCAAGACCGGACTGGCTTTCGTGCGTTGTCGCACACCTAAGCGGCCCATCCCCTAACAGCACGCACAAATAGAAATTTTGAGTGCCAGACCCTGAAAGCATTAACGGAAAGGAATGGGATATAACCTAATGAGATTTATATCGCACGGATTCATTCATTCATTCATTCATTTATTTGCAATGGGGGGTGTGTCCCCCGGTGGCAAATTGGATATACATAACAAATACATAATTATACATAACAATACATAATTATACATAACAATTCAATAACAATTATACAACAATTAAACTGGAGTATTTACACAAATAGTCAGTCTTTTCTTAAACACACCTATATGTTTCGGAAAAGGCTCTAAGACTGCGGCAGGTAGAGAGTTCCAGTTATCAATGGCACGGTTTACAAAAGAATATTTACCATAATTTGTTCGCTGTGGTCGGCCCTTAACTTTGAAAGGATGATCGCTCCTACCCATGTAAGTGGGCTTTCCCAATCGTTTGCTAAGCTCACCCCATGCTGGTTGATTTGTATACGTGTTGTACATAGCGCAGAGTCTAGATTTCATCCTCCTAGCCTCCAGTGATTCCCACCCAAGTTTCTTTAACATACGGCTCACACTGCTCCTGGGATTAAAGTCACTGAGCACAAATCTAGCGGCCTTTCTTTGTACCATTTCCAACTCATTGATGAGCCCTACTTGATATGGATCCCAAACCGCCGAGGCATATTCCAGAATAGGTCTTACAAGTGACAAATAGCCTAATTCTTTAGCAGAGGTACTACTTCCTTTTAATACCCTCATTACAAAGTGCAGGGATTTGTAAGCTTTTGAAACTACACATCCTACATGACTACTCCATTTCATATCATTCCTTACGTGAACGCCCAAATATTTGCAAGAATCTTCTTCTACAAGTATTTCCGAGCCAATGTTATATTGAAAATCCTGCCTTCGCACTTTCCCTATTTTTAAGAGACTACATTTTCTTGTGTTTATTTTCATTTTATTTACAATCGCCCACTTATAGACCAGGTTCAGGTCCTCTTGCAGCACTGCATTGTCTTGTGAGTCATGTATCTTTCGATATATTACACAATCATCCGCAAACAATCGACAGTCACTGCGAATTCCATTTGGTAAGTCATTTATAAACACCAAAAACAACAAAGTTCCGATTACGCTGCCCTGAGGGATACCCGATGTTACGGTAATTTCATCGGAGAATATGCCTTCGACTTTCACTTTCTGGGAACGACCCGTTAAAAATTCTTGGATCCATAAAATTACTCTTCTATCAATCTTCGTCGAAGCTAATTTATGGAGTAGCATGTCATGCGGCACGACATCAAATGCCTTCGCAAAATCTATAACCACGGCGTCGACTGAAACTCCATGGTCTAACGATTCGCTAATGTCTTGAAAAAGTGATAGCATCTGACTCTCGCATGAGTAACCTTTCCGAAATCCATGCTGCCTATCATTAAACCATGATAATGTTTCCCAATGTTCCCTCAAGTAGTCGCAAATGAGATGCTCCATCTGCTTACAAACGATGGACGTAAGGCTAACCGGCCTGTAGTTGCCCAATTCAAGTCTGCTCCCTCCCTTAAATATTGGGACTACCGTAGCTCTTTTCCAGTCATCTGGGATTTGCGCATTGTTTATGGACACATTAAATATCACCTCCAAGTATCGTGCCACGGCCCTACCTCCTAATTTAAGTACTTAACTAACAATATTATCAGGACCCTTTGATACATTGAAACGCAGTTTTTGTATTAGCTTTACAATTGCTGACTGGTTTATTTGGAACAGAGGGGCCCCTGATTCGTCGTTAAGGTCCAACACACAGCTATTGGATTTATTGAACACACTACCGTAAAAGACATTTAATTCATTAGCAATGGCCTGTTTCTCAGTAATTAATTTACCGTCACCGGACATTATCATCGACAAATTATTTGAATTTCCCTTTCTTCTCCTAACATAACTGTAAACATTTTTCCACCCACCCCCTCCCGAACCAAGTAAACCTTGCATATAACTGTCATGAGCAGCCCTCTTTTTTAAGACGAGCTCTCTTGATAAGGACTTAAATTTCAACATATACTTGTCACTATCATGTCTTTTATTGTATAATTTCCTAATTTTCCTTTTTAGTCTCCTAATTTCTCGTGTGTAATACTCAGGGTCTGGGTTTTGTTTCAGCAATTTAAATGGGACAAATTTATCAACAGCGCTATTTAAAATTTTCAAAAAGTTAGTCCACAGGATATTAATGTGATTTCCTTCCGATGCCCATCCTACAAATAGCTCATTCAAATACCCCTGAAACTTGCCCTGATCCGCCCTGCGATACTGGAATATGATCTTTTTTGCTACATCAGAGTCTAATTTTGTAACGTCACCATATCTAATATTTAATTCAACCCCAGAATGGTCACTATTTCGTGGTACTTTCAGACAGTTAATATACAGCTCTACAGGCCTTACGAGGATGTATATCCTTTGGAGCTAACGGTCAAACCCTCGAAAGAGGCCCTATTCGAGAAACCCTTTTAGTCGCCTTTTACGACTGGCAAGGATTACCTTGGGTGTATTCGATCCCTCCCACCCACTGGGGGTACAATTCACAAACCAACGCAGATTTATTAAGGTATAACCAAGGTCTCCCCTTTTAGTCGCTTCTTACGACAGGCAGGGGATACCGTGGGTGTATTCTAAACCCCCTCCTACAGGGGGTACGGTAAATACCATACAACAGATAATTAACTAAATAATGAAATGTACTGTATGTCTGCTAATTGTTCCCGTTTCAACGTAGGCCAGGGATCAGGCGCATATTTGTTATACTTAATGGGTGTATCAATGGCCAAATGCCCTTCTTCATTCCAACCTCATAAGACGAATTATGAAGAGAAGAAATGAATGGAACTTGGCAAGGAGTTAGAAGAAAGCACTCATGACCTTGAAAATGGGAAATCATGGCAAATGACTTCACGGACATCTTACAGAGTTTGAACCAATTCATGCACCTGGCATCGTTGTCATTCCTGCAACAGCTTCTGCACGGTAAACTTCAGAAGATTAGCACTGTAGCCTAACCGCAGCTCATTTTATTCTAACAATTGGCACCTTGACAACTCTCTGCCTGCCCTCCACGTTCTCTCCTTCTCGCTTGTGGAGCTAGCACTGCACTGAAAACACCAGCAGCTCAAGGTAGTTTGTGCTGCAGAACTGTACATGATATTGTTGATTGCAGAATTTATTAGTTCATGACCTATGGATCTATTCAGATATGGCCCTGCATATGCTACATATGTTTGGTTCCTTACCGTGTGGATGAAAATGTCTCTCTTCTTCAAATAGTCTATCCGAATACATGTAGCATTGCAAATCCTAAGCGGGGAGAAGCCATTCTCGTGTAGATTTGCAAATGATACACGAGAATGAATTCTCACCACTCAGGATCAGCTTTTCTGTCTTCAAATTGTTTTTGATAGTAATTTTTCTTCCAGATGTAATATTGGTGTATTGGTTTCCGGGAATCCCGAATGCGTAAATCTTGCTTACAACAGGATCCAATGTATCTGGACACATTGTAATGGTTTTCCGATGAGCTCCACATGAACGTACACATGTGATTGCGTTTACCTGTAGTACCGTAGATAAACCACTGTAAAGCTTCATACCCGATGGGCGCCATTGGGTCCAATGCTCTTCGGACTCCGAAATAAACATATAAAAAGACTTACCATTTTACCTCGGCTATGTAGACTCTTGTTACCTATCCCGTGGGGAAACGTAAGCTTCCAATGAGCGTGATACTTATAATGAGAGGATAGGTTCGGCTTATAGCTAATTCTAACTACAAGGAGGAAACACGGAAACTGAATTTAATGAATTGAATTTAATAATAATAGAAAGAACAAATATAGCAACCATAATAATGGAAGAATTGGAGTTTACGATTAACGTGGCGGCTAAAACAAACGGATGCGGAGACATGAGATAACGTTAACTTATTACCAGATGCTAAATGAATTTAAAGTTACTAGGCCCAAAAAAATTGACTAATAAAAAAATACAGAGAGATATCTGATGTCATTTGCGCTCACCGCTTGTTGTCTTCATGATGGGGTTTGCTCGTCTTAGAGCAAATCTGTAGTCTGCTGCTCGATATTGCCGTCATCTTCTTGAAATACTTGATGTTATAAATTATTGAGTTGTGTGAGATGAAGACCTGGCTTCACAAATCCCATTTATGACGACAGCCCAATACACAACTGTCATCATTAATATGAGTGAACGAGATGTGTCCCCAACATATTACAACTGTACTTGTGCATGGAGCTTATACATTCTCAAACGTAGAATAGACTGACAATCAATTTGATAATCAGAATTGAGAATCTGGGTGAATTAGAATCTCGAATAAGAATTGAATGTCTCAAAAAGAAGAAAAAGAATGACTCTCGGTCCACGGGTTAAGTCTTATAAAACTTCACTTCAACCCTCTATCAGTACCCCTCACACGTGACCGCCGACCAATCTCCTTTTGCGTTTCAAAGAACTTGCCTCCTACTCCTCCAACTTGTATTAGCGACCAAGTTCTGATTCGCCCAGAAATGGCGTGGTGTAGATTCTGAGAATTGCTGTGCTTGTTACCAAAATAAGGATGTTCTTGTCGTCATGAGGCAAGCTTCCCTTGTCTGCGTGGACTTCTGCTGAACCAATTTCTCAGAAAAGCGACCCAAGGTAGCGTCAGTCCTTGTTCCCTCAATGTCTCGGAAAGTCTCCCGCAGTGCGCTCACCCAAGTATTACTTGCGTTGCAACATACCCTCTGCCTACTGCTAGCTGATTTAAAACTCTCCGCAAATGCTTGATTCGCCCTCACATTAAAATTATTGAATATGCTTATTGAAAATCTTTCATTAAAGCAAATTAAATATGTACATAATAAAACAACCTTCTCCTTCCATATAAATTGATGTGAGGAATATTTACAATTATGATTAAAAATAAATTATGTGGGTGGCTATGATGTTTCCCAACTGTCGGGGATGAGATGGGATGTGGCCGGATGACGTTCTTTGTTTCGAAATTCACTACAGAGTGTAGACTGGTGAGCGTATGTCGGCAGGCCGGCCAACACTCGCATAGCGTGCGTCATAGCCCGTACGCACAGAACGAAAGACAGAGCCTTCTTTCTTCAGACAAGGTCATGCCCGCAAAGAAACAGCGCTTGCGTACGATAGAAATACAGCAGCGTGTGTAACGGACTCCGTTTCTATCTGGGTTTCCATCCTCTTGTAAATTATTCTTGACAGGATCTTTGAAGCATGAGTAATCAGGCTGATTGTACGGTAATCTTCACATCTGTCAGCTCCCACTTTCTTCGGTATAGGGATGATAACATTCATCTTGAAATCAGAGGGTACCTCACCTGTCTCATAAATGCTACACACCAACTGAAATAATCTGATCAGACCTTTAACTCCAATGCAGCGTAGCAACTCAATCGGTATATCATCTATGCCTGGTGCTTTGCTTCCTGCTTAAGTCTTCCAATGCTCTGTCAAATTCTGATCTCAATATAACATCTCCTTTTGCATCCTCAACAATTTCCTCCTCTCTTTCCATTACATGATTCACAATCTAATTTCCCTTCAACAAACACTATGTAAACTTTCCATCTCTCAACCTTTTATTCCCTATCTGTTAGAGGCTTTCCATTTGTGTCCTTAATATTACAGCACTTAGTCTTGTTTTCCCCAAAAGTATTCTTAATCCGTCGATAAGTTGTATCTACTTTTCCTGATTTCAGACAATTTTCTATACCTGCACATTTCTCTTTCAACCATTCTTCTTTCGCTTCCTTGCACTTCTTGTTAACCTCATTTCACAGACATCTGTATTCTGCTTTCCACTTTTCATCTCTTACATTTTTGTGTTTCCGCCTTTCATCCATCAATTCTAGTATATCCTGAGTGATCCACGGTTTTCAACATATTCTTTCTTTCCTACCAATGTTTTCTTCATAGGATTTTGTTATTTCATTCTTCATAGGTGCCCATTCGTCTGCAATTGTTTTTTTTTCAATAGTCCTCCTTTATACTCTTCTTGAATCTTTCGTTTACATCCTTCTCATTCAGTCTGTCTACTGCCCACCTTTTTGGCTTTGAAATTTTCTTGAGTTTCTTGAACTTAAATCTGCATTTCATAACAACCAGATTGTGTTCAGAGTTTATGTCAGCACCGGGATATGTTTTACAATCCAAAATCTGGTTTCGAAACCTCTGCTTGACCATAATGAAGTCGATTTGGTAACGCCCTGTATCCCCTGGTCTCATTCATGTATATATTCTTCTATTGAAGTTATTGAATAAGGTGTTAGCTATGACCAACTCATGTCCGGTGCAGATTTCCATCAGCCTGCTTCTTTGATCATTCCGTTCACCTTATCCGAAATCTCCTACTATCTTCTCTTCTTTTCCTACTACAGCATTCCAACCTATCATTACTATAACATTTTCATCACCCTTGATATACCTCAGAGTTTCATCTATTTCTTCGTAGACCTTTGCAACATCTTCATCATCAGCTTGACTGGTAGGCATATAGACTTGTATCACTGTGGTGAACGTGGGATTTGTATTGATATTTCCTACAATACTCCGTTCACTATATTGCTCATAATATTCCACCCGCTGTCCAAGTTTCGTCCTCAATATGCGCCCAATCCCTGCTTGGGCATTGTTTGATTTAGTGCCAATGACCCTATAGTCTCCTGACCAAAAGTCCTGTTCTTTTTGCCAGCGAAATTAACCAATCCCAACCAAATCCAACCTCAACCTATACATTTTCGCTTCTAAGTTTTCTAACCTTACACTTCCTAGCTGGCTTCAAACATTCAACGCTCCGATCCGTAGAATGTCAGATTCTCTCTTTGTCACTCCAGTGATGTTAACCCCCTCTCGAGTAGTCCCCACCCGAAGATACGAACGGGGGACTATTTTAACTCCGCATTGGATTTTACAACGGAGGAGGCCAACACCACATGTAATTATGCACAGAGAGGTGCATATCCTCGGGATTAGCATTACGGCTGTAGTTTCCCAATGATTTAAACCGTGCAGCAGAACGCAGAGTAGCCATTACTTGGCTAATGTTATCAATAGCATAGCCGTCTATAAGACAAGTAATGAATTGATTTATTCTGAAAGACTGCTACTAACTTTCAGAATAAAGTAATAGAGAAATTCTGCTAACAAAAATACCAACCTTCGACTATCAATTAAATACCAAAATTCTACTAACGGAAAAATACTAATGTTCCACAACGTAATACTAGCACTAAAACAGTCTGTCACCAGGCACACTCACATGCACCCTCACACATCACAGTCTAATGGAACAATGAACTATATCAAATAAACAATGTAACTGACATCCGACACACTCACACACTAGGGTCTAATGCAACAATGAACTATATCTAATAAACAAACTAACTACATCTTTACAACTAAAACTAACAATGAATTAGCACCAACAAACAATGTAACTGTCACCAGACACATTCACATGGGCCCTGCCCCACAACAGGCTAATGAAACAATGAACTATATCTAATAAATACTGTAACTGTCCCCAGGCTCACTCATATGGACCCTCACACACCACAGGCTAATGAAACAATGAACTATATCTAATAAACAATGTAACTGTCACCCCCTCATTATGGTATGAGGTATATTACATTTCTAATTGACGGGTGGTATAATGGTCAAATGGCACTTTTTGATTCCAACCTTTTAAGACGAGTTAATAAAAAAGTGACTGGAACTTGGGAAGGAGTTAGAAGGAATTAGTTGTGACCTTAAAAATGGGAAACCAGAGAAAAGGATATCAGACATCTGTCAGAATTTGGACCAAATCGTCCACCAAGCCCAGGAGAGCCATGTATTGTTGCCATTCCACCGACAGATGCCGCAAGGTAAATTTCATGGGACAAGCATTCTAGCCATTGTTGAAGGTGAACGAATTATTAACCATTCTGAACTTCAGAACTGAGATAAATTCTTCAATTTTGGCCTTGCAGATTAACAGATTATTCCTAATAATATGGGAATGTTTATGTACATATCAATAATGTCCAAAGAATGTATTGAATACTTGATATTAATAATTTGTTCTTTACTCCATTATATTGAGGAGATTTTCCTAATACCGGAACCCAACCGAGTAAATTCAAAGTATCTTATTATATAATACGCTAAGGCTAAGGTGTATGATTTACAAAACCCAAGCTCCTACACCAGAAGGAGTTAGAAGGTGAGGTTTATACCAAAATCGTCCAAATCGTCTTAATACTACAGGAAAAATCTTGCATATCTTAAAAAATCAATGGACACATATTTATTTGTTTATAAAGTGCTTTTAAACAAATAAACAAGACGATAGCCCCTACGAGAACTCTGTCGCCTACAACCCGCATTGTACTAAACCGGGCGGGTAGTCTGTTCACATGGGGACGCACACAACCCATTATGCGAGAGTTCTCGCCCGGGTCCGCTTGTTGTGAATTATTATCATTAACAAGCAAAGCAGTAAATATTGAATTTGTTCCAGAACAGTGGGACTTCTAGCAAAAACCCCTAACTGTTACATTTGGCAGCCCAACAGCAGAGCTGAAAGGAAAAGACGCCATAAAGGTTACGAAGTGAGAACCACACCACTGTACCTCGCAACCAGGCAAGAAATATCGCAAAATATATTAGGTGTGTCACTTAAGAGTCGGCAATCGCATTTTCTCCCATATTTAAGAAGATATATTTGTGAAGTATTTTTAATACGGAGGTAGGGTCAGTCCAAATAAAGAATCATTACTGACCACATAATGAGACGTCCAGTTTAAACAGAAATTGGCGTAGTATTAACCTTTAAAAACAAAATATTATTCAAAGCTTAATTTTTTATTTAAAATACAATCGGTAGATTGGCCTATGATATACAGAGTGTAACTAAATATGTGGGAAAGCGCCGGGGATTTAACAAGCTTGAAATCACCCACATCTGTTCTGGTTGCAACCAGAAACTTGGGGGTGTTAGCACCCAGATTTCCGCGTACAGACTGTTCCCAGGGGGTTGATCCCCATAGGAAATCAAGTTTAAGACTTGGGTGTTGGACCAGCATGTTGTGTTTTTTATGCGTTTATAACCCATGACCAGTTCTTCCTCCCCGAATGCCACTGACTTCCGATCACGGGCCGTCACAGTAGGCGCTACCCAGCCAGGGCAAGGCCCGCCTAGCTTGAAAGACATTGCCCGGGGATTCGATGTTTTACGATGCCGTATCGGCTTGTACCCTTCGGCATATACTGGATTTTTCAGCTCTGACATTCGGCTGTGCTGGGACCTGCGTAGTCAGACGGATACTGCTGTACGTATACACGGCCCACCCACCTGCCGGCTGGGCCAAGACCGGACCGGCTTTCAACCATTGTCGCACACGTAAGCGGCCCATCCCCTAACAGCAGGCACATATAGAAAGTTTGAGTGCCAGACCCGGAAAGCATTAACGGAAAGGAATGCGATACAACCTAATGAAATTTATATCGCACGGATGTATGTGTTTTGGAGATGACGGTTAAACTCTCAAAAGAGGACCTATCACAGAAACAGTTTTAGTCGCCTTTCACGACTGGCAAGGATTAGCCTACATGGGTCTATTCGATCCCTCCCACCCACTGGGGGGTTCAATTCACAAACCAACGCAGATTCCTTAAAGTATAGCCAAGGGCTCCTGTTTTCGTCGCCTCTTACTACAGGCAGGGGATACCGTGGGTGTATTTGAAACCCACCACCCACAGGGGGTACGGTAAATACAATACAACAGATAATTAACTAAATAATGAAATGTACTGTATGTCTACTCATTGTTCCCGAGTCAACGTAGGCCAGGGATGAGGCTCATAATTTTTCTACTTAATGGGTGGCTTAGTGGTCAAATGCACTTCTTCATTCCAACCTCATAACACGAGTCATGAAGAGAAGAAATCAATAGAACTTGGCAAGGGGTTAGAAGGAAGCACTCATGAACTTGAAAATGGGAAACCGTGGGAAATGATTTCACGGACATCTCACGGAGTTGAACCAATTCATCCACCGAATACAGGACAGCCTGGCATCGTTGTCATTACAGCAATAGCTTCTGTACGGTAAACTTCAGAAGACTAGCACTGTAGCCTGACTGCAGCTAACTTAATTCTAACAATTGGCCCCTTGACAACTCTCGGCCAGCTCTCCACGTTCAAGGTAATTTGAACTGCAGTACTGTAATGATATTGTTGATTGCAGAATTTATTAGAACATGACCTATGGATCAATTCAGATATGGCCCTGCATACGCTACAATGATTGGTTCCTTACCGAGTGGATTAACGTATCACTCTTCAAATCTTCTCTCTGAATAAATGTAGCTTTGCAAATCCTAAGCGGCGAGAACCCCTTTTCATGTTGATTTACAAATGATACATGAACAGGACTTCTCACCACTCAGGATGAGCTTTTCAGTCTTGAATTTTTTCTCGATAGTAACTTTTCTTCCAGATGTAATATTGGTGTATTGGTTTCCGTAAATCCCGAATGCGTAAAACTTGCTTACAACAGGATCCAATGTATCTGGACACATAGGGCTGTATTTATCTATTTAAGTTACTTAACTTACGGTAAATACCATACAACAGATACAATATATACTCGGATATAGGACCCCCCTTATTTTCTTTACAAAATGTTAGTTCCGAATTTGGGGCACGGTAATTAAGATGCGAACTTCGCAAACATACATTATTTTGGGAAAGGGAGAGAGTAAAAATAAGCTATTTTATTTTGATGCTACATAGTACAATATATGTATTGTGGTGTTACAATATATGTAATCAAAATAAACGAAGTTCACATCTTTCATCAGTGAAGATCATGACCCATTATTTCTGTAATATTATTCCCGTTTATCCTCAGGATCGGGGATGAGATGGGATGTGGCCGGATGACATTCTTTGTTTCGAAATACACTACAGAGTGTATACTGGTGACCGTATTTCGGCCAGCCGGCCATCTCTCGCATAGCATGAGTCATAGGCCGTACGCACGGAAGGAAAGACGTGGACTTCTGTGTACAAACAAGGTCATGCATGGTAAGCAACAGAGCTTGCGTACGATTGAAATACAGCAGCGTATGTAACGGACTGGTGCGCAATACAAACGTGCTATGCGCTGAGTATGCCATGAAATGTCTCCGAAGCCCGAGACAGACAGCGCTGCCGCAATCAGAATAACGATAGTAAAGAATTCATCAATATCCAAGAATGATGTATTTTTAATCTCAATAATTAAGGAGGGGTACTATCAGCGATTTCCTAAAATCTTAAATTTTGGCTCTCGAAAATTAAGGGGGGGTGAAACTATAGGCGAGTGAATACAATACTCATTGTTCCCGTTTGAACGTGAGCCAGGGATCGGGTATACATAATATCTATTTATTGCGTGGTTGAAGGGTCAAATACAATTCTTGATTCCAATCTCATAAGAGTTATGAAGAGAAGAAATGAATGGAACTTGGCAAGGAGTAAGAAGGAAGCAGTTGTGACCCTGAAAATGGGATACCACGGTACACAATTGCATCGACATGTCACAGAGTTTGAACCAATTCATCCACCGAATACAGGACAGCCTATCATTATTGTTGTAGAGATGGTACACCCTCACCCTGAACATAAAATATGAAACTTTCTTTACAACAAAATGAACTATTTGGAACTAAAATGCGAATTTTTAAATTATGCAATAAAGAACTTGTGTGGCACCCTGTATGCCTCGAGGCATGTTCCCAGGTACCGTGGGAGAATGAGCCTGATATCACTAACGACAGGGATAAATTCCGCGCCAGTGTTCAGGGAGCATTCGTTACATTTCCAAGCTACCAACGTAAGTACACAAATTTTATAACTTGCTTGTGGCAAAACTTCCGGTCCAACGAACTTTTCTGTGGCGCGCCTGGTTGGAATTGAGCTGACACAAACACGAGCGGCTGATCTGAGAGCCTGCTAATCATTCGACATTTCTCTTCAAATTGTGAATTACTTGTCTCAATCTCGAAGACCCAAAAGCTTAGCGTGTGCATTGAGAACGGGGAGGCTCGGATACCTCCCCGATTAGGAAGAACAAAGGTCAATGTGAGTAAAAGCAAAAACACTCAACTGATTTCAAATTATTTTATTTGATATATGTTGTAATTTTATAATGGGGTAAGGATTAAATGGTGTGCCGACGAGGTCGATGAATAGGTATGTTTTGTTTGTAGGTTAAGTTATATTTAATGTTTGAGGTAAGCTGATCTTAGTTTTGTTGTAGTAATCTGTTTGAATTTAAATTGTGAAGTTGTTTCCGTGGTTCTAAAAAAAAAGCAGTCTTTGTTCCGGCGACATGCGCACTCGCAGACGAACTCCAGTTATCTTTTATATGTATTTATTTAAGTATGATAATTTAATATTTGGTTCTCGATGGATAAAGTTGGTTTTAATGGGGGTTTGGTAGACGCTTATTTGTCTGCGTGAGGTTGGTGTATCCGCAGCTTGTAATCGAGTGTTTTTGTTATTGTCGGTAAGGTATTTGTTTGGATCCTCTTAGGTTCAAACAAACAATCGGTTTGGATCGTAGAGATCTAGATCGTTTAATTGCTTTCGGGGGGATTTCTTGTAATGTAAGTGATAGGCCGTAAGACCTAAGTGTTGTGTGAGAAGTAGGATTGTTGGACCGTCGTTAAGGAGCTTCGAGCATTTTTTTTATAAGTACGTAGTGGGGCGATAACTTCCTAGTGTGTGTATGTTAAGTGAAATAGGTGTTCAGTGAACTGTTTGACATAGGCCTTTAATTGTGCGGGATTTCTGTGGTGACAGATGTGTCAATTTTTGAGATGATGTGAAGGTAGCCTTTAACCCCTGCTGTCAGTTTCAATTATTCATTTACTCAGTTTCTTGGGACATCTTCTTCCTATTCGCTTTCAGTGTTCTGTTATTGCATAGCATTCAGGGGGAGGGGTTTATTCCTACTCATTGGGTTTTCCTTGTCGAAGTTCTGTTTTATTAATATTAGTTCAGTGTACTGTGTGAGTGAATGCGCCGGCTGTATGAATGGTTACAATTTGTGCCTTGCTTGAGCAGTATCTTTTGGTCGTCGTGTCTTCCTTGCTAATGTTCCAGGCAACGCAATGGTATGTGAAACAGGAAAATTAAATACCAAATTAAACTAAATGTAAATGGGCGCGGCATAGTTCTTAAGGTTAAGAATTGTAATTATTTTCTTTTAAAGAATATATCCAGTATGTTATCTTTTAGTTAGCAACAATCCCTAGGCAACCTTTATTCCTCTTTCCGGACTTCTAGGATAAGAGCCCACTGCACTCATCACAAGAAAACTGCCACAAAATGTTAGCGATAGCGTAGTTATATATTTTTCTTGTTAGCTAATACAATTGTCAATCCAGCAACAGTTGCTGCACGGTAAACGTCTGAAGACGAGCACTGTAGCCTAACCGCAGTTCGCTTTATTCTAACAATTGGCACCTTTACAACTCTCAGCCAGTCCCCCGCGTCCTCTCCATCTTGCTTGTGGAGCTAGCACCGCACTGATAACACCAGCAGTTCAAGGTTTTTAAGCTGCAGCACTGTACATGATATTGTTGATTGCATAATTTATTAGAACATGATCTTTGGATCTATTCAGCTACGGCCTCGCATATGCTACATATGATTGGTTCCTTACCGGTGCCGATTAAGATGTCGCTTCAAATTTTCTCTCCAAGTATGTGTAGCTTCACAAATCCTAACCGGTGAAAAGCCATATTCTTGTAGATTTGCAAATATTACATGAACATGGCTTCTCGCCGCCCAGGACCAACTTTTCTGTCTTCAATTTATTTTTATTTTTTTATAGTAATTTTTCTTCCCGATGAAATGTTGGTGTATTGTATTCCGGCAATCCCGAATGCGTAAATCTTGCTACAACAGGTTCAGATGTATTGAGACTGGAATGCAATAAACTCATGTGAAAACGGGAAGCCTGCACTTACAAGCCAGAACATCTAGACATTATTTGGAGGTATCTTTCATGTCAGATTTTCTCTTTGTCATTTCTGTGATCTTGACCCCCTTTCGAGTAGTCCCCACCCGGCGGAGATCCAAACGGGGGACAAGTTTACCTCCGGATTGGAATTTTAATGAGGGAGGGGGGCATTATCACATGTAATTATGCACAGAGAGGAGCATATACCCGGGAATAGCATTACGGCTGGAGTTTCCCATTGCTTTCAGCCTTGCAGCAGAATGCAGAGTAGCCATTAGTTGGCTAATGTTATCAATATCTTAACCGTCTATAAGACAAGTAAAGAATTGAGTTATTCTGAATGATTGCTACACACTTTCAGAATAAAGTAATAGAGCAATTCTACAAAAAAAATAAAAAATAAAATACTAACCTTCTACTAACAATTAGATACCAAGATTCTACTAACGAAAACATACTAACGTTCCATAACAAAATACTACCACTAAAACAGTCTGTCACCAGGCACACTCACATGCACCCTCACACATCACAGTCTAAAGCAACAATGAACTTAATCTAATTAACAATGTAACTGCCACCAGACTCACTGACACACTACATTCTAATGGAACAATGAACTATATCTAATAAACAAACCAACTATATACTTACAACTAAAACTTACAATGAACTAGCACTAATGCATAATGTAATTCTCACCAGACAAACTCACATGGACCCTGCCCCATCACAGGCTAATGAAACAATGAACTACATCTAATAAATAGTGTAACAGTCACCAGGCTCACTCATATGGACCCTCACATACCATAGGCTAATGAAGCAATGATCTATTCTAGTTTACAATGTAACTGCCACCAGACACACTCACATGGGCCCTCCCCCATCACAGGCTGATGAAACAATGAACTATATCTAATAAAAATGTAATTGTCACGCACTCTTTATGGTATGAGGTACATTACATCTCTATTTGACGGGTGGTTTAATGGTCAAATGGCACTTCTTGATTCCAACCTTATAAGATGAGTTATTAAAAGAAGTGTCTGGAACTTGGCAAGGGGTTAGAAGGAATTAGTTGTGACCTTGAAAATGGGTAACCACAGAAAAGGATTACAGACAACTCTCAGAATTTGAACCAATTCGTCCTCCAAGCCCAGGAAAGCCCTGTATTGTTATTCCACCAACAGCCGCAGCAGGGTAAATTTCCATTCTAGCCATTTTTGAAGGTGAAAAAATTAACCATGGTGAACTTCAGAACTGAGATAAATTCTTCAATTTTGGCCTTGCAGATTGACAGATTATTCCTAATTATATTCGAAATGGAGTCAATGGGAATGTTTATGTACATATCTACAATGTCGAAAGAATGTCTTGAAGACTTGTTATTAATCATTTACACTTTATCCCATTATATTTAGGAGATTTTCCTAATACTGGTACCCAACCGAGTAAATTCAAGGTATTGTCAATTATTATCATTATCAAGAACAGTAGTAATTAGTGAATTTGTTCCTGAACAGTGGGACTTCTGGCAAAACCCCGTAACAGTTACATTTGGCAGCCCAAAAGTGGAGCTCAAAGGAAATGCCGCCATAAAGGTTACTGTACCGATTTGAAAATCTGTACAAGCCATCTGTATTTTCGAGACGCAGCAAGGACTCGGGCGTGGCAGAACTAGTTATCATGGAGACCTGCACCAAGCCTATTTTCTGCGAGGATTTCACCCCTTTTGTGTCGTACCACGTAAGGTATCAAGCCCATGGCCTGCCTGTGAAGGGAGATTTGCTACAAGTTTGAAATCTGTGAACATTTCAGCCCACACACACTCCTACCCTATTAACATTCCTAGGGCGATTTGGCCAGACCCTACTACAAAGAAATATTTTGAAAGAACTTGCTCCTTGTGAACAATCACACTCCCTAACTACGTGGCGTGATTCTGCGTGCCATCCTGGAAACTGCTCGTATTCACCCCAATTTTGCGGGTGCGTATGCGCGGACAGCTCGAGCCGGAAACTCCTTGAGCCGAGTGGTTGTCCGCTGGGGAGGACAGAACATACTGAGGATTGGTCATAACTTGACGTGTGGGACGTAGGGTCCCGGGAAGCAAACCGGGCTTCTCGGTGCCCCTGGATATGGGTGGTATTGAATATAATGCCTTACAGGGGCAACCTCTATGAAATAGATTTCCGACAGAACATTTTGATCTGTATAATTTGCATATTTTAAAGCCACGTGTCTGTATGCTATATTCTGATTCAGATATGAACTGACCTTGTTTAGTTATAGTTGTATGTAACAATTTTGGAAGGGCTTGTATATTTTGGTCATGATGTTATATGTGATTTATTGCAGGATGGGTTTTCATTGTCCGATTCCAGTTAACTTGGGTGGGGGGTAGTGGTTTTAAGTTTGTCAGACAGGCTTCACGACACAGTGAGTGGTGAAAAGTCTGTTGGACACGACCGTCCCCGTAAGGGGCGTTTCTGATTGCTTACGCAATGTTGTTTTTGAGATGGTATTGAGCCTATTTTCATGTTGTTATTCATTTCTTTTTTTCTTCAGGGGAATAATTCTTTTGAAATTCATGTCTAACCGTAAAATGTATATGTGTAAACTTGCCGTCCGGGCAAATGACTGATTATTTGGTTCATGCATTTAATTTGGGGACTCCTTGTGTTCGCTCTTAAGTGCTAGGTTAAGAAGTGAGTGGGTTTAATTATAATGTTGTTAGGATATGTGTGTTTTTATGTTAAGTGGTAATGGGACCTATTGTAATTTCATGTAACATCTTCTATGATTTTTATAATACATCTATTTTGGGAAGTTGGTTTCTTATCGAAATGCATGAAGTCAGTAGGAGGGTTATTCCTTGTTCCTTCATCGTCTTTTGGGAAGGCAAATTTATCGGCCTTTTGGTAAGCTTCAGTCCTTCCGCTCCCCAAGCTAGTCTTGGCTGTGTCCCATATGTTTTAATCTGAACTTTATCAGGGTGTTCTCAACACTATGAAAACAGGAACACTCTCTCCCTGGGCTTTCGAGGTGAATTCCGCTGGCCTGGTGAGCACCGTGATTTGGGACAGTTTCTGTGTTTTTTTTTCATAATTTATTTCTGGTTTGCAATTTTTTTTATTTAAGGGTAAAGTGGGGCATAACGGTACATTGGTAGCAGAGCGTGGTTAATTCTGTGACCTTGCCATAAGCAAATAATCCTTCCTACAGACTGATTGCATTAAATGATTAAATTTTAAATTCTATAACGTAGGTTGCGGCCCCCTTACTAATGTGATTTTTTCTTATTCCCAATAGGTAGGCTAGTAATTAGAGCTTGCTGTGTACACGGGAGACCAAATGAGCAATTGAGTCGTCAGCTGTTAGGCGCTGAGATTGCGGGTACTGTATCTGACAGTCATGTTGCGCTGAACGAACTCAGGCTGCTGGAAGAGTAATGGCTACGCAGCGTTCCCAGATTGATGGATCGCCGGCTGAAGGAATTTCGCACGCGGTGAGTTTTGATATGCTGTTTGTATGTTTTGGGGTGGTCGTAAATTCATTTCTGTTTCTTGTGAGTAATAGTCCCGCTCAATTTTACTGCATCTGTGCTAAAGTACACCTCGTGAAGTTTTGTTTTGACTAACTGTGTCACGTGTTTGAAGGGAAAAAACGGTTGTCTGGTTAGAAGTCATTTTGGTAAAATTTAAATTATTGACGTTTTAAATTCTTTCGGCAATAGTCTGAGGTTGATGAGCTTGGTATTTCCAGCAATTTAGTGTCTGTTTTGATGTGCGATTTAAGCACGATAGTTGAGTCAAGTAGTGGTTTGTAATCAACATGGCCGGTGAGTGTGGATTGCTTTCCTCGTGTGGCTCATATCAAGTGAGCATGTGTATGCACGTGTGCGTTAATTATCAGCAGGTTCCTTGGGGTACAATTTTAATTGTTTATTGTTGTCAGTGCCGTAAGCCTGGAGATGTTGAAATTATACGATTCGCTGTTCAGTATACGTGTGACGTATGATTGGTAAGTTAGTCAGCTGTTTGTTGGGCTTAATGTTTCTAGTTTTGTTGTCATTACTTAACATGGGGGTTTAATTATTTCGCTGTTGGTAGTTCTGATTAATTAAGTGGACTGTGGGGGTGTTAAAATTTTGTATTGTCACCTTATTCTGCGTAAATTTAATTTTGAGGAATGGTCGAATTTGCTGTCAATTTGTGCGTTTTGTGTTTGTATTTCAAATGATGTCAAGGGTCGAATTGCGTGGGTGCTAATTCACTAAGAATGAATCAGGTGAGTGATTATGCATGTTTGATTGATGTTTAAGTTTGCTTAGTAACTGTGGGGGAGAGAGTTATTTGTCTTGTTGTGACAGGGGATTTTAAGGTTAGGTGGTCATCTAAATTTGTCAAGTATTTGTGATTGCTTAATATTCAGTATCTTAGTGTGTGTTTCGTCGAGTGACTTACTAAGTGAGATTGTTCAGGGAGAATGGATTATGGATTATCTTGTTTAGGGTGTAAATAAGTTTTCTCCCGATTCGTGTCTTGCGTTATGGGACGTATTTCTACGATATAAGGTGAACCGTGACTTCAGGACTACAATTGCGGGTTGTCTTATCTGGTCCTCACGTGAGTTGAGACTCCGTTGGCGTTATAGTGTCTTGACGATCCGATATTAACATACTGGTGTAACTGGGGAATTTAGAATTGTTCAGGGAAGGGAGTATGAGTGTCTGGTAGAAACATGAATGTAGTTCTCGGGTTGGTTGTATTTTGAATGAAAGAGTGTGTGATGAGATTTTAATTGCTGCCCTGACTAGGGATCGAACTGCTGTTCCTTTGATGTCAAAATTTTATCTTTTTTCTTTCTGTAATCCTTGATTTTTTTTTATCCTGCTGTTTGAATGAATTGAGTAGCTATCAGTAGAAAGGTGCTAAGTGCCATTAAAAAAAGCCGTTTTTTGCTAGAATGGTGCTATGTGCGATGAAGCATTATATATCAAAAGGGCTAACTCCTCAGTGGTTTCGAAGGACCTTATAAGTGCATCACAAGATGGCACTAGTGGTAAGTCCTGCAGCTCTTTCAGAAGAAAGGTGCAATGTGCCAATCATTTGTTCTCATTTCCCTCCAATATGTGCATCGTTGACAGAATTGCTCAAAGAACTTAGAATACTCAATTATTAGCAGTTCGTACTGGTGGGAACCAGTGTACGGATAGCACAGTTTGTTTCCTGTTGGACACGCGACTTTGCCGTGCATTAGTCTCGCAAAATCTCGAAAACTACTGCTCCGATTTCAGTGAAAATTTTACAACTTGTTCTCATTATGGTAGACAGTGCTTAGAAAGTGGTTTGAACGAAATCGAAATGGCAGTATTTTAAAATTAATTTACATTAAAAAGCCACGCCAATATTGAATCTAATAACTTGACGGACAGATGGTGACACAGTGCATCCACTTCAAAATCTTCTGTGAGCAAAGATAACATCCCATACCATACCCTTTGATCAATACGAGCAATAAAATAATACTTAACGTAACAGAATCATACTGTATAATCCAATTAGAGCATATTAAAGTATGTT
The DNA here is from genome assembly GCA_946902985.2 of Meconema thalassinum. Taxonomy (NCBI): domain Eukaryota; kingdom Metazoa; phylum Arthropoda; class Insecta; order Orthoptera; family Tettigoniidae; genus Meconema; species Meconema thalassinum. The sequence continues at coordinate 1,467,068,179 of OX336389.2, read as the reverse complement.
ATAATAATATTGCATTTCACGTTAATGTGTTTCGACCAACATATCTATTGTGAGAACGTACTACTAACGGAAAGGATGTCAATATTGTCAAGTTCTCACGGTAAGTTCGACAGATTTGAGTTACTATGAAAACAATTCCGTGTCGTTTTACAGTGTCCATTACATTACACAAATTCCGTGTCGTTTTACAGTGTCCATTGCATTGCCAAGGAGAGGAAGAGCTGACAGAGGTCGTCGAAGCCAGTTAAATGCGCGGCGAGCTACTTGACGTGCAAACCACACTGATGACCAAAGTAGTGTGTTTTGATCGGTTCTGGCCCCTCCTCCTCCTCACAAGATGGCGGCAGCCCGATAACTCCCGAACCCGTGGTCGGATTTTGACGAATGAGGTGTCATTGAACTCGGGCTGACACCCCCTTTCCTATGAACAACATATTTCAACCCCAAAAATAATACCTACCCCTACTAGAGGGTGAAATTGAATTATTTAGAGAATCTCTCTTTCCAATTGCAACATGTGAGAGTTTGAATGCCGATATGGAATGTAACGTTGTTCTGCAAACCAATAATCAAAGAGGGGCATGTTAGGCCTTGAGGTGAGAGCCCCTCTTATTGTTGACGAGCCCCCTGCTGTCGGGCCCGTGTTGATGGGTTATTGTTGACAGGTCCTTGTGGACGAGTCCTTGTGGACAAGTCCTTGTGGACAGGTCCTTGTGGACGAGTCCTTGTCCCTTTGGACTGATCCCTTTGGACGGGTCCCTTTGGCCTGGTTCCTACGGACTAGCCCATGAATTTATTTAAATTATGTCAAAGGGCCTAACTACATTTGTGTGTGTGTTGAATTGACGTTGTTCACCACTACTATAATGGAATAACGATATGAAAGGAAAGTGACGAAATACATGTGAACACGTGTGAAATGACCTTATTACCGTCCTCCTTGTGAAACAAGTCACATCCTGTTTTGCTTCATACGTGAGAAAATGTGAGTTCGAACCCGTGGTCGGATTTTGACGAATGAGGTGTCATTGAACTCGGGCTGATACCCCCTTTCCAATGAACAACATATTTCCACTCCAAAATAAAACCTACCCCTACTAGGGGGTGAAATTGTAATTTTTTTTAGAGAATCTCTCTTTCCAATTGCAACATGTGAGAGTTTGAATGCCGATATGGAATAAAACGTTGTTCCACACAAGAGACATGTGTTTGGTGGATAGCCACTATGAATTAACATGCTTGTTTTTGTTTTTTGTTTTTTACGCATGCCCACTCATAGCTTTTGTAAGAGGGCAGGCTTTTTAAAAGATGGCGGCTGTAGTGTAACCTAACCTAACCCAACCCAACCCACGAGTGGTGATCAAAAAGTATTTTAAGTGACGCTTGTCGATTGGCAAACCAATAATCAAAGAGGGATATGTCAGGCCTTGAGATGATAGCCCCTTTTGATTGATCTCTGTTGATTTGTCCCTTTGGACTGGTCTCTGTTGACTAGCCCCTTTTGGACGGGCCCTTTTGACAGGGGGTCATTTTTGACGAGTCATTGCTGACGGGTCCTTGTTGATGAGTCCCTGTGGACGGGTCATTGTTGACGGGCCCCTATTGACAGGTCATTGTTGACAGGTCATTGTTGATGGGTCCTTGCTGACAAGTCCCTATTGATGGGTCCCTGTGGAAGGGTCCCTTTAGACCGGCCCCTTTGGACTGGTCCCTATGGACCGGCCCATGAAATGTATCCAAATTATGTCAAAGGGCCTAACTACATTTGTGTGTAAATCAGTGTGTTGAACTGACGTTGTTCACCAGTCCTTACTACTACAATTGGATAACAATATGAAAGGAATTGATTAACTAGACATGAGTTAACTACCAACGAAACACTTTGGCGACTCTGCTTGTTATTGACCAATGAGTAGGGTTTTAGAAAAACTGTTTGCTATTTTGGGTTATATACAAAAAATACTTAGACCTTTTGAGTGACTATGTTTGCTAAACAAGACATTATACCAGACACGATTAGGATTCTTATGTAGCTCAGACAAGGAAATAATTTCTACAGAATCTGTTGACATTGAATATAGATTTAGGTATTAGGAAGTCATTTTGAAGGCCTTTGTCTGGAGCGTGGCACTCTATGAAAGTAAAACTTAGACAATTGGTGTAGCAGAAAAGTGGAGAATTGAAGTGTTTGAAATGTGGTGTTACAGGAGAATGCTGAAGATTAGATGGGTAAATAGGGTTACTAACAAAGAGGTATTAAGACGAGTGGGGGAGAAGAGATGTATCTGGCGACTGTTAATGAACTAAAGAGATAGGTTGGTAGAACACGTACTAAGACACCCAAGAATAGCAAACTTAGTTAAGGAAGAAAGGTTCGAGGACGAGAACTGTAGGGGTAGACCAAGTTTAGAATATGTTAAACAGATAGCCTTGAATGTAGGGTGTGGTAGCTATATAGAGATGAAACGATTAGCTCGGGACAGATAGGCGCTGAGATCTGCATCAAACCAGTCAAAGGACTAAAGACTCAAACAACAACATGTACGTTCACTAAAATAATGTTGTGTAACGGTATATGTTAGTCAACGAACAGTAATGCATTACTAAAACCCATGACACGATACCTAAGAGCTTTTCTAAAATGATTTTAAAATGTCTTTAAGCCTATATTGAACACCCAGTTCACAAGACTCATAACTGCAATGTTATGGTAAAACAAAACAAAATCTATATTTCAAAACAAGCAAGTGGTTTAGTCAATGTATACTGGAAAAAGTTTTGTAAACACTCAAGTCCTCAAGACTAATTAAATTAGTAACTGTCAGGTTGACCGAGTGGTTAAGGTGTTTGACTTAAGATCAAATTTTCTGTATAAGGAAGCATGGGTTCGAATCCCTTACCTGACATAACTATTGCCTTGACATGGCTTGGCCACACTGCATTATTATGACACTCGGTACACAAACCATAGATATAGTGTATTGTTTAAGGCCACTCTCTTTCTGAACATAGTCAGAGACTGTTGATGGTTAACAATTGTATTAATAGTGGGACATGGGGATAGTAATTAAGAAAAACAGACAATACCCATACAATATTTTTATTAAATTCATTTTATAATAGTTACACACTGAATTCAAGTCTATCTCTTTACCATTGTTATATATAGATTTTTAAACACAACGCTTGTTGTAGATCCTTTTACAACTTTCTCCAGGTACTCTTGCTCTTAAAAACTGGGGAAGCCGCAATGGTTTTATAAACATAAAACCCTCATCCTCTTCTTTTTCATAATTATCATCATCATCATCATCATTATGAATATTATCATCAAAATTATTATAGTCATTGTCACCATCATTATCATCATCATCATCATTCTCAACATCACTAGAACTATCCAATTCCTCTTGTTTGTTTTCCACAGGGACCTCTTGTAGAGTCTGCGTTGCTTTTGATAGTGTTAAGGGTTTTTTGAACGATGGTATTTGTCCTAACATGTCTTTTTGAGGTGATGATGAATGCTTTTTAACAAACAATGCACTATCTTGAGCAGCAATATATTTTTCTTGGACTTGCTTTTTTACCTGGGTTAGAGTATTTTGCGTATTTAAATGTGTATTAATTTGAGATTCACAATGATGTTCTTTTGAAGTAAGTACGTTGGAGTCTTTTGTTTTAATCATTCCTCGACACTTTTTGGATCGTTGTTTTGAACATCGCCAAATAACAGTTCCATCTTTATTGGTTGTTTTTACAATATATGTATATCCTTTATAGAAGACACATGGCTTGCCATGACTGGTTGTTGAGACTTCCATATCAACTAATACATATGAATTAAATTTTAGTAAAGTCACATGAACAATCTTTAGATTACAAGTGATTTACACACACACACACACACACTTTCCTAAATGTCAAGATTTATGGATGTTGTTTTCCGCCAACAGCTGCTTACTGCGTATGACAAGGCTGGAGACTGGTAGGTGAGACGGTCTTTCACGATGTGAACACTGTAACAGGCAGTAGTCAACTGACAATATTCTTATACCCTAGTCAAGGTTAACAGGTACTTACTGCGTATGACAAGACCGTACACTCGTAGGTTAGACCGTATTTTTTGTTTGTTGCTAAGGATCCCATATATACCCTAGACATGTTAGTTCTGAACACTTAGTGGTTAATTGTATATATTGAATTTAAATACACAGCTCATACAAGCACGTTTTGCGAATGGGAGTGGTGAGAGGCTGGCAAAAAAGGAAATGTTTTAGTTTAATGAAACGTCATGTCCTAGTAGGCGTGATTTATAGTAGACGCAATTGATAGTAGGTGTAATCGATACTAGACGTGATTAATAGTAGACGCAATTGATACTAGGCGTGATTGATAGTAGGCGTGATTTGTAGTAAGCGCGATTTATAGTAGACGCAAATGATAGTAGGCGCGATTGATAGTAGGCGTGATTGATAGTAGACGCGATTGATAGTAGGCGCAATTTGACATGGGCGCGACTCAGATCATTTTTGATATCATAAAGTTACAGTGTCAATGTTTATACAAAGTACAAGGTAGAGGGTATTTTAAGACATAACCTCAGCTCACTTAACATAACCTAACTTTACCTAACCTAACTTTGTCACGTGACATGTTCTACAAGTTTAGACTTGCTTTAAGACTGATTATGACGTCATAGATTGATGGGAGGGGTGAGAGGCTGACAAAAAAGGAAATGTTCTGGTTTAATGAAACGTCATGTCCTAGTAGGCGCGATTTATAGTAGACGCAATTGATAGTAGGCGCGATTAATAGTAGACGCAATTGATAGTAGACGTGATTGATAGTAGGCGTGATTTGACATGAGCGCGATTTATAGTAGACGCGAAAGATAGTAGGCGCGATTGATAGTAGGCGTAGACATGGGCGAGATTTATAGTAGACGCAATTGATAGTAGGCGCGATTGATAGTAGGTGTAATTGGTAGTAGGCGCGATTTGACATGAGCGCGATTTATAGTAGACGCAAATGATAGTAGGCGTGATTGATAGTAGACGCAATTGATACTAGGCGTGATTGATAGTAGGCGTGATTTGTAGTAAGCGCATTTCATAGTAGGCTCAATTGATAGTAGATGCAATTGATAGTAGACGTGATTGATAGTAGGCGCGATTGATAGTAGACGTGATTGATATGGACGCGACTTAGATCATTTTTGATATTACAAAGTTACAGTGTCAATGTTTATACAAAGTACAAGGCAGAGAGGGGGTATTTTAAGACTTAACCTCAGCTCACCTAACATAACCTAACTTTACCTAACCTAACTTTGTCACGTGACATGTTCTACAAGTTTAGACTTGCTTTAAGGCTGACTATGACTATGACGTCACAGATTGATGAGAGGGGTGGGAGGCTGACAAAAAAGGAAATGTTTTGGTTTAATGAAAAGTCATGTCCTAACAGGCGCGATTGGTAGTAGACGCAATTGATAGTAGACGCGATTAATGGTAGGCGCAATTGATAGTAGGTGTGATCAGGTACTTACTGCATATCAAAAGGCTGTACACTCGTGTGTTAGACACTCTATCTTGTTAAGGACCCCTATATATTTCCTATACAAGGCTATACATGTTAGTTCTAAACACTTAGTGGTTATTTGTATTTTAAATTTATATACACAGGTTATACAAGCACGTTTTTTCACACAGTAAAACTTTGTCAAATAGCCACATGCGACACGCAAAGTATGTTTCCGCTATCTAGCGGTGACTATGGAAACTACCTGAACATATCCTAATCTAATCCTAGCTAACTTCACCTAACGTGACCATACCGGTTTGTAAGCAACAACAACAACAACACACTAAGATTCCATGAATTCCAGAGTACTTTTAGATTAATTATCGACTCTCAACTCTTATAACTATGTCTATCCCACTCTGTCAAAAACACGATTTTTTTTTAAAATTTTTGCTTGATGTCAATACTAAAGTGATAATGGGTTTTCCGATCCTATCACTATAAATTCATTACCCCCACTCTTATCTCGGTCTCGACAACAACCATGCCTATTTTTTATTATGTCAGATGATGTAAAGTTCGAGTGCAAAGTGGGTGTAAAAGTGAGTGCAAAGTGAGTGCAAAAGTGAGTGCAAAGTAAGTGTAAAAGTAGTTGTAAATGTGAGTGCAAAGTGAGTGCAAAAGTGAGTGCAAAAGTGGGGTGTAAAAGTGGTACCCTATTTGTAATGGCTTATTTGACAAGTTATTTTGTGGTACCCTAATCGTAATGGCTTATTTCACAAGTTGTTTTTGTCAATGTATTTAGAGGATATTTCTCTTGTTCATGGAAAGTATCTCAGCCCTTTTTATGATAGCATAATGCTTACCGTCATGTTTGTAAGCAACAACAACACACTAAAATTCCAAGAATCCAAACTAGTCTAAGGTTAATGATGGTCTCTCAACTCCATTCCACGCCTAGTCAAAAACATTATACATTTCAAATTTTTCAAAAAAGGTAAATTGAGAAAGTAGACTATATATTTAAACTAAAAAATCATATGCTAACTCCAACACCTACGTCTATCCCATTCTCAGTCAAAAATATATATATATTCTTTAAATTTTTCCAAAAAATATTTGGAAAGTAGGCTATAATTTGAAAACTAATCATCCTAAAAAGTCATATATAGACTCAAACCAATGGCTTTTATGTCCTTAATCGTTAGAACAAAACATGGAATTTGACATTTTTCCAAATATTGATCATTTTTAAAAAATGGGCTATATTTTCTAAACTATGAATTACACAAAAAATGTGTTTGACATAAAAATGATAGGTATTTACCCCCTCTACCCACAAACCAAGTCCCAGGTCTCTGGGACAAAATCCAAAAAGGTTCAATTTTGAAAGTAGACGATATTTTGAAAACTAATCATTCTAAAAAGTCATATATAGACTCAAACCAATGGCTTTTATGTCCTTAATCGTTAGAACAAAACATGGAATTTGACATTTTTCCAAATATTGATCATTTTTAAAAAATGGGCTATATTTTGTAAACTATGAATTACACAAAAAATGTGTTTGACATAAAAATGACAGGTATTTACCCCCTCTACCCACAAACCAAGTCCCAGGTCTCTGGGACAAAATCCAAAAAGGTTCAATTTTGAAAGTAGACGATATTTTGAAAACTAATCATTCTAAAAAGTCATATATAGACTCAAACAAATGTCCTTTAAGTCCCTTAACGTTAGAACAAAACTTAACATTTTTTTCATTTTTTCAAAAAAAAGTCCAATTTTCAAAATTGCCTATATTTTGGAAACTAAGAATTAGTTCCAAAATGGCGGTCGTAGCTTAATTCAACCTAACCTAACCCTACGAGGTGTGATCAAAAAGTTCCAAAATGGCTGCCGTAGCTTAACTTAACCTTTGATTGATCCCTGTTGATTGACCCCTTTTGATTGATCTCTGTTGATGTATCCCTTTGGACTGGTCCCTGTTGACTAGCCCCTTTGGACGGGTCCTTTTTAAAGGGGGAGTCATTTTTTTACGGGTCCCGGAGGACGGGTCCTTGTTGACGGGTCCCTGTGGGCGGGCCCCTTTGATATAATTTGGATAAAATGCACGGGCCAGTCCATAAGGATCAGTCCAAAGGAACCGCCCAAAGGGACCCGTCAACAAGGACCCGTCCTCCGGGACCCGTAAAAAAATGACTCCCCCTTTAAAAAGGACCCGTCCAAAGGGGCTAGTCAACAGGGACCAGTCCAAAGGGATACATCAACAGAGATCAATCAAAAGGGGTCAATCAACAGGGATCAATCAAAGGTTAAGTTACGCTACGGCAGCCATTTTGGAACTTTTTGATCACACCTCGTAGGGTTAGGTTAGGTTGAGTTAAGCTACGACCGCCATTTTGGAACTAATTCTTAGTTTCCAAAATATAGGCAATTTTGAAAATTGGACTTTTTTTTCGAAAAAATGAAAAAAATGTTAAGTTTTGTTCTAACGTTAAGGGACTTAAAGGACATTTGTTTGAGTCTATATATGACTTTTTAGAATGATTAGTTTTCAAAATATCGTCTACTTTCAAAATTGAACCTTTTTGGATTTTGTCCCAGAGACCTGGGACTTGGTTTGTGGGTAGAGGGGGTAAATACCTGTCATTTTTATGTCAAACACATTTTTTTGTGTAATTCATAGTTTACAAAATATAGCCCATTTTTTAAAAATGATCAATATTTGGAAAAATGTCAAATTCCATGTTTTGTTCTAACGATTAAGGACATAAAAGCCATTGGTTTGAGTCTATATATGACATTTTAGGATGATTAGTTTTCAAATTATAGCCTACTTTCCAAATATTTTTTGGAAAAATTTAAAGAATATATATATATTTTTTGACTGAGAATGGGATAGACGTAGGTGTTGGAGTTAGCATATGATTTTTTAGTTTAAATATATAGTCTACTTTCTCAATTTACCTTTTTTGAAAAATTTGAAATGTATAATGTTTTTGACTAGGCGTGGAATGGAGTTGAGAGACCATCATTAACCTTAGAGTAGTTTGGATTCTTGGAATTTTAGTGTGTTGTTGTTGCTTACAAACATGACGGTAAACATTATGCTATCATAAAAAGGGCTGAGATACTTTCCATGAACAAGAGAAATATCCTCTAAATACATTGACAAAAACAACTTGTGAAATAAGCCATTACGAATAGGGTACCACAAAATAACTTGTCAAATAAGCCATTACAAATAGGGTACCACTTTTATACCCCACTTTTGCACTCACTTTTGCACTCACTTTGCACTCACTTTTACAACTACTTTTACACTTACTTTGCACCCCCTTTTGCACTCACTTTGCACTCACTTTTACACCCACTTTGCACTCGAACATTACATCATCTGACATAATAAAAAATAGGCATGGTTGTTGTCGAGACCGAGATAAGAGTGGGGGTAATAAATTTATAGTGATAGGATCGGAAAACCCATTATCACTTTAGTATTGACATCAAGCAAAAATTAAAAAAAAACAAAACGTGTTTTTGACAGAGTGGGATAGACATAGTTATAAGAGTTGAGAGTCGATAATTAATCTAAAAGTACTCTGGAATTCATGGAATCTTAGTGTGTTGTTGTTGTTGCTTACAAACCGGTATGGTCACGTTAGGTGAAGTTAGCTAGGATTAGATTAGGATATGTTCAGGTAGTTTCCATAGTCAACGCTAGATAGCGGAAACATACTTTGCGTGTCGCATGTGGCTATTTGACAAAGTTTTACTGTGTGAAAAAACGTGCTTGTATAACCTGTGTATATAAATTTAAAATACAAATAACCACTAAGTGTTTAGAACTAACATGTATAGCCTTGTATAGGGAATATATAGGGGTCCTTAACAAGATAGAGTGTCTAACACACGAGTGTACAGCCTTTTGATATGCAGTAAGTACCTGATCACACCTACTATCAATTGCGCCTACCATTAATCGCGTCTACTATCAATTGCGTCTACTACCAATCGCGCCTGCTAGGACATGACTTTTCATTAAACCAAAACATTTCCTTTTTTGTCAGCCTCCCACCCCTCTCATCAATCTATGACGTCATAGTCATAGTCAGCCTTAAAGCAAGTCTAAACTTGTAGAACATGTCACGTGACAAAGTTAGGTTAGGTAAAGTTAGGTTATGTTAGGTGAGCTGAGGTTATGTCTTAAAATACCCCCTCTCTGCCTTGTACTTTGTATAAACATTGACACTGTAACTTTGTAATATCAAAAATGATCTAAGTCGCGTCCATATCAATCACGTCTACTATCAATCGCGCCTACTATCAATCACGTCTACTATCAATTGCATCTACTATCAATTGAGCCTACTATGAAATGCGCTTACTACAAATCACGCCTACTATCAATCACGCCTAGTATCAATTGCGTCTACTATCAATCACGCCTACTATCATTTGCGTCTACTATAAATCGCGCTCATGTCAAATCGCGCCTACTACCAATTACACCTACTATCAATCGCGCCTACTATCAATTGCGTCTACTATAAATCTCGCCCATGTCTAATTACGCCTACTATCAATCGCGCCTACTATCTTTCGCGTCTACTATAAATCGCGCTCATGTCAAATCACGCCTACTATCAATCACGTCTACTATCAATTGCGTCTACTATTAATCGCGCCTACTATCAATTGCGTCTACTATAAATCGCGCCTACTAGGACATGACGTTTCATTAAACCAGAACATTTCCTTTTTTGTCAGCCTCTCACCCCTCCCATCAATCTATGACGTCATAATCAGTCTTAAAGCAAGTCTAAACTTGTAGAACATGTCACGTGACAAAGTTAGGTTAGGTAAAGTTAGGTTATGTTAAGTGAGCTGAGGTTATGTCTTAAAATACCCTCTACCTTGTACTTTGTATAAACATTGACACTGTAACTTTATGATATCAAAAATGATCTGAGTCGCGCCCATGTCAAATTGCGCCTACTATCAATCGCGTCTACTATCAATCACGCCTACTATCAATCGCGCCTACTATCATTTGCGTCTACTATAAATCGCGCTTACTACAAATCACGCCTACTATCAATCACGCCTAGTATCAATTGCGTCTACTATTAATCACGTCTAGTATCGATTACACCTACTATCAATTACGCCTACTATCAATTGCGTCTACTATAAATCACGCCTACTAGGACATGACGTTTCATTAAACTAAAACATTTCCTTTTTTGCCAGCCTCTCACCACTCCCATCCGCAAAACGTGCTTGTATGAGCTGTGTATTTAAATTCAATATATACAATTAACCACTAAGTGTTCAGAACTAACATGTCTAGGGTATATATGGGATCCTTAGCAACAAACAAAAAATACGGTCTAACCTACGAGTGTACGGTCTTGTCATACACAGTAAGTACCTGTTAACCTTGACTAGGGTATAAGAATATTGTCAGTTGACTACTGCCTGTTACAGTGTTCACATCGTGAAAGACCGTCTCATCTACCAGTCTCCAGCCTTGTCATACGCAGTAAGCAGCTGTTGGCGGAAAACAACATCCATAAATCTTGACATTTAGGAAAGTGTGTGTGTGTGTGTAAATCACTTGTAATCTAAAGATTGTTCATGTGACTTTACTAAAATTTAATTCATATGTATTAGTTGATATGGAAGTCTCAACCACCAGTCATGGCAAGCCATGTGTCTTCTATAAAGAATATACATATATTGTAAAAACAACCAATAAAGATGGAACTGATATTTGGCGATGTTCAAAACAACGATCCAAAAAGTGTCGAGGAATGATTAAAACAAAAGACTCCAACGTACTTACTTCAAAAGAACATCATTGTGAATCTCAAATTAATACACATTTAAATACGCAAAATACTCTAACCCAGGTAAAAAAGCAAGTCCAAGAAAAATATATTGCTGCTCAAGATAGTGCATTGTTTGTTAAAAAGCATTCATCATCACCTCAAAAAGACATGTTAGGACAAATACCATCGTTCAAAAAACCCTTAACACTATCAAAAGCAACGCAGACTCTACAAGAGGTCCCTGTGGAAAACAAACAAGAGGAATTGGATAGTTCTAGTGATGTTGAGAATGATGATGATGATGATAATGATGGTGACAATGACTATAATAATTTTGATGATAATATTCGTAATGATGATGATGATGATGATAATTATGAAAAAGAAGAGGATGAGGGTTTTATGTTTATAAAACCATTGCGGCTTCCCCAGTTTTTAAGAGCAAGAGTACCTGGAGAAAGTTGTAAAAGGATCTACAACAAGCGTTGTGTTTAAAAATCTATATATAACAATGGTAAAGAGATAGACTTGAATTCAGTGTGTAACTATTATAAAATGAATTTAATAAAAATATTGTATGGGTATTGTCTGTTTTTCTTAATTACTATCCCCATGTCCCACTATTAATACAATTGTTAACCATCAACAGTCTCTGACTATGTTCAGAAAGAGAGTGGCCTTAAACAATACACTATATCTATGGTTTGTGTACCGAGTGTCATAATAATGCAGTGTGGCCAAGCCATGTCAAGGCAATAGTTATGTCAGGTAAGGGATTCGAACCCATGCTTCCTTATACAGAAAATTTGATCTTAAGTCAAACACCTTAACCACTCGGTCAACCTGACAGTTACTAATTTAATTAGTCTTGAGGACTTGAGTGTTTACAAAACTTTTTCCAGTATACATTGACTAAACCACTTGCTTGTTTTGAAATATAGATTTTGTTTTGTTTTACCATAACATTGCAGTTATGAGTCTTGTGAACTGGGCGTTCAATATAGGCTTAAAGGCATTTTAAAATCATTTTAGAAAAGCTCTTAGGTATCGTGTCATGGATTTTAGTAATGCATTACTGTTCGTTGACTAACATATACCGTTACACAACATTATTTTAGTGAACTTACATGTTGTTGTTTGAGTCTTTAGTCCTTTGACTGGTTTGATGCAGATCTCAGCGCCTATCTGTCCCGAGCTAATCGTTTCATCTCTATATAGCTACCACACCCTACATTCAAGGCTATCTGTTTAACATATTCTAAACTTGGTCTACTCCTACAGTTCTCGTCCTCGAACCTTTCTTCCTTAACTAAGTTTGCTATTCTTGGGTGTCTTAGTACGTGTTCTACCAACCTATCTCTTTACTTCATTAACAGTCGCCAGATACATCTCTTCTTCCCCACTCGTCTTAATACCTCTTTGTTAGTAACCCTATTTACCCATCTAATCTTCAGCATTCTCCTGTAACACCACATTTCAAACACTTCAATTCTCCACTTTTCTGCTACACCAATTGTCTAAGTTTTACTTTCATAGAGTGCCACGCTCCAGACAAAGGCCTTCAAAATGACTTCCTAATACCTAAATCTATATTCAATGTCAACAGATTCTGTAGAAATTCTTTCCTTGTCTGAGCTACATAAGAATCCTAATCGTGTCTGGTATAATGTCTTGTTTAGCAAACATAGTCACTCAAAAGGTCTAAGCATTTTTTGTATATAACCCAAAATAGTTTTTCTAAAACCCTACTCATTGGTCAATAACAAGCAGAGTCGCCAAAGTGTTTCGTTGGTAGTTAACTCATGTCTAGTTAATCAATTCCTTTCATATCGTTATCCAATTGTAGTAGTAAGGACTGGTGAACAACGTCAGTTCAACACACTGCTTTACACACAAATGTAGTTAGGCCCTTTGACATAATTTGGATACATTTCATGGGCCGGTCCATAGGGACCAGTCCAAAGGGGCCGGTCTAAAGGGACCCTTCCACAGGGACCCATCAACAGGGACTTGTCAGCAAGGACCCATCAACAATGACCCGTCAACAATGACCTGTCATCAATGACCTGTCAACAATGACCTGTCAATAGGGGCCCGTCAACAATGACCCGTCCACAGGGACTCATCAACAAGGACCCGTCAGCAATGACTCGTCAACAGGGACCCGTCGAAAAGCACCTGTCAAAAAGGATCCATCAAAAATGACCCCCTGTCAAAAAGGGCCCGTCCAAAAGGGGCTAGTCAACAGAGACCAGTCCAAAGGGACAAATCAACAGAGATCAATCAACAGGGATCAATCAAAAGGGGCTATCACCTCAAGGCCTGACATATCCCTCTTTGATTATTGGTTTGCCAATCGACAAGCGTCACTTAAAATACTTTTTGATCACCACTCGTGGGTTGGGTTAGGTTAGGTTACACTACAGCCGCCATCTTTTAAAAAGCCTGCCCTCTTACAAAAGCTATGAGTGGGCATGCGTAAAAAACAAAAAACAAAAACAAGCATGTTAATTCATAGTGGCTATCCACCAAACACATGTCTCTTGTGTGGAACAACGTTTTATTCCATATCGGCATTCAAACTCTCACATGTTGCAATTGGAAAGAGAGATTCTCTAAAAAAAATTACAATTTCACCCCCTAGTAGGGGTAGGTTTTATTTTGGAGTGGAAATATGTTGTTCATTGGAAAGGGGGTATCAGCCCGAGTTCAATGACACCTCATTCGTCAAAATCCGACCACGGGTTCGAACTCACATTTTCTCACGTATGAAGCAAAACAGGATGTGACTTGTTTCACAAGGAGGACGGTAATAAGGTCATTTCACACGTGTTCACATGTATTTCGTCACTTTCCTTTCATATCGTTATTCCATTATAGTAGTGGTGAACAACGTCAATTCAACACACACACAAATGTAGTTAGGCCCTTTGACATAATTTAAATAAATTCATGGGCTAGTCCGTAGGAACCAGGCCAAAGGGACCCGTCCAAAGGGATCAGTCCAAAGGGACAAGGACTCGTCCACAAGGACTTGTCCACAAGGACTCGTCCACAAGGACCTGTCCACAAGGACTCGTCCACAAGGACCTGTCAACAATAACTCATCAACACGGGCCCGACAGCAGGGGGCTCGTCAACAATAACAGGGGCTCTCACCTCAAGGCCTAACATGCCCCTCTTTGATTATTGGTTTGCAGAACAACGTTACATTCCATATCGGCATTCAAACTCTCACATGTTGCAATTGGAAAGAGAGATTCTCTAAAAAATTCAATTTCACCCCCTAGTAGGGGTAGGTTTTATTTTTGGGGTTGAAATATGTTGTTCATAGGAAATGGGGTGTCAGCCCGAGTTCAATGACACCTCATTCGTCAAAATCCGACCACGGGTTCGGGAGTTATCGGGCTGCCGCCATCTTGTGAGGAGGGTGAGGAGGAGGAGGGGCCAGAACCGATCAAAACACACTACTGACCAAAGAGCGACGGATAATGAAAATAGTCGTATGGGCATGTCTGACTTACGTTCGAGAGCGACTGAAAATGAACGAACAGCGAATAGATTCAGAATGCAATGAGTTCGTGAATATCAAAAACAACGCCAGCGAGCACGACACAATGGGCATGACCGATTGCGCCGACGCGATGCTCCTATGAACCTGGAACGTCAGTTGACCGAATCAAAGGAGCTCATTCGGCGTGTTTTTCCGAACGTAGCGCAGAACTTCAAACACCATAATTGGCTGAGCGAACGAGCCATATTGGCAGAGAAAAATAAAGATCCCAACAAGTCCATTCAAAATTTCATTCCGAGACAGTTGTTTTCCTTCAAATCGGTTGACTCAGTTATCAACCTGGATGAGGTAGTCAGACATCTCACAGAATTTTTGAATTCGCTGGAATTGCCTGGAATACCACCTCAAAATTTGCAATTGAAAGTAGGGTCATCATCATGTTGCGTAACATCAATCAACTTCGACTATGCAATGGAACACGACTGGCTGTGGAAAAGCAAATGAACAACGTCATCGATGGAGAAGTTGTTTTGATTCCGCACATACCAATGATTCCACCGGACGTGCCATTCGGTTTTAAACAGTTGCAATTTCCCATGCTTCTGGCCTTAGCAATGACCATCTACAAATCACAAGGTCGGTCGTTGGAAATTTGTGGAATTAACTTGGAGTTTCCGTGTTTCATGCATGGACAACTTTATGTCACGTGTTTGCGTGACGGAAAGCCGTCATCTTTGTTTAATTAGCACGTAGCACATTCGTAAAGACTAGTGGACTATGCACCTTTCACAACTTCTAACATTTCACTCAAACACAATTCCACAGTTATCATATCAAGAACCTGTATCTGCCACTGGATAGCAAGGAATACTATATCTATATGTTATTCAAATTAGAAGAATAAATACTGACAAATAAACTGACTAAACACTTTTTACTATAATACTCAATGTTCATAATAATGGCACTTAGCACCTCTCTACTGATAGGTATCCAATTAGTGTCATGTGTGAGTGAATTAAAATAGATTTGCAATTTGAATTAGGGTGGGAGTAAATTCAGGCCTAGTTGCCATATAATGTAAGGTTAGGTGGTATTTCTATTAGTTGCATTAGTTGCTATTTTGAATGGAACCAATTATGTAGGTGTGCTTCGTGTAGATATCTACTGTCAGGGGTTCAGTTAATTTGGCGTATGGACACCATCTTTATTGGCCCCGGGCAGGGTGTATATAGTTCTTGCCCGAGCCGAGTAGTTAAAGGTATGGGACTTCACTACCTCGGTGACAGGCGAGTGTTTGGGTATTTAGAGGCCAATCGTCCAGTTAGTCTGGTGAGTCGAGTTTCATTTGGGATTGCATTGGGTAGGCTGGTCCGTTAGTTATTCATAACTTGCAGCTCTTACTGTTACGGCCGATAACCTAGATGTTAGGCCCCTTTAAACAACAATTATCATCATTATCATCTTACTGTTAGGCGGCTAGGTTATTTTGTTATGGTCACAATTCTGAAGGGATGTAGGTTCATGAGATTTCATATAGACTCCGTTAGTTGGGGTGTGTGTTTACCTTACAATCAGTTGTTGTAGGCGTTTGGGCGTATTTGATATTTTGCATCTGGGATGTTTCACTTGAGATTGCTTTGGATGCACTGGCCGGTTAGTTATTCGTAACTTGCAGCCTTGGCCGGTTAGTTATTCGTAACTTGCAGCCTTGATCTCTTAGACTGCTAGCGTTTCTGTTATGGTCGCAACTCTGAAGGGTTCTAGGTTCGTTGAAATTTTGTGCAGTCCCATCATCATGGGTGTGTGTGAGTTCGCCTGCTACCACCAGATATTATGATCGATTGTTAGCCTTGGTGTTAGTCAGTGTCCTGGGTAGACTCCTGGGGTAGTGCAATCTTCGGTGGTTAATAAATTTAATTTCTCTGAGTAATTGGGTGTTGATAGTTTGGCAGTTTCTTTTAGTGCAAGGTTCCAATGTGTTGGTATAAGCTGGATATATTTTTGAAGATTTTAATTGCTTCGTGCCTTTTGAAATGTAGCATCTGTCACTGCTGTGACTGGTAATTCTGAATAATTTAGTGTTGATATTCAGGGAGAGATTTTGTTGGCGGTAGCATTTTGAGAGATATAGATACGTGTTGTTAGTCGAGGAAGTTGAGGATTACGGGATTTTAAGTAGCTTCGTGAATTAATGTTTTGGGAACGTTTTGATGACGGCGGTGTTTCGAAGTGTCATGGGTTCGATTTGAGTGTGGTCACGTGTCACCTGGTACATGGGAGGTGAACATTTATGGTTGTTACACACGATGTTAGTTAGACATGTCTGCAGTTTGTGGTAACGCTGATTAGGGAAATTTTCGGGATTTTGGTTGTCTGTTTTGTGTAATTAGAAGGTGAGCCGCGTGCACTAGGGTGTGTGTGAGTGACACTTGGTGGCTGTAGGGTGTGACGATGGTGGGAGCCCTACCTTGTGTCGTATGGGTGTATGCATTTGTGAAGTGTAGTACTTCATCTTCTGAGGTTCCGTGCCTTTGTGGGGAAGATGTCAAGTACCCTCTGTGGAGTCGTGTTTGGTCCAGAGGGACAGCTCAGGTACCGAGCTGGATGTTGATGATGGGCGTGGCATTTGGGATGCACGTGAACTTCTTGTGTACAAGAGTAATTTCTATTTGTGTAGAGCGTGAATGACAGTGCACACTGTTTTAATTATTCACGTTAGGCTTGTGAGCTGCAGTCTCCGTACGGTTTGTCTGGTTCGCAAGTTGCGGTATGAAAGTAAATGTCCTCGTCATTTTAGGGTTGTGAACTGCAGTCTTTGTACTGTTTTCGGGTTCACAATTTTGTTGGGAATGATTGTGTATTTTGCGATTATGTGTATGAATCAGTTCGCCAGAATCAGTCCTCCACCTTGTATGTATCCTTGGTTCCTGAGTTCAGTTCTCTGCTCAGGAAACAGGAGTGTGGGTTATGTTTGTGAATTATTTATTGATGGTGGTTAAGCATATCTCTTTTTTGGGAGGGGGGGGGGGTTGTTGTTACCGGGGTGATTGCCCGAGGCGGGTTGTAAGTCGAAGGAAATTTGTCAGTGTTAGTGTATTTGGTGTGAATCAGTTCTGCAGAGCCAGTCCTCCGCCTTGTATGAGTCCATGGTCCTGAGTTCAGTTCTCAGCTCAGGTGCCGGGAGTGTGATTGTGGGTGACGTGGCTTTACCTTATTTTGGTTTGTCTTGTTGTTAGCATGCTTGTGTGATAGGATGTTGTGGTCTCTGTTCCTCCTTGTCCGTGGAGGCCACCGGGCCCAGTGCGGGTCAGGGGCATGTGAAATTGAGCAAGACATGTAATTGTTTAAATGTAATTGGTGTATGTGTGTGCATATCGAAACGAGCACTGTGTGATGCTTTCGGTGCGGTAGGTAACTGATAATGTATTGACTTGAGCTATACCACGTGCGGTATGATAAATGTAGTTTTATGGTGTAATGCTCCGTGCGGCATATTAATGTAATTGTCATTGTGAGTTTAGGAATAGTTACACGCAGTCCTGCTTTCGTGAAGTCGCAATGAAACGGTCCCTCGATTTTGTTGAAGTAAATTCATTTTGAAAAATTGTTTAAAATTGTTGGTGGGCAAATTAGTAGGTTCCCTTGAGTTGCGTTTTCTGTAAATTTTGGTTTGGTGTATCTTGGTCAAATTTTGTGGGTACTTGTAAGTTGTTTTGATTGTTCTGGTTAGTTAACGTAGTTATTTTTCTTATTAAGCTTGTTAACGTCAGTCATATCATGTGGTTGGTTGCCCCCTTCGTGTGATTTCATCCTTCAGTGGGCCTTAAATTATGCCCTGGAGCCCCTCTCTCTACGCAGAACCTTGTTTATGCCCTCATGCACCCCGTGTGTGACTTGAAGATTTTTTTAATCCTTCCTGGGATAACTTAATTTGTTTAGGGCCGATTGGCTGGCCTGGAACGCTCGTTCCCTCTAAGGGAACTGTATTTGGACCATACGCTGCTGTTCTGATGTGTATTTCAGTAGGGTCACAATGTGGGACGTGTACTATCAAACTGGGCCCAGGTTGGAATTACCATCTAGGTCCCATGGCATCATTCTACCCGAGGAGTTCTATTTCAAGGTCTGCTGGCGGAGTTAGGAGCAGCCTCTTCAGCTGCCAGGTGCCCAGCAGTCCGCCATCACCCCTGCTTTTCATCTCCCCATCGTCATCTTTTGGAGGTGGAGACTGTACTGATTTGAAAATCTGTACAAGCCATCTGTATTTTCGAGACGCAGCAAGGACTCGGGTGCGGCAGAACTAATTATCATGGAGACCTGCACCAAGCCTATTTTCTGCGAGGATTTCACCTCTTTTGTGTCGTACCACTTAAGGTATCAAGCTAATGGCCTGCATGTGAAGGGAGATTTGCTACAAGTTTGAAATCTGTGAATATTTGAGCCCACAGACACTCCTACCATATTAACATTCCTAAGGCGATTTGGCCAGACCCTACTACTAAGGAATATTTTGAAAGAACGTGCTCCTTGTGAACAATCACACTCCCTAACTACGTGGCGTGATTCTGCGTGCCATCCTGGAAACTGCTCGTATTCACCCCAATTTGACGGGTGCGTATGCGCGGACAGCTCGAGCCGGAAACTCCTTGAGCCGAGTGGTTGTCCGCTGGGGAGGACAGAACATACTGAGGGCTGGTCACAACTTGACGTGTGAGACATAGGGTCCCGGGAAGCAAACCTGGCTTGAATATAATGCCTTACAGGGGCAACCTCTATGACATAGATTTCCGATAGACATTTTGATCTGTATAATTAGCATATTTAAAGCCACGTGTCGGTGTGCTATATTCTGATTCTGATATGAACTGACATTGTTTAGTTATAGTTGTATGTAACAATTTTGGAAGGGCTTGTAATTTTGGTCATGTTATATGTGATTTATTGCAGGGTGGGTTTGCATTGTCCAATTCCTGTTAACTTGGGCGGGGGTAGTGGTTTTAAGTTCGCCAGACAGGCTTCAGGACACAGTGAATGGTCCCCGTAAGGGACGTTTCTGACTGCTTATGCAATGTCGTTTTTGAGATGGTATTGAGCCTATTTGCATGTTGTATTCATTTCTTTTTTTCTTCCGGGGAATAATTATTTTGAAATTCATGTCTAACCGTAAAATGTATATGTGTAAACTTGCCGTCCGGGCAAATGACTGATTATTTTGTTCATGCATTTAATTTGGGGACTCCATGTGTTCGCTCTTAACTGCTAGGTAAAGAAGTGTGTGGGTTTAATTATAATGTTGTTAGGATATGTGTGTTTTTATGATAAGTGGTAATGGGACCTATTGTAATTTCATGTAACATCTTCTAGGATTTTTATAATACTGTACATTTATTTTGGGAAGTTTAAGCTTCAGTCCTTCCGCTCCCCAAGCTAGTCTTGGCTGTGTCCGATGCGTTTTAATCTTAACTTAATCAGGGTGTTCTCAACACTATGAAAACAGGAACACTCTCTCCCTGGGCTTTTGCGGTGAATTCCGCTGGCCTGGTGAGCACAGTTATTTGGGAAAGTTTCTCGGTTTTCTTCATAATTTACATCTGGTATGCATATTTTATTATTTTTTATTTAAGAGTAAAGGGGGGCATAGCGGTACAGTTACGAATTGAGAACCACACCACTAGACCTCGCAACCAGTCAAGAAATATAGCAAAACATATTAGGTGTGTCACTTTAGAGTCGTCAATAGCATCTTCTCCCATAATTAAGAAGACAATTTTGTGAAGTATTTTTATACGGAGGTAGGGTCAGTCCAAATAAAGAATCATTATTGGCCACATAATGAGACGTCCAGTTTAAACAGAAACTGGCGTAATATTAACCTTTAAAAACAAAATATTGTTCAAAGCTTCCTTTTTATTTAAAATACAATCCATAGAATGGCCTATGATATACAGGGTGTAACTAGTGTGAATATGTGGGAAATCTCCGGTGAACTCCCCACATCTGTTCTGGTTGCAACCAGAAACTTGGGGGTGTTAGCACCCAGATTTTGGCGCACAGACTGTTCCCAGGGGGTTGATCCCCATAGGGAATCAAAGTTTAAGATTTGGGTGTTTGACCACCCTGTAGTGGGTTTTTGCGTTTATAACCCATGACCAGTTCTCCCTCCCCAAATGCCACCGACCTCCGATCACGGGCCATCACAGTAGGCGCTACCCAGACAGGGCAAGGCCCACCTAGCTTGGAAGGCATTGCCCGGGGATCCGATGTTTTACGATGCCGTATCGGCTTGTACCCTGCGGCATATACTGGATTTTTCTGCTCTGACATTCGGCTGGGCGGGGACCTGCGCAGTCAGGCGGGTACTACTGTACGTATACATGGCGCACCCACCTGTCTGCTTGGTCAAGACCAGACTGGCTTTCGACCGATGTCGCACACGTAAGCGGCCCATCCCCTAATAGCACCCACATATAGAAGTTTTGAGTGCCAAATCCCGAAAGCATTAACGGAAAGAAATGCGATATAATCTAATGAGATTTATATCGCATGGATGTATCTTGGAGCTGACGGTCAAACGCTTGAAAGAGGACCTATCCGAGAAACCCTTTTAGTCGCCTTTTACAACTGGCAAGTATTACATTGGGTGTAGGCCCTATTTGATCCCTCCCACCCACTGGGGGTTCAATTCACAAACCAACGCAGTTTCCTCAAAGTATCGCCAAGGTCTCCACCTTTTTAGTCGCCTCCTAAAGGCTGGGGATACCGTGGGTGTTTTCGAAACCCCCCACCCACAGGGGTAAGTTACGGTAAATACCATACAACAGATAATTAACTAAAAAATGAAATGTACTGTATGTCTACTCATTGTTCCAGTTTCAACGTAGGCCAGGGATGAAGCGCATACTTTTTCTACTTAATGGGATGCTTAGTGTTGAAATGGATTTCTTCATTCCAACCTCATAAGACGGGTTATGAAGAGAAGAAATGAATGGAACTGGGTAAGGAGCTAGAAGGAAGCACTCATGACCTTGAAATTGGGAAATCATGGCAAATGATTTCACGGACATCTCACGGAGTTTGAAGCAATTCATCCACCGAATACAGGACAGCCTGGCATCGTTGTCATTCCAGCAACAGCTTCTGCACGGTAAACTTCAGATGACTAGCACTGTACCCTGACCGCAGCTAACTAAATTCTAACAATTGTGTCCTTGACAACTCTCTGCCAGCCCTCCACGTTCAAGGTAATTTGAACTACAGTACTGTACATGATATTGTTGATTGCAGAATTTATTACATGACCTATTGATCTATTCTGATATGGCCCTGCATATGCCACCTATGTTAGGTTCCTTACCGTGTGGATTGACGTGGGTCTCTTCATATCTTCTCTCCGAATACATTTAGCTGTGCAAATCCTCAGCGGTAAGAAGCCCTTCTCGGGTAGATTTGCAAATGATACACGAAGAAGACTTCCCACCTCTCAGGATCAGCTTTCCAGTCTTCAATTTTTTACCAGATGTAATATTGGTGTAATGGTTTCTGGAAATCCCGAATGCGTAAATATTGCTTACAACAGGATCCAATGTATATGGACACATAATGCTGTATTTATCTATATAAGTTACTTAAGTTACGGTAAATAACATACAACAGATACCGTATTTACTCGGATATAGGACCCCCTTTTTTTTACTAAAAGTTAGTTTCGAATTTGAAGGAGGGTACTATAGATGCAAACTTCGCAAACATTATTTTGGGAAAGGGAGAGAGTAAAAATAAGCTACTTTATTTTGATGCTACTTAGTACAGTATATGTAATCAAAATAAACGAAGTTCCCATCTTTCATCAGTGATGATCGTGACCCATTATTTCTGTAATACTATTCCCGTTTTTTTACGGGGTCGGGGATGAGATGGAACGTGGCCCGTTGCCATTCCTTATTTCGAAATACACTATAGTAAAGCCATCATTACCTCTGACTTGACGTTTCAGTGTTACCCAAGAGTTATCTAGCGGTCAGTAGGAAAATCACTTTAACTAGCCAATCACAGGAAGTCATTCAAATCCATGTATCACGACAAATAGAGTTCCGTTCGCGATGTCGCAAATTAGCCAACGAAACTGTAGCCTAGCACTGAAACGTCAAGTCGGAAGTAATGATGGATTTACTATACAGAGAGTAGACTGGAGAGCGTATGTCGGCCGGTCGGCCATCTCTCGAATAGCGTGAGTCATAGCCCGTACGCACAGAACGAAAAACAGAGACTTCATTCTTCAGACAAGGATATGCCTGGTAAGCAACAGAGCTTGCGTACGATTGAAATACAGCAGCGTATGTAACGGACTAGTGCGCAAATGTGCTATGAGCTGAGTATGCCATGAAATGTCTCAGAAGCCCGAGACAGACAACGCTGCCTGCCATAAACAGAATAACGATAGTAAAGAATTCATCAATTTCCAAGAATGTTGTATTTTGATTCTCAATAATTAACGAGGGGTACTATAAGCTTTTTCCAAGAATTTTAAATTTTGGCTCTCGAAAATTAAGGGGGGGGGGGGGGTGTTACTATAGGCGATGGAGCCGTAAAGTCGAGTACATACCATGAAATGTATGTCGATTCATTTTTCCCGTTTGAACGTGGGCCTGGGATCAGGTACATATAATTTCTATGTATTGGGTGGTTTAAGGGTCAAATGCAATTCTTGATTCCAACCTCATAAGAGTTATGAAGAGAAAAAATGAATGGAACTTGACAAGGAGTTAGAAGGAAGCAGTTGGGACCTTGAAAATGGGATACCACGGTAAACAATTGCACGGACATCTCACGGAGTTCGAACCAATTCATCCACCGAATAAAGGACAGCCTAGCATTATTGTTGTACCGATGGTACGACCAACCACGGCATATTCAGGATATTCTTCACCCTGAAAATAAAATATGAAACTTCCTTTTCCCCCAAAATGAACTATTTGGAACTATAATGCGAATAATTTAAATTGTGCAAATATGAACTTGTGTGGCAACCTGTATGCCACGTGTAAAAATCCTCCAAGCATGTTCCCAGGTACCGTGGGAGATTGAGCCTGATATCACTAGCGATAGCAATAAATTCCGCGCCAGTGTTCAGGGAGCATTTGTTATATTTCCAAGCTAGCAAGGAAGGTACAGACATTTTATAACTTGCTTGTGGCAAAACTTCCGGTTCAACGAACTTTGCTGTGGCGCGCCTGATTTGACTTGAGCTGGCGCAAACACAATCGGCTGATGTGAGGGCCTGCTATTCATTCGACATTTCTCTTCAAATTGAGAATTACGTGTCTCAAATCTCGAAGACCCAAAAGCTTAGCGTGTGCATTGGGAATGGGGAGGCTCGGATACCTCCCCGATTATGAAGAAGGAAGACACTGTGAGTAAAAGAAAAAAAAAACACTCGACTGACTTCAAATTATGATATTGTTGATTGCATAATTTATTAGAACATGACCTTACGATATATTCAGCGATTGCCTCGCATATACTACATATGATTGGTTCCTTACCGGTGTCGATTAAGATGTCTCTTAAGATTTTCTCTACAAGTATGTGTAGCTTTGCAAACCCTAAGCGGCGAGAAACCATATTCTTGTAGATTTGCAAATATTACCTGAACATGGCTTCTCGCCGATCAGCTTTTGTGTCTTCAATTTCTTTTTATATTTTATAGCATTTTTCTTCCCGATGTAATATGGGTGTATAGTAAGTTATTCCGGTAATCCCGAATGCGTAAATCTTGCTTACAACAGGATCCAATGTATTGAGACCGGAATGTAATCGTGATTTTAGCATATAGTCTCATGTGAAATCGGCAAGCCTGCATTTACAAGACAGAACATCTAGAAATTATTTGGCGGTATCTTTGAAATGTGATGGGATGGATAGGTAAGTGCCTCAGCCGAAGTTTCGCCGGATTAAAGCCATAAAACCTAAACCTAAGGATGGCACGAACATAGTTGAACGAACTTCAAGTCCAAGGGAAACGCCGGTTGACGGTTAGCAAAAGGGAAAGTTTCTACCAGCAGTTTGCAAGTGTAGAGGCAGATTGGCGATAAAGGAGAGGAGATATCAAGGCACGCCCATTTATTTAAAAAAATGGAGAAGTAAGTTGAGAGTGGCATAGCCAGCACAATCAGATTTTTAGGCTCTCATAAATGCCCGAAAACACAAAACAAAGTGAATGAATGAGTGTTATTTTAATCGGAAAGTTGGTGGGGGCGGAATACTTGAAGGAGCCAACCAGAAGGAAGGATGCTACCCACGCGTCTGAAGCCCGCGAAAATAAGCGTCAATGGAATTAATCACGGAGCTCCATCATATAAAATTGAGCAATCGTTCTTTTTAAATTAAATTACGTCTCTGAGACATTTGGGAAGAGAGAAGAAGATTGAACTACATTTTGTTGTTATCATAACATTTTTATGGATTTTGGATTCAGAAATCCCCTCTCCAGGGCAAATTGCCGCGGATCCTTTATAGGGCTGGCCAGATTTTAGTTCAGACAGTCTTTCTCGAACGAGGGTGCCGCGCAAGCTCGCGCTGATCTGTGTAGTGCAAAGTGCAAATTTGCACAAGTCCATTTTTCACAGTGTCTTGTCTTTAGGAGGCGACAGCTAATGAAGCTTCGCGCCCCTGATAGAATACTTTTCAAGTAATATTATAAATCAGACGCTGTGTTCTGTGTTTTTGATTTGTCATGGAGGTGCGAACATCTACGTGTGAACTCAGTATACTACAAAGCCATTGTTTATTAGACAGAGACGTAAAACGTGTACATGTGTTACGTCGTGTAAGTACGAACGGTCGGACATCAACACGCGAAGTGTCGGGAATGGTAGGAGTAGCCATCCGAGGTATTAATATAAGTAAGCAAGTGGCGTCAGGAACTGCCCGGACAAATTCTGGTGAACTGAGTAGCCTGGACAGAAGTTATAGGCAAATTAGGGCCGGCCGTGTGCAAAAGCCGCTCGCAAAAGTGTCAAAGTAGTTCATGGAGGTCATTATTATACATGACTGCTAATATTAATATCCATTCTGCCCAAGAACATCAAGGATGCACAGGAAGGAAGTCGTGATCATCAGGGCCATACCAATTAGAATGATGCAGGTGACCAAAATCGACATGAAGTCCAGCATGAAGTAGAGAGAACGTGTGGGCTGCCAACATGAGGACGGTACCACGAACAGGGCAGGGATGAGTACCTCACAATTATATTTATTATTATTATATAGCTGGGATTGCATCGGCAAGCATAGCGGAATAATAGTGTCGATATTTACATAGATAGTTTTTGAGTAATTTGTTTGTCGTTAGCGCAGCGCGGTCATCGCATTTGTATTCATGTTTACTTGATTTTTCTTTCTGGGAGTACGTTTGTTTAAGAATTCTTTTTGTTGCATCAGCGTTGTTTAATGTAAAAGTGAGGCTAGTTCGTTGATGGCATTTTCAATACCGTAATTTTGTAATGGCGTAAGAATTAAATGGTGTGCCCACGTAGTCCATGAATAGGTATGTTTTGTTTGGAGGTTGAGTTAAATTTGATGTTTGAGGTTAGCTGATCTTAGTTTCGATGTAGTAATCTGTTTGAAATTAAATTGTGAAGTTGTTTCCGTGATTCTTAAAAAAAAACAGTCTTAGTTTGTTCCGGCCACGTGTGCACTCCCAGACGAACACCAGTTACTTCTATATTTATTTATTTATTTATTTATTTATTTATTTAAGTAAGATCATTTAATTTTAGGTTCACGATGGGTAAAGTTGGTTTTGATGGGGGTTTGGAAGTCGCTAATTTGTCGGCATGAGGTTGGAGTGTCCGCAGCTTGTAATCGAGTGTTTTTGTTATTGTCGGTATAGTATTTGTTTGGATCTTTTGAGGTTCAAACAAATAATTGGTTTGGATCGTTGACGTGTAGATTGCCTTCGGTGGGGAATATGTTGTAATGTAAGTGACAGGCCTAAGTAAGACCTAAGTGTTGTGTGAGAAGTAGGATTGTTTGACCGTCGTTAAGGGGCTTCGTGCTTTTCCTTTTTATAAGTACTTAGTGGGACGATAACTTCCTAGTGTGTGTAAGTTAAGGGAAATAGGTGTTCAGTGAAATGTTTGAGATAGGCTTTTACTGTTTTTAGTGGGGGATTTCTGTGATGACAGATTTGTCATTTTTGAAATGATGTCAAGGTAGCCTTTAACCCCTGCCGTCAGTTTCAATTATTCATTTACTCAGTTGCGTGGGACGTCTTCTTTCTGTTCGCTTTCGGTGTTCTGTTATTGTATTGAATTCAGGGGGAGGGGTGTTATTCCTACTTGTTGGGTTTTCCTTGTGGAAGTTCTGTTTTATTAATATTAGTTCAGTATTGCGCCCGTTGACGCATGTTTGCATAGGTAATAAAGACCAAGGTCCATGCTGAAGAGTAACTGAACATACCCTGCAAGAGGCGGGAAGAATACGGAGCAATATCAATTATATTAACACTTTTACACATCTTAGACAGTCCATAAATCATCAATGAATTAATGAATGTAATTCTGTATATTCAAAGTACGGTCTACATCGCAGAAACACGAAACCGTGAATTTGCGCGGCTAACTCATGTCTTGAGTGAACGCCATGCTTGGATCAGACAGTACCTATTTGTCGTATGTCAAGGCAAGATCGATGCGCGAGTGACGCACCGGTGAAGACACGTTCCGTGAACGGTAACTAAGTGGAATGGAGAAATCCATGTATATCAGGAGCATGGATAGCCATCAGGGCGAAATACACTAGCAAAGTGATTGTGGACAATTATTTAAATTTTAATAGTGTAATATTTTTGGACCACGAATTAACAAACTATGGAAGCGTGATGTTCAAGCCACAAGGCAGCATGGTCGCATGCAAAGTGCTTATAAACTGGGAATCAGATAAAACTGTGTTAATTCAAGAAGTAATTTTATGTTTCGCCAAAGGGCAGATATTTTTATTTGTTTAAATAGTGTAAATAATTTGTGCAAAGTTGCGTGTGAGTGTCGCAGAAGCGATGATTAACGCCAGTGGCGGTGTGAAAATGAGCAATTTTATTTACCGCACACTAGAATCAGTGAGTGTAATTTACTTTAAAATGTGTGATTGTTCAACCAACGAAAACATTATGGAACCAATTAACTATCTACTTTTAGAATACAACCACGACCACGTGATGGAGAGGAATCACTAAACCATGCGTGGGGAATTAATAACGGAAGGTGACCGAAGCAATGATGAGATGATCTGAGACCATTGAGGAGACCGGTGTCGCTGCAATCTGTAAGTCAGATCACGTTTAAGTAGCTTCATGTAATGAGTTGGAACAGTAGATTAGTTTTATTATGGTTTCATTTAAAGTGCACAACGCAGGTAGCTAACATAAGCTCACGTGTGGAAAGTTATAGTTTCGTTATAAATTTCTAGACGCCAAGAAGGCAATGTTTTCAATGTCCATTTCGTATAATTTCAAAACAGTTATAATCAACTTTCATTTTGTCAAGCTCATGACAAAGGAAACTAGTTTCGCCAGATGTTAAATCAAGGCCAAGGTTACATGTGTACGACCCAGACAGCTACACAGCACACTAAATATTGGGCAGTGCATTATTCAATCGAGAAGGCTGTGAAATTCCTAGTATTATATAATAAGAATGCAAAGTTCCATTACTCACATATTTTGACAGATGAGCATCTGAAAACAAGTTTATTGTATTACGAGAAGCCAGACAGGCAGTGAAAGAAACAGTATTTTGTTAATCAGAGAACGTAGGTTCGACTTTATTCAGGGAAGAGGCAATTTAATAAATGCACAATCTCACACTTTAGTTTGTATCAGAATCCTTCATGCTAATTCAGAGCGTTTTTAGAATGTGTCTTCTACACATTTAATCTTTGTGATCAATATTTGAAATGTGTATAATACAGGGATCCACAATAATTGTAACTAACGTTATTGTTATATTATTGAAGTATGTCGTACAAGGTGGATTAATACCTCCGACGTGTTATTGTGATTATTCCGGTGGTAACGAGCTACTGCAGTCGTACCAAGCCGATGGAGCAAGGATTGACAAATCCATAGTTGAAAGAGAGAGACACAGGCTATTATTATTGTTGAAATATTCCTAAGTGGAATTTGATGAAATTATTATGCATTAGTTGGATACACACGATACCTGATTACACAAAACGCAATTAAAAGGTCCATAAACTGAACAACTACACTGTGAGGAATAAATAATTGTGTAACAACCTTAATAATCAAAGTCAGGATTTTGTAAAACTAAACAAATCTCATAATTCCCCCTGAGCCTAAATAAAAATGAATAAACACTAAAAGTAAAATATTTTCAGGACCAAATGTTCGACACTTAGTTATTGTTAATTTATCTTAGATACATTTTGTTACATTTTCACATTATTAGTCGACAACCAATTGATGATGTGACAACTGGAGCACACACATCAGATTGGCAGCAATATGAGTCGATGTTATTGTTTAATTACCATGGCATTTGCAGGCTTTCCTATTTTTCTAACTTTCCTTACACTTTGAAACTATGACCATTTGTTACAAACAGTAACAAATCGAGTACGCAGGCAGTGCCAATTGCACAACCATAGGAGTGCTGAATTGTTGTATGCATTTGTATTGTATTAGTATAAATCTTTTTTTAATTCAGCAACGTTGTGCATATAGTTTGATTTTTCTTTGTAATAAACGCGTCTCGTTTATTAATTAATGATAGTTAGGACTAGATAAACACATTAATTTAAAGATAAATGTTGGAGATGGCACCATCATAAAATAGGACACATTTTCCCTTTGCTGTTAAATGTAAACATTCCTAGTATTTGTAAACATGTAAATGTCTTGCTTTGCAGTAAATTCTTTTGATGTTTGATCCTCCCGTAGTCATTTTCGATAGGGCTGATCTTACGTGCCATACTCATAGCTTGTTCGTTCTCATTTAAATTTTGTATTAGGGCCATGAGAAAAAGCCTCCGTGGCTTAGGTGGCAGCACGCCGGCCTCTCACCGCTGGGTCCGTGGTTCAAATCCCGGTCACTCCATGTGAGATCTGCGCTGGACAAAACAGAGGCAGACAGGTTTTCTCCGGGTACTCTGGTTTTCCCTGTCAAAATTTCATTCCAGCAACACTCTCCACTATCATTTCATTCCATCTGTCATTCATTTAATCATTGCCCCAGAGGAGTGCGTCAGGCCTCGGCACAGTTCATATCCTCGCCGCTAGATGGGGGCTTCATTCATTCCATTCCTGACCCGGTCGGAGACTGGAAGCAGGCTGTGGATTTTCATTTCATTAGGGCCATGAGAGTAACTTAGATTTTGGATACGACTTTTTTTTCAGGTCAGAATAGTATCGGACTAGCCGTTTGCAACTATCATGCTAGGATAGGGATCTATTCTGAATAAAACGTATTCGTGATTTTAACATAAGACTGACCTCTCTTGCTTAGTTTTGATACCGATGCATTCCTCTGAGCTGGTTAAGAATCGAACCTCACCAATTCCCGATACACCCGAGTGCAGACTTTTGTGCAACATCAGCCTATGAATGTGTCGTCCCCTATACTTGTGTGTTAACTGGAAGAGGGTCTCGGAAGAGTCATTTGAAACCGGTGGCTCCCCGAAACCTTCGGCCAGCGGGCACAGTAAATTGTGTGAGTGAATGTGCCGGCTGTATGAATGTTCTATTTTTCAGAATATGGTTAGGATTTGTGCCTTGCTTGAGCAGCATCTTTTGGTCGTCGTGTCTTCCTTGCTAATGTTCCAGGCAATGCAATGAAATGTAAATCAAGAAAATTAAATACCAAATTAAAGTAAATGCAAATGGGCGCGGCATAGTTCTTAAGGTTAAGAATTGTAATTTTTTTAAAGAATGTATCCAGTATGATAAACTTATCTTCGTCTATTAGTTAGCAAACAATCCCTAGGCAACCTGTATTCCACTTTCCGGACTTCTAGGATAAGAGCCCACTCCACTCATCACAAGAAAACTGCTACAAAATGTTAGCGATAGCCTGGTTAGATTTTTTCTTGTTAGCTAATACAATTGTTATTCCAGCAACAGCTGATGCACGGTAAACTTCAGTAGACAAGCGCTGTAGCCTGACCACAGCTCGCTTTATTCTAACAATGGCACCTTGACAACCCTCTGCAAGCCCTCCGCGTTCTCTCCATCTTGTTGTGGAGCTAGCACCGCACTGATAACACCAGCAGCTCAAGGTAATTTCTGCTGCAGCACTATACATGATAGTGTTGATTGCATAATGTATTAGAACATGATGTTTGGATCTATTCAGCTATGGCCTCACGTATGCTACATATGATTGGTTCCTTACAGATGTCGATTAAGATGTCTCTTCAAATTTTCTCTCCAAGTAGGTGTAGCTTTGCAAATCCTAAGCGGCGAAAAGCCATATTCATGTGAATTTGCAAATATTACATGAACATGGCTTCTCGAAGCCCAGGATCAGCTTTTCTGTCTTCAATCTCTTTTTAATTTTTATAGTAATTTTTCTCCCCCATGTTATGTTGGTAATCCCGAATGCGTAAATCTTGCTTACAGAAGGATCCAATGTATTCAGACCGGAATGCAATCGTGATTTAAGCATATAGTCTTGTGTGAAATCGGGAAGCCTGCACTTACAAGCCAGAACATCTAGAAATTATTTGGCGGTATGTTTGATCCGCGAGGGGATGGATAGGTATGTGCCTCAGCCGAAGGTACCCCGGATTAAAGCAATAAAACCAACACCTAGGGATGGCACGAACATAGTTGAACGAACTACGAGGCCAAGGGAAACGCCGGTTCCAGGTCAGCAAAAGAGAAAGTTTCTACCAGCAGTGTGCAAGTGAGAAGGAAGATTGGCGACAAAGGAGAGGAAATATCAGGGCACGCCTATTTATAAAAAAAATGGAGAAGTATATGTTCTACGAAGTTGAGAGTGGCATAGCCAGTATAATCGGATTTTTAGCCTCTCGTAAATGCCCAAAAACATGAAAAAGTCAAATTTTTAATTAACGAGTTATTTTAATCGGAAAGTTGGTGGGGGCGGACGATTTGAAGGCAATGAGAAGGAAGTAAGCTACACACGCGTCCGGAGCCCGCGAAAATCAGGGACAATGGAATTAATCACAAGCTCCGTCGTATAAAATTGGGCGATCGGATTTTTGACATTTGGGAAGAGAGAAGAAGATTGAAGTACCCTTTATTTTTATCATAGCATATTTATGTATGTTGGATTCAGAAATCCCCCTCTCCATGGCAAATTGCAGCGGATCCTTTATAAGGCTGGCCAGAATGAAAAACAGACGGTCTTTCTTGAACGTGGGTGCCGCGTAAGCTCGCGCTGATCTGTGTGGTGCAAAGAGCGAATTTGCAAAGTCCATTTTTCACAGTGTCTTGTCTTTAGGAGGCGACAGCTAATGAAGTATCGCGCCCCTGAGAGAATACTTTTCAAGTAATATTATAAATCCGTCAGTAGCCGCGCTGTTCTGTGTTTCTGATTTGTCGTGGAGGTGCGAACAAATACGTGCATTATTTAGGTGTGAAGTCAGTATATTACAAAGCCATTGTTCATTAGGCAGATACGTAAATCGTGTACATGTGTTACGTCGTGTAAGTACGAACGGTCGGACATCAACTCGCGAAGTATCGGGAAATGTAGGAGTAGCCACCCGAGCTTTAATATAAGTACGCAAGTGGCGTCAGGAACTGCCTGGACAAAGCCTGGTAAACTGCTTAATGATACAACTTTTAAAATCGTGACAAGCACCAAACCAAGTTGGCAGCCGTGGGAATAAACAAAATTAAATTGCCTTTGCTCCCGAGCTCTTACAGCTATTGCTCTATTACCTTAAAATCTAGTACTGTGATGGAACGACTGTAAGGAAAAATTCCATTCACAACCGTACACGGGGATAAATCACCCCTCCAATGAAACAAACAGCAACAGCAAAACCAACATGGCAGTAGAGCAAGTGAACAAAATGTAATTGCCTTCGCTCAGAACCTATTTCAGCTCGAAGCCCAAAATTCTTAATCATAATAGAAGACTATAAGACAAGTTCAGAAAACCCTACAGCGTAGCCGTGTGAGTTAAATCGCACACCTCTACACTTTATCACTTCTGACAGAATTCTGCACTTTGTGGCATTGTTGTTTATTTACCTACCTGTCAACTTCCTGAACCGTGATCGTGTTTCCGTCCTCATTCTCCTGCAAAATTTCAGAAACTGCCACATTGCCAAAAAAGTTTCCATTCGCAGTTAAAGTTTTCGAAGTATTCCCAACATCTTCGCAATGCTCCCATGGCATAGGCATACACAAGAAGTTCCCGAAAATTATCCAAAACACTACTCATTTATATTAATCCTCCATTTCTATCATTCTTTATAACACTCCAATGCGACTTTTCTGCCACCTGACCTAACGTTTCCCATTTATCTCCAAGTTCGTTGCATGATACCCTTTCGGACTCCAGTATTATTTGCTTGGTTGTTTTCTGTACCACTACATAAAGCTCTGTGTGTGCCCGATTCTTTGTTTTGTAAGCCATTTTTAACAGGTTCACTTTTTATCATTACACACTCTAGCGATAAAAAATCCAATTATAATTCCTTGAAGTTTATGAAATTAAATAGAATTAATAATTCAATGATTAATTTATCATTATCAATTACTATTATTATCCGTCATCAATTCAATTCGATTATCACTTAATTTAATTGAGTGCACGTCCAATATAACCAGCGTTAACAACAATTTGAGCTCGGGTGTTTCATTTATTCCGCACTAACTCGTTGGAAACTAACTCCACACTCATTATAACACGTAACTCGATTCTTTTATCTAATGTAATATAATGTATCCTAGCATTCTGAATATTTCCGAAATAAACAACCCGAAATTCAAATGGTTGTTGGCATGAAACGAGTCCGTTAACTCACGTTAGCCAGGAAAGTGACGGCGGTTGGATATAACTAGTCAGCCGGAACCATATTGTTACGTGCCATCCCCCTTGTGGCACTTTTGTTAACTGGATTACGGTGGGTTGAAGCACAACACAGATTGTTCCTTTAAAGAAATAATTAACTTTATTGCGGCCAGAAAGATACACTGCTCATCAGCAAATACAAGCAATTAGAACCTTACTCCAGTTTCCTCAAGTCTCATCCTTATGGAGAGCTCTTGCCACCTTTCACTTGTCAACAAACCACAGAAGTTAATCCGTCCTAATCAGTCCGGTGGCCTTGACAGAAACTACCTGCACCTCTCCCTTCTGTACACAAACTACAGTTACTTACGATAACCTGCTACACGCTGCTTCGCTGTCCACGAGCTGTGAAACAATGTCACTGGATTTCGTAACCCGCACGGCACTATGCCACAATACCTCTGTCGCTCAGTGAAATCACACTCGCTCGAAACACAGGCACTTTCACTGTAGGCTCCTCACTCCCTCACTGTCAAGAGAATCGGCTTCACTAGGGGTTTCGCAAGTCACCACACTTCTGTCGCTCAGGATAAACGCTCGCACTAGCTCGTAAAACACACACTCACTGCTTGACAGGTCGCTCTTATATAGCAGGCCGGTGACTCAATAAATGCTTCTAGACTCATCCAGGGTTCACGGCTTCTCGAGGCTTCCATCGCTGGCTGGGTCACGAATATTCTGGACCATCCCTTTGTCCTAGTAGTCCTGTTGCATAAGGCGCACGCAATACACTGAGGCAGAGCACAGCCCAGCCCTGGGGCAGTTGTGACTCATGCGGCGAGCGATGAAACAATCTCACAGCCGTAACAATATGATTCCCCAGCCAGAAAGCATGGAAAGACACGATAAACATACAATAAAAGGTGCATCGTTTAGTAATAAAACATGTTTTCGTAATTCATATAAACTTTGTGTTTGCACCTGAAATATGTTTTAAGTTTCTTAGATTTTTGATGTGTCTACACACCATAACAAATTGTCACGCCTTATCCTCTCACGATAACCAAACCATGAGGTAACCGCTGACTTATTCCCAACGACTTAGCTTGATTTTATTCTTATGCCCAGAAGTAGACTGCTGCAAGCGGTGTTGCCACCTGATTTACCGCTGACTTTTTCCCGACGACTTAGCTTGATTTTAATCTTATGCCCAGAAGTAGACTGCTACAAGCGGTGTAGTCCCCTGATTTCCCCTAAACCACGCACCTTTTCACGTATTTCGACATTCTCTGACCAGAGGAATCGTACTTTCGCAACTGCCTAATCAAACTTCACTCATCCTGTTCGTCCAATTTACTCTCGAGGATGGTGCAACTCAAAGACACGTTTACACTGTTAGAGTTCAAAGATCACCCTGGTGAATTCTTCACCCAGATTGAAGCATTCGTCAACATGAATGCAGACAAGCCACTGTATTTGGAGTCCCGGAATACATATTTCAATTACAGCCGCCAATAATGACAATTGCATACACACAACAAAATCATAGAGGTTATCAGGTAGATTCTTCGTAACTGACTACGTTAAGTCACGATCAATATCGAGGATGCTATACGCTAAGAGCTTGTCGAGGCCCGTTCATTTGTATGCGTGAAACCTGTGATATCGTGCTGTAAAATGTAAAGTGTGCAGCCCTATTTTTTACACGATTTTACTGATTGATTTTGACTTTGTGTTTAACATACAGGACAGCCAAATTTCTGTATTTGGTCGCAATTTTAAGGTAGTTGCGATCTTAAGTAATGTGAAAGAAACCGGTAAGCCTCCCCATATTTCACGGTAAGTTTAAGACTTCGAACGGTTATTATGAATGACAGTGAAGTACAGTAATATACAGTATATATTTGCACAAGTAGCAGGAATGGGACGAAGAGTTGCTGTTAATGTATTTTAGGTGCTTGGAAGATCATGGCCATCAGTCTCGCGTAGGCCTACTGTGTATGGGTTGAATTTGTCTGATAAAGTATGTTTCTGTGGTGAATTAATAGTGTGTGTGATCTAGAGTTGGGGTAGGCGACCCGGAACTTCAAATGAAGTATCATCATCGAATTGCCGGTGTGGAAATGACCGGGGGAATACCTTATTTATAATGGACGGTGTCAGGGCTGGGATGCAAATCCTCGATGTCCAGACATTCAGTTCCCAACTGCAGTCGTTGTGCACAATATAACAGTAAGAACTGTTTTCTTTAACGAAGGAACAAATTAATGGAGTGTGATTCGAGGTTCTCATCAAGGTTCGGGACGTAGATTCTCCGTCCTCGAGAGAGTCACTGTAAGACCCTCAGATCGTTAAAAGTTGCCAAGTGGGCCCGATTTTTTGTTACTTTCTGGTTGTGTGAGATGCCGCAGCTCAACAACATTGATCTACGGATAGGATTGTCAATGACCTTTAGGCGAAAAACGTCACGTGGCGTGCCTTTACAACTGGCATTTCAAAGCAGCAGCTGTGATGATACCATGTTAAGGATGACTTAATCAGGAAACCCTTTGCAACGTGGTCGCATACAACAACAACAACAACAACAAAAAAGATACTACAGCAAGAGAATAAGTAAGGTCGCATTAGTTCAAAGGAGGTCAAAATACACCACGGATAAGTATTCACAGATATTTCACAATGTAATTGCTCCGTATAAATCACAGGCTTAGACACCGACAGTAGTGGCTACGCGGGCTAAAGCGCTGCGTTAGGTCAAGGGGCCAAGCTCTCTGCTGACTCGGTAGACGCGTGGGTTCGAGCCCCACCGTCGGCTGTCCTTGAAATGGTTTTCCGTGGTTTCCCATTTTCAACACCAGGCAAATGCTGGGACAGTACCTTCTGACAGGCCACGGCCGCTTCCTTCCACATCCTTGCCCAGTTTCATTCATCTTCATCCATTCCATCTCTCATCCCGACGCGCAGGTCGCCCACGGGCGTCGCCTAGAAAGACCTGCACTCGGCCTCTCAGGAGGCTACACGAAAAAAAAAGGCTTAGACAACATGAGCTGCATTTGTCTCGAAGTAGACACCACAAGTTGCCATTATATAATGCTAAAACGCAGTCAGTTCTGAATAAGCATTCGCTGACAGTGAAGCAACATCCTCATCCCCTATGTTTTTAATTCCAAACGCTCTGTTTTACTCACTATTGAACTAAGTTACGGGATGGACCTGACAAATTTGCGGCCCTGGGCTGCAATTGAACCCTCTACATCTAGTTTCCAAGGTAAACAAAAACTAGTAAATCCATAAGGAATTATACCACCTATTGTACTCTATACTATTGTATACTGTTCATTTCCATCTTAGATAAATCACATATCCATGTATCTATAACTTCAATTCCTGTTAGAGAAATTCGAAGAACCACCACCTTAGATTTTGAAAATAATTGAACGACAATATTCACCAAACTTTTAAGGTCAAAATACATATTTTACGCCAAGTTTCACTGCACTAAGCAGTGACTAGAGTAGCTGATCGCATCCAGAACACATACCACTCATGCAGCTCCAACCTGACCATTTTAGAACAATCACATAATCACACTAAGCCAGCAAATTTGAAGGTAAATCACCACTTTCAGTATTTTAACAAAGAATCACATATATATAACAAATATTGTCTAGTTGTGTTAGTTTAACTACAGGGAGCGGCAAAAAGATCTGTCAGTTTCTTAAATCACAACACAAACATTTTAAATGATACAAACACTTTTATTACTTATAACAGTAAGGTGTAGGCCTACATGTCAATTAATGGAAAACATGAAAGAACAATAGATTTTAACTTTTAAGATTTGAAGATAACATCTTTCAAATGATGCTCATCTTTTGCCATGCGGCAAAAAGATCTGACGGCTTATGTCGTTGTACGGCTGAGCGAGTCGACGAGGACGCGTTCCATCTCGTAACACAATTTTGTTATGGGTGAGTAATTTTAGAGCTACAGGTTCAGCCTTAAAACGTACGTCGATAGGCCGTCCAAGGTCAGTCAGGGCACCAGAAAATGTTGAGCGAGTGAGACAAGCTGTGGAAACCAGTCCACGGCGGCCGGCTCGTAAACAAGCTGCTGCTTTGCAAATGTCTGATCGAACAGTGAGACGAATATTGCGTTTCGATTTGCATTTTCATCCGTATAAAATGGTTACTGTCCAGCAGTTGAATCCTAATGACTATGCAAAGCATCAATGCAAGACTGGAAGAATGCATGGCAAAAGATGGGCATCATTTGAAAGACGTTATCTTCAAATCTTAAAAGTTAAAATCTATTGTTCTTTCATGTTTTCCATTAATTGACATGTACACCTTGCTGTTATAAGTAATAAACGAGTTGGTATCATTTAAAATGTTTGTGTTGTTGTGATTTAAAAATCATTTTGCAGCTCCCTGTACTACTGCTACTAAATAAGGGTGCATATTGTAAATTCTATCACTCATACTTGTAGACAAGATTTAATAGCCCAAGGGCCTGACATCAATCGCTCGGCAAAACATCATATTGCGTTTTTCAATAGTTAGCCAGCGCTGCCCATGGAATGAATGTGGTGGGTAAGTGGGTAATATTTACTCGGAGCTATTTGTGATGGATAAGCATTAAACCTTTGGAGTAGTGACAACACTCCGTAGTTGCTTGTTGTTCTTCTCCTACCAGCTGTGAACGTATTATGATTTGTATCATGGATTTGTGTTCTGATTGTATTGAATCTTAATTTCATGGCTTGTTTTCGTTTATCGACAAGTGCTGTGATGGCTGCGCTAGAATCATCAGCTTCTGTACGCACTCAGGTGACGATATTTGTATACATTATACGGCAATAGAATATCTAAAATTTCAAATATCTCGTATAAGTTACTACAAAGTTTGGGCATTAAAAACATTGTGACGAATGTGATTTCAAATGTGAATTTACGATCCGTTTTCGTCCTATTAAATACCGGTATTTTGTTGAATATATAGAATGAATTGGAGATATGCTACTGTCACACTTGTTTCAACGAACATTACACATTATTTTATACTGTAAAGAGGAGGGACGAAAACATAGTCTCAAGCTTATCTATAGACTACTAGAAATTATATCCAACAAAATCTAATTTCTCAAATCCTGCTTGTTGCAACATATAGTAATTAAAATGAGTTAAATCGTAATTTCATGTAGATTCTGTAAAAATGACTCATATTGATATGAAAAATATCGTTTAAATCAATAATCTGGTAGCAAATATAATTATCCCGCCAGAGGTTCGAACCAGATGATTCACAGACCACGACGCTATCACCACGGCTATTACAACCACGCAAATACTGAGCACAATATGGCATCTTATTTTCACGTACCGATAATATTATGGAAGTAAGATTTTAAGCTTCAATAATATATTGCATTTGTCATTAATGTTGCAGCGAGGAACTGAGTTTTTAATTCGTTATGAATAGCCCTACTTGGAGGTAAAGGCAATGTTTACGGTAGTTCATGAAGAGCTAGCCTACTTCCCTTATCAACACATGGGCAAAGACACCAAGAGCCCGCTGATGAGGCAGCTTGGTGTTCCTAGGCGAAACCCCACACAAGACACGGCATAACCTTAGAAAAATTGCCGAGTATAAATTCACTCCGTTTCTATCTGGCTTTCCATCCTCTTGTAAATTAGTCTCGATAGGATCTTTGAAGCATGAGTAATCAAGCTGATTGTACGGTAATCTTCACTTCTGCCAGCTCCCACATTCTTCGATATAGGGATGATAACATTCTTCTTGAAATCAGAGGGTACCTCAACTGTCTCATAAATCCTACACACCAAGTTAAATAACCTGCTCAGACCTTCATCTCCTATGCAGCGTAGCAACTCAATCGGTATATCATCTATGCCTGGTGCTTTGTTCCTGCTTATGTCTTCCTATGCTCTGTCTAATTCTGATCTCAATATTAAATCTCCTTTTGCATCCTCATCAATTCTCTCCCCCTTTCCATTACATGATTCTCAATCTCCTTTCCCTGATACAATCACTCTATGTAAACTTTACATCTCTGAAACTTTTCTTCCCTATCTGTTAGAGGTTTTCCATTTGTGTCCTTAATATTACATCACTTAGTGTTATTTTCCCCAAAAGTATTCTCAATCCTTCGATAAGCTGTGTCTACTTTTCCTGATTTCAGACAATTTTCTATACCTGCACATTTCTCTTTCAACCATTCTTCTTTCGCTTCCTTGCACTTCTTGTTAACCTCATTTCTCAGACGTCTGTATTCTGCTTTCCACTTTTCATCTACTAAATTCTTGTGTTTTCGCCTTTCATCCATCAATTCTAGTAAATCCCGAGTGATCCACGGTTTTCTACCTATTCCTTCTTTTCTACCAATGTTTTCTCCTGCGGATTATGTTATTTTATTCTTCAAAAGTGCCCATTCATCTGCAATTGAAGTTTGTTTAGGGTATTTCATTAGTCCTTCCTTTATACTCTTCTTGAATCTTTTGTTTACATCCTTCTCTTTCAGTCTGTCTATTCCCCACATTTTTGGCTTTTGACTTTTCTTCAGTTTCTTCAACTTTAATCTGCATTACATACCAACCAGATTGTCGTCAGATATTATGTCAGCACTGGGATATGTTTTACAATCTAAAATCCGATTTCGAAACCTCTGATTGACCATAATGAAGTCGATTTGGTAACGCCCTGTATCCAGTAGCGTAGCGTGAAGAAAAAAAATGGGTAGACACAAATATATAGAAAGAAAACCTGATGTAACACATTTTAAAGAAAATGTTAAAAGTTTGAACTACCGTGCAATATGAAGAATTTTCATAATCTTACATACCTATTAAAACATCTTCTTGTAAATAAGCTCGGTTCGACGTGACTTCATATGAGCAAATAAATCCATCACTCGTTCCTTGCAGCCAGGATCCTTGCTGCACAAATTACATAGTTCTGCTTCAATTGAAAGTGTTGCCAGGTTTGACAGACGGGTATTGGTCATTGAATTACGAAGGTAAGTCTTAATTCTCTTAAGAGTACTCATAGAACGTTCAGAAGATGTAGATGTGACTGGAATGGTTAACACTACAGTAGCTTAATTAACTTCAATGTTTCCTCATAAACATATTTCAGTTGATTTTCAGTTATCAAAGTCAAAGTGACACGAATATTTTTATCGTCACTATTGTAAATGTTAATTAGTTCATGTTTAAGGTATTTATCACGAACCTATTTGGAAACAAAGATGTAAGTTGCTTGAGTTTTTCGTCAGGAAATTCTTTCTTATATTCATTAAACTTAACTTCATTAAGAAGCTCAACAAAACATAGATCACCAAAGTCACTGAATCTCATATCCAATTGTACACCAAGAGAATCTATTATTTCAAATGCAAGCCTCTTTTGAGCTGAACTTAAAGAAGCGCCCTGCCAAACTTCAAGATTTATTTTATGAGATTTTTCCCGACATGATTCCAAAACTTCATCTGAACGCAGAAACGATATATTTTCCTTCGTTTGTCAAATCTCATTTGAGCACACATTTACATCACTCGTTGTTTTGACTTGCAAAATGCGGAAGAGGTGCTCAGTAAATATAAAGATCCGATTATACAATCATAGCAAGGAGAGAAATGATGGGGATTTCAAAATATTTTGTAGACCAATTGCAGCATTTACAGAATGTGGGTCCCAATCATCAGAATCAATAATATAAGACATAACATTTCGGAGTTCTTGGTAATGCTGTTTAATAGTTACTATAGCCCGGGAGTAATAGTTCCATCTCGTTGCAGCAGAATGAGACAATTTAAATCCTTTTTCTCTTAATAGCTCTGAACGAGATGATGATCGACTAAAAAAAGGCATGAAAGGCTGTGATGTTGCAAATAAAAAGTTTAACTTCTTTGATGCTCTTGGCTCCATGTAAAAGAACTAAGTTTAATTGATGCGCGTAACAATGTACAAATAATAATATGGGACAATGCTATCTGATAATTGCTTGACGACCATTGTTGCGACCCGACATTACAGTAGCTCCATCATAAGTCTGAAACACTATTTAATTATCTATTTTATATTCTTCAAGAATGGAAATTATGTGTGTTGCCAAACCCTGTGCACTTTTATCTGAGGATACATCAAAGAAACCTAAAAATCTTTCCTCAACTCTCGAGTTACAGACATATCGCACAATTACACTTAATTGTGCCTTGACGGACACGTCAGTAGATTCATCTGCCTGAATGGCCACAAATTCACATGACAAAAGCTCTTCTGCAATCTTTTCCTTTACTGCATTAGTGACAGATTGGATTAAATAAGTTTGTATGTCTGGAGACGTACTGCCCCCGTAAAATGAATTATTTGGGATGAAAATGGGAATATTTTTTCGAAGCCCATGATAAAATTTAACCAAGCAATATTGAGGCTGGATGTTGGCAGAAACCAGTCTAGATGCGACGTTGAGCAGGAGGGAAATTCCGTCACGTGATTGTATTGCGCAATGGAACTTTCCAGAAGCTTAGAATCAGCCTAGCAACAGCGAATAATCCCATGAATTGTTTAAACATTGTTATAAATTATCCGATTGGATATGAGCTTACAGCCAATAAGAAGAAGTTTTAGAGAAGACGGGAGTTCCAGCAGCTAAATTTTTATGGATATTTAATACATTTAAGCCCATGAGAGTGAATTTATATAATGGTAAAGAGAAGAATATGATAATAAAATATTAGAAATATTTTATAAGTCGACAGCAAGTCGCAATTGGAAGGAATAAGCGATTTGCTAGAGCCCGCTCGAATTTGAGAGGGAACGAAAAAAGGCGGCCAGAATCGGTGGACTTGGAGGGGAGATGCCAAGCATTGAGGCTCTTTATTATCTGAATGTTGGAGAGGTCGGACGTGTTTTACCGGAAGAGAGAGGAGTTCCGAGTGTTTCACCGAGCTTGTGAAAGGTTGACTCGTGGAGATAAGGTATAGCGAGGCGAGAGTCGGGAGATTGCCGCGCCTTGAAACTAAGTGAAGTTGCGATGAACTTATATGCCGCAATTACTTCAG
Source organism: Meconema thalassinum (assembly GCA_946902985.2). Taxonomy (NCBI): domain Eukaryota; kingdom Metazoa; phylum Arthropoda; class Insecta; order Orthoptera; family Tettigoniidae; genus Meconema; species Meconema thalassinum. The sequence continues at coordinate 1,467,025,216 of OX336389.2, read as the reverse complement.
TCTGATCCACTTCAGAGACATTATTTCGACTACAGATTGTAGCGTACAATCGTATTTAGTATATTACGACCTTTGAGAAAATTGAGAAGATTATTTCAGAAGATATAAACGTTTTTGTGAAGCGTGAGGAAAGTGTTTGTTTCCAGCGCGATAAGACACTTTTGTTCGAGCGACTACAGCGAATGCAAGAGACACAAGTGAGTAAGAGTGAGTGTTAGCATTGCTTTTGTGGAACTGTATAACAACACCAGTAGGATGAAGATGTACTCTATGTTGAAGAACATTATTAAGTCTGCTAATATGAAGTTAATTATGGACTAAATTAGTATGTGCGCCAGGAATATAAGCAGATAGACGCAATATAGTCAGCGACGGAGCTTCGTTAGAGGAGTTTGTTCATGAATGTCTACTTGATGAGCGAACATGAGACTTGATGTACAACTACATTCTAGTGCATTATTGTCAGACATGAGCTCTAACATCAGCGATTACAGAACGATGTTCATATTCCATCTACATGAATATTCGTTATGCGAGTGAGGTCCACGACTTCCTTTTCGAATGTCTTTCGAAATGGGAAGCTGAACTTTTGACACTTCTCGTTGTTTTGATGAAACTGCACTATGACGGAGTAAGAAGAGACATGAAGATTATCAAGAGGTCCAGGGTATACCCGGTCACAATGAAGATGATGATTGGAGGTCCGCAGTTCGATCCCGGTCGGAGCTTGCTGTTTTCCAGTAGGGGAATTCGTTCCTTTCCTGAGGTCACGAGTTCTTGGAGACGAGCTAGGATCCAACCCGGATCCTTGGAAGATGTAACAACTGAGTATTTTGTAATACTCTATCTTGAGCTTCTAGACTTCCAGACCAGGTAGCCATGTTCACTAAACTTGTAGTTAGAGCTTTATAGTGACATTATTGAGTAAATCCTTTATCCATATTTCGAAAGAATATTTATGTACTCCATATATAGACATTTTATTCTTCGAGATCATTTGTAGTAATCGTCTTTCGACGCTTTTAGGTTTGTTTGTTTGTTTGTTTGTTTGAAATCCAGTTTCTGAACTGAGATTTTCACTTGTTCGAGGAACAAGCATTTTTGTCATTTCTTTTAAGGAATAGTAATTTATTTTCGACGTTTATGAATTCATTTTGAATTCAGGTGATAAGACATTTTCATCTATGTTACCGATTAAATTAATTTTTATTAGTTTAATTTGGGCATTTTATCCGTCGAGAAGAGGCATCAAGAGAGAAGATATTATTAGTGATATATTGTGAAATATCACGGCATCGTTTGGAAGAGAAACAATTAACGTGGAAACGATTATTATCGTTAGAACTCATAGACATTCGTTCAGAATGGAGATAATACGAATATGACTAACTGTATGTTTTATTTAAGAAAGCTATGAACTTTCAGTCATTTAAAATAATTTGAGGTTAGAATCTTCTTGGAAGATTTATTATCATCCGACGTTAGGGAAGTTCTGGTTGTTGTAGATATGATATTCCATCGTCGGTGAAAGTTGAAACCAGAAATGTGGAGTTAAGATACAGTATTTTTCATTAAATGTATTCACAACAGTTTAGATTTATCTTAGTAACGTTTTTAAAGTAATAGTGAGGAGGTCTTTCACGCTTAGTCCAAAGATCGTTGACATGTATAGATTAATGGCTTAACAATAAATTGATGTTATTGCTTATTAGACAAGCGGTTGGTTTGACAACGCTGAGGAATTATGGCCTTTTTAAGGAACGCCAGTTTGAAGGAAGTGAAAGTGATAACCCCTTGATAGTGGTTAAATATGTATGTAATTCCGTGTACAGTTGGCATACGAGGTTTTTGCGAAGGTGTTTCCGCATTTTATATTACAGTCATTGCGTGGGCATGACTATGTTTGGCAAGGCATAAAGGTGTGAGTTAACAGTACTCCTTATTTCATACACGGCTTTGGATAAGTGAAGACAGGAGGGTCACAATTGAAATTTAAACGGGAAATGGATATTGACATCTGTTATGTTTTACTCTTATTTATATTATTAAATCCAAGTATGTAACGACGTATGTTTAACCTTGAGTGGTCGAATGTATTTGATCTATTATGACACTAGACCAGAAAGAAGAGAATGGTGGTAGTATTTCTGAAGCTGTAGAAGCTTATGAGGATCCCAGTTAATTGCATTTGACATAACTGTGAGATCGGAGCTCAGACTCATGTGTATATAGACACTACTTATTTAAAATGATTATAGCTCATGCTATTAGTGTCATTTTCAATTCATTCATCATTAAATTTCTTTATTTGCCAATCGAGTGTATGATATGTTAGGTATAGGAAGTTTATCGATTGTTTAGCGTAGTGGTTAGCGTATGAATGCTGATGTGATTGAATGTGGTTTGTTTCTTGTTTAGTGTGAATGAAATGAACTCCATAGGGACGTCACAATGCGAGAGTATGAAAGGAATAGTGTGTAGAAGTTTTGTTTCATTAGCGTGTAGGATGTGTGTAAGATTTACGTATTTGTCTGGCGTGAATCTGTTTCATTTTAACATCGCTTGTGATATGATAAGAGGTGTATTTGTGGTCAAGGCTGGAATAGAGAGGGTTTGTTGAAACTCGTTTTCATCCAAGGTCAGCGCTCGGCCACACAAATGTAAAGAGTTGTTGCGAGCCAACAGGCAAGCAGCTATGAATCAGCCAGCTCTGGGAATGTAACGGAGTCTGTTATATAATCTGTCGCGTGGCGAGGGTCGCGTGCTACTAGCGCCCAGGTGTTCACTGGAGCGCGTCAAAGGAATGTAAAATACGCAGGGGTCTTTAATTGATGTATAGCATGTTATAATGACAAAAGCCACCCCAAAATTTGTCACAGTGTTCGGGGAACGCAGTATTGTAAGTGGCGTAAATGTGAAGAAGAAAGAAAGGGAGTGTGTTTTATTTAATGTATGAATGTTTAGATTTAGTTTACACCATTGTTATTAAATTGTTTAGTTTGTTAGAAGCCGCCTCGTTTCGATTTTATTTTAGATATAAGGAGATGCAACTGTGAAACCCATTATAGGTCCAGAGGCTGACCACGAGATCCCCGAGAACGAAAGGTAGGTGCTCTACTTCGAGCTAAGTGCATATTATGTAATTCACAGTTTGATCGTAATTTCCGCCACGTATATTCGTGAGGGTCTTGTTGAAGTGGATTCTTGACTAGTATTTGCGCCGGAGCTGTCAGGGTCTACAAATCCAGCGGTGCTTCGGATATCTAACAGACCGCCTCTAGAATCTACGGGTACAGTACCTTTAAAATAGAGCTGCCTTCAAGGTGATCTTTCATAAATGATTCTTCTAAGGCCAGCAAATCGAGGGTTTCTAAATAATTGCCTTTATTAAGGGATTCGTGGTCTTCTCTGTGGCATCTAAAGGCAAGTTCTCGCCGCCCGAGATGACACACTATATCTATTAGGCGACCCACTATTTGTCTATTTCGAGTTACATTTATATTATGTTCACAGCTGCTAATCGCGTTGTTTCCGCTAAACAATGGTCAATTCTGTTTCTTCCTAGCATGTGAAACATATTTGCATTTTTAATGTGTGTTTTGGTTCCTGAATGTTTTAGAGATTTTGCCTTATTTTTTATTGTTGTGATACCCGTAAGAAACCATGGTTCTTCGCCCCCAAACATCAAACAGTAATAACAATGTAGTGACTTCGTGTGCTGAGAACCACATAACCATCTATATTTCGAATACCAACTGCTTTGACATTTTCTTGTAACTTGGCCATCCCTTTGGCACAAATCCTACTGAGGGCGATTAATTTTAGATTTTAGTTTTAACTTTTGTTCAAATGTTAATGAAGTGAATTACTATGAAGAAAACTGACAGAATCAAAAGTTACACTGTCCATGTCAACTAATAGCTCATCACTTTCCATTGATAAAATAACTAGAATCTAAGGCACAGTAAATACAGACACACGAAACGTTCCCGCATCATCAAAGAAAACACATGTCTATACTAGTCTCTGTAGGCCGCGAGGTGGAGCATTGGCGAAGCGGGGAGAGGGGAAGGGGATATCAGCACGCACACGGTCTCGCAAGCGTTAACAAGAAGCGAGGAGAGACACTTCTCAAAGTGTCTTATCTGCTTCGTTTGAACGCAGCAGCCTACTGCATGTGCAAGCGCTGAATCATTCATGTCATGAAAATTACTATTAATATCTTAATAACTATGAAAAAACCACATTACAATAAATATTAATATTAATTTGGATAGACAGTGTCTATCTTGTCTACCCTGACGCTAGGCTACTGCCCGTAACTCCTGGTCTCATCCATGTGTATATTTTTCTATTGTGGTTAATGGATAAGGTGTTAGCTATGAACAACTCATGCTCGGTGCAGAATTCCATCAGCCAGCTTCCTCGATCATTCCTTTCACCTAATCCAAAATCTCATACTATCTTCCCTTATCTTCCTTGTCCAACCAGAACATTCCGATCTCCATTACTATAACATTTTCATCACCCTTGATATACCTCAGAATTTCTTCCACTTCTTCGTAGACCTTTTCAACATTTTCATAATCACCTTGACTGGTAGGCAAATAGACTTGTATCACTATGGTGCACGTGGGTTTTGTATTGATTTTGGCTACAATAATCCGTTCACTACATTGCGCATAATAATGCATCCGCCGTCAAAGTTTCCTACTCAATATAAGACCAACCCCTGCTTGGCAATTGTTTGATTTAGTGCTAATGACCCTATAGTCTCCTGACCTAAAGTCCTGTTGTTCCTGCCAGCGCATTTCACTAATCCCAACCAAATCCAACCTCAACCTATCCATTTCCCTTTCTAAGTGTTCAAACATTCCACTCCCTAGCAGACTTCTAACATTCCACGCTCCGATCCGTAGAATTTCATATTTCCTCTTTGTCACTTCTGCGATGTTAACCCCCTCTCGAGTAGTCCCCACCCGGTGATCCGAACGGGGGACTAGTTTACCACCGGATTGGAATTTTACAAGGGATGAGCCCATCATCACATGTAATTATGCAACGAGAGGTGAATATCCTCGGGAATAGCATTACGGCTGTAGTTTCCCATTGCTTTGAGCCGTGCAGCAGAATGCAGACTAGCCATTAGTTGGCTAAGGTTATCAATATCTTAACCATCTATAAGACAAGTAATGAATTGATTCCGAAAGACTGCTACTCCCTTTCAGAACAAAGTAATAGAGCAATTCTACTAACGAAAATACTAACCTTCTACTAACAATTAAATACCAAAATTCTACTACCGGTAACGAAAACATACTAAAGTTCCACAACAAAATACTACCACGAACACAGTCTGTCACCAGGCACACTCACATGCACCCTCACACATCACCGTCTATTGAAACAATGAACTAGCACTAATAAACAATGTAACTGCCACCAAAATACACACTGACACACTACAGTCTAATGAAACAATGAACTATATCTAATAAACAAACTAACTACATACTTACAACTAAAACTTACAATGAACTAGCACTAATAAATAATGTAATTGTCACCAGACACATTTACATGGGCCTTGCCCCACAACAGGCTAATGAAACAATGAACTATAACTAATAAATACTGTAACTGTCACCAGGCTCACTCATATGGACCCTCACACACCACAGGCTAATGAAACCTTGAACTATTCAAATACACAATGCAACTGTCACCAGACTCACTTACATAGGCCCTCCCCAACACAGGCTAATGAAACAATGAACTATATCTAATAAACAATGTAACTGTCACCCCCTCATTATGGTATGAGGTATATTACATTTCTAATTGACGGGTGGTTTAATGGTCAAATGGCACTTTTTGATTCCAACCTTTTAAGACGAGTTAATAAAAGAAGTGACTGGAACTTGGGAAGGAGTTAGAAGGAATTAGTTGTGACCTTGAAAATGGGAAACCAGAGAAAAGGATATCAGACATCTCTCAGAATTTGAACCAAATCGTCCACCAAGCCCAGGAGAGCCATGTATTGTTGCCATTCCACAGACAGATGCCGCAAGGTAAATTTCATAGGACAAGCATTCTAGCCATTGTTGAAGGTGAAAGAATTATTAACCATTCTGAACTTCAGAACTGAGATAAATTCTTCAATTTTGGCCTTGCAGATTAACAGATTATTCCTAATAATATGGGAATGTTTATGTACATATCAATAATGTCCAAAGAATGTATTAAATACTTGATATTAATAATTTGTTCTTTACTCCATTATATTGAGGAGATTTTCCTAATACCGGAACCCAACCGAGTAAATTCAAAGTATCTTATTATAATAATACGCTAAGGCTAAGGTGTATGATTTACAAAACCCAAGCTCCTACACCAGAAGGAGTTAGAAGGTGTGGTTTGTACCAAAATCGTCCAAATCGTCTTAATACTACAGGAAAAATCTTGCATATCTTAAAAAGTCAATGGAAACATATTTATTTGTTTATAAAGTGCTTTTAAACAAATAAACAAGACGATAGCCCCTGCGAGAACTCTGTCGCCTACAACCCGCATTGTACTAAACCGGGCGGGTAGTCTGTACGCATGGGGACGCACACAACCCATTATGCGAGAGTTCTCGCCCGGGTCCGCTAGTTGTGAATTATTATCATTAACAAGCAAAGCAGTAAATATTGTATTTGTTCCCGAACAGTGGGACTTCTAGCAAAAACCCCTAACTGTTACATTTGGCAGCCCAACAGCAGAGCTGAAAGGAAAAGACGCCATAAAGGTTACGAAGTGAGAACCACACCACTGTACCTCGCAACCAGGCAAGAAATATCGCAAAATATATTAGGTGTGTCACTTAAGAGTCGGCAATCGCATTTTCTCCCATATTTAAGAAGATATTTTTGTGAAGTATTTTTAATACGCAGGTAGGGTCAGTCCAAATAAAGAATCATTATTGGCCACATAATGAGACGTCCAGTTTAAACAGAAATTGGCTTAGTATTAACCTTTAAAAACAAAATATTATTCAAAGCTTATTTTTTAATTTAAAATACAATCGGTAGAATGGCCTATGATATACAGAGTGTAAATAAATATGTGGGAAAGCGCCGGGGATTTAACAAGCTTGAAATCACCCACATCTGTTCTGGTTGCAACCAGAAACTTGGGGGTGTTAGCACCCAGATTTCAGCGTACAGACTGTTCCCAGGGGGTTGATCCCCATAGGAAATCAAAGTTTAAGACTTGGGTGTTGGACCAGCATGTTGTGTATTTTTGCGTTTATAACCCATGACAAGTTCTTCCTCCCCGAATGCCACTGAATTCCGATCACGGGCCGTCACAGTAGGCGCTACCCAGCCAGGGCAAGGCCCGCCTAGCTTGGAAGACATTGCCCGGGGATTCGATGTTTTACGATGCCGTATCAGCTTGTACCCTTCGGCATATACTGGATTTTTCAGCTCTGACATTCGGCTGTGAGGGGACCTGCGTAGTCAGGCGGATACTGCTGTTCGTATACACGGCCCACCCACCTACCGGCTGGGCCAAGACCAGACCGGCTTTCAACCGTTGTCGCACACGTAAGCTGCCCATCCCCTAACAGCAGGCACATATAGAAATTTTGAGTGCCAGACCCGGAAAGCATTAATGGAAAGGAATGCGATACAACCTAATGAGATTTATATCGCACGGATGTATGTGTTTTGGAGATGACGGTTAAACCCTCAAAAGAGGACCTATCAGAGAAACCGTTTTAGTCGCCTTTCACGACTGGCAAGGATTAGCCTACACGGGTCTATTCGATCCCTCCCACCCACTGGGGGTTCAATTCACAAACCAACGCAGATTCCTTAAAGTATAGCCAAGGGCTCCCGTTTTCGTCGCCTCTTACGACAGGCAGGGATACCGTGGGTGTATTTGAAACCCACCACCCACAGGGGGTACGGTAAATACAATACAACAGATAATTAATTAAATAATGAAATGTACTGTATGTCTACTCATTGTTCCCGAGTCAACGTAGGCCAGGGATGAGGCGCATAATTTTTCTACTTAATGGGTGGCTTAGTGGTCAAATGCACTTCTTCATTCCAACCTCATAAGACGAGTCATCAAGAGAAGAAATCAATGGAACTTGGCAAGGAGTTAGAAGGAAGCACTCGTGAGTAGTGGGGTAGTGGGGGAGCTGCTTATAAAAGCAAGTGGTGAGCCCCTGCGACCTTGGAATGGAAAGAGCCATGCTAGGAGGGCGTGCTTGGATTCGTTTTTTTCGTCTCGTCATGCTCTTTACGGGAATGTAGGTATCGAAAAGGTGAACTTAGGGTTTTGGGTAAAAAAATGCGTTTTTCACATTTTTGTCGATTTTCGGAAAACGGGCCATGCTAGGAGGGCGTGCTTGGATTCGTTTTTTTCGTCTCGTCATGCTCTTTACGGGAATGTAGGTATCGAAAAGGTGAACTTAGGGTTTTGGGTAAAAAAATGCGTTTTTCACATTTTTGTCGATTTTCGGAAAACGGGCCATGCTAGGAGGGCGTGCTTGGATTCGTTTTTTTCGTCTCATGGTGCTATTTACGCGAATGTAGGTATCGAAAAGGTGAACTTAGGGTTTTGGGTCAAAAAATGCGTTTTTCACATTTTTGTCGATTTTCGGAAAACGGGCCATGCTAGGAGGGCGTGCTTGGATTCGTTTATTTCGTCTCGTTGTGCTCTTTACGGGAATGTCGGTGTCGAAAAGGTGAAGTTAGGGTTTTGGGTCAAAACATGCGTTTTTCACATTTTTGTCGATTTTTGGAAAACGGGTCATGCTAGGAGGGCGTGCTTGGATTCGTTTATTTCGTTTCGTTGTGCACTTTACGGGAATGTCGGTGTCGAAAAGGTGAACTTAGGGTTTTGGGTCAAAACATGCGTTTTTCACATTTTTGCCGATTTTTGGAAAACGGGTCATGCTAGGAGGGCGTGCTTGGATTCGTTTTTTTCGTCTCGTTGTGCTCTTTACGGGAATGTAGGTGTCGAAAAGGTAAACTTAGGGTTTTGGGTCTAAATATGCGTTTTTCACATTTTTGCCGATTTTTGGAAAACGGGTCATGCTGGGAGAGCGTGCTTGGATTCGTTTTTTTCGTCTCGTTGTGCTCTTTACGGGAATGTAGGTGTCGAAAAGGTGAACTTAGGGTTTTGGGTCGAAAAATGCGTTTTTCACATTTTTGCCGATTTTTGGAAAACGGATAACGTGATGATGACGTGCGTGATAGTATGTTTTCGTCTCGTTGTGCTCTTTACGGGGATATAGATATGGAATAGGTTAAAAGCTGGAAACATGTTTTTTTTAGTCACAAATGGGTTTTGTGATTTTCCCTCATATTGTGAAAACCGAAAACGTGAGAATGACGTGTGTGATAGTATTTATTTCGTTTCATTGTCCTCTTTACGGGGATATAGATATGAAAAAGGCAAAAAGCTGGAAACATGGTTTTCTTATGGAAAAGGTGTTTTTTGTTCATTTTCGCGTTATTTGGAAAACGAATGAGGCGATTTTTATGATGGTCATGTCGATGTATTTATGTCGTTCTGTTTACGGGAATGTAGGTATGGAAAACCTAAAATGATGGTTTCCGTTATTTTTTTCGAGATCGTTGAGGAAAACGGGGAAAAATGTAAGAAACCAGATTTGAAGTCACGTTATGTTATGCGCTATGATGTTAGTAAAACATTTATGCATTATTATTATTATTATTTGTCTTGACTGGTCAGGGCTCACACGCAGAGAGAGAACATGTTTAATGCAATGAGAATTGAAAGCATTGAAGCTAGCCCACGGCGATCCAGACAGACACAGGTCTTATCATCGTACGTGCCTCGCAGCAGAGAGAGATAAGAGGCTGGTGTCATTATACAGTGTGCGGATTTATAATGTGTATGTCATAGCCTAGGTTCATTATGGACTCATCATGCAATGCAAAGTTTGAAACAATGAGTGAGTGTATAACATCATGATAACAGATTGGCATGGGCTCGAACAAAGCGGTTATTGGACATGTAATAAACAAAAGGGTGGGAATAATGAAAGGTCATATGATACATTTTTTTTATTTTTTTATTTTTTTCAAAATAATTAAATAGGGTTTTATTACAAAAAATTATGTTTATTGACCCATGAATTATACGTGGAAGGAAAACCTAACCACTTTACAAAATATTTTGAGGAAGGGCATTCGGCCTTAAATCCCCGGCCAAAATCAAAATGAGCCTGGTTGGCTCCGGCGACTCAAACTAATAGGGAAAAGCCGAAGAAAGAAAAAATGGTAACTCACCAGTAATAGTAAACATTGGTTGGAGGTGTTGAAGAAGTCAGGATGGCCAATCCTTGCCATGGTTCACGAATGGACCCCAAAAAGTTTTACCTGTCAAGACTCAGTATATCCTGTTGCAGCCTTTAGAAAAAAAAATCGAACCGGGGCCTCTGTGGTGACAGTGGACTTATATTCATGATGCTTTTTAAACAAACGTAGGCTTGTCTACTACCGCTGGCTTGAATCTGCACAGAGACACTGGCTTTGGTTTGCGTAGTGTGCCTTGCTGATAACAGCACAGCGACCTTGTCAGGAAGTTTCATATTACTCATTTGCTTGATAGCGGACGTGCTCTGCACATGACTAGATCGTTGTTAGGTTTGACAAAGGCTTAGTGAAGCTTATGACAACCTTGAAATGAATGTTATGGTATAGTCGGGGTTGGAAGCCAAGACCTTAGGGTTGACAACCAAGTAGGTTAACCACTACACGGTGAGATGGTCAAATAATAATGAACAGAACATATAGAAACGTTTTCTATAGTTTAACGAATTGGCATACCATGAGAGGTGTAGGTAATGGAAATTGAATCCTTAGCTGATGATTATACTACTTTCCATGCGCACGTTTAAGCTATCATGTTAGAAAAAGAATGGTATGGCTTGTTTTAAACGGAGAATAATCATTGTGTTTACTGTGAAACACAAATCTGAATTTAAAATTAATTTAAAATAATTAATTTAAAATTAACTAATTTAAAATTAGTTTAGTACGCTGAAGTTAAAATGAATAATGATCACGTTACAGACAGCCAGTTTCAAAGCCATGAGAACTAAGTGAACAAAGTATAAAATTCATGAGCCAGTGAGGAATTCAACATGCTGTCCTTTGGACAAGAGAGAAGCGTTCTACAGCGACCCTCAATGGTTTGGGACATCGTAAAGATGAAAATTAAATCTAAGCTACTACACGCTTATATACTAGAAGAAGAAATGGAAAACAATAGGTCAAATAAAGGACAGAAGGAATAAAAAATGGCCCTCAACCCTCAAGCATGTGGATTGAGGGAGTTGGAAGGAAGGAGAGCCATGAAAGACAGATAAAAAAGTATACTAGGAGAGGCTTTGTCCCAGAGGTAATGGATAAAGAGGAGGTAAACTGGACTCAGCTCAGAAATCCCTTGGGGTCGCCAACTTCCAAACTGATCAGCCCTTGAGGGTGTAGCCATAGGCAGAGTGCATCGCAAGTCGTGGGGGCTAAATACACCCTACCTTCTTGAGGGGGCTTGGGCAAAAGACAGGAAATAACATGAAAATAAAAAAGCAAGGCTGCCTCCTCAGGATATCAGAAAAAATAAATAAACCAGGGCCAATGAAGTTTCAAAAGGAAGAGACTCCCTAGGGCTCGGATACTCTAATCATGTTGGGGTCGGTAGAGAACAAGAGTTGAGCAAGTGTGGTCGACAGGAAATAAGACAGAGAGGAGCCTAGCACAAGTTAGTGGAAGCAATGACGGTCTCAGCTGGGACTCCGTGATCGTCAACCTACATGACACTAGATATGACGCCCAGGGGTGGAATTAAAGACCTCTTTTTGTTTTTTATCACTGGCTTTTAAGAACGCTAACACATGGCATGCCTTATAATGCAATACTGGTCCTAGGGTATGCAAAATTGTATTAGAAACTCAGCTAATAATAGTGTGCTTGCCCATGATTTACCTTAAATTTTCCTAAAATCCACTACATTTTCCGCAAATTGACCAAATGACACAACATTCCAGCAAAATTCAACAAATGACTACCAGATTTATTGAAATTCCATTGATTTACCTAAGCATGGTTTAAACTACCTCAAATTCATATAAAATTAGACGAATATAGATGAAAATTCACTAAAATTTACCGAATTTAGCCAAGTGGTGTACAAACCATGAAATTTATCCAATTTTTTATTAAAATTGACTACATGTACTCGAAAATTCCATAATATTCCCTTTACATGTATGCTTTTTGTTGTTGTTGTTGTTGTTGTTGTTTCGTTTACCACACTCCCTGTAGACAATCACCTCAACATGACTTTCTCCTAGACTAGGAGCTCTACATTCGATATGATAGCTGAGTTTCATTTCCCATAAACTTGTCTCTGAGGTGGGTGTCAGGAAAAGGCATCCAGCTGTAAAAACCACACCCTCACGTAGACTTTCATAACCTCTTACGTTGAGGTTCCTTACACTAACGACATTAAATGATTGAACGGTTTCCTTTTCACAATTCCTGTCTATACTTTCCTCTTTAAGGTTGCAAGATGTTTGCAAGATTCCTAAAATGCAATTAAATGTAATAAATACCTTAAGATGGTTTCATTTGTTTAATGATATGGTGTTGATGATGGATATATACGTTAAGACTAATTTTTGTTAGGTCTTGACTGGCCTTGCAATTAGAAATTGACAAACCAAACATGGGTTATCTACCAGGGGAACACTTTGAACTCTATGTTGGTTATTGACCAGTAAGTACAGTTCTAGTAATGAGACAGAAATCCAACACAAACAATGAGCGCGCAATGCGGCGGAGATTGGTACCACGATGTACTGTCGGTTATGTAGCTATGTGGAATGCACATCACATATGGTTTACTTGAAGGTTTGGAGATTTCATTAAAGATATTTCTACAATAAACCATTTTCAAATGGTCATTCGTTGGTGTGAAAATATTTATTATATGGTATTTTATGAAAACAATTATGATTTATAAAAAAAATATATGTTTACTGTATTCTTATTTAATGTAAGCACTGGAGGCACTATCGACCAACATACAGCACTATCTGGAATGTATATTGCATACTTGAAGGTCTGGTGATCCCATTAAAGGTATTCATACAATAAATGATTTTTAAGTTGTCGTTCTATGGCGTGAAAATATTTAATATACGATATTTGCTAAAAGGATTTACCAGTGGAATTATTTTACAAGTAGTTATTTTAATGACCAACAGAGTTCACTGTTAAGAAGGTAGAGCCCTATGTGGAATGTAGGATAACATGTTATACATGATACGTGACAACTGTAAGGCTTGTGATTTTTAAGATGCCTTTAACCCTATATTAAACACTCAGTTTGCAATACTGATAACTGCAATGTTACTGAAAAAAAATTGAAACAAAACAAAAATCAGCATTGAAAAACCAAAAAAGTGGTTGAGCATATATACAGTGGGGAAAAGAAAAGTTTTGTAAACACTAATGTCCAACAAGACTAATTAAATCAGTAACTGTCAGGGTGGCCGAGTGGTTAAGGCGTTTGACTTAAGATCAACTTTCCAAATATATAAGGAAGCAAGGGTTCGAATCCCTTCCCTGACATAACTATTGCTTGAACATGCAAGAAAACAAGAAATATACACAAACTATGTTTATCAATTTAATCATTTTTTTTAACAAGAGATAGACACACAGAATACAGCTCTTTTTGTTTATCATTTCTTTTAAACATAACACTTGTTGAAAATTATTTTTTAGGGGATGGGTGTGTTGCTATGTTGACCCATCACACAATAATAGCAGCTTTACGAAGTTCATTTTCTATATTTAATAGCTCTTTCTCATAACCAATATGACCAAGCTGTTTACAGGCATGCAAGAGCTGTAGACGTTCGACTAATATATTAGGATCGTTCCATTTACTATTTTTTATGAATGGTTTCAGAATCTCGGGAAGCAGTTCATCATTATCACCATTAATATGATTATCATCCTCATTATTATAATCATTTTCATAATGATGATCATTATCATCGTTATCATTACCATGATAATTTCCACTTGTGTCCACAGTCTGTTCAATGGTTTGAGTTGTCTTTGATAGTGTTGAAAGCTTCTTTTTAGATGTGCTAGAATGCTTTAACATTGTTATGTTATTATTACCACTATTACCTTTCCCCACTAACTTTTTGATGGGGTATATTGTCTCTGATAGGGTTGAGGGCTTTTGAGATGTGGGTGCATGTCTGAACATGGGTTTCACAGGAGGTGTTAAAGGTTTCTCATTAAACAACTCGCTAACAGCATGAGTGCGTTGTAGTGTATTAAACTTGAGGTTAATATTATCTTGAGCAGTACTATCTTTCTCTTGGACTTGGTTTCTTGCTTTGGTTTGGGTTTTCCTTACATTTAGACTAGCGTGATTATTAAGTTTACATTCATGATTGTTTGAAGAAAGTACGTCCAATTCTTTTGTTTTAAGCATTCCTCGACACTGTTTCGATCGTTGCTTTGAACAGCGCCAAATAACAGTTCCATTTTTATTGCTTCGTTTCACAATATATGAATATCCTTTATAGTATGCATAAGGCTTACCATACCTAGTCACTGATACTTCCATATCAACTGTCAAGCACAAACTAATCTCTAGTAAAGACAACTTGGTAATAACAACAATAGTTTAATGTGGGAGCATATATACATGCAAAAAAGTGGGAGCAAAGGTGGGGGGGGAGGGGGGGGGGGGGTAAAAAGTGGGAGCAAATGTGGGAGAAAAAAATAACTGTGAGCAAAAAGTGGGAGCATATATGGGATCAAATGTGGGAGCAAAGCAAATATAAAAAAAAAAAGTGGGAGCAAATATGCTAACAAATATGTCAACAAATATACCAGCAAAAGTAAATACACAAGTCAAGATAGATTAAAGTGCAAAGAAAATATGCAAGCAAATATGAGAGCAAAAATGGTGTTTTTTCTAAAACAACTAGACATAACAAACTTAGTCATAACCTAACCTAACCTAACCTCACCTAACCTCACCTCACCTAACCTCACCTAACTTCACCTAACCTAACCTAACCTAACTTAACTTCACCTAATCTAACTTGACTGAACTTTACCTAACCTAACCCATCATAACTTCACCTAACCTAACTTTACCTCATCTAACTTCACCTAACCTAACTTTCAACTCACAGATCAAAATTAAATTCTAGGCATAGTTGAGTTGGAACCCAAGACTTCAGGGATAACACACAAGTATACTAGCCACTACACCGCAAAATGGGCAAATTATCATGCAACACAACATAAAGTAAAAGTTTCCTGTAGTGTAACTCATTGGCTGTCAACCATAGTTTGGGAATTCAAACCCAAGACCTCTGGACTTTTGTTTTGAACATTATCAGAAATATTATTCCATTTACATTTTGCTGCTGCTGCTTATAGTTATAAGAGTTGGCATTAATATGGAAAGCAAAAAAAATGTGGGAGCAAAAAGTGGGTGGAAAACGTGTAAGCAGAAGTGGGAGCAAACAAGTGTGAGCAAATATGGGAGCAGAAAGTGGGAGCAAATGTGAAAGCAAAAGTGGGAGCAAAAAAGAGCGAGCAAAAGTGAGTGTACAAAGTAGGAGCAAAATGTGTGAGTAAAAAGTGGGGGCAAATGTGGTGTTTTACTAAAACAATCTCCCCTAACCTAACCTAAACTAACTTCACCCAACCTAATTTCACCTAACCTAACTTTACTTAACCTAACCTTCCAACTCTCAGATCAAAAATTAAATTCTGGCCATAGTCGAGTTGGAACCCAAAACCTCTGGGATAACACCCAAGTATACTAGCCACTACATCGCGAAATGGGCAAATTATCATGCAACACAACACAAAAATAAAAAGATTTCTGTAGTGTAACTCATTGGCTGACAATCATAGTTGAGAATTCAAACCCAAGACCTCAGGACTTTTGTTTTGAACATTATCAGAAATATTATTCCATTTACATTTTGCTGTTGCTTATAGTTATAAGAGTTGACATTAATATGGGAGCAAAAGTGAAAGCAAAAAGTGGGTGCAAGCATGGCTGGTTGTAGAGACTTTCATATCAACAAATACACATAAATTAAAATTTAGTAAAGTGACTTGGCTAATAATAATAATAATAATAATAATATTAACAGTTTAAAAAAAATTCAAGGGGATTGATATTTTTCAGGGTGTAATTTCCAAAGTACTGTCAAGAATAATAATTACATGAACAGATTCCAAGAACTCTAGAGTGCTTTTAAGGTTAATGATTGGCTAGGAGTGAGATAGAGCTAGCTAACCTAAGTTAACCTCAGCTCAGTAAACCTAACCTTGTCACATGGCATGTTCTACAAGTATAGACTTGCTTTGAGACTGGCTATGACGTCACAGATGAATGGCGGTGGGAGGCTGGCAAAAAGGAAAATGTTTTTGGGTAATAAAAACGTCATTTCCAGCCTCCCACCGCCATTCATCTGTGACGTCATAGCCAGTCTCAAAGCAAGTCTATACTTGTAGAACATGCCATGTGACAAGGTTAGGTTTACTGAGCTGAGGTTAACTTAGGTTAGCTAGCTCTATCTCACTCCTAGCCAATCATTAACCTTAAAAGCACTCTAGAGTTCTTGGAATCTGTTCATGTAATTATTATTCTTGACAGTACTTTGGAAATTACACCCTGAAAAATATCAATCCCCTTGAATTTTTTTTAAACTGTTAATATTATTATTATTATTATTATTATTAGCCAAGTCACTTTACTAAATTTTAATTTATGTGTATTTGTTGATATGAAAGTCTCTACAACCAGCCATGCTTGCACCCACTTTTTGCTTTCACTTTTGCTCCCATATTAATGTCAACTCTTATAACTATAAGCAACAGCAAAATGTAAATGGAATAATATTTCTGATAATGTTCAAAACAAAAGTCCTGAGGTCTTGGGTTTGAATTCTCAACTATGATTGTCAGCCAATGAGTTACACTACAGAAATCTTTTTATTTTTGTGTTGTGTTGCATGATAATTTGCCCATTTCGCGATGTAGTGGCTAGTATACTTGGGTGTTATCCCAGAGGTTTTGGGTTCCAACTCGACTATGGCCAGAATTTAATTTTTGATCTGAGAGTTGGAAGGTTAGGTTAAGTAAAGTTAGGTTAGGTGAAATTAGGTTGGGTGAAGTTAGTTTAGGTTAGGTTAGGGGAGATTGTTTTAGTAAAACACCACATTTGCCCCCACTTTTTACTCACACATTTTGCTCCTACTTTGTACACTCACTTTTGCTCGCTCTTTTTTGCTCCCACTTTTGCTTTCACATTTGCTCCCACTTTCTGCTCCCATATTTGCTCACACTTGTTTGCTCCCACTTCTGCTTACACGTTTTCCACCCACTTTTTGCTCCCACATTTTTTTTGCTTTCCATATTAATGCCAACTCTTATAACTATAAGCAGCAGCAGCAAAATGTAAATGGAATAATATTTCTGATAATGTTCAAAACAAAAGTCCAGAGGTCTTGGGTTTGAATTCCCAAACTATGGTTGACAGCCAATGAGTTACACTACAGGAAACTTTTACTTTATGTTGTGTTGCATGATAATTTGCCCATTTTGCGGTGTAGTGGCTAGTATACTTGTGTGTTATCCCTGAAGT